>CM024617.1:164935-764935 GCA_014182575.1 Eucalyptus decipiens
AAGAAATTTCAATTGCAAGATGCCAACATTTTTTAGAAGTCTATATATTAGTCTCATAATTTTTCTACGTTAAAAAATAATTTAAGATAACTTCAAACGTCATCATTTATAAATCGTATTACGACACACCAATTTTTACCCCACTTTCTACAACCAATGCAAATAATACATACACATCCATGCCCGTATCAAATGTTTTTAATGCCATACATCACATAACAAAAAGGAACATTAGATGCATCGAATAAAGTTGAGTACAGTAAAATAGTGATGCCGAACTTACCGTGACTATTGATTATTTAATTTATGCACCACACAAAATGTATATAAGCATAATTCATTCACCTAGCTTCATTTAATAAGAGGCACAAGAACTATCAATCGGACCACAAGTCACATGCCTTTCGAGCATACCTAACATCCATCACGCACCTTGCTTTATGTCATCCGTTGGCTAAAGACATTTATGCATGAAATGTAGGCCCAATATAGCCATGATTATCTGAACATGGCCACTTGCTTTTTACGAGTCTCTATGGCTACAATTTGTTGAGCTTACCCGTTGGCATTACTCGCATTTGAGGGGTCAATGCGGTGGGAGAGAAATGCCTCTTTTTGCCCATCTTGCCTAACCAAAAAAATATTTATATAAATTTGGGAAATTAGGCAGCATGAGGACCATATGATTCTAGAAAAAGAGAGTAGGAAAAAAAATAGAAGTACCTTTTGGGACCAAAATGATTGAGGAAGATAGTCATATATAATTGATGTGGGACATTAAGCACATTGAGTTATCTATTGGAAATCACGGTATGTAAAATTGGCTCTCTCTTCACTAGAAGTGTGTAACCAAATTGGTTAAATCCGAGAACAAGACTAGACCACCTGAAAAATAGGTCTAGGAACTAACTCCTTTTGAAACCAATGCGGGTGTAGGTTTCAAGTGTATACCCACTCAAGAACTAGATCGGACCACTCAATTTTGAAAACAGTTTCGGAACTAGTTTTATAAACTGAAAAACCAAAATTACAATTTCTTTTTCTCCTTAATTCTAATCTCAGCACTCATTTGTTCTTCATTTATGCTTAAAACTCCTCACCAGTCTTTCCTCTTTCCCTAAATTTTTTTGGATGAATGGGGAATGGAGTTTTATAAATTATGTTTTATATTATGTGTTTGGACTTTTTATCATTTATAATTGCACATGACTACATATTCATCTTATAAATTGTTGTTTTTGGTAGATAGGGATTTATGTTTTTAATCTTTTACTTTGAATTGTTTTATTACTCATAAGCTCATATGATTTTGCCATAAAAAATGACCAAAGGAACAAAAAAAGAAACAAGTTGTTAGGTAGACCCTAGAATCATACCAAAAAAATAGGATAGGTTTTAAATTCAGTTCAGACAAATAGGGTAGCTTCTAGAGGGTTCTAACTTTGGAACCTATCCATCCTTGAATCAATCACCCCTTCTCTTCATCAAGCATACTAGCCATGATGTTCCGTAAGTAAAATGGGTCAATTTCATTAAAGTCGCATATCTCTAGAATGTCATTTTCGCTAATCGATATCTTTTTGTACATCCCTTGCTCTTATCTTCTTGTTGACCCCGTCTATTATGATTGATGGAATAACAATAGTAAGTTGAACTTATTCTTTCAATTGAGTCGATGTCTTTGCTTATCTCCATATCTTGAAACTCAAGGAAAGTGCTTCAATCAATTGGACCCTCCCCACCTAGACCATTCACCCCGAGGCGGGTGGAAAAGGTCGATACACAGCCAAATCCCATTTAACCATGGACAAGCCACCTATATGAAAAGGCGATTTTCGAAAGGAGGAGCCATCAGATAAAAAGTAAGTAAGATTACTCGAATGTTCTTGGAAAACTCATCCACGCGATGTACATGTATGTCCTCTCCTAGCCGGAATGACAGTAACTGAGTCTTAAACTCAGAAAAAAAAAATTCGGCACATTCTGGTTTACGATAAAAAAAAAAAAGGAGAACAGGCTTTGCTTAGTCTAAGGAAAAACTCAAGTGAAATTGCATATGCCTTGCAAGAAGTACAACGAGTAAATGGGCACCACCTCACTTCAAAAGTGTCTATCAACCTTTCTGTAGAATCAATCTATCATAAGCAATTGACTCATCTACTAAGTGAAACAAGACTTTCTACAACAGGGACCCAATCAAAACACCTTGCTGGGTGAACAACTTCGAATTGTTCCACAATTGGGTTCCAGGAAGCTCGTTCTTCCTTATCCATATCGATTAGTAGTTCCCCGTTCCTGGTGAACCCATGCAGTCTTGTCTACCATATCGAAGAGTATACTTCTTTGTCCAAGAATTGGGAACGCCATACTCCCCCATAACCCAGATGGAGCAAATCGATTGCGGTTGAGGTTGCCCATATGGCTCCTCCCAATGAAGAGTGCACACAGCCAGCAACTCATTCAATACTGATAAAATGACTTCTCTATCGACACTAACTATGTGCTTAAGCTCTTCTGACAACAGAGCCATCTCATCAAAAA
The DNA here is from genome assembly GCA_014182575.1 of Eucalyptus decipiens. NCBI lineage: Eukaryota > Viridiplantae > Streptophyta > Magnoliopsida > Myrtales > Myrtaceae > Eucalyptus > Eucalyptus decipiens. Next base: position 167,477 of record CM024617.1, read on the forward strand.
CCTCACTGGCTACATCAAACCAGACTATCGATCCATTTTTATGATCCATTTGCAGATCATCATCCTTGGAAACAAACCAATGCAGATTCCCATTCAAGAAGACCGCAGGTCTAGAGCCAATTAAAGCAGGAACCTAACACTCCAATCTTCTCCAGGAATCTGTATAGAGTGAAAAGATCCGCCCAAGCGTCGATTATCATCAATTAGATCATGGAGATTCCTCACGATCTTATAGTCATTTCTTGAAGCATCGAAGTAAATTCACACTCCGAACCAGATCTTGGGATGACCTTGTCCCTTTTTGTGAATAAATTTCACATTTGGAATGTGTTAGAATTTAAATGTGCGCGGAAGCATGGTTTTGGTATTGATGATAGTTTTTTATTAGTGATGTTGTGTGCAAGTGTATGATATAATTTGTAGTGGATGGACGAGGGATAAACTAGGATAATTGAAGGACAAAAAACATGGGATATGGGAAATAGTTTCATTAGTTAGATAAAATAATTTTACAATAGTTGAAGGAAGTATTGATGGAGGAGCTTCATGATATGGAGTATTAACTCATACTCCTCTCACTCTTTTACATTTGTTATTATGCTACGCTCCCCCTCTTTCCTATTTATAGGGACTAAATATAACATTCTAGATTTATGTGGAATGTTGTCCACTTAGGCCTCTTCTAGGAAATTCTAGATTGTAGTTTATCCATTCTTCTTCTAGAGATTTCTACCTACTTGCATTCCCACGTGAATCTTCTAGATTCATTTAGCAACCTCCATTCTCAACAATTCTAGACAATATCAATCTTGAAATTTTTAGAAAGTTTTAGAGAAAATTGATCAAATTTCCAACAGAATGATTGCCCATAGCTTTCTCCTCCGGGAGCTCATATCAAACCGTCACGTGAATCAACGGAGCGTAAAGCCATGGAGGATCTACGAAACAGGTAGGTGGCATGTGAAGGGGAAAAGGACTGACCCACAAACAGAAAGTAGGAGGTCCCCGGAAAATCGCCCCAACTAAGAAAGGTGAGATGCCAATGAGCGGAGTGGTTCAGGTGGAGGGCCACGAAACTGGGGTCGTCAATGGTGTCTCGCCATGACTGGCAAACGGACCTGAACCGAAGGAGAGACTTCACTGGCAAACGCTTTAATACGTCGGACACGATGTTGTTAGGGAGGTCTGGGACGTTGACAGGGAGCTTCGGGTCGTCATCGGAGGAGGAACTCGGGTCATCTCTGGAGGAGGCGGACGACCTCTGGCCGTCGTCGGAGAAGACGGAAGAAATCATGATGGTCAGGGGTTGAGAGGAAGAAGAGCGAGAGCAAACTGGAAATGCACGGTTGATCTTGGAATGATTTCTTCTGTTACTGAGAACGACTCGCCATGCAAGTTAGGAAGAAGAGTGAGTGCAAACTGGAAATGAAACGGTTGATCTTGGAAAGATTTTTCTCTTACTGAGAACGACTCGCCATGCAAGTTAGGAGAAGGCGGGAAAGAGAAAATATAGGGTGGCCCCGGTGCGCCAAGTCAGCGTGCGCCCCGACCAATGAAGAAGTGACGGGGGGCTCAACGCTGACTTGGTGCACCGGGACTACCCAATATTTTCTCGGGGTTTAGTCGTCTCCCGTTTCAAGGTGGCTTCGAGTTCGAGAGTTGAGCAAGTTCAAGGCTCGGAAGAAAAGGGCACGGACCAGAGAGTCGCAGAAGAAGACGAACAGAGTCGAGAAGAGACAGTTGGAGTTACCAGCGGGTTTTAGGTTCCACCCGACGGACGACGAGTTGGTGAACCATTACCTGATTCGCAAGTGCGCTTCGCAATCCATCTCCGTCCCCATCATTGCCGAGATCGATCTCTACAAGTTCGACCCTTCGGACTGGTACTTTGAGACCATTCCTCTGCTTCTCCAGGCTCTGTTGCTGACCAATTTCTGTTTCTGCTTCTGTTGGTTTTGGTGATTTTCTTGTGAAAAAATCCGTTCTTTATTTGGATTTGTTACTGAAAGGGCATGATTTCTGAACTCCAACTGCGCCCTCTTCATCTTCTCTCTCTTCTCAACTCTCTCGTCTCTGCGTTCTGCCGCGACTCTGCGGTCCCTGCTTTTTGCTTCCAAGCTTTGAACTCCTTCGACTTTCGAACTCGAATCCACGGAGAGACACGAGAAGACCGGGGGCGGGGGGGTGATTTCTTATTAGAAATTCAGACACGTGGGAAGGAGGGATCCCACACAGCGACCGGTATATTAATCTTTTTCAAGTCCTACCTCTCGTAGAATCACGTCTACAATTTGTTAATTGGACTTAACTCACCCAAGTAGCATAGGGGCAAGTGCTGTCTAGTACATTAACCTTTCCAATAATATGTTCTTCCTATTTTGACACCCTAGGAAATGGCTGGATGAGCTTGATATTCTTGTCTGATAGCAGTGGAGGAGTTGCATTTCCTGCCCTGCATTTGTCAGCACCAATTGATGTCGTTTCTCATGGGTCCTTGTTTACTCAACCAGTGCAGTCAATTATCTCTAAGTGTCCTTTACAGCAGCTTTAAAGTGACAAACGTCATAATAAATCAGAAAATATCTGCTCTTCAGTTTAGAATGAAACTTAGCAAATCCGATGGATGCAGCAATGCTTCTCACTCTTTTTCAAGTCCTTATATTTGCCTTGAACCATTTCTTTTCTCTTATCCCCTTTCTCCATTTGCAGTTTTCCTTTTAAGATCTGCTTGACAGATTTATAATGGTCGGTGCTTCATTCGGCTTTAATTTTATGTAGGAGGATCAAAAAGTTGTTAAGAAACGCAAAACAGAGCTTGGTGGCACACTTTCAATTGCAAGCCTGATACTCTTTACTGGGTTGTTTGCTGCGTAAGTGTGCGATAGTATGTCCTTTCTTCACCCTTGCTAACCTTGTATAAGTTAAATAGCATTTCAAAATATATTAGTTTTCATCCTAGGTGGTTTGGTCATATTGGAAGATATTGTTGATTGGGTTCTCAGTTTTTTCTCAGGTTGCTCTACCAAATTATCTGGAATAGAACCATCGAGATTCATAATGTAAGGGCAACAAATGGACCTGATCTCGCTTCCTTCAACAATGACATGGAATTTAATATTACTACTGTTTCTAGTATGAGCTGTTCAAACTTGCGGGGTACGTACACCTTAGTTATGGGGAGTCCTGGCTTCGTAGACTATAGGGTTGCTCCTCTGTCAAGCTTTGCAAATTTCTCTTGTCATAATACCAGCGAATAGTAACTTGCAGTTGAATCGTGATGCGGCTATATTGTTTGCTCAAATTTCAATCAAATAGTAACGATTGTTAATGAGATTGTTGTTGTTGGACAACTTGACTATATGTTAGCTAAGCCCCTGCATGTCAGTCCATTCATGGTATGTACAATTCTGTTGGCTCATGTAGTTCTCTTTTCTCTGCTTTTAGAAGGCTTGGGCAATTTATGAGGGTCCCATCTTCATTCTATCAATGGAGTGGCTTATCCATATATACTTAAATAATACCATTGACTAGACACTTTGCAAAAATCAAGAAACCAGAGCATCCATACCACTAGGACTTAAAAGTTCTTACTTTGCCTTTGCACTTTTTGTCCTTTGCTGTCCCATATTTCTGATATTATTATGTATCCCTGATTACTTTGACACCATTATTCAGTACATGAATATTGCACTCTCAGTTAATCTATTACAAGTTGGCTTAACCATGTAGATGCGAATTTTATACAGTCAGCAATAATTGTTTTGATGCTTCCAATACAATATAGTGAAAGCCTTAAACATCTTGCAGAACAGTGTCGAAGGTCAAATGGTATGCACATGGCATAGAACTTGAAATTGATTACATTAGAATAAGTAGACCAAGTGATGGATGACCTAAGAGAGAAGCTCTAGTGCTTAATGGAGAATGAATATGATGTCCCTTCTCATAATTGTGGTCTCCAAAGCCCGTCATGTGCCTCCCTACTAGCATGACAAATAAAATATAGCAGATCAGAAAAGTTTTCCACTTATGGATGTTTTGCGCTCCAGCTTGACACATATTGAATAGCTGACTTACCAGATATAACCTCACCTTTTGTTGGCTGGAAATATTTTAAAACTTTATGGAAGACCTATCCATGCCGAAATTTATGTAAGGATTTCCAACTTCTGATTATGGATACTGTCTCCCATTATATGGTTGTTCTCACTCACTTAATCTTGAAAATAGTCAAGTCAATTTAAATCTTGAAGAAGTGTCTGCAATACTTTGCTCATTATTATTATTGCAGTAGTTTGTTTCTCTATCATGACATAGCAGGAGTTTATCAAGAGGTATCAGAAATCTGCACAGTGCACAAACGTTTTCCTTGAAAAATAGCATGTACTTTCTCATTCAGTATCTTTTCTTATCTTTCGGATCTTTTAGGAAGAATAACTTATTACACTTTATCCTGCTTAAAGTAATTGCAGGACATGCTTGGGAATTGGAGTATAAAAGCAAATGCTCTCGGGGACAATCTATTTGTGGCTATTTCAGTTCAGCATCCCAAGCTTGGTAACTACTTCACAGCTACCCTGCAAGCCAAAAGAGTTTCCTCATCAACTGTGTCAAATCATGGAACATTCTTCAGGTTGATGCCCCATAAGGTGGCATTATGGATATACTAGCATGTGAGTGAAACTGTCTTTACAGTCTGCCTGTATGTTTTTTTATCGATTTGTGCTGCGAGTCTCATGCTTGTTGAGATTCTTGTGTTGGTGGTGTTTGGAAGGATGTTTCCTGGATTGTCCCTGTACCTGTTTGATTTTTTGTTATAGTTAGAAAGGTTGTTGATCAATCTATGGAGTGGATGCTCATTGGTGCATGATCCTAGGGAGATACCCGTGTCGCGATGCTTCAATTTCATCTGATTGAAGCAAATTTCGATTGGTCGTTGCATGAACTAGGGTTAGAGATCTTCTGGGAAAGAACACTAAGTCAGGACAATGTGATGGCTTGCCTTGAAGTCCTGTGTCCGGCGGTAGCATTATGATGTTTCATAATCTGTTGAATGTCTTTCAAATTCCACTTATCATGGGATTATCAGAGTTGGTTGCTCTTTTCCTCGTAAAGGTTGGAGTTGGAGTTCATTAATGGTTAGATTTGTTAGGTTAGAGCTGAGATAAGCGACTGCTTTTGCATACTTGATGTCAATGATTGTTTTACCAGAAAAAAATTTCGACTTAGAGTCAATTTTCTCAAACACGAGGGGAAAAGTTTGAGTTGAAATGGTCATTCACTATCCGTGAATATATACCGTCCTTTATGTGCCATTCATTATGGTTGCTTTTGAATATTTGCAGGAGGGGCATATCGAAGTTCTATGATGGCAAGTCGAAATCTTTCACAAGCTTAGCAGATGCTTCTGCCTCTTCATCTGTTAAAGAGATCGTGAAACCGGAAAATGCTTACAGCAGAAGGCGCAGAAATATCTTCGCATCCAGTCACATGTTGGACAGAAGCCACAATTTTTCCCTGAGAAGCAACATGGTGGCGATATCTAAGAGAAGACCGCTCACCTCGAGCAACAGCACATTGGTCTTGAAGGTTGCTGCTATGTGCAACTCAGAGAGTTTTAGTTCCGCAAGTGAAGACTCTAGTACGAGCACAGCATCACGATCTCCTCCTCAGCTTCCGCCTCTTCATCCACGTGGAAAGGGTTCTCAAGCCGAGCAGGTAAGCCTCAGCTCTGCTATTGCCCCGTTTTCAAACTAGAATGAATTACACATTCAGTGCACGTTGATCTTTTCTTTCATGCATGTTAGGAAAAAGAATTATGTGTGAAAATAAAATTTGTCTAGATGGGAAATATTCAAACTTCATTAACAGCTCGCATTTTTTCAAAAGATTTTGTTTTAAAAAAAATACCCGTAGGACACTTGATAAGAAGTATTAATTTTAGTTTCAAATTCGTGTTTTATACATAACATGCTACAAAGACAATAAGTTTTCAACTTCAATGTCCTTTTATCCACATTCTTTCTTTCTTATTTTTAATTTGTTATCGAGTTTCGTTGGGGCATGCGCTAACAATGCCTTTTTTTTTTCAACTTCAAAAGGTGAGTAATTTGCTTATTCACGACAATGAAATAGAAAAGTAAGGCCATATTTTTCATATTGAAATCCACAACCATACTTTAATACAGAACATAACTTAAAGTACTTCACAAAACTATTCACAACTTTTTAGTCTCACTCTATCCACACATATACAGGGTTCACAAAAGAGGATGAGATCTCAATCCTCATCCGGGTCGTCCTCAGGATCATCTTGATCATCTTCTGACTCTTCTTCACTAAGCTCGTTTCCCTCAAGCTCTTCATCTGTTTCTAGCTCATTGTCCTCTTCTAGTTCCTCCTCCTCAGGCTCATCTACAAGCCTGAAATGACTATACAATAACTATTAAGACTACGTTTCAATAAGTTCTACCCCACTAAGACTCGATTAGTAAACCAATACACCACAACGTTACCTCAGCATAGCACGAGTCAAAATACATATTTTGGCATCAGTCCCAACCTCCAATTCAAGGTTGTCGCGACCAAATTTTCGGTGTGTGAACCACTTAGGGTTTGGCTAATGGATTGTTAAGCCTAGACTTAACTCGGGCTCTCCCAAGCCCATACCAATTCGCAACTTTAGTTTCAAGTTTTTGACATGCAATTGATTTTTAATTAGGAGTCGCCACTAATCTATTTTTGGTGGGTCGATTAGAAACCCAAGTAAAGTAATGGGAGATTTACTTTACTCCTACGAACCAGAGATTATAGGTACGGGGACTTAGTTACACTAGATTTCTCTAATGCCCTTTTGGTACCTTTATCTTTTGTTTTGAAAAATGTTTGGCAAACAACTTGAATTGATTTTAATTCCTTAACATGTGAGATGACAATGCGGGTGCACAAACCACCAATTTAACACTCAAGAAAGCAAGTGAATAAATTACAAAACTTACCTCATAGCAACGAAAGCATCTGTATTGTTAGATCATAATTCACATAAGTAATCCTAGATATGATTTCTAATTAACACGCCATCAAGCAATTTTTTGTTTTCACTTTATTTAATGAGAATCATGCGATGCATGCTAATAATCTAATATGACATGGCAACATGACCTAAGTTATATGACATGGCAACACGACCTAAACTTAACATTAGTAAAGTAAATCCTAAAGATATGCAATAATTAAATGCAATCTAAATGACCTAATTCTATTGACGGATAGTTTCTAATTAAATGGGCCTAAAAAACTAAATGACGTGCATCTGATATTTCAATTCCTAAAAAATGCAAAATATCTTAGAGAATGAAATGAATCTACTCGTTGACAACTTTTTATGAAATTCGAAATTAAGATGCAAAAATTACCTAGCTAGATTAAAATTCTATCCAATTTAAACTAAGGATTAAGTCAGACTAAATCCTACTTTAAACTAAGATATTATCTTAACCTAGCAATCTCTAACTTGAGGTACATGATAAATCCCCATTTACTCTGTAAGTACCTAACTCTCACTCAGGTTCCTTGAAGAGTGTAATAGGTAATAGATTGAGACATTGAGCTTGAGAAGAACATTTGCATCCAAAGTGAAATGTTCAAAGAATTGAGACATCCAGATCCAGACTGAGATGTCAAGATTTTTAAATTCAAAATACCTAGATCCAGACTAAGGTATAATGAGAAGGATCGAAAAACATTCACATCCAGAGTGAAATGTTCAACGAAAAGAATTAAGACATCCAGATCCAGACTAAGATGTCAAGAGTTTTGAATTCGAAATACCTAGGTCCAAACTAAGGTATAACGAGAAATGTTGAAAAAACATTCACATCCAGAGTGAAATGTTTAGACGAAAATAATTAGGACATCCAGATCCAAACCGAGATGTCGAAATTTTGAAATTGAAATACCTAGATCCGACTAGGTATACGAGAATAATTGAAAAACATTCACATCCAGAGTGAAATGTTTGAATGAAAATAATCAAGACATCCGGGCCCAGACTGAGATGTCAAGAGTTTGTGACTCGAAATACCTAGATCCAAACTAAGGTATAAGATCAAAGAACATTCACATCCATAGTGAAATGCTCTAACGAAAATAATCAAGACATCCAGGTCCAAACAGAGATGTCATGATTTTGGAAGCTCGAAATACCTAGATCCAGACTAAGGTATAACGAGAAAGATCGAAGAACATTCACATCCAGAGTGAAATGTTTAACGAAAAAAATGGAGACATCCAGATCCAAACTGAGATGTCTAATTTTTGGAAAATGGTAAAGAAACTTACCTGGAATATCTTACCTTCGAGGAGGGTAGAGTGATCCAAAGTAGTTGGTGTTACATATCCAGGACTCGTACCTTTCTACGATCGCCTAGCATTGCAACATTGATTATCCGACCAGAACTCGAACTTCTCTTCGGTTGCCTGAATATGAGGAAAACTTCTGGGGGACAACTCCGTCGAGTCAAGTGTCGGTGCATTTGAGAGGGAAATACCTGTACAATGACAAGTATTCAAGGTATGGATGGAGATATACTTACCTGGTATCACCTCTGTTCCTGGGGGAAATGTCTTCTGCAAAACATGGTCATAGGAGAAGCAATATGCATTTGTGATCATAAACATGCATCAATTTAAGGGAGGTTCATGCGCTGTGATTTATATCAAGCCTGCATCACCTAATTTTCATTGGGAAGGATTTCACAAAGAATGTTCCAATCTGAACACATGAGTGTCATGGATGTGCCAAATGGGGGATCTCTTGGTCTGAAAGGACTTTTCACTTATCCTCATTAAAATGGGTTGTTTTATCCTGACTTTTGATGCAGGATTTTTGACAATCACTCTATCTTTCCATCATCATGCCAAACAAGGGTTCAAGCAATCTCGCAAGTGGTACAAACTTACCAATCTGAGAGGTCTTTAATAGGGACTGCAACGCTGGCTTGGTCAATGGCTTAGCAAAGGAGACTCTTTGAGTCGAGGCTATTAAAAAATTAATGATATTTCACAATCATCTTGGGGTTTACAAGCCAAGAAACATGAGAAATGAAGCAGAAATTGTCTTACTCGCACTTCTTCAAGCGATACTTTCAAACATATGAACTTCTACGTTAATTCAATTGCCCTAATTTGAAGAGACTTTGTAAGGGACGTAATGTAGGTTGGGTTCATGAGTTGAGAGATGAAAGGATCATTTGTCTCAAAAAGTGTTTAGGGGGTCAAAGTTGGTGATCATTTTGACATTTCCAACAATTTTCCTTCCCATCGTCGAAGATTTTCTTCACATCATAACTCCACTTATTGCAACATCACAACATTTGAGTTTTTTTTTTTTGGTACCACCTTGTTGGAGATACGACTTACTTCATCAAGTGTTTGATTTTTTTTCTTTGGGCATTGGCCTTGCTTTTACCAGGCACACTGCTTTTTATGCCCCATTTTTTGCACTCTCTTTTTTGGACAAAGTCTCCATTTTTATTAGCATTGTAAATCATGCTACTTGAATGGTTTGATTTTTCTTTCCTTGCCCTAGTGTGGGGGATAATCACCAACTGGGTTTAATGTGGAATGAATTCATAGGCTCAATGGGCTATGCAATGGATAAAGTGTATAGGATAGAGAAAGAACTGCTCTTCGTCGTCCTAAGGCACTTCAAATTATCGTACAAGTTACATTGCCAAAGCAATACAAGAAAGATTGATGCAAGTGTGAGTAAGGAAATTCCTATCATTCATTTCAAATCTTGTCCTAGTATAGGACGATCCTTGACAGGGATAATTTAAAAAGCTTTTCATGTGTGTGGGCTCAAAGGGCTGAACAATGGATATACCTGTAGTGTTTTGGATAGCAGAAGAAACTGCCTCTCATCACCTCGGTTGACGTACCCTTTGCGAGATCACCCTTTTCTTCATAGGCATGGAATTTTTCCACACAACTCACTAGGGGTTAGTGTATGAAACAGTGTATAGAATAGGGTTTGCCTTTCATCATTCCCAAGTATCCCATTCCACACATTCAATCCATCTCACAATTCATCAAGGAAGAAAAATGCAAGATTTGCAACAAATTTGAACAATTCAATTTAGTGAGGCAATTTATTCATCATAGAAATGCTTGTAGCTCAAAACATGACATGACAAATTCTATCATAAATAATACTTCTTGAAAGCATCAAAATTTACTGGAGTTTGAAAACTCACGACCATCCATTTCTGCTAGGAAGACACCTCTTGGAAATACCTTCCTTACCACATATAGGCTGTAATTTGGAGCAAACTTGCCCCCAGGATCTTCTACCGAAGAATGATGGTTCTCTTTTACTTGCCCCAAATCTTTTTTCATTGCAAGTGCGCTCTAACCTGTTGATCACAAATCAAGTATATGATCATTGAAACTTGATACGCTATTCTCAGATATCCCTTGTCATAACAAGTTATAAAATTATGCTCTGAAACAAGAAGCAAATGAGTCAGACAAACAAACAGGTTTAATCTATTACAAGTTTTGGGAAATTTTTTTTTACCAATGAAATGCTTTTGTTTTTGAAAATTTTGTTAGGAAGAAGCATGAAAGAGTCCAACCCTCAGGATTTCTCCGTGGATAATAGTTTCTTTCATGGTTGGATATCGTCATTGGACTGGTTTGGAGTACCCCGTCATGCCCTCAAAATAAAAATTGTAATTTCATTGATATTCTTCAATCAATTACATTTATTGAATGGAAAATGCGAATTCAAGTCCTAAAAAGAAAGTGAAAATGAAGAAATCGAAAACAATCACTAGATAGCGATAATAACTCCTAAAACGCGATAAAATTCCTAGAAAGCGATAAAAATTCCCGCGCAGGGGAATGTGCAAAAGTAATAAGTTACTCTTGTGGGCTAGGGGCCATTTTTTTCCAAAGGTCCTTCATCAATGGCATTCACCCTATCCTCATGCTCAGGTAGAGGATTCTCTTTGACATTCGGTTGAGCGATACTGAAGGCAAACGCCTTGGTGTCCAGTAAGTTTTGGACCTTATGTTTCAAAGTCAAGCATTCATTAGTCGAATATCCTACTTCCCCCATATGATACTCGCATTTCTTGGAAGAATCGTAGTTGGAAAATTTTTCAACATTGGGTCGCTTTGGCTCATAGGATAGCAACCCCTTCTTTTGAAGAACCTTTAAGACTTGGGACAGAGGACTAGGAAGAGGAGTGAACTACCTCTTAACAAATTGTCGGGGGGCAGACGGTCGGCCTTCCCCTTGTTGATTCTTAGGGACATGAACAACTGGAGGCTTGCTAGATTGTGCATATGTGACATTGACTTCCGTGCTTGGTTCTTTGTCTTTCTTCATGGTGAACCTTTTGCCTTGATTGGTTGGTTCATTGAACCATCCATCTCTTAGCCCAACTTCAATATGTTCACCCACCGGGACAAGTTAGTTGAAGTTCTCAACGTACGTGCTAGCCATTCGGTTGCGAAACTCAAATGGGAGAGTCTTGACGAACAACTTCATCAGCTCCTTGTCAGCAGGCTCCGGAGTGACTTGAGTGGCCAGATTTCTCCACCTCACAGCATACTCCTTGAACAACTCACTCTTCTTCTTCTCCATCCGCTCAAGATCCTCTCGGGAAGGTGCAATGTCCATGTTGAACTTATATTGCTTGAGGAATGCATTAGTCACTTCATTCCAGGTGTCAAGGAGGTTTACATTCTTCATTATATACCAGTTCAGTGCAGGTCCAGTCAAACTCGCATGATATGATTGAATCATGAGAGGCTCATTCTTGACATATTGGGCCATGCGTACGTGGTACATCTGCAAATGAGCTTTTGGACAGGAAGTACCATCGTATTTCTCGAACTCCGGCATTTTGAACTTCTTCGGCACCTTGACCTTCTCATACACAGACAAGTCGAACGGGAGTGAGTTTTGTGATCCTTGCAATTGCTTCACTTTCTCTTCTAGCTTTGGAACGCGCTCATCTTGATTTGTCTTAGCAACGCTATCAGGCTTGGTCTTTCCAATAAGGACCGAGTCATCTTCTAGCCCGGGCATGTCGTCGTCAATCGTTTGAACCTTTTTTGCCGGCTTCGGGACGACTATCTCAGGGAGAGTGGGTGCAGGAGCCGGATTCACTTGGAGGAATTGGATTTGAGTTGTTATAAGCTCCATAAAGGCAGCTAACTGTTGGAGTTGAGTCTCCACAGCGGACATACACGATCACGCATTTCAGCTTGATCAGCCATTCTAGCTCTTAATCGAGTGATGATGGGATAGCGTGAAGAATCCGTTATCACCTAATCCAAATGAACGAAAATATGTAAACACGAGGTGTAAATAGAGAGTCAATCCATGACAACAATCTATTTTTAGTCAAGAAATGTTCACACATGAAAAAGGATTTCCTAAAAATGGATTAAGAAAACAAAGACATGGGATGCCCCAGTAAGGACAAAATTTCCTAAACATGAACTAGGAAGAGCCAAGACACAAATTGAAAACAAATTTCCAATTTTTTTTTTTTTTTTCCAAATGATTTATTGCATGTCAATTTCCTCATTTCATTCATATTTGACAAATGAATTAAATCAATGATTGACCTAAATTGTCAAGGACCGACCAAAAGTATGACAAAGTAAATCGCATAGTATAGGGATAGAAGACTTGCTTCACAAAGGAAAATCAATGGCAATCACACAGACATGCACATGAGATGTGAGGCTCGATTTATACTCTAGACAGGCTTAGCAAAGTGAAGCCACAAGGATAATCAGACTAGCCACGGGCTTGTGGACTATGTCGGGTCCTCATGACTCTGGCTTGGTCAAAGAGCCGACCCGGGTCGCAGGCATACGGACCGAGGTGGGTACTCTTGACACCATGAAAGAAACTTCGGGATTGAGATGGGCGACTCATACCGCGAGCATGCGGTCGGAGTGGTATCCATCTCAATACCATCCTAAATGATCCTATGCGGCCCAGGTCCGGCGGCAGGTTGTGTGTGCAAAGTGTAGTGATAAATGCAAAGCATGCACAACAGTTTAAATCAAACAACACTTCGTTCATGAAAATAAACCATACATTCCTACACCTCCCTGCAAAATAAATGTTAACAAACACTTCCCCTTATACCTCACATCCTGCAAAAACATTTAACACCTTAAATGTTAGGGATGTACCTGGAATCCTCGCTGCCAAACAAAAACATTTTTCAAAGAAAAGAAAAATTGGCCTAAGTCCACTAAGAGTTTTAACTCAAGTCCCCAGTGGAGTCGCCAAGCTATCACGACCAAATTTTCGGTGTGTGAACCACCTAAGGTTTGGCTAATGGATTGTTAAGCCTAGACTTAACTCGGGCTCTCCCAAGCCCATACCAATTCGCAACTTTAGTTTCAAGTTTTTGACATGCAATTGATTTTTAATTAGGAGTCGCCACTAATCTATTTTTGGTGGGTCGATTAGAAACCCAAGTAAAGTAATGGGAGATTTATTTTACTCCTACGAACCAGAGGTTGTAGGTACGGGGACTTGGTTACACTAGATTTCTCTAATGCCCTTTTGGTACCTTTATCTTTTGTTTTGAAAAATGTTTGGCAAACAACTTGAATTGATTTTAATTCCTTAACATGTGAGGTGACAATGCGGGTGCACAAACCACGAATTTAACACTCAAGAAAGCAAGTGAATAAATTACAAAACTTACCTCATAGCAACGAAAGCATCTGCATTGTTAGATCATAATTCACATAAGTAATCCTAGATATGATTTCTAATTAACACGCCATCAAGCAATTTTTTATTTTCACTTTATTTAATGAGAATCATGCGATGCATGCTAATAATCTAATATGACATGACAACATGATCTAAGCTATATTACATTAGTAAAGTAAATCCTAAAGATATGCAATAATTAAATGCAATCTAAATGACCTAATTCTATTGACGGGCAGTTTCTAATTAAATGGGCCTAAAAAAACTAAATGACGTGCATTTGATATTTCAATTCCTAAAAAATGCAAAATATCTTAGAGAATGAAATGAATCTACTCTAAGACAACTTTTTATGAAATTCGAAATTAAGATGCAAAAATTACCTAGCTAGATTAAAATTCTATCCAATTTAAACTAAGGATTAAGTCAGACTAAATCCTACTTTAAACTAAGATATTATCTTAACCTAGCAATCTCTAACTTAAGATGCAGTCTTTCTAAAATGATCTATCTAAATAAAATTAAACATGCAATCAACTTAATATGCAATGACGTGCCAAGGATGCCCTAATGCTACATGATACATGCATGATGATTTTTTTGTATTTTTCTTTATAAAATTCGAAATTTAAAATTGTCAAATAATTAAACGTGTCATTTAAATTAAAGAAAACTAACATCCTAAATGAACGCATTTTTTTGGATTTTTTATTTAAAAATTCGAAATAAGATTGTAATTCTAAACATGCAAGATAACCCTAAGACTAGGAATATTCTAAAACGAACCTAATCCTAATTCAAATTTTTTGGATTTTTTCTTTTACGAAAATAAAATTAACTCAAACACCATGACAGCAAATCAAGCAAAGCAAATCAAGCAAGATAAGATTGATATCCAAAAATTGGCGAACCATATCTCGCGCATGAGATTGGGTTGACCAATTTTAAAATTAAATCGCGAATCGAATCTCGGGCGTGAGATCGGATTGTTGATTTTTGCAAAGGATTATGAGTTGGATTTCGGGCGCGAAAATCAGACTATCAGTCCCTAATTCGAGAGCTCCTCGAGTTGCGAATATCACGCTAGGGATTTCAATCATGTGCATCAAGAAATATATCAAATAAGGAAACAGAATTTTCGGAAATCAAAATAGACAAAATTTTTACCTATTCCGAATATTGGCTCCCAAATTCCGATCCTTGAACGACTACGGCTACTCGCAACGTGATATGGTAATGCTCAGCGAGGCTCACAGCTCGGAGTTGGATGTCGGGACTGGATTTTGGTGGTGTTGCGGCTTGAATGGACAGCAATTCGTCGTTGGGCGTGGTATGGATCAAAACAGCAATGGCGTCACGAAGGACTCAAGTGAGGCAATGGAACTATGTCGGCAAGGGTGGCATCCGACTTGCGGGATTCGTGGGGGTCTTGGACGCGCTGTTGCGGCGGTCACGTGAAGACGATGCAACGAAGATGGAGTCAAGGTTTTGCGGGCAGCGTCGTGGAGAGAGAATATTTCGTTCTCTCTCTAGTGCGTGTCGTTGATTCTCGCGGATTCTCCTTCAAGGCTTCTTCAATGTATAGACGTCCAACTTGCAGAAGAAGGATTCTCCAGTTTTTATCTCTCACGTGTTTCCCACTCACGTCCCCTCTCTGCACCTCTTCCTGTGCTCTTTTCTTTCTTTTTATTTTATCCAAAGAAAAGACCCCCTCCTCTCATACGCGTATGGCCTTTTATAGGTGAAGGAATTGGATTTTTAAATTCTTCCTCAAATCAACATCCGCAATATTTTTCACAAAATTCATCCCATACTGATAAAGATTCGAGATTAAGATGAGATTTTTTCTAAATCCAAATCTTTCAAAGCCAAATCGCAATATATGTTTTACCCATCTGCCCTATCTAAAAAAGGTTCATATCTCGAAAAAATTTTAAAATATTATATTCCCACGATATAATTTTTAATTATTAAAAAACACGGGCTTTGGCCAACCTGCTCCCTTCATGGGCCTGATCCATCTAATTCGAACTCATCCGCCACCGGTCCAATAAAATGCAAAAGATGCAAATAACAAAATAAATGCAATCTAAATCTATATGCTATGCAATTAATAAAATTAACCCATAATTTCCTATGCAATAAATAAATAAACTAAATCTTCAAATTTAGGTGTCAACAAAGGTTATACACATATGCCTCATATCTTGCATCAAACAATCAATCAAATCATGACATCATATCAAACCATTGATTAATCGACCTAATCGATTACATGTCAGTCGGACCTCTTCTAGGTCATTTACATCCCACTATATAACCTCCAATTGTACACTTAGTCATAGAGCTTCATTAATGCTCTCGAGCGTCGTTTTCGCCAAGGTGACATGACTTTCACTAGTATATCGAGTCACAGAGACATATAAGTCTCTCAGGCGTTGTTTTCGCCAAGTGATGTGGGTAACAAACAATCTACATGCATTCTTTAAGGCGCTATTTTCACCAGTGATATTCCCAATCACCGAACCGCGCCCGTCATAGGTCATCAACAGTCTACTTGCGTTCTTTAAGGCGCCGTTTTCGCCAGTGATATTCCCAATCACCGAACCACGCCCGTTATCAGTCACCGATAGTCTACGTGCATTCTTTAAGGCGCCGTTTTCGCTAGTGATATTCCCCATCACCAAACCATGCCTGCCACAAGTCAAACAATCTACGTGCGGTCTTAAAGGCATCGTTTTCGCCAGTGATATCCTTAATCACCGAACCACGCCCGTCATACCTGACTAGTCTTAGCCAAGAAAATTCTCATTTCATTCTTGCAATTCTCTCTACTTTAGCCCACCAACACATTATTGGAGCTAAAATGAATATACTTGGCCATCTACTAGTTAATCACTCAATTTCCATTCAATTCCAATCAATTTAGGAATAATTCCTCAAATTGCACAATTAATTAAATTCCACACAACATAGAGCTCAAATAAATAAATGGACTACACCACAACGATTAGCATGAAATTTCCGGTCACCGCCATCCCGGTTGAATTTTCAGAAAAATAAGTAAATAATTAATTAATTAATTTCAAAAATTAATAATTAATTACTAAAAGTCCAATTTAGGCCCGTATTGCCTAATTGAAGCCCAATAAGGGTCGGGAAAAATCCCGAGATACATTCAATAAAGAGTAGACTATATGTACTTGCTAATTGCACAATCAAAATGTCTAATATGCATCACAATTAATTAATAATCACTAATCTACTCTAATCTAACCATATAATCCTGCTTAATTAATAGTAATCAACCCTTAAGCATAATTAGTCTACTAAGCAAGGATTAGTGAGATTACTCACTTGTGCAAAGCAAAGATTGGAACACCTCGACGACGACGCGATGGCTGCTGAAATCCGAGTTTTCGGCGGCGTAGGCAGACACTTGGGCCAGGCCCAAAAGCCTTGCAAGCCCACAGAAATTTCTGGGCTTAGACTTGGGCTTGTTGAATTTCTGGGCTGATCTCACTTGAGCTTCAAATAATGGGCTAAATGGACTTAATTCACTAGGCCCGCGAGACTGAATTGGAGCTGCAATTTCGTGGACTTCAATTTGCGGGCTACTTGACTGACCTTCGCGAAGCTTCTGGGCTCACTTGAGCTGAGATGGCTAAAGACTTGGGCTGCTGGACTCTTAAAGACTGTTGGGCCGAGGAACAGGTGAAGCTGGGCTTCATGCGTTGCTACTGGGCCGGACAAAGGAAGCAGCAAGGGAAATGAATGTTGGTGGCGTCGTGGACGGCGTGGACGCGTGGATGGGGCAGGCGTCGCGGACGAAACGAAGATGCTGAAGCTGAGCGTTGACTGACGCGCACGAAGGAAAATGGAGGCCAACGCGGGCGTTGTTGCTACGCTATTGAAGACGCGTGGCTTTGGGGGAGATGCTGGTCTCGCAACAGTTGGATGAAGACACGAAGGAAAGTTGGGCCGAGTGTGAGGCGGCGCTGCTTCGGTGAAGTGGGGCAGCTGGCGTGAGGATATGCGGTCAAACGAAAGGGCTTCTGTGGAGAGAGTGTTGAACAAAGAGCAGCAAGTGTTGGACGTCTGCAGCTGGGGAACTCAGCAGAATATGGGCTGTCCAAAGGAGGGAAACGAAGGAGAGCAGGAACAGCTCGTCCAAGAGAGGAAAGAAAAATTTAAAAGCAAAAGCAGAAGACCAAGGTTGTGAAGGAGAGAGGAAGAGATAGAGACGGAGGGAGCGAGAGACAACGACGGGAGGCTAGCTGGTTTTGTATGAAAAAAATAGGATTAAGGGGTAAAGTCAATGGATTTATCCCCTCCATTGAATACCAAGTCCCCTAATACTTTCCCAATATAATTTCCACCAATTACCCAAGTTTTGATGCAATTAATGCACCCTCTCATCCTAGGCTCCGAATTTCATATTTTAGTCTTCAATTTCTTCAACAAATTCCCAAATTCAACGTCCAATTTTGGTGTAGAAAAAGTCCACATAATTTCTGCAAATCCCCTTCACCATATAGCTCGGTTTGCAAGTCGAAAATATCTTCAATTCGGCCAATCCGAATTTTCGTTAATTTTCCGCGACGTCCGAATCAATTTTCCGTAAAAATCTCGGAATCTCTGAAAAATCTTTTGAGACTGAGTCGACGTTCTTATAATTTATTGTGACATGAAGGAATTTTCAATTTATGAAATCGGATTTAAATTCATGGTTAATTTCCATTCGACGCGTTTTTAGCGTGACCTAGACTACCGAGTAGTTTTTAGAGATTTTTTTGCAAAATACCCGTGGTCGATTTTCTTCGAGCCACAATGAACCCACTCGACACAATGACAACTCTTGATTGTTGAGGATTCAAATACGGACACAGGGTACCAAAATGATGGTAAAATCAAACTAGTGCCGGTTGTTGAGAATTTTGCAATTTAGTCGAACTGACCTATCTCTGATCTCTAATCGATTCATATCTATGTTGTAATGATCTCGGTAGATGAGCACTATCGAGCGGTCGATTCTTGGTCGAATTCTCAAGTGTATTGCATTAAAATTCCTTAATAGCTTCCCTGGATAGTCTAGTTATCTCGAGAGTGATCAGCTTTGAGAACAACCCTATAGGCGCGTCAATGAAATGCCCGATTTATTCAGTAGAAAACAGGACTGAAAATCTGGGATGTCACACCCCCGTCGTGTGCTGTCTGGCCATCCACCTCCAACCCGCTGTCCCGCGTGTTGAGCATATCCCCTAAGCCTCCTCAGGCCCAATCGAGCTCCTGTCCAGCTGCCTGAGCCGTCTCCATCACCTTTCAACCACCGTTGATCATCGCCATCACCCGCTGCAGCCATTCGCCAGCCACCTTGGCCTTTCTAGCTCAGCCCGTCACCCAGCTTAGCCTTTCAACCCAACAACCAGAAGCTGAGACCAACAAACCTCCATGGGCTTCGAGGCCCATTTATCCGGGCCTCGTAATGTGCCGCCGCTTCAGAGTTTGTTGCCCGTCTCCGCTTTGCCATCATCATGGACTCATCGGATTTCAAAACCGGTAAGTTTACTCACAAAACTCTGCTTAGGGAGTTAATTATGCTTAAGGGTTGATTAGTTTAAGCTAAGTATGATTTAGGTGGTTAGTTAGAACGGTTTAACAATTTAATTACTCGTTATTGCGTGTTAGTTGGCTAGATCAGCTTAATTAGCAACTAGTTAGGTTGTATTATATATCTACATAGGTTCGGAAATTTTCCGAGCGCTTTTCAGTATTTAATCAGGCTTTTCTGACCTAAGTCTCTATTTATGGCATTTATTTGTATTTATTTAATTAGTTTTAGTATTTATTTACTTATTTATTAATTTTCGAAAATTATACTCGGATAGCCGGTTACCGGAATTTCATGTCGATTGCAATGGTATACTTGGTTTATTTAATTGAATGCTAGATTGTGCAAATTGAGTGAGAATTATAATTTTGGGTATTTATTCCTAAATTAGGTAATTTCGATATTTAATTTGAAAAATACCGGGCATCGGTTTACAGCGCCAAAAATGTTTTTATCGACTATTTTAATTAGTGGGATTTCTAAAAGAAAGATATTGAAATTTTGGCACATGCCAACCTTGTATCCACACACGATTATTTGATCAAGTATTTTCAATGTGGTGAATTATCAGCTTGAGTAAGCCAAGATCATTTTATCAGCTTGAGTGAGCACGATCTATATATATACATCAACCTATGATCATTTTATCAACTTGAGCGAGCACGATCAATATATCTATATCAACTTGAGTGAGCTAAGATCATTTTATCAACTTGAATGAGCACAATCTATATATATTTATCAGCTTGAGCGAGCTATATATATATCAGCTTGAGTGAACTATAACCACATATTGCAACTATTGTGAGTAGTGGTGGTATCAGAGGATTAATATATGGTATTGAATTGATAGATAATAATGTTGGTTTGGAATTGAGCTAATTGACTAGTTGATCGATGGTTCGATTTGAATTGAGTGGATTGGTTGAGATCATGAACTGTATTGACTTGCAGGAAGGAACTATGGCGAGGTAAGTCCGCTATCTTGTATGTGTATAAACAACTTTTAGGTGTATTTCCTTCCTAGTCGGAGTTTAGGGGGTAAACTTGTTGAGACATCGTCTCACCCCATCGTGGACTAACATTTACAAGTCATTAGATGGTTGTTCCTCCTGAGCATTTTGGCCAGTCGAAGAAGGTCATTGAACAGATCTCTTAGATTCCCCTTCCTGGGAGCCAAGGAGACTAGGTCTACGAACTCGTGAGATCCATTGTCTGGGATGATGTAGGTCTATTCGGAGGGTACCGAATCAATTTAGATCGTGGTATCATTACAGGCGAGATGGACCTAGAGAAGGTCTCCTATTGGAATCTGAGATTCTTATGTCGGTGCTAGAGATCATTTTTGGCAAGTGTATAGTTGACTCTCCTGGTGGATCAGTGGTAGACCCGAGTTCCCTGGAGCTAGAGACCCTGGAGCCTTCGGTTGACGATTCGAACGCTTAAAGGACTAGTAGTTCTTTCATGTTGGTAGATGTATGAATATAAACTAATGTTGTATATAACTTAGTTTGCAATGTATATAAAAGTGTGTTGTGATTTTCAAAATTATGGCCCTACTTTTCTATCCCATCTTCGTGTTGTCAAGGGATTTATTTATTCGCTTCCGCATGTACATTAAAATAAATGCGATGTGTTCTAGGATGTCACAATTTAATCAACCACCGAGGGATGAGCACACATTCAAGGATCGAGATGTCACATAGCTCATTGCCCATTCTATACCCTTTTTTCAAAATAAAAAAAATATATTGAATTGGTATGGATGTCAAAGGTTTAATAACTCTATACTAATCACTTCATATATGGACACTCGTAATTCTGCTTTTTTCTCACATAGAGGTTATGAATTACAAAAATAGTAATATTGTATTGCCTAATTAATTAAAGACGGGTAATCTTGTTATCAATTCTCCCAAGAAAAAGACTTCATTGAACCTCGGAGCAATAGCATGGCGACTATGAAGCTCTATGATAACATGCTACCATATGGATGTAGAGTAGCTCATTGCCATTTTATACCCTTTTAAAAAAAAAAAAATTGAATTGGCATAGATGTCAAAGGTTTAACAACTTTCTACTAATCACTCCATATATGGACACTCGTAATGCTGCTTTTTTTCTCACATAGAGGTTATGAATTACAAACATAGTAATCTTGTATTGGCCAATTAATTAAAAAAGGGTAATCTTGTGATAAACCCTCCCAAGAAAAAGAATTCATTAAACCTCGAAACAATAGCATGGCGGGCTATCAAGCTCTATGATATCATGCTACCATATGGATGTAAAGTAGATCATTGCCCATTTTATACCCTTTAAAAAAAATGAATTGGTATAGATGTCAAAGGTTTAATAACTTTCTACTAATCACTCCATATATGGACACTCGTAATGCTGCTTTTTTCTCACATAGAGGTTATGAATTACAAAGATAGTAATCTTGTATTGCCCAATTAATTAAAGAAGGGTAATCTTGTGATCAACCCTTTCAAGAAAAAGAATTCATTGAACCTCGAAACAATAGCATGACGGCTATCAAGCTCTATGATATCATGCTACCATATGGATGTAGAGTAGCTCATTGCCCATTTTATACCCCTGTTTTTTTCATATGATAAAAGTCAACGTAAAAAAGTAGTTTGGACTAGTTCCTCATCAATTGTGATTACTTAAATTCATAGCACCATCAAAATTAAATTTTCTTGTTTGTTTGCTAAGTTAAGTATTTTATTTCTCAAGAATTTAAATAATCACTTAAATGAAACAAAATCGTTATCTTCCGTCTATTTTCCCACTTTCCATGTACCCGTTTTCTAGTAAAGGATAACCTCAACAAGAAAAATTATTTCAATGATAAGACGATTACACCTTCCAGAATCATCCACAACCGCTGTGAAAAAGCCCTCCAAGATGGCAGAGATGAGCAGAGTCTTGGTGATCGGAGGCGCCGGATACATCGGAAAGTTCATCGTGAAAGCATGTGCGAAGTCCGGTCACCCTACCTTTGTTCTCGAGACGGAGTCCACCCTCTCCAACCCCACCAACGCTGAAATCATCAAAGGTTTCAAGAGCTTAGGCGTGAACCTAGTCCATGTGAGTAGTTATTCTCGTGTGATTCCGTCAGTTTCCCACGTTCGGTGCTGCTTCGAGGAATTGAAGCATCCCTTGCCATTTGATCTTGCTCGGAATTCCGAGAAATGTCTTTAATTTTGGGGAGAACCCGGGGACACAATTCACCATGGCCAAACGCAATCCAGGATCAATTTCTCCCCCGATACCAAATCAACTTAAAATCTCTTAGCCCCCAGCAACAACGAGCAATGTATAGCCTCACAATATGCAAATATAACGCCAAAATATTAAGTAGACAAAGCAAATAACGACACAAGGATTTAATGTGGAAAATCCAATGCGGGAAAAACCACGGATCGCCCAAAAACATCCACTAATCACCAAGAATAGCAGAATACACAAAGTATTCTTCTCTAGTCGCACACTAGAGGCTCAACATCAACATTACAATGATCTTTTTCTCACAACATAGGTAGACAAACAAGTTGGGAGCAAGAAAACCTTAACCGCAACTGGAAAATTCTGGGATGGTTCTCGACGAACAAAAACCATCAACTTGTAACCCTCGGTCTCACGAACAACATACTGAAATTTGAGCCGATTCCGTCAATATTTGTCATTTGAATCAAAGCCGCAAAGTTGCAGCCCTCTTCCTTTCTTGTCTTCTCCCTTGCTTGCAGTTTTCACTTTCTCTCTCCTCTCTTTTCTTTTTCGACGGATGCACACCTCCACGCACGACACTCCACTTCTTTTTGTTTTGTTTTGTTTTTTCTTTTTTTTATTTAATTCTGGCTGGGCCTCACATGAAGGTGGACCCAGCCAACAAATCTCCCCCTCCACCTCATGTGGGAAGGTTCGTCATGCCCGATTTTCTTCTACAAGCGTCAAGCTTCACCACGGGCAAGGCTTTGGTCATCATGTCGGACTTATTATTGTCGGTATGAACTTTCTCAAGTAAGAAGAGCTTCTCTTCTAGCTTTTCTCTGATCCAATGATACTTCACATCAACATGCTTCGATCTTGAATGAAACACCGGATTCTTGCTAAGATGGATGGCACTCATGCTATCGCAATATAGAACAAACTTCTCTTACTTCAAGCCTAACTCTTGTAGGAATTTTTGCATCCATAAAAGTTATTTACCTCCTTCGGTAATAGCAATATACTCCACTTTAGTTGTAGACAAAGCGGTACATTTTTGCAATCTCGATTGCCATGAAACAGCTCCCCCTGCAAAGATTATTATAAAACCCGATGTGGATTTTCGAGAACCAACATCACTAGCATAGTCTGCATCTGAGTAGCCACTCAACTCTGGCTTTACTTTTCCATAACACAAGCAAAGTGTAGAAGTGCCTCTAAGATATCTCAGAATCCATTTAACAGCGATCCAATGCTCCTTACTTGGATTAGATAGAAATCTACTCACAACACCAACTGCATGAGCAATATCAAGTCTTGTACAAACCATGGCGTACATCAAACTACCCACGGCCGATGCATAAGGAATTTTCATCATCTCAATGTTCTCTTTCTCACTTGAAGGACACTCATTACTACTTAACTTGAAATGGCCTACGAGTGGAGTACTTACCAGTTTACATGTGCTCATATTGAATCTTTCAAGCACCTTCTCAATATACTTCTCTTGAGATAACTACAATTTCTCATTCTTTCTATCACGAGTAATTCTCATGCCTAAGATTTGCTTAGCTTGGCCTAGGTCTTTCATTGCAAAAGCTTTACTCAACTCATTTTTCAAGCTCTTGCTCTTGATTTTCTTGATATCATGCCCAACAATCAATATATCATCCACATAAAGTAGGAGAATAAGAACAACATTATTTGAGAATCTTTTCATAAAGACACAAGAATCGGAGTTTGCCTTATTGTATCTTTGTTCTTTCATGAATGATTCAAACTTCATACACAAGAATCGGGGACACAATTCACCACGGCCAAACGCAATCTAGGATCAATTTCTCCCCCAATACTAAATCAACTTAAAATCTCTTAGCCCCCAACAACAACGAGCAATGTATAGCCTCACAATATGCAAATATAACGCCGAAATAATAAGTAGACAAAGCAAATAACAACACCAAGGATTTAACGTGGAAAACCCAATGTAGGAAAAATCACGGACCGCCCAAAAACATCCACTAATCACCAATAATAGCAGGATACACAGTATTCTTCTCTAGTCACACACTAGAGGCTCAACATCAACATTACAATCATCTTTTTCTCACCACATAGGTAGACAAACAAGTTGGGAGCAAGAAAACTTTAACCGCAACTGGAGAATTCAGGGATGGTTCTCGACGAACAAAAACCATCAACTTGTAGCCCTTGGTCTCACAAACAACATACTGAAATTTGAGCCGATTCCATCAATATTTGGCCTTCAAATCAAAGCCGCAAAGTTGCAGCCCTCTTCCTTTCTTGTCTTCTCCCTTGCTTGCTGTTTTCTGTTTCTCTCTCCTCTCTTTTCTTTTTCAATGGATCCACACCTCCACGCACGACACTCCACTTCTTTATGTTTTGTTTTGTCTTCTTTTTTTTTTTAAATTTAATGCTGGCTGGGCCTCACATGAAGGTAGACCCAGCCAACATTTAATCAGTAGTATCGGAGTCAATTTTCATCTTAATCTTTCACAAGATCGAGTTGATGGAGTCACGTTACAATTTGGCGTGCTTTTTCTCCTCTGATATTTCGGCCTCGTAAGTTGGCGAAACCAGAAACAATCTCCCTCTCGTTTTTCACACTAATTGACGAATCTCCTCAGCTTCGCATGCTGAAACGAACGAGTACATTTTTAGACGAGTCTTATGAAAATTTCCATATGTTTCGTACTGTGTAGATGAATTTTTATACAAAAGTACATGTCGCTGATCTATAATTCAGATGTCATTGCAAATACCTTGTCGTAACCTTTCAAAAGATTGGTAGGTAATGCATGGACCAGAATTCTGTGGATAGCGGCTTTTTTAATAAAAAAAAAAATTCTCACAACAGTTTTTCTCGTCTGGTGAAGGTATTGAAGTCTTATCTGCATTAGATTTCGTATTTCTCCTTTTTCATAGTCTTCCTACTGGCCAAAATTAGATCGGTTGATGGTTGCTGACTTTATTGATTGTTGGTCCATGTTCTTGGTTATTTGATTCTCAGGGAGACATATACGATCAAAAGAGTCTGTTGAGTGCGATTAAGCAGGTTGATGTGGTAATCTCTACTGTGAAGATAGCACAGCTAGAAGACCAAGACAGGATTGTTGCAGCCATCAAAGCAGCCGGGAATATCAAGGTTGTGCCGTGTCTAGTAATTTAATTTCGAGTTATTATTCTTTGTTTAGCATTTGATTGACGATATACGTTGGTGTTAGTTGTTAGCTTAAGTATTTTCTTCTAGTATGAGTGCATCACGTTCTTGTTGTGGGCTCTGCTTTGATGAAATGGGGTGGATTCACTTTTTATTTGTAGACTTCACTTCTTTCCTTTTTAAATGGTCATGACTTTGTGTAGAAGTCGTCGGTGAAATTTGAGGCTAACTATGTCAAATTCAAGTACCGGACAATGCCGGCTTCACTGTGGTTATGTTTTTTCCTCTAGGTCATCGAAAAAGTCAAAAGGTTTTAAAAACTCAATATGGATTACAGTCATGTACCCTGCTCTTTGATCGATAATGAGAAACATGAACTACTTAATCCTTCAAATGCGTTTTTGTTCTATTTCTACGCTGAGGAACCAAAAAAAAAAAAAAAAAAACCAAAAAGAAAGTTTCCCGGAGCGTTACCAAACAACACCTTAATTGGTAGTCTTGATTCACTTACAATAATTTTTACTTTGTTATAGTCACGTATTGAAAAAAAATAAAAATGAAAAATAGTCTCATATAAGTTTGTTTTTATTGTTGCTCTGTTAGAGTCACATATTGAAGAAAAAAGTGAAATTCAGTCTCATATAAGTTTGGTTTGTCTTTTTGCCATAACTCACGTAAATTTGTTGGATGAGGGGAATGCACTCTAGTTTTTTGTTGATTTCTAATAAAAATGTCTCTTCTGAATCAATTATTTTCTATTTAGAGATTCTTGCCTTCAGATTTTGGAAATGCGGATCGTAACGATGCTGTGGAGCCAGCAAAAACTGGATATGCTATCAAGGCCAAGATTCGCCGCCTTGTTGAGGCTGAGGGAATCCCTTATACATTTGTGGCTTCTAACTCTTTTGGAAATTTCCACCTTCGGACATTGTCACAGCCCGGGGCTACGGCTCCCCCTAGAGATAAAGTTGTCATCTTCGGGGATGAAAATGCAAAAAGTAAGAAGCAATTCGTTGAAATGCGTATTCGAATTAGTTAAGTTGTTTTTTTTTTGTACATTAACAACGAATTAATTACAGTAGTGATCAGAGTGAGAGGCAATTCTTGAAGCTTGATAATTTTAGGGTAACGTCCTTGTCTAGAGGTAATGGGGCTCTTACATCCATTAGTCTTCAATTTTAGAGACTAATATATGATATGATTTTGTTGTGGTTTATCTTGGCATAATACCACCTAACGGGCAGATCATGAAGGTTCTCTTTATGTATTTGTTTGGGAAAAGAACACATAATGCATTTGTCTGCATGTTGTCTAATGAATCAGTTTGATAAGATCATTCTTCTTCAAAGTGAGCCGAAAGTAACCCTAGGAAGATAGATGTCTCTGTGATTTATTTATTAGCCAAATTGTAAAACTCTCCCCATCAATATGCAGCGGTGTTTAACAATGAGGATGACATCGGCACCTATACCATCAAAGCTGCGGATGACCCAAGGACCTTAAACAAAATTTTGTATATCAAACCTCCTGCCAACACCTACTCGATGAATGAGCTCGTGTCTTTGTGGGAGAGAAAGATCGGCAAGACCCTAGAGAGGGTGTATGTTCCAGAGGAGCAGGTTCTGAAGAACATTCAAGGTTAGGGATGTATTTCTATTGGATTTAAGTGCCTGAAATCCTCTCTATTCTCTCTGACATTTAAAGCTTGTCCGATCATATTGCAGAGGCGGTGGCTCCACGCAACCTGTTCTTGGCATTATACCATTCTATCTTCGTGAAAGGAGACCAAACAAACTTCAAGACTGAGCCATCATTCAGAGTGGAAGCTTCGGAGCTCTACCCCGATTGACTGTGGATCAATGCCTCGATCAATTTGTTTGATTATCGAAACCGAACATGCTTATAAATTTCTCACATCTCCGTGCAGTAATAAATAATATAGGATGCTGCTTCACAGGATCCTAGTGTGAAATGTCGCTTCTGTTGATCATCACATGGCATGTACAACCCCCAAGTCTGAGGACACACTATAAAGTATGAATGTTCAATGTGGCGCGTCTCTGCAGTGCTTGGAGAAGTTGCTTCTGTTTTGGAGTTTGATATGGGTTCATGGGCCAATCCAAGCTAACACCAAGAGACGGGTTTCTCTATTTTTGCATGTCATATTATCTGTCACGTCTAAAAGAATAACAAGTTAAAACAAGCGTAAACCGACTGTCAAACTTGTCGCAATTTTGAATTATTGTTAATGTTTTGGGGGATTCTTAGAGGCTGCGAGGGAACAAACATGTAGAAAAAGAGGCATGCGCGATGGGTCTGGATAAATCTCTAGCCAAATTCTTATTCCAAAACCTGATATACTATGGATTGTTGTCTAACTAAGCATTCGTTTGGTTCAGTCTTCCTAAACCAATCATAAGTCAGGAATTTCCAATGAAAAACATATTAAGTAATGTATGTTTTGAGAAAGTAACAGTCAACAACATCTGGTTTTGCGCTTTCTCCCCCACCGAGGGGGGAGGGGTTCGAAACCCCGCATCCCTATTGCGCGACTCACCCATGGCTGGGTCTGTGGTGGTGGCCTAGTTCGCCCCGGGTTTACCCCGCTGTCCCGAATCATTATAAAAAAAAAAAAAATCTGTTTTTAACAAGAGAGTTATCATTTTTGAATTTTGTAAAGAACACGCAACCTATCATAAATTTTCTCGATCAAATTTAGACAACTTTTGGTAAGTCATGTTGTTATTTCAAAAAATTTCACGTCATGTACTCATTCTCCCGGTGGTTCAGTGGTAGACCCGAGTTCCCCGGAGCTAGAGACCCCGGAGCCTTTGGTTGACGATTCGAATGCTTAAAGGACTAGTAGTTCTTTCATGTTTGGTAGACGTGTGAATATAAACTAATGTTGTATATAACTTACTTTGCAGTGTATATAAAAGTGTGTTGTGATTTTCAAAATTATGGCCCTACTTTTCTATCTCATCTTCGTGTTGTCAGGGAATTTATTTATTCGCTTCCGCATGTACATTAAAATAAATGGGTCGGCGACGTGTTCTGGTGTGACATCCCAGATTTTTAGTCATGTTTTCAATTGAATAAATCGAGCATTTCATTGACGTGTCTATAGGGCTATTCTCAGAACTGATCATTCTAGAGATAACTAGACTATCTGGGGAAACCAATAAGGATTTTAAGACAAATAGACTTGAGGATTCGACTAGAGATCGGCTTCTTGACCGTGTCTATCTTTAGAGGCCATTACGGCACAGTATAAAATCGATTAGAGATCAGAGATAGGTCGGTTTGACTGAGATGTGTGGCTAATCGTGAGTGACACCACTAAATTAGAAAATTATTATCGACCGGCACTAGACCGATTTTCTTATTGTTTTGGTACCCTATGTCCGTATTTGAATCATCGAGATTTTTACGACAATCAAGAGTTATCAATAATTCAAGTGGGTTCATTGTGGCTCGAAGAAAATCGACCATGCGTCGTTTGCACCAAAAATTTCTGAAAGTTACCTGATAGTTTAGGTCATGCTAAAAACGCGTTGAATGGAAATTAACCGTCAATTCGAGTCCGATTTCAGAAATAGAAAGTTATGTGGTGTTACGATCAATTCTAGGAACGTCGACTCAGTCTCAAAAGCTTTTTCAGAGCTTCCGAGATTTTTACGGAAAATCGTTTCAGCCGTTGCGGAAAATTAACGGAAATTCGTACGAGCTGAATTTAATTGAATTTTGACTTCCAAGGCGAGCTTTTGAGTATTGAGGACTTATAGAAAATTGTTCGGGGCTTTTTCTTTAGAAATTTTGGACGTCGATTTGGGAAATTGAAGTCCAAGATTGAATGAATTTCGGAGCTTTGAAGATGGCTGTAGATAAGCTTGAAGACTATTTGGGCAATCTAATGATGGTTTTAGATATTTGTTTTTGGACTTTTGTTTCCCCCTTCTTCAGCTTCTCTCGCAAGCTAAGCCACCGACTGATTGCCCTCTCCTTCTTCGGGCGAAGCCCTTGCATCATCGTATCCAGCTATGCTCCAGTTTCCTTTTCGTTTTTCTTCATGTTTCTCTGTCCATCAAGCAGCTGAATCCCTCCATTTTTCCTCACGCCAGCCCCACGTATTTCTCCCTCCACAGAAACCATTTACTGCCACGTCTTTCTCTCCCCAGTCAAACCAACGAAACCTCTTCCCCATAGTTGATCGAAAGAATCCCCTTTGCTGCTCCACTTCGTTTTGTTCTCCTCAGCTTCATCGAAGTCCAGCAGCACCGAAGCAATTCCCCAAACTGCCGCGTGCCAGTCTCCATCCACGAAGCCCCAACGCCAGCCCACCAAGTCAACCGTAGCCGCTCCATCCCACCAACGGTGACTCCGTGTACGCCAGCAAGCTCCACCGAGACAACGAAACCACCGAACTCTTCCATCTTGTTGACCGCAGCTCCTTCGCGCGTTGTCCAGCTCCGAAGATCAACGAAGACCGCTGCAGCTGCCACGTTGAAGCCATCAGCCACCGAAGAAGCCGCTGAAGTCAGTCTCTCGGATCCCATCTCCTCGGACGTTCTTAGCCAGATCGTCAGTCACGCCGCCCTCAGCCTCAACGAATTCGCTGCCTCTGTCTTTCCGCGTGTGACGCCAGCTCGCCAACGCCCATATGCTGCCTCTGACCTTGCTGCCCACGTGAAGAAACTGCTGCCGCGTCCCCTTCGTGCGCCCTTCAGTCAACCATCGAAGACCCCAGCAAGTTCCGTGAAGCCAACTTCTCAATTTCTGCTTCGGTTGGCCCAGCGCACTGCCTGCTCCAACCCATCAACCGAGCGGTCTTTTCCTTCAGCTGCGTCTGCGTCTGCGTCTGCTTCTTCTCTCCTTCATGGCATGAAGCGAGTCAAACCGCAGTTGGATTGTTGACCCAGATCGTCCACGACGCCGCCTGCTCCCATCGTCCGTGTCTTCGACGCCAGCCCATAACCAAGCCGTGAAATGCAGTCCATCTTGAAGTTCACGAGCCCAAGTGAATTTCGTCCATCAAGCCCAGTGAATTTCAGTTTAGCTGGGCCCAAAAATCCAGCAGTTCAGCCACTTGAAGCCCGCCCAGTTCAGTGTTGTTTGAAGCCCAATATCTTCTAGAATTCCAGCAGCCCAGTACAGCAGTAAGCCCATCTAAAGACAAGCCCAGCAACTGTTCTCAGCCCAGCAAGTTGTTATTTGCTCAGTTCAGCCCATCTTGAAGCCCAAGAAGTTTTAGTAGCTCAGCCCGCAAGGCCTATGGGCTCGGCCCGAGTGTCTATCGTCGCCGCCAAAATTTTGGGATTCGGCTGCCATTGCGTCGTCATCGGGGTGTTCCGATCTTCGCTTTGCCAAGTGAGTTTTACTCACTAATGCTTTCTTAGTTTGCTAATTATGCTTAGAGGTTGGTTAGATTCAATTACGTGCACTTAGGTGGTTAGATTAGTTTAGAATAATTAAATTAGTGACTTAATGATGCATGTTAGGTGGTTAGACTTAGTCATTAGTAAGTGGAGAGCCTCTAATATTTATTGAATGCATCTCGGGATTTTTCCCGACCCGTTTCGTGCTCCAATCAGGCAATACGAGCCTAAATTGGATTTTTAATATTTATTTATTTAATTTTCGAAATTAATTATTTAATTAATTATTTTTCTGGAAATTCAACCGGGATAGCCGGTGACCAGAATTTTGTGTTGATTGTCATGGTGCAGACCGTTTATTTAATTGAGCTTTAATTTATATGGAATTGATTTAAATTGTGAAATTTGAGGATTTGTCCTTAATTGTTTGTTATTGAGTATTTGATTGGTAGATGGCCGAGTATGGGTATTTAGCACCAGTAACATTGATGGGCTATATAGTAGAGAGAATGGTGAGAGCTAACTGAGAATATTATTGGCTTAGACCAATCAGGTACAATATTATTGGACATACGTGGTTCAGTGATTGGAGGTATCATTGGCGAAAACGGCCCCTTAAAGAACGCACATGAATGACTTATAGACAAATGTGGTTTGGTGATTAAGGAAATATCACTGGTGAAAACGATGCCTTAAAGAACTCATGATGTTGTCTATTGCCGATGTCACCTTGGCGAAAACGGCGCCCTAGAAAGGACACGTGATTCGGTAATCGAGCATATCACTGGTGAAAATGGCGCCTTAAAGAATGTACGGTGTCGGTGATCAGTATGTCATTGGCAAAACCGACGCCCGAGAAACACATCTGATTTGGTGAATGAGTACACCGTCTGGGAATCATGGTATGAGTGGGAATGACTTAGAGATGGTCCGACTGACATGTAATCGACAAAGTCGATTGATCAGCGATTTGATCTATTCTCATGAATTGATTGAATGTTTGATGTGATATATGAAGCATCTGTGTTTAACCTTGAATTGCAAGTTGGAAACGAGGCCAAGGTAAGTCCTCTGACTCGTGTTGTGCTTAGGCAACCATATGGCATATTGGTTTACTAATCGGGTCTTAAGTAGTAGAACTCATTGAGACGTGGTCTCATTGGTTATTGAATAACCATTTCAGGTCCGTAGAGGAACCAGAGGAGGATTATCTGTTGGATGACCCTGATGACGAGCTAGCAGAGGATGAAGAGCTTGAAGAAAACAAACTTAGTGAAGAAGAGTTTGAGGAGGATCGAGATGATGAACCCGAGTACGACCCAGATGAGGATTGAGATCCCATCTCGTTATGTGAACCTTGTGTATTTGTGGATATGTGTTAGATTAGACCTATGTTAATAGTATTGTAAGATACTATGAGGTGCGTGTGTATAAAAGTGTGGTTGTGAATTTCAATATGAAAAATATGGCCTGCTTTTCTATCCCATTGTTTTATTGTCTGGGGATTTATAACTACTTCCGCGTGTGCAAATATAAATGAAAGGGTCAGCGATACATAGTTCTGGGATATCGCATTTTAAAATTGACCAAGTAGAAGGATGGGTCCGTTCCCGAGGATCGGGGTGTGACTTTTGGGATGTCACAATTTAATCGACCACCGAGGGATGGGCACGCATTCAAGAATCGAGGTGTGACATAGCTCATTGCCCATTCTATACCCTTTTTTTTAAAAAAAAAAATTGAATTTGTATAGATGTCAAAGGTTTAATAACTCTATACTAATCACTTCATATATGGACACTCGTAATGCTGTTTTTTTCTCACATAGAAGTTATGAATTACAAAAATAGTAATCTTGTATTGCCTAATTAATTAAAGAAGGGTAATCTTGTTATCAATCCTCCCAAGAAAAAGACTTCATCGAACCTCGAAGGAATAGCATGGCGGCTATGAAGCTCTATGATATCATGCTACCATATGGATGTAGAGTAGCTCATTGCCATTTTATACCCTTTTTTAAGAAAAATTGAATTGGCATAGATGTCAAAGTTTTAACAACTTTCTACTAATCACTCCATATATGGACACTCGTAATGCTGCTTTTTTCTCACATGGAGGTTATGAATTACAAACATAGTAATCTTGTATTGGCCAATTAATTAAAGAAGGGTAATCTTGTGATCAACCCTCCCAAGAAAAAGAATTCATTAAACCTCGAAACAATAGCATGGTGGGCTATCAAGCTCTATGATATCATGCTACCATATGGATGTAAACTAGCTCATTGCCCATTTTATACCCTTTTTTTTAAAAAAAAAAAAATTGAATTGGTATAGATGTCAAAGGTTTAATAACTTTCTACTAATCACTCCATATATGGACACTCGTAATGCTGCTTTTTTCTCACATAGAGGTTATGAATTACAAAGATAGTAATCTTGTATTGCCCAATTAATTAAAGAAGGGTAATCTTGTGATCAACCCTTTCAATAAAAAAAAATTCACTGAACCTCGAAACAATAGCATGGCAGCTATCAAGCTCTATGATATCATGCTACCATATGGATGAAGAGTAGCTCATTGCCAATTTTATACCCCTGTTTTTTTCATATGATAAAAGTCAACGTAAAAAAGTAGTTTGGACTAGTTCCTCATCAATTGCGATTACTTAAAATCATAGCACCATCAAAATTAAATTTTCTTGTTTGTTTGCTACGTTAAGTATTTTATTTCTCAAGAATTTAAATAATCATTTGAGAAATTTAAATAATCACTTAAATGAAACAAAATCGTTATCTTCCGTCTATTTTCCCACTTTCCATGTACCCTTTTTCTAGTAAAGGATAACCTCAACAAGAACAATTATTTCAATGATAAGACAATTACACCCTTCCAGAATCATCCAATGACACTCCGTCCCATCGAGAAGATAAGAACCCTCGCCTTTTATCTCTCTCTCTCTCTCTCTCTCTCTCTCTCTCTCTCCATATACAGCAAAGTCACGTTAGAGACCGATCAAGTTCGCCGGAAAACACCACGCCCGCTATGAAAAAACCCTCCAAGATGGCAGAGATGAGCAGAGTCATGGTGATCGGAGGCGCCGGATACATCAGAAAGTTCATCGTGTAAGCATGTGCGAAGTCCGGTCACCCTACCTTTGTTCTCAAGATGGAGTCCACACTCTCCAACCCCGCGAATGCTGAAGTCATCAAAGGTTTCAAGAGCTTAGGCGTGAACCTAGTCCATGTGAGTAGTTATTCCAGTGTGATTCCGTTAGTTTCCCACTTTTGGTGCTACTTCGAGGAATCCTAAAAAGCATCGACAGTTGAAAATATGCTGGAAAGAATGGGTTCCAAAAGCTTTGTTTCATATCGATTTTTCATTTTGGTGATCACAACGTCTTTAAATTCAGCTGAAATTAGAGAACAAAGATTTGTCAAAAAAAATTCCCTTTTGCTCCAAAGAAATTGATATTCTGCCGAAAAACCTCCGACAATTGGAAATCTGTTGGGACAAATGAGTTCCAAAAACTTTATTTCTGTACAATTTATTTCAGAGAACGAAGATTTGTCAGAACAAATTCCGCTTTGCTTAGTAGAAAATTCTCTTTCGATATTTTTCCTAAAAAACTCCGACAGCTGGAAATCTGCTGGGAAAATTGGGTTCCAAAAGCTTTATTTGCTACCGAATTATAGTTGTGGAGATCATAAGACCTTTAAAGTCAGGTGAAATAAAAAAATGAGGATTTGTAAGAGAAAATTCCCTTTTGATGTTTTGCCTAAAAAATTTAGGGAGTTCGAAATCTGCTGGGAAAATGGGTTTCAAAAGCTTCATTTCTTACCGATTTATCATTTTGAGATCACAACACCCTTAAAGTCAGGTCTAATTAAAAAACGAAGATTTGTCGAACAAATTCCATTTCGCTCTATAGAAAATTCCCTTTCGATATTTTTCCTAAAAAAACTCCGACAGTTGGAAATCTGCTGGGACAAATGGGTTCCAAAGCTTTATTCCTATACAACTTACCATATTGGAGATCACAACACCATTTAAGTCTTGTGAAATCAAAGAGCGAAGATTTGTAAGAAAAAATTCCCTTTTGCTCCATAGAAAATTACCTTCGATATTTTTCCTAAAAAGCTTCGATATTTAGAAATTGTTTGGGAAAATTGGTTCCCAACAGATTTCTTTTAGAGATCACAACACCCTTAAAGTCAGATGAAATAAAAATCGAAGATTTGAAAGAGAATATTCCTTTGTGCTCCATAGAAAACTCCCGTTAGATATTTTGCCTAAAAAACTCGTAAAGTTATAAATATGCTAGGAAAGTGGGTTTTAGAAGTTTCTTTCTTATCGATTTATCATTCTGGAGATCACAACACCTTTAAAGTAAAGAGAAATAAAAAAAACAAGGATTTGTAAGAAAAAATTCAATTTTGCTCCATAAAAAATTCCCTTTCTATATTTTGACTAAAAACTCAGAGGGTTGGAAATCTACTGGGAAAAATGGGTTGCAAAAGCTTTATTTCCAACAATTTATCATTTTGGAGATCACAACAACCTTAAAGTCAGGTGCAATCAGAGAATGAAGATTTATCTGAAAAAATTCCTGTTTGCTTCATAGAAAATTCCCTTTCGATATTTTGCCTAAAAACCTCCGACAATTGGAAATCTGCTAGGACAAATGGGTTCCAAAAGTTTTATCTCCATACGATTTAAAATTTTGGAGATCATAAAACCATTCAAGTCATGTGAAATCAGAGAACGAAGATTTGTTAGAAAAAATTCACATTTGCTCCATAGAAAGTTCATTTTCGATATTTTGCCTAAAAACCTTCGGCAATTGGAAATATGCCCGAATAATGGGTTCCCAAAGCTTTATTTCCATACGATTTACCATTTTAGAGATCACAATGTCGTTAAAGTCCTATGAGATTAGAGAACGAAGATTTGTGAGAAAAAATTACATTTTGCTCCATCGAAAACTCCCTTTCAATATTTTTCTGAAAGAACTCCAACAATTGGAAATCTGTTGGGAAAATTGGGTTCCAAAAGCTTTATTTGCTACAAAATTATACTTGTGGAGCTCACAACACCCTTAAAGCCAGGTGAAATCAGACAACGAAGATTTGTAAGAGAAAATTCCTTTTTCTCCATAGAAAATTCCCGTTTGATATTTTGCCTAAAAAACTCGTACAATTAGAAATCTTTTGGGAAAACTGGGTTCCAAAAGCTTTATTTCTTATCGATTTATCATTTTGGAGATCACAACACCCATTAAGTCAAGTGAATTCAGAAAACGAAGATTTGTAAGAGAAAATTCATTTTTGCTCCATAGAAAATTCCATTTAGATATTTTGCCTAAAAAACCGAAAGAGTTGGAAATCTGCTAGGAAAAAGGGGTTGCAAAAGCTTTATTTCCCAACAATTTATAATTTTGGAGATCACAACAATCTTAAAGTTAGGTGAAATCAGAGAACGATGGTTTGTCTTAAAAAATTTCCGTTTGCATCATAGAAAATTCCCTTTCAATATTTTGCCAAAAAACCTCTGACGGTTGAAAATTTGCTAAGACAAATGGGTTCCAAAAGTTTTATCTCCGTATGATTTACAATTTTGGAGATCACAACACCATTCAAGTCATGTGAAATCGAGAACGTAGATTTGTCGAAAAATTCCATTTGCTACATAAAAATTTTATTTTCGATGTTTTGCCTAAAAACCTTCAACAGTTGGAAATCTGCTCGAATAATGGGATCTAAAAGCTTTATTTCCGTACGATTTATATTTGGAGATCACAACACCATTAAATTCACGTGAAATTAGAGAATGAAGATTTGTAAGAAAATTTTCCTTTTACTCCATTGAAATTTCCCTTGCGATATTTTTCCTAAATAGCTTCGACAGTTGGAAATATGCTATAAAAAATGGGTTCCAAGAGCTTTATTTCTTATTGATTTATCATTTTAGTGATCACAATGCCCTTAAAGTTAGGTGAAATTAGAGAACGAAGATTTGTTGGAAAAATTCCCTTTTGCTCCAAAGAAATTGATATTTTGCCGAAAAACCTCCAACAATTGCAAATTTGCTGGGACAAATGGGTTCCAAAAACTTTATTTCCGTACAATTTATTATTTTGGAGATCACAACACCCTTAAAGTCGAGTGAAATCTGAGAACCAACATTTGTCAGAACAAATTCCATTTTGCTCAATAGAAAATTCCCTTTCAATATTTTTTCTGAAAAACTCTGATAGTTGGAAATCTACTGGGAAAATTGGGTTCCAAAAGATTTATTTGCTACCAAATTATAGTTGTGGAGATCACAAGACCCTTAAAGTCGGTGAAATAAAAACGAAGATTTGTAAAAGAAAATTCCCTTTCGATATTTTGCACAAAAAACTCAGAGAGTTGGAAATCTGTTGGGACAAATGTGGCACCCCTCGAACGGCCCCCGGTTCGTTGGGGTCACCACAAATACCTTCCACTCATCTCTGAAGGTCCATTACTATGATACCAAAGAACTTTGACAAGTCCATAGATCCTGGGGGTTTATGTTCTTTCTATAGGTCCCTGCGTAGTTCATATAGCGGAAGCATATCCAACATGTCCCTATTCCATATTCAAAAATAATGCACACCAACTAAAACTTTTATAAGATAAAACCGAACACTTTTATTTACATAAACTTGATGGACATCTTTGGTCGGTACATCAAAATGCCAAGATTTTTTTTTCTAAACTCAGTTATTTTCAAAAGGGTACACGACTCTTTAACAACCATGTACATAGGCCCATCAGTCAGTGTCAGCGGTTCAAAAACACTTCATCTGCTGACCACCACTCTCGGTCACACCCAGTCCAGTCCATCAATTGGCGGTGGTGGCAAAGGCCCCAACATACTCCCATCACGACAGACGAACACAGTCAGAAACTACTAAATCACTAGGCAGGCGGGAGAACCAATGTCATACATGATGAGTACCCACACTCGAATAAAGACCAACCCTCGTATCTCAAGATGATGGTGCTCTGTACACCCACACTTAAGGTCGACGAGTATCCCATAGAATGTGCCGAGGGTGACTGGTAGCAGAGGCATATCTTCTAGTCTGAAATGTTAGTCCCCAAATGGGATGAGTACAACCACTCAGCAGTAAAAGATTCATTAAGCTATATCATGCAGTACCATCAATATCTAGATTCATGCAAGATAGACAAAACATGAAATCAAAGGAATGAGTATGCATCAAAATCATAAAACTCTTTAATGCAATAGCAAATGCAGTTTCAAAGGATCAAGATGCATCACGTCCAGTCACACAAGTCTCAATCATAGGGCCAAACTGTTATGAGACGTCCCATTTCATGTCATACAATTTAGTCCCATAACCAGACCACACACACACTTAATAAAACCATCATTTTTTAACATTCAAAAGGTTTCATCCCCCAGAGGACCAACATTTGTGTCCTTATGGGATTTCGCACCCAATCCTAGCGTCGCGAAAGCCTCCGGTTTTCAATCACCAGGCATTCAGAGTGTGTTATGTCACACCTCCAGGCATCTCGCACCCCACCTGGTATTACGAGGAACCTCCAAGGCGTGCCATGAAATTGGTTACCACAACCCTCTGAATTTACGTACCGACAAGTATACAACCGGGCATCCCGATGCTCCCGGGGAAAACCTCTGGGGCACTACGAACCCCAGGCATCCAAAGGACATCAACTCACTCGAGCCTTCGGGCCTCCCGACTCCTGGGGCATCGTTGACCCAAGGGTCCAACGGCAACAATTAACATTTTAATTTTTCCAAAAACATGTTCAATGCAATGACATTGGTAATCACATGAGTTTCATTGAAAATCTTCGGTGTTGAATGATATGCCGAATGCCAAAAATCATCATGTCCAATAACAACTCAAGATGCATTCACCTTTTGGAACAAGTTGAGCAAATTCGGAGTAAAACAGCTTAAAAATAAGAATGCACAGTTTTCATAAAAATTCCGGAATAACCCCTAAATGAACTCAGAAAATTCTAAAATTTGGTATGATATATATGAGATCTAAAGGAAGAAATTTCGTTAAGGACAATAAGTCAGATTCGTTCTGTACAGAGAATAATAAATCACGTAACTCGGGTTCAGATTTCCTATATCACCGAATTTACACACTAGCAGAAAACACCGTTCATTTGCAGAGCTTATACCGCTATATGGATTTCGAAAATCTGAGAAAAATTATATGTTATAGTTTAAACAATCCTTTGTGACATTCATGAAGAAGTCAGGACCAAAATCGTACTAGGATTATCCCTAGAAAATCTACAAAACTGCCGAGTTTCACTAGATCAAATTCGAACACCATGGATCCAATAGGATCCCGCATCTATACCGTAGCTATTTCATTTCAAAATTTCACCATGAGTAGATCTTTCATTCCCTACTTCAGCAAAAACCGAAACACCATAGAAATAATTCTGCTCTTCCTCAATCTCATGGTTCTAATTCATCTCAATCATCCAAAAACCCAACATGCAGCTTCCATTTCAGCATTTCCTCAAGTCTACTTGTACTTCACCAGATAATCACAGCATGCATAACATAGATTAATGAACTTCTACTTGCCTCACTCCTAAGCTTGATCGGCAAACAAAACAGGAAGCTCGGGACCTCATGCATGACTCAACGGCAGCGTCGACTGGCGGTGGTATGCGTGCACGGCTGAGGACAATCCTTCTCTCCTCTTCTCCTCTCGCCGTTCACCCTCTCGCTCGGTATCTCAGTCTCTCGCTCACTTGTTCAATAAGTCTCTCTCTCTCTCTTGACTAACCCGCCCCTTTCTCCTCAAATTATTTCACTAACTAATCATTTGCACGTTGATCTTTGGGGGCTGCAGCATTAGTGGACAAGTGGAGGGAGTGTGGAAATTTCTTATCGCCACTTGGAGGCACGATCGGAGGTAGCTTCATAAGGAAGTAACGTGGCCGTTGTTGGTCTTCTTTCGGTCAAGGATCACAAAGCTCAAAGACTCCATTTTGTCGACAATTAAAGGGGTGCTTTGGCTAAATTGGGTCAGCAAATTTTGTGACTGCACGGCCCTTAATTCACGGCCCAATACCTCTAATGATGAGTTCTTAAATTTCTGTACAAATAT
This sequence comes from Eucalyptus decipiens, assembly GCA_014182575.1. NCBI lineage: Eukaryota > Viridiplantae > Streptophyta > Magnoliopsida > Myrtales > Myrtaceae > Eucalyptus > Eucalyptus decipiens. Next base: position 207,779 of record CM024617.1, read on the forward strand.
GGAGCATTTCGATTTCATGGTTTCCATGGAAATCGACAAATCTCCCCTTATTCAATCCACCCGATATATAAGTACGTGACTGAAATTCTTGCATGAAGAAACAAATCGAGAAGGCTGCATTGTGACATCCTGAATTTCTCAACCTGTTTTCTACTGAATTAAATGGGCATTTCGTTGACGCATTTATAGGGCTATTTTTAGAGCCGATCACTCTTGAGATAACTAGATTGTCTGGGTAGGTAATTAAGAAATTTTAGGGCAATAAAATTGAGAATTCGATCAAGAATCGGCTTCTCGACCGTGCTCATCTTTAGAGGCCATTGCGGCACAGTTAAAAAATTGATTTAAGACCAGAGATAGGTCTGGTCGACTAAGATGAGTGGCCGATCGTGGGTGACTCCACTAAATTGGAAAATTCTCGTCGACCGACACTAATATGATTTTACTGTCATTTTGGTACCCTGTGTCCGTATTTGAATCATCGAAATTTTCATGACAATCGAGAGTCGCCAATGAGTCGAGTGGGTTCATAGTGGTTCAAAGAAAATCGACCACAGGTCATTTGCTTTAAAAAGTTAAGAAAACTACCCGATAGTCTAGGTCACGCTAAAAACACGCCGAATGAAAATTAACCGCCAATTCGAGTCCGATTTCAGAAATTGAAGTTTCGGCCATGTCATAATAAATTCTAGGAGTGTCGACTCAGTCTCAGAAGATTTTTCTGACACTCGACACTTTTTGGGAAAAAGTCATAATTGGATTGTTTTTGTGCAGAAAATGCCGAAGATGATTTTTTATCTTAAAATTGAGATGCAAGGTGGGTTATTGGATGAGGAAAAATAGCAATTGAGACATTGAGGCGTTGATTGAAATTATGGTGCCCAATTGAGAATGAATCAAGACAGGATTGAAGAGCAATTGAAGCCTTGGCTAAGAAATTCGTATCATCCCCTCACCCTAGCTATATTGGACAACTTGAGAGGTTATGGGGGTCATTTGGATGATTTAGTGAAGGCCAAGTGTTTTTACTTGGCCAAGAGTGATTCTTGGAGGATATTTTTACATAATATCAAGCCAAGGCCCCACCTCACTCCTCATCTCTATCTCCTTGCCTTGTTTCACCCACCGTCCACCTCCATCCTTTCTCTCCCCTTTTCATTTCGTGCGACACTCCCAACTGAAGAAGACGAAGCTGCTTGCTGAAGACCCCCGCTGCCGGCTGCACGTCACCGCTGCCACCTGCCAACGTATTGGCTTGCTTCGGTCAACAAGAGCAACAAGCGAAGCTCCTTGGTTGACCGCTTCAGCCCATGCACGTATGTTTCAGTCGCCGTCAATTGGTGTTCTTCTCCACGCATCCAACCCACCGAATGGCAATTTGTTGACACGTTCAGTCAACTAGCGGAGATTTCTTCTCTCCTGCCGAGCCTTCTTCTGTTGCCAAGAGGGCCACCAATCACAGAATTGGATTTTCATCAAACGCCCGCAGAAGCCCACCGAATTGAAGCTGCACGCGCGGGGACCAATCACCAGCAACACCACCGAAGAAGAATCTTCACGCTGCCTCTTCTTCGGTCAACAACAATTGATTTCCTCCCACCCTGTTGCCCACCGAGTGAAATTCCTGCAGCTGCGTTCGTGTCTTCTCCAGCAGCGAAGACCCCACCAAAGCCTCGAAGGAGCTCCACGCCTCACCGACCCGCACGTCATCAGCTCCTTGGACCACCAAAGCCACAAGCCCAGCCCACGTTTGGACAGAAGCGGCCCACGAAAACTTTAGCTTGCATCTTCAATTGCTGCCGCAGCACATTGAGTCTTCAGCCCAAGCAAAAATCGGCCCAGCAGGTTGATTGATTTCGCAAGTCAGCCCAGCCTTTGAAGTCCTGCGGCCCAAGAAGCCCAGCAAGTGCAATTTCATTCAAGCTCGGCCCATTTCAGTAACAAATCTCAATTTAGAGAGAAATTTGTTGGGCCAAGTCCAAGGCCCGGTCCAAGCCCGCTGGTGTCGTCAAAAGCCCGATTTCAGCCGCCGTTGCGGTGATTCAGTCTCCGCTTTTATTAAGTGAGTTTTACTCACTAATACTTTCTTAGTTTGCTAATTATACTTAAGGTTTGGTTAGATTTAATTAAGTGCAATTAGGTGGTTAGATTAGTTTAGAATAATTTAATTAGTGACTTACCGATGCATGTTAGGTGGTTAGATTTAGTCATTAGCAAATAGAAAGGTGCTGTTATTTATGGAATGAGTCTCGGTAATTTTCCGGGCTCGTCTCGGCGTCCAATTCGGCATTATGGGCCTAAATTGAATTTTTTATAATTATTTATTTAATTGTCGAAACCAATTATTTAATTATTTATTTTTCCAGAAATTCAACCGGGATGGTCGGTGACCGGAATTTCGTGCTGATTATCGTGGTGTAGTCCGTTTATTTATTTAAGCTTTATTTGGTGCTAAAGTAATTTATGAGTGATTTTAAGATTCATTCCTAAATTAGATCTTGAAATGATCGGGTGGGACCGTAAAGCCACTAGATCTAGAAAGGGTCGGGTGGAACCGTAAAGCCACTAGGTCTTGAAAGGGTCAGGTGGGACCATAAAGGCACTAGATCTAGAAAGGGTCGGGTGCGACTGTAAAGCCACTAAATCTAAGAAAGTTGCTTGGTGTAGGATAAATGACCTAGAAATGGTCCGATTGAAATGTAATCGACTAGGTCGATTTGATTGATGCTTCGATCGGTGATGTGATTGTTTGAGTACCTATTGAACTGTACTAATATGCAGATGGAATCTGAGGCCAAGGTAAGTCCTCTGACTCATGCGTGTTTAGGCAACACATAGTGTATTGGCTTGCTAATCGGGTATTAGGGGGTAGAATTTGCCGAGACGTGGTCTCATTGGTTATTGAATAACCATTTCAGGACCTCGAGGGGGAGCCAAGGAGAAGGAACCTAAGAAGGAGAGCACTAATGTGAAACCTGAGGAGGAGAAAGATTTTTGAAGCAGAAGATGATCCAGAGAGGGATTTTGAGTACAACCTGGATGTGGATTGAGATCCCATCCCTTTTGTAAACCTTGTCTTAGTGTAGATAGGTGTGAGACAAGTATGCTGTGAATAGTATTGTACATATACTATGAGTTGTGCTGTTAATAAAAGTGTGGTTGTGAATTTCAAGATTAAAAATATGGTCTGCTTTTCTATCCCATTGTTTTATTGTCTGGGGATTTATAACTGCTTCCGCATGCGTAAACAAAAGAAAGGGTCGGCGATACTTTGTCCTGGGATATCGCACTTTAAAATCAACCTGTTAAGAAGGATGGGCGCGTCCCTGAGAGGTTTGGGGGCGTGACATCCCCTTTTTGTGGTATCTGAGCGAAGTTCAAGATTGGAGTGATAAGGAGCATTGACCATGGGATAGTTGGTAGGAAAGGCCTTTAAATTCATGCTGGTGCATGTCTGTGTTAGCTTAGTGCCAAAATTGTTTGTTGTTTAGATCGCTTTGTTTCTAATTCGGTGTTGAATTGGAAGCAGGTGTCAGTTGTTTAAAGTGAAACTATGAGCAATCAGGAGCCGAGGACTCCTGCAAAAAGGGCCAATAGGGCCGTGACTCAGGGAAGAACGCCGACTAGAGTCGGTACCCGAGGAGGCCATGGTTGAGCGCCAGCACAGGCTAGCGCAAGTGGAATGATTCCACTTGTTGTAGATGCTAGAGTAGCACCACCTCCTGTTGGTGCTTGGGTAGCAGCCCCAGGTGAGCAAGGAACTATCGGAATCAACCAGGCTCTAGATGCTATGCAGGAGATGATGGGGCAACAGGCCCGAGGTCAAATTGCCACCTTTACTAGTGCTGTTGAAGCCGCTGCCATTGCCGCTGCCAACGCTGCCATTGCTACCGCAGTTGCTGCTACTGCTCAAGTTGCCCCTGTCGCAACACCCGCAGTTGCACCTGCCGTCGCCCCTGCTGAAATACTACCAAGAGTTGTGGCCACTGGGAGGCCGAATCACCAGTTAGTGGATTGGTTCTTAAAAATGAATTCGCCAAAATTCATTGGTACCGGAGACCCTGAGGCTACGTCTCTGTGGGTACAGGATTTGGAAAAGGCATTTGCACTTCTGATGTGCAATGAGGAGGAAAAGGTGTTACTAGCTGTGTACCAACTTCAAGGTAACGCCAATATATGGTGGAGAGCCGCCAAGGATATAGTGTTCCCGGAAGGTGTGGTCCAAGTGTGGGACACCTTCCTCAGAGCCTTTAATGATCAGTACTTTTCAAGTACTGCTCGGGAACAAAAGATAGAGGAGTTCCACCGTCTCCGCCAAGGGAGTATGATAGTTTACCAGTATGGGGTCAAGTTCACAGAATTATCACAGTATGCTCCTAAACTGATAGAAGACCCTGAAGAGAAAGCTTGGAAATTCAAAAGCGGTCTTTGTGCTAAATTGAAACAACCTCTACTACCATGGGACTTGAAAGATTACATAGAGGTTTATCGTCGAGCCTAGATGATAGAGCAAGGATTGAATGAGCAAGCTGCCTCGTCATGGTCAAGATTTGGTGTTAACCGGGAAGCAATTAGGCAAGGAAAGAGGCCGATGTCAGGGAATAGATTCCAAGGTCTGCCTAGCAAGAAGGGTGGATTTGGTAGGTCGATGGCCGATAGAATTGGACCGTGTCGCTCCTGTGGGAGACGACATGGGTCAACACCGTGTCCAACTAGGATGGGTGCGTGTTACGAATGTGGCCAACAGGGCCACATAGCTAGACATTGTCCCAAGAAGCCAAGGGGACAACCGCATCTACTACCGCCACCGCCACGAGGACAGATCGGAGGGTATGCCCCTCAGAACATGCCATAGGGAGGACAGCTGAGGCCTCTAGTTCAGGGTACTGTGTATGCAATTACACAGGGGTAGGCAGAAGTTGCACCTGACGTGATAACAGGTATGGTTTTGCTCAACGACCAACCTGCTTATGCTTTGTTTGATTCAGGAGCAACCCATTCATTTATTGCCGAGCAGTATGTTAAGTTGATAGGAGTCAGTCCTATATTATTGGAGTCAGCCATGTGCATATCTACTCCCTTGAAAGATAAAGTTATTGCTACTTCGGGTTGTTCAGGGTGTAAGTTAGTGATTGGTGAGCAAGTGGGGAAGATAGATCTTTTAGTCCTAGCCATGTATGACTTTGATTTAATAATTGGCATGGATTGGCTCACCAATCAACGAGCTAAAATGGACTGCTATCGTAAGATGATTCAGTTTGACCCGTTAGAGGGTAAGAGCTTCGAGTTTGTCGGGAATCGAGGACCCTCGATTGTCCTAATCTCGTCGCAAGAGACAACTAGTCTATTAGATGAGGGTTGTCGAGGGTACCTGGCAACTCTCGTGGATACGACAGTCGAGGAATTGAAAATGGAAGATATTTAAGTGGTATAGGAGTTTCCAGATGTCTTTCCAAAGGAATTGTCAGGGTTACCGCCAGAAAGGGAGATTGAATTTGTAATTGAACTAGCACCGGGGACAGAACCGATTTCGAAGGCACCTTACCGGATGGCGTTATCTGAGTTAAAGGAACTGAAGGTGCAGATGCAAGAGTTACTGGATAAGTGATTTATTCGCCCTAGTTCATCACCTTGGGGAGCACTAGTTCTGTTCGTTAAGAAGAAAGATGGTTCGTTGCGTCTATGCATCGACTATCGATAACTCAACCAAGTAACCATTAAGAATAAGTATCCCCTCCCAAGGATCAATGATCTGTTCGATCAGTTACAAGGGGCGTCAATTTTCTCCAAGATCGACTTGAGGACAAGATATCATCAGCTGAAAATTAGGAAGGAGGATATTTCTAAGTCAGCATTTCGTACTCGGTATGGTCACTATGAGTTCACAGTGATGCCATTCGGATTGACAAATGCTCCGGCTGCATTCATGGATATGATGAACAGAGTTTTCAAGGAATACCTAGATCAATTTGTAATCGTGTTCATCGATGATATCTTGGTCTATTCGAGAAGTGAGGAAGAGCATGACAATCATCTGAGATTAGTACTTCAGACCTTAAGAACTCACCAGCTGTATGCTAAGTTTAGCAAATATGAGTTTTGGTTGACTCGTGTTGCATTCTTAGATTATGTGATTTCCGGAGAAGAATCCCCGTGGACCCGAGCAAGATAGAAGCTATGATCAAGTGGCCAAGACCGACTATAGTGACAGAGATCAGAAGTTTTCTGGGTTTGGAAGGGTATTACAGACGATTTGTGGAAGGTTTCTCATCATTAGCCTCGCCTTTGACAAAGCTCATGAAGAAAGACAAGAAGTTCATATGAAAAGACAAGTGCGAGCGTAGTTTTCAAGAGTTGAAGGAAAAGCTGACTACCTTACCGGTACTAACGATTCCATTTGGTCCTGGAGGATTCGAGATCTACAGTGATGCATCATTTAGAGGGTTGGGTTGCGTGCTGATGCAACATGGTAGGGTTGTTGCATATGCTTCCCACCAGTTGAGACCTCATGAATTGATCTGTCCGACGCATGACTTAGAACTCGCAGCCATCATATTTGCATTGAAGATATGGAGGCACTACTTGTGCGGGGAAAAGTTTCAGATCTTCACAAACCATCAAAGTCTCAAGTATTTGTTCTCTCATAAATAATTTAACATGAGACAGCGTAGATGGATGGAATTGCTGAAAGACTACGACTGTGATATTTTATATCACCCAGGAAAGGCAAACAAGGTCACCGATGCTTTAAGTGGAAAGTCTTCAGTGGCTCATATACTAATTAAGGAGTGGAATTTAATCGAGAGAGCTCGGGATTCGGTATTCAAATTTGAGGTAGGCCACCTCTCGAGTTTTATGGCCACCCTCAGAATTAAACTGGATGTCCAGGTTACAATCAAACAACTTCAACCAACAGACCCAGATGTACAGAGAATTCTTCAGGAAGACACAGAGAAAAGAAAGGCTGATTTTCTGATTGCTGATGACGGGACACTAAGGTTCCGAGGACGTTTGATTGTACCTGACGATGTAGAGCTTAGAGAAGAAATTTTATCTGAAGCACATCGTAGTAGTTACAGCATTCATCCTGGAAGCACTAAGATCTATCAAAATCTGCCTCAACACTATTGGTGGTCAGGTATGAAGGCGGATATCGCCAAGCATGTCGCCAAGTGTTTCATGTGTCAACAAGTAAAAGCTTAACATTGCAAGCTGGGAGGACTTCTGCAACCTCTCGCGATCCCAAAATGGAAATGGGAGCATATCACGATGGACTTTGTGACTGGACTACCAAGAATTCAGAGAGGGAATGATTCGATCTGGGTGGTAGTCGATAAACTGACAAAGTCGGCTCACTTCATTATAGTTCGAAAGGTCCTGAGTCTGCATAGACACGCAGACCTATATGTTCTTCAGGTGGTTCGTATGCATGGAGTGCCGGTTACAATAACATCAGATAGTGACCCAAGGTTTACAGCCACTTTTTGGAAGAGCTTGCAAAGTGCTCTTGGTACAAAACTTTAGTATAGTACGGCATATCATCCTCAGACGGATGGCCAGTCCGAGAGAACAATTCAGACTCTCGAGGACATGCTGAGAGCTTGTGTAATAAATTTCAAAGGAAGTTGGGAAGATCAGCTTCATATGGTGGAATTCGCCTACAATAATAGTTATCAGCAAAGCATCCAGATGGCTCCATTTGAAGCATTGTATGGCAGAGCATGCAGAACACCAGTGTGTTAGGATGAAGTTGGGGAAATGAAGATAACAGGCCCAGGTTGGTTCATCAGTCAGTAGATGCCGTGGCAGTGATCAGAGGCAGATTAAAGACCGCTCAGAGCAGGCAGAAAAGTTATGCAGATAAGTGTCAAAGGTCTTTAGAATTCCAAGTTGGTGATCACGTTTTTCTGAAAGTGTCACCAATGAGGGGAATTTCGCTTTTTGGTAAGAAAGGCAAATTGAGTCCAAGATACGTAGGTACGTTTGAAATTTTTGAGAGAATCGGGACCTTAGCGTATCATCTTGCATTATCGCCAAGATTGGCATAAGTGCATGACGTCTTTCATGTGTCGATATTAATGAAGTATGAGCCTGACCCGACCCATGTGCTCAATTTCGAGGAATTGGACGTGGATGACCGTGTGTCATATGTTGAAAGCCCGATTCAGATTGTTGATCGCAAAGAGCAAGTTCTGTGTACAAAGACCATTCCATTGGTCAAAGTGGTCTGGCAACACCACGGTACAGAAGGAGCGACCTGGGAGACTGAAGAGTCGATGAGAGAATTGTACCCCCACCTTTTTGATCAAAGTATGTAAGGTTTAAATTTCGAGGACGAAATTTCTATAAGAGGGGAAGAGTTTTGACATCATGAATTTCTCAACCTGTTTTCTACTGAATTAATTGGGCATTTCGTTGACGCGTTTATAGGGCTATTTTTAGCGCCAATCACTCTTGAGATAACTAGATTGTCTGGGTAGGTAATTAAGAAATTTTAGGGCAATAAACTTGAGAATTCGATCAGGAATCGGCTTCTCGACCGTGTTGATCTTTAGAGCCCATTGTGGCACAGTTAAAAAATTGATTTAAGACCAGAGATAGGTTTGGTCGACTAAGATGAGTGGCCAATCGTGGGTGACTCCACTAAATTGGAAAATTCTCATCGACTGACACTAATATGATTTTACTGTCCTTTTGGTACCCTGTGTCCGTATTTAAATCCTCGGGATTTTCACGACAATCGAGAGTCGCCACTGAATCGAGTGGGTTCATAGTGGTTAGAAGAAAATCGACCACGGATCATTTGCCTTAAAAATTTAAAAAACTACCGGATAGTTTAGGTCACGTTAAAAACGCGACGAATGAAAATTAATCGCAAATTCGAGTCCGATTTCAGAAATTGAAGTTTCGGCCATGTCACAATAAATTCTAGGAGTGTCGACTCAATCTCAGAAGATTTTTCTGATACCAGACACTTTTTCGGAAAAAGTCGTCGTTGGATCGTTTCTGTGCAAAAAATGCTGAAGATGATTTTTGATCATAAAATTGAGATGCAAGGTGGGTTATTGGATGAGGAAAAATAGCAATTGAGACATTGAGGCGTTGATTGAAATTATGGTGCCCAATTGAGAATGAATCAAGAGAGGATTGAAGAGCAATTGAAGCCTTGGCTAAGAAATTCGTATCATCCCCTCACCCTAGCAATATTGGACTACTTGAGAGGTTATGGGGGTCATTTGGATGATTTAGTGAAGGCCAAGTGTTTTCACTTGGCCAAGAGTAATTCTTGGAGGATATTTTTACATAATATCAAGCCAAGGCCCCACCTCACTCCTCATCTCTATCTCCTTGCCTTGTTTCACCCACCGTCCACCTCCATCCTTTCTCTCCCCTTTTCATTTCGTGCGACACTCCCAACTGAAGAAGACGAAGCTGCTTGCTGAAGACCCCCGCTGCCGGCTGCACGTCACCGCTGCCACCTGCCAACGTATTGGCTTGCTTCGGTCAACAAGAGCAACAAGCGAAGCTCCTTGGTTGACCGCTTCAGCCCATGCACGTATGTTTCAGTCGCCGTCAATTGGTGTTCTTCTCCACGCGTCCAACCCACCGAATGGCAATTTGTTGACACGTTCAGTCAACTAGCGGAGATTTCTATCGGTTCTTCTCTCCTGCCGAGCCGCCTTCTGTTGCCAAGAGGGCCACCAATCACAGAATTGGATTTTCATCAAACGCCAGCAGAAGCCCACCGAATTGAAGCTACACGCGCGCGGACCAATCACCAGCAACACCACCGAAGAAGAATCTTCACGCTGCCTCTTCTTCGGTCAACAACAATTGATTTCCTCTCACCCGGTTGACCACCGAGTGAAATTCCTGCAGCTGCGTTCGTGTCTTCTCCAGCAGCGAAGACCCCAGTGAAGCCTCGAAGCAGCTCCACGCCTCACTGACCCGCACGTCATCAGCTCCTTGGACAACCGAAGCCATAAGCCCAGCCCACGTTTGGACAGAAGCGGCCCACGAAAAGTTCAGCTTGCATCTTCAATTGCTGCCGCAGCCCATTGAGTCTTCAGCCCAAGCAAAAATCAGCCTAGCAAGTTGATTGTTTTCGCAAGTCAGCCCAGCCTTTGAAGTGCTGCGGCCCAAGAAGCCCAGTAAGCGCAATTTCAGTCAAGCTCGGCCCATTTCATTAACAAATCTCAATTTAGACAGAGATTTGTTGGGCCAAGTCCAAGGCCCAGTCCAAGCCCGCTGGTGTCATCAAAAGCCCGATTTCGGCCGCCATCGCGTCGCCGTTGCGGTGATTCGGTCTCCACTTTTACCAAGTGAGTTTTACTCACTAATGCTTTCTTAGTTTACTAATTATACTTAAGGGTTGGTTAGATTTAATTAAGTGCAGTTAGGTGGTTAGATTAGTTTAGAATAATTTAATTAGTGACTTACCGATGCATGTTAGGTGGTTAGATTTAGTCATTAGCAAATAGAAAGGTGCTGTTATTTATGGAACGAGTCTCGATAATTTTCCGGGCTCGTCTCGGCGTCCAATTCTGCACTACGGGCCTAAATTGGATTTTTTTATAATTATTTATTTAATTTTCGAAATTAATTATTTAATTATATATATTTCTGGAAATTCAACCGGGATGGCTGACGACTGGAATTTCGTGCTGATTGTCGTGGTGCAGTCCGTTTATTTATTCAAGCTTTATTTGGTGCTAAAGTAATTTATGAGTGATTTTAAGATTCATTGCTAAATTAGATCTTTAAAGGGTCAGGTGGGACCGTAAAGCCACTAGATCCGAAAAGGGTCGGGTGGGACCGTAAAGCCATTAGGTCTTGAAAGGGTCGGGTGGGACCATAAAGCCACTAGATCCAGAAAGGGTCGGGTGGAACCGTAAAGCCACTACATCTAAGAAAGTTGCTTGGTGTAGGATGAATGACCTAGAAATGGTCCGACTAAAATGTAATCGACTAGGTCGATTTGATCGATGCTTCAACCGGTGATGTGATTGTTTGAGTACCTATTGAACTGTACTAATATGCAGATGGAATCTGAGGCCAAGGTAAGTCCTCTGACTCGTACGTGTTTAGGCAGCCCATAAGGTATTGGCTTGTTAATCGGGTATTAGGAGGTAGAATTTGCTAAGACGTGGTCTCATTGGTTATTGAATAACCATTTCAGGACCCTGAGGAGGAGCCAAGAAGAAGGAACCTAAGAAGGAGAGCACTGATGTGAAACCTGAGGAGGAGAAAGATTTTTGAAGCAGAAGATGATCCAGAGAGGGATCTTGAGTACAACCCGGATGTGGATTGAGATCACATCCCTTTTATAAACCCTATCTTAGTGTAGATAGGTGTGAGACAAGTATGGTGTGAATAATATTGTAAATATACTATGAGTTGTGCTGTTAATAAAAGTGTGGTTGTGAATTTTAAGGTTAAAAATATGGTCTGCTTTTATATCCCATTGTTTTATTGTCTGGAGATTTATAACCGATTCCGCATGCGTAAACAAAAGAAAGGGTCGGTGATACTTAGTCCTGGGATATCACACTTTAAAATTGACCTGTTAAGAAGGATGGGCACGTCCTGAGAGGGTCAGGGCGTGACATGCATGGTCCTCATGCATGGTCCAACGTCTTAATTTATCATGTGTGTGGGAGGTTCGGTTCATAGGGTACTTAATTGGACGGCCAAATATATAAATAAATCTTGTCGACACATCTCATGGAATAAATCTTGGTCTCGCCAATGGTAGTATATCAAAATGAGACTATAACTTATTCAACAATCAAACCATAAAAATTGTGTAGAGTATCGGTCCAATGATGAAAATAAAACAATGTTTGTTGTGGTATCGATAATATAGTCCGACGCTGCATCCGTCACTTAGTCATGGACCATCGTATATCTAAGGGTCGTCATAAAATTTCTCGGATGCCACAACAAATGGGTTCCAAAGCTTTACTCCCGTACAATTTAACATATTTGGAGATCACGCCACCATCTAAGTCTTGTGAAATCAGAGAACGAAGATTTGTAACAAAAAATTCCCTTTTGCTCCATAGAAAACTACCTTTCGATATTTTTCCTATAGAGCTCCGACTGTTAGAAATTTGTTGGGAAAATTGGTTCCCAAAAGATTTCTTTTGGATATCACAACACCCTGAAAGTCTGGTGAAATAAAAAATGAAGATTTGTAAGAGAAAATTCCTTTGTGCTCCATAGAAAATTCTCGTTAGATATTTTGCCTAAAAAACTCATAAAGTTAGAAATATGCTGGGAAAGTGGGTTCCAAAAGCTTTCTTTCTTATCGATTGAACATTTTGGAGATCACAATACCCTTAAAGTCAAGCGAAATTAGAAAACAAAGATTTATAAGAGAAAATTCCTTTTTACACCATAGAAAATTCCTTTTCTATATTTTCACTAAAAAACTTAGAGAGTTGGAAATATGCTGGGAAAAAAGGGTTGCAAAAGCTGTATTTCCTAACAATTTATCATTTTGGAGATCACAACAACCTTAATGTTAGGTACAATCAGAGAACGGCGATTTGTTTGAAAAAATTCCCGTTTGCTTTGTAGAAAATTCCCTTTCGATATTTTGCTTAAAAACCTCCAACAGTTGAAAATCTGCTAAGACAAATGGGTTCCAAAAGTTTTATTTTTGTACGATTTATGATTTTGGAGTTCACAACACCATTCAAGTCATGTGAAATCAGAGAATAAAGATTTGTTAGTAAAAATTCCAGTTTGCTCCAATGAAAGTTCCTTTTCGATATTTTGCCTGAAAATCCTCGATAGTGGGAAATTTGCTCGAATAATGGGTTCCAAAAGCTTTATTTCTGTATGATTACATTTTGGAGATCACAACGCCATTAAAGTCATGTGAAATTAGTGAACAAAGATTTCTAAGAAAAAATTCCCTTTCGACATTTTTCCTAAAAAGCTTCGACAATTGGAAATATGTAGTAAAAAATGGGCTTCAAAAGCTTTATTTCTTATCGATTGATCATTTTGGTGATCACAACACCGTTAAAGACATGTGAAATTAGACAATGAAGATTTGTGAGAAAAAATTCCCTTTTGGTCCAAAGAAATCGATATTTTGCCGAAAAACCTCTGAAGGTTGGAAATCTCCTGGGACAAATGGGTTCCCAAAACTCTATTTCCGTATAATTTATTATTGGAGATCACAACACCCTTAAATTCTGGTGAAATCAAAGAATGAAGATTTGTCAAAACAAATTCCGTTTTGCTCCATAGAAAATTCCCTTTCAATATTTTTCCTAAAAAACCTCGACATTTGGAAATTTGTTGGGAAAATTGGGTTGCAAAAGCTTTACTTGCTACCGGATTATACTTGTGGAGGTCACACCACACTTAATGTCAGTGAAATCGAAATCGAAGATTTGAAAGAGAAAATTCTTTTTCTCCATAAAAATTCCCATTTGTTATTTTGCCCAAAAACTCATACAGTTAGAAATCTGGTAGGAAAAGTGGTTTCAAAAGCTTTCTTTCTTATCGATTTATCATTTTGGAGATCACAACACCCTTAAAGTTAAGTGAAATCAGAAAATGAAGATTTGTAAGAGAAAATTCAATTTTGCTCCATAGAAAATTCCCTTTCGATATTTTGCCTAAAAACTCAGAGAATTTGAAATATCTAGGGAAAAAGGGGTGGCAAAAGCTTTATTTCCTAATAATTTATCATTTTGGAGATCACAACAACCTTAAAGTCTGGTGAAATCGAGATCGATGAGTAGTCTGAAAAAATTCTCGTTTGCTTCGTAGAAAATTCCCTTAGGATATTTTGCCCAAAAACCTCCGACAGTTGCAAATCTTCTGGGACAAATGGGTTCCAAAAGTTTTATTTCTGTACAATTTACCATTTTAGAGAACGAAGATTTGTGAAAAAAATTCCCGTTTGCTCCATAGAAAATTACCTTTCGATATTTTTCCTAAATAGCTCCAACAGTTAGAAATCTGTTTGGAAAATTTGGTTCCCAACAAATTTATTTTGGAGATCACAACACCCTTAAAGTTAGGTGAAATAAAAAACGAGAATTTGTAAGAGAAAATTCATTTTTGCTCCTTTGAAAATTCTTGTTCGATATTTTGCCTCAAAAACTCATAATGTTAGAGATCTGCTAGGAAAAATAGGCTCCAAAAGCTTTCTTTCTTATTGATTTATCATTTTAGAGATCACAACACCCTTAAAGTCAAGTGAAATCAAAGAACAAAGATTCCTCTCGAAAAAGATTCCCTTTTGCTTCATAGAAAATTCCCTTTTGATATTTTGCCTAAAAACGTTCGACGGTTGGAAATTTGCTTGGACAAATGTGTTCCAAAAGTTTTATTTCCGATTTTGGACATCACAACACCATTCAAGTCATGTGAAATTAGAGAAGGAAGATTTGTTAGAAAAAATTCCAGTTTGCTCCATTGAAAGTTCCCTTTCAATATTTTGCCTGAAAATCCTTAATAGTGGGAAATTTGCTCGAATAAAGGGTTCCAAAATATTTATTTCTGTACAATTTACATTTTGGAGATCACAATGCCGTTAAAATCATGTGAAATCAGAGAACGAAGATTTCTAAGAAAAAATTCCCTTTCGATATTTTTCCTAAAAAGCTTCAACAGTTGGAAATATGTAGTAAAAAATGGGCTTCAAAAGCTTTATTTCTTGTCGATTGATCATTTTGGAGATCACATCACCATTAAAGACATGTGAAATTAGACAACGAAGATTTGTCAGAAAATATTCCCTTTTGCTCCAAAGAAATCTATATTTTGTCGAAAAACTTCCGACAGTTGGAAATCTGCAGTGAGAAATGGGTTTCAGAAACATTATTTGTGAACAATTTTTTATTTTGGAGATCACAACCTCCTTAAAGTTGAGTGAAATCAGAGAATGAAGATTTGTCAGAACAAATTCCGTTTTGCTCCGTAGAAAAATCCCTTTTTATATTTTTCCTAAAAAACTCCGACAGTGGAGATTAGAAGACCCTTAAAATCAAATGAAATAAGAAAACAAAAACTTGTAAGAAAAAATTCCCTTTCGATATTTTGCCTAAAAAATCAAAAAGTTAGAAATTTTCTTGGAAAAATAGGTTCCAAAAGCTTTATTTCCAACCGATTTATCATTTTTGAGATCACAAAGACCCTTAAAGTCAGGTCAAATTAGAGAACAAAGATTTGTCAGAACAAATTCTATTTTGCTCCATAGAAAATTCTCTTTCGATATTTTTCCTAAAAAACTCCGACGGTTGGAAATCTCTTGGGACAAATGGATTTTGAAGCTTTATTCCCATACGATTTACCATATTGAGATCACAACACCATTTAAGTTTTGTGAAATCGAGAACGAAGATTTGAAACAAAAACTTCCCTTTTCCTCCATAGAAAATTACCTTTCCATATTTTTCCTAAAAAGCTCTGACATTTAGAAATTTGTTGGGAAAATTGGTTCCTAATGGATTTCTTTTAGAGATCACAACACCTTTAAAGTCAGATGAAATAAAAAACGAAGATTTCAAAGAGAAAATTCTTCTGTGCTCCATAGAAAATTCCCTCTAGATATTTTGCCTAAAAAACTCATAATGTTAAAAATCTACTGGGAAAGTGGATTCCAAAAGTTTCTTTTGTATCAATTTATCATTTTGGAGATCACAACACTCTTAAAGTAAAATGAAATCAGAAAACAAAGATTTGTAAGACAAAATTCAATTTTGCTCCATAAAAAATTGCCTTTCTATATTTTGACTAAAAAACTCAGAGAGTTGGGAATTTACTCGGAAAAATGGATTGCAAAAGGTTTATTTCCCAACAATTTATCATTTTGGAGATCACAACGACCTTAAAGTCAGGTGCAATCAGAGAACGATGATTTGCATGAAAAAATTCCCGTTTGCTTCATAGAATTCCCCTTCAATAGTTTGCCTAAAAACCTCCGATAGTTGGAAATCTGCTGGGACAAATGGGTTCAAAAAGTTTTATCTCTATACGATTTACAATTTTGGAGATCACAACACCATTCAAGTCATTGAAATTAGAGAATGGAGATTTGCGAAAAAATTCCCATTTGCTCCATTCAAATTTCATTTTTGATATTTTGCTCAAAAACCTTCGGCAGCTTGGAAATCTGCCCGAATAATGGATTCCAAAAGCTTTATTTCCACATCATTTACCATTTTAGAGATCACAACGCCGTTAAAGTCCTGTGAAATTAGAGAACGGATATTTTTTAGAAAAAATTCCGTTTGGCTCCATAGAAAATTCCCTTTCAATATTTTTCCAAAAGAACTCCGACAGTTTGAAATCTGTTGGGAAAATTGGGTTCCAAAAGCTTTATTTTCATACGATTTATATTTTAGAGATCACAGCACCGTTAAAGTCATGTGAAATTAGAGAACGAAGATTTGTCAGACAGAATTCTCTTTTGCTCCATAGAAATTTCCCTTGCGATATTTTTCCTAAAACGCTCCAACAGTTGGAAATATGCTGAAAAAAATGGGTTCCAAAAGTTTTATTTCTTATCAATTTATCATTTTGGTGATCACAACGCCCGAACGTTAGGTGAAATTAAGAACGAAGATTTGTTAGAAAAATTCCCTTTCGCTCCAAAGAAATTGATATTTTGCCCAAAAACCTCCGACAATTGCAAATCTCTTGGGACAAATGGGTTCCAAACACTTTATTTCCATAAAAATTTATTATTTTGGAGATCACAACACCCTTAAAGTTGAGCGAAATCGAGAACCAAGATTTGTCGAACAAATTCCGTTTTGCTCCATAGAAAATTCCCTTTCGATATTTTTCCTAAAAAACTTCGACAATTGGAAATCTGCTGGGAAAAGTGGGTTCCAAAAGCTTTCTTTCTATTGATCTATCATTTTGGAGATCACAACACCCTTGAAGTGAAGTGAAATCAGAAAACGAAGATTTGTAAGAGAAAATTCCTTTTTGCTCCATAGAAAATTCCTTTTCGATATTTTGCCTAAAAAACTTAGAGAGTTGGAAATTTGCTAGGAAAAATGGGTTGCAAAAGCTTTATTTCCCAACAATTTATTACTCTGGAGATCACAACAACCTTAAAGTTAGGCGAAATCAGAGAACGATGATTTGTCTTAAAAAATTCCCGTTTGCATCATAGAAAATTCCCTTTCGATATTTTGCCTAAACACCTCTAACAGTTGAAAATCTGCTGAGACAAATGGGTTCAAAATTTTTTATCGCCGTATGATTTCCAATTTTGGAGATCACATCACCATTCAAGTCATGTGAAATCGTAGAACGAAAATTTGTCAGAAAAAATTCCTTTTTGCTCCATAAAAATTTCATTTATGATATTTTGCCTAAAAACCTTCGACAGTCTTGAATAGTGGTATTCAAAAGCTTTATTTCTGTATGATTTAAATTTTGCAGATTACAACAGTGTTAATTCCCTTTTGCTCCATAGAAATTTCCCTTGCAATATTTTTCGTGAAAAGCTCCAAATGAGTTGGAAATATGTTGTAAAAAATGGATTCCAAGAGCTTTATTTCTTATCGATTTATCATTTTGGTGATCACAACGCCCTTAAAGTTAGGTGTAATTAGAGAAGGAAGATTTGTTAGAAAAAATTCCTTTTTGCTCCAAAGAAATCGATATTTTGCCGAAAACGTCCGACAATTGTAAATTTGCTGGGACAAATGGGTTCCAAAAACTTTATTTCCATACAATTTATTATTTTGCAGATCACAACACCCTTAAAGTTGAGTGAAATCGAGAGCCAAGATTTGTTAGAACAAATTCCATTTTGCTCCATAGAAAATTCCCGTTAGATATTTTGCCAAAAAAACACATAAAGTTAGAAATCTCTTTGGGAAAGTGGGTTGCAAAACTTTCTTTCTAATTGATTTATCACTTTGGAGATCAGAACACCCTTAAGTAAAGTGAAATCAAAAAACAAACGTTTGTAAGAGAAAATTCATTTTTGCTCCATAGAAAATTCCCTCTCTATATTTTGACTAAAAAACTCAGAGAGTTGGAAAATTGCTAGGAGAAGTGGGTTGCAAAAGCTTTATTTCCTAACAATTTATAATTTTGGAGATCACAACAACGTTAATGTCAGGTGCAATCAGAGAACGAAGATTTGTCTGAAAAAATTCCCGTTCGTTTCATTGAAAATTCCCTTTCGATATTTTGCCTAATAACCTCCGACAGTTGGAAATCTACTGGGACAAATGGGTTCAAAAAGTTTTATCTCCGTACGATTTACAATTGTGGAGATCACAACACCATTCAAGTCATGCGAAATCAGAGAATGAAGATTTGTCAGAAAAAATTCCAATTTGCTCCATTCAAAGTTCATTTTTGCTATTTTGCTGAAAAACCTTCGACAGTTGGAAATCTGCCCAAAGAATGGGTTCCACAAGCTTTATTTCCATAATATTTACCATTTTAGAGATCACAGCGCCGTTAAAGTCCTGTGAAATTAAAGAACGGAGATTTTTGAAAAAAAAATTCCGTTTTGCTCCATCGAAAATTCCCTTTTGACATTTTTCCTAAAAAACTCCGATAATTGGAAATCTGTTGGAAAAATTGGGTTCCAAAACCTTTACTTGCTATCGATTTATACTTGTGGAGCTCACAAAATCATTAAGGTTAGGTAAAATTAAAAAACAAAGATTTATAAGAGAAAATTCATTTTTATCCATAGAAAATTCTTGTTTGATATTTTGCCGAGAAAATTCATACAGTTAAAAATCTGCTGGGAAAAGTGGGTTCCAAAAGCTTTCATTCTTATCAATTTATCATTTTGGGGATCACAACACCCTTAAAGTCAGAGTGAAATAAGAAAACGAAGATTTGTAAGAGAAAATTTCTTTTTGCTCCATAGAAAATTACCTTTCGATATTTTGCCTAGAAAACTCGAGAGAGTTGGAAATCTGCTAGGAAAATGGGTTGAAAAAGCTTTATTTCCCAACAATTTATTATTTTGGAGATCACAACAACATTAAATTCAGGTGAAATTAGAGAACGATGATTTGTCTTAAAAATTCCCGTTTGCATCCTAGAAAATTCCCTTTCGATATTTTGCCTAAAAACCTTTTGAGTTGAAAATATGCTGGGACAAATGGGTTGCAAAATTTTTATCGCTGTACGATTTCCAATTTTGGAGATCACAACACCATTCAAGTCATGTGAAATTAGAGAGCGAACATTTGTCAGAAAAAATTCCCATTTGCTCCATCAAAATTTCTTTTTCGATATTTTGCCTAAAAACCTTCGACAGTTGGAAATCGCCGAATAATGGGATCGAAAAGCTTTATTTCCGTACAATTTATATTTTGGAGATCACAATGCCGTTAAATTCATTTGAAATTAGAGAACGAAGATTTGTTAGAAAAAATTCCTTTGCTCCATAGAAATTTCCTTGGAATATTTTTCCTAAAAAGCTCCGACAGTTGGAAAAATGCCGTAAAAAATGGGTTCCAAGAGCTTTATTTCTTATCAATTTATCATTTTGGTGATCACAACGCCCTTAAAGTTAGGTGAAATTAGAGAACGAAGATTTGTTAGAAAAAATACCTTTTTGCTCCAAAGAAATCGATACTTTGTCGAAAAACCTCCGACAATTGTAAATCACTTTGGGACAAATGGGTTCCAAAAAATTTATTTCCATACAACTTATTTTTTGGAGATCACAACACCCTTACGGTCGAGCAAAATCAGAGAACCAAGGTTTGTCGAACAAATTCCGTTTTGCTCCATCGAAAATTCCCTTTTGACATTTTTCCTAAAAACTCCGATAATTGGAAATCTGTTGGAAAAATTGGGTTCCAAAACCTTTACTTGCTATCGATTTATACTTGTGGAGCTCACAAAATCATTAAGGTTAGGTAAAATTAAAAAACAAAGATTTATAAGAGAAAATTCATTTTTATCCATAGAAAATTCTTGTTTGATATTTTGCCGAGAAAATTCATACGCTTAAAAATCTGCTGGGAAAAGTGGGTTCCAAAAGCTTTCATTCTTATCAATTTATCATTTTGGGGATCACAACACCCTTAAAGTCAAGTGAAATAAGAAAACGAAGATTTGTAAGAGAAAATTTCTTTTTGCTCCATAGAAAATTACCTTTCGATATTTTGCCTAGAAAACTCAGAGAGTTGGAAATCTGCTAGGAAAAATGGGTTGCAAAAGCTTTATTTCCCAACAATTTATTATTTTGGAGATCACAACAACATTAAATTCAGGTGAAATTAGAGAACGATGATTTGTCTTAAAAAATTCCCGTTTGCATCCTAGAAAATTCCCTTTCGATATTTTGCCTAAAAACCTTTGACAGTTGAAAATATGCTGGGACAAATGGGTTGCAAAATTTTTATCGCTGTACGATTTCCAATTTTGGAGATCACAACACCATTCAAGTCATGTGAAATTAGAGAGCGAACATTTGTCAGAAAAAATTCCCATTTGCTCCATCAAAATTTCTTTTTCGATATTTTGCCTAAAAACCTTCGACAGTTGGAAATCTGCCCGAATAATGGGATCGAAAAGCTTTATTTCCGTACAATTTATATTTTGGAGATCACAATGCCGTTAAATTCATTTGAAATTAGAGAACGAAGATTTGTTAGAAAAAATTCCCTTTTGCTCCATAGAAATTTCCCTTGGAATATTTTTCCTAAAAAGCTCCGACAGTTGGAAAAATGCCGTAAAAAAATGGGTTCCAAGAGCTTTATTTCTTATCAATTTATCATTTTGGTGATCACAACGCCCTTAAAGTTAGGTGAAATTAGAGAACGAAGATTTGTTAGAAAAAATACCTTTTTGCTCCAAAGAAATCGATACTTTGTCGAAAAACCTCCGACAATTGTAAATCTCTTTGGGACAAATGGGTTCCAAAAAATTTATTTCCATACAACTTATTTTTGGAGATCACAACACCCTTACAAATGAGCAAAATCGAGAACCAAGGTTTGTCGTAACAAATTCCGTTTTGCTCCATAGAAAATTCCCTTTCGATATTTTTCCTAAAAACTCCGACAATTGGAAATCTATTGGAAAAATTGGAATTCAAAAGCTTTATTTGCTACTGAATTATACTTGTGGAGTTTAGAACACCCTTAAAGTCAGGTGAAATCAAAAAACGAAGATTTGTATGAGAAAATTCTTTTTTCTCAATAGAAAATTCCCGTTCGATATTTTAACTAAAAAACTCATACAGTTAGAAATCTGCTGGGAAAAGTGGGTTCCAAAAGCTTTGTTTCTTATCGATTTATCATTTTAGAGATCACAACACCCTTAAAGTCAAGTGAAATCACAAAATGAAGATTTGTAAGAGAAAATTTCTTTTTGCTCCATAGAAAATTACCTTTCAATATTTTGCCTAGGAAACTTAGAGAGTTGGAAATATGCTAGGAAAAATAGGTTACAAAAGCTTTATTTCCCAACAATTAATTATTTTGGAGATCACAACAACCATAAAGTTAGGTGAAATGAGAGAACGATGATTTGTCTTAAAAAAATTCCCGTTTGCATCATGGAAAATTCCCTTTCAATATTTTGCCTAAAAACCTCTAACAGTTGAAAATTTCTTTTGGGACAAATGGGTTCCAAAAGTTTTATCACCGTACGATTTCCAATTTTGGAGATCACAACACCATTCAAGTCATGTGAAATCAGAGAACGAAGATTTGTCTAAAAAAAATTCCTATTTGCTCCATAAAAATTTAATTTTCGATATTTTGCCGAAAAACCTTCGACGGTTGGAAATCTGCCCAAATAATGGGATCCAAAAGCTTTATCTCCGTACAATTTATATTTTGGAGATCACAATGCCGTTAAAATCATGCGAAATTAGAGAACGAAGATTTGTTAGAAAAAATTCCCTTTCGCTCTATAGAAATTTCCCTTGCGATATTTTTCCTAAAAAGCTCCGACGTTTGAAATATGCTGTAAAAAATGGGTTCCAAAAAATTTATTGCTTATCGATTTATCACTTTTGTGATCACAATACCCTTAAAGTCAGGTGAAATTACAGAACGAGGATTTGTCGAGAAAATTCCTTTTGCTCCAAAGAAATCGATATTTTGCCAAAAACCTTCGACAATTGTAAATCTTCTGGGACAAATGAGTTCCAAAAACTTTATTTCCGTACAATTTATTATTTTGGAGATAACAACATCCTGAAAGTTGAGTGAAATCGTAGAACCGAGATTTGTCGAACAAATTCCAGTTTGCTCCATAGAAAATTCCCGTTAGATATTTTGCCTAAAAAACTCGTAAAGTTAGAAATTTGCTGGGAAAGTGGGTTCAAAAAGTTTCCTTTTATCGATTTATCATTTTGGAGATCACAACACCCTTAAAAGAAAGTGAAATCATAAAACAAAGATTTGTAAAAGAAAATTCATTTTTGCTCCATAGAATATTCCCTTTCTATATTTTGACAAAAAAACTCGGAGAGTTGGAAATTTGCTAGGAAAAATGGGTTGCAAAAGCTTTATTTCCTAACAATTTATAATTTTGGAGATCACAACAACCTTAAAGTCAGGTGCAATCACAGAACGAAGATTTGTCGAAAAAAATTCACGTTTGTTTCATAGAAAATTCCCTTTCGATTTTTTGCCAACCTCGAGTTGGAAATTTGCTGGGACAAATGGGTTCCAAAAAGTTTTATCTCCGTACAATTTACAATTTTGGAGATCACAACACCATTCAAGTCATGTTAAATCAGAGAACAAAGATTTGTCAGAAAAGATTCCAATTTGCTCCATTCAAAGTTTCATTTTGATATTTTGCCAAAAAACCTTTGACAGCTGGAAATCTGCCTGAAGAATGGGTTCCAAAAGCTTTATTTCCATACGATTTAACATTCTAGAGATCACAACACTGTTAACGTCCTGTGAAATTAGAGAACAAAGATTTTTCAGAAAAAATTCCGCTTTGCTCTATCGAAAATTCCCTTTCGATATGTTTCCTTAAAAATTCCGACAATTGGAAATCAGTTGGGAAAAATGAGTTCCAAAAGCTTTATTTGCTATCGAATTATACTTGTGGAGCTCACAACACCCTTAAAGTCAGGTAAAACTAGCAAACGAAGATTTGTAAGAGAAAATTCATTTTTCTCCATAGAAAATTCATGTTCAATATTTTGCCTAAAAAACTCATACAATTAGAAATTTGCTGGGAAAAGTGTGGCACCCCTCGATGGCCCCCGATCCGTTACGGTCGCCACAGTTCGCTTACCTTTCACTTTTCCTTATAACATATCACTCTAATACCATTTCAATTTGCAGCTGGTCCATACAGCCATGGGGGTTTACATCTTTTAGATCGGTCCCTTGCACAGTTCATATATGGAAGCACAACCAACAACTCTCTTCCCTATATTCAGAAATCAATGCACACCAACTAAACATCTTATACAAGTTAAAGCCAAACACTTCTATTTCCATAAACCAGATGGACATCGTTCATCGGTACATCAAAATGCCGTAGTCTTCTATACTTGACTATACTTCCAAAGATGACCGACATCTTCTCCAACAGCCGTATACTTAGAGTCCATCGATTAGTGTCGGCGTCCAAAAGCTCCTTCCTTTGCTATCCTCCTCCTCACAGTCATATCCAATCACTCGATCCATCTACTGGTAGCAGTGGTAGTAGAGGTATCTTATCTAATCTGAAATGTTGGTCCCTGAAGGGATGAGTATAGCCACTCAGTAGGTAAAGGACCCAATAAACCACTCAATGCATCACACAATACAACCATAACAATCATAGCATAACAAATGTCATTCAAGCATCCATGCATAATTTACCTTGGAGCCATGCATATGTCGTCATACCACATCATGTCACACATACCATCATGCCATAGGTGTACATACATCCATGCACTTACCATCATCATGTCACACATACCATCATGCCATATTTCAATTTCAATTTCCCAATTTTATTCTTTCATTTTGGGCTGCCTCATTTCTCTTTCCCAGGACCAATGTTTGCATCCCACATTTATCACTCGCACCCAATCCTGGCATCGCGAGAACCATCCGGCACAATACCTGCCGGGCATCTGGCACAATACCTGCCAGGCATCTCGTACCCCAACTGGCATCACGAGGCAATACTTGCCAGGCTTTCGGCTCCCCCACACTCCGGACATCTCGAAACTCTCGAGGACCCTCCGGGCATGCATCATGATACAACCGGGCATCCAGCACAAACCTCTGGGTGTGTATCATGACACAACCGGGCATCTGACCTTTACCCTTCTAGCCAGGCATCCCGACACTCCCGGGGCATCGTCGGCTCACACCTCCGACGGCCTTCTCACTTATCTTAGTTCATGTTTTCAATTATAACTCAATTTTAACATGACATACGATGCGATGGCAAACAAGACCATTTTCATACTTTCAATTCTTATATGCATATCCAGTCATCATCATATATGCAACAAGGTACAACCACAAATGACAATTAAAATCCATGGGGTCCATGCAACATAGGATAATCCATACATCATGACCTTTTTGAAATTTACCAAATTCCAGCTTGCACAATTTCGGAAAAAAATGTAAATTAAATATCCATATGATCTTCAAAAATCATAAAATCAGAGCATGTGATAGACAAGATATAATGGTAGCAATTTCATGAAGAACAGCTCAAAAGAGTTTCACACAAGAAGATATAGTTCACACAAATACAGCATGTAAATTCGGATAAAATCAGATTGCGCAGTTCTTGAAATATTTCGATTAAAATACCCGAACGGCCTCAAAAAAATTATGAAATTTTAGCAGGTTGTAGTCAAGACCCTAAGGTAGATTTTTCGTGAAGACATCTAGGCCAGATTCGCTCTAGATAATTAACTATAGATGGACGAAGTTACTGTTTCTAGTACCGAACAGTCCAGTGTGGCTATCTCCGAAATATCGAGGTTTCGCCTACTTATCTTTCTTAGTTTCCTCTGAAATTTTGATATGTTTTGCCTCAAGAGGTCCCCTACAACTTTCATTAAGGTATCTAGGCGAGATTCTCAAATTATAGTCACCATATGGTCCACGAAATCTCGGAAGTCCAGTACCGTACTTCCAGATCTGCCGTCTTCAATAGAAAATCGTTTCACTAGGCTACACTTGCTCATGTTACCTCAAATTTGAGTATGTTAGTCTTTAAGAGGTTCTATGCAAATTTCATGCAGAATTTGAAGTGAAATTCTTAGTAAAATGTGACATGCAACATACAAAACCACCAAGAGGTCGACGAAACAGTTTCAGATCTAGCCTTTTCGTAGAGGAAGGGTTTCACCCCTTAAAAATCAGCCATTTTGTCTCAAATTTTAGTATATTATACTTTGAGATGTTATCTACAACTTTCGTGCAGAAGTTGAAGCCAAAATGAAACTCAAAACACGCATGCAAGCCTCTACAAGTTTCTGGGTCAGGCGGTAGACACGAAAACAGCAAGCTATTTCAAGGACAACACACTCTAGCTTCGGTTTTGCCTACTCTAAACATCCGAGATCTACCACCAAACAATTACACATGCAAGAGCAGAATACAGATGCCAACTTGCCTCTAGACCGAGTAAACACGAGCACATGGCGGACGAACGGGCGGACGAATCCTCCTCCTCCTTCTTTGCACGGCCTCCCTCTTCCTCTCTCGGTTTCCCTCTCTCACTCTCCCTTCAATTCCGAAACCCCCCTCCCCTTTTGTTCTTTGGTTGACAAATAAATCTCTATTTTTGCATGTAAGGGACAAGTGGAAGATGCATGGACAAGTGGTGAGTAGCGTTTTGCATGTCAGAGACACATGGAGAATCCCCCATGCCACTTGTCAATCTCCATGCAAGGGTGATGGCCCTCAATGGGCCGGGCTTGGGCCTTCATGGGCTGGTCGAATAGGGGGCTGGTGTGGGCTGGTTGGATGGGCTTTGGGCTTAAAAAAATCAGCCCACCCCCTCCTATTCCTATTCCATTTAATCCCCAATTAAATAAACACCTAATTTCAACTTATAAGCCCACAAAACTCTATAATTTAAATCAATAAAATTCTACTTATAAAGTGCACCACTCAGAATAAGATTTTCTATATAAATTTGCACTTTAATAATTCCTTGGGTCACTTGAAGACACACCTCCATCCAAAAATCATCCTTTACAATGCTTGGCCTTAAATTAATTGAAATTCATTAACTCAATGGCTAATACAAAATCAAACGGCACTTCCATTACCTAATCATGGTTCATGGCATTCCAGAGGTTGTCATGAATTTTGGGATGCCACAATTCTCCCCTCCTTAGAGAATTTCGTCCTCGAAATTAGACATTTCCTATGTCTCTTGAAATAAGTAGGGATACTTTTCCTTCATCGATTCCTCACTTTCCCATGTGGCTTCCTCCACATCATGTTGTTGCCATAATATCTATACCAATGGGATTTTCTTGGTCCTAGAATTTGTTCCTTTCGATCCAGTATTTGCACAGGCTCTTCAATGTACCTTACTTTCTCATTCACTTTGTTGGCTTCATGATCTTCCTTCATGAAATCAAACAATACAAACTGGGGTTTTCAAAAGCATTCAACAACAACAACAAGCTTTGAAATCATATGGCATTTCCATGTCAAAACGTTTTCAAATCACCAATGTGGAAAATCCTTTGAGTTCTCGAAAATCCCACTTTATGATATCAATTAATGTAAAATAGGGGTTTCGAAGACACAGCAATATAACAATAATAGTCTTTGAAAATAGGTAAATCTCATATCGTTGAAACCAACTCACAAAATCAAAGCATGATACCACATCCATAAAATCCGTGTTCACATTTAAATTTCAAATGTTTTTCGAAATTCATATGTAAAGCCTCGAGTCGCACTTGCATCACGGTGCGAAATAAAATACTTTATCAAAACCCTTAGTAAATTTAAATCGGTGCGTTGGCAAATTCCAATCTCAATCCCAACTCAAATGGGTTGGAATGTTTTCTATAAAAAGTTCAGAAATCTTTGAAATAGAAAACATTTCTTAAAACATTTGGGCATGGTGTCACAGTACTCATAAATTTTGATGAAATTCAAGAGATTTTCCAAAACAGTTTACAATCAAAATCTGCTTTTCTATTGAAGCTCGAAACTTGGAATGTACAGGTGATAATTTTCTTCAAAAACCATAAGCATTTCTTGAAGTATTAAAAATCATAGTTCGGCGAGTCGATAATATTGGTCCCGTCGTAAAGATTTTTGAAACTAAAAACTTTGAAGTACCAAAATCCTAAGCCTTTCTTGAAATATCGAAATCAACGCATCGGCAAGTCATCAAACTCGGTCCCAACCTTAAGATTTTCAAAGTGGTTTGCATGTAAAATCTTAGAGCTTTGAAAACATCCAAACTCAAGTATTTCCAATCTAACTACACTACGTCAGACAATCAATGGCAATGCATTATATAGGTTGGTAGACTTTCACTTGCTAGCATGTTAAACACTAGGAAATGTGTTTAGCTACATCCACCTTCATGCCATTCCACCAATACTGTTGGCGTAATTTCTATACATCTTTGTACTACTCGGATGAATACTATAATTACACCTATGTGCTTCTGACAGGATTTCCCTTGTTTACTTCTTCATTGTCGGGATCATAGAGTCGTCCTTGATATCTTACTACTCCATCTTCAAAGACTTGGAACTCTGGTCTTTTCCCTAAAGACACAGCATTTCGTATCTTCACAATTTCTGAATCAGATTCTTGCAAAATCTTAACTTTCTGAATATTTTCGGGTTCAATCCTTAATGCAGTAAGCATACCATTGAGGTGGTCTACTTCCAACTTAAAGTCTTAATCTACTATTGACTTTAACAGATTCCACTATGTTATCCTTAGATTAGCCGTGTTCGTAGCTGACTTTCGACTAAGGGCGTCTGCCACCTTATTCACCTTTCATGGGGGTACCATAACAGTCAAAACCTTTTAATAATTTCATCCACCTCCTCTGTCTCATATTCGATTCCTTTTGTGAAAACATCTATTTCAAGCGTTATCCTAAGTGCAACTATAAATCAGATTCAATTTTAAAGAATTCCACCTTCTCGACTCAATCGAATACACCATTTAGCCAAATTATTCCTATACCTTTGTCACCACCAATTCAAGCCTAGAACCATCAAAATCGACACCATTAACAACTCATTTGGTTCAGTCCAACAAAGACATTCACTACGCTTTCACTACAACATAGATTCAAGCCTAAAATATAATACCATTCATTCAGTTCAAATATCAATAGTCCACCAAGACTTATTCAATTCAAAGATCGACAATCCACCAAAATAAAACTTGTCTAGTTTCCATCAAGTATATCTCATATCTCATCCTAAAGAATCATCACTTAGACTAATCATTCATCAAATCCACAATATGAACTTTCACCATTTCACCTTGGAAAGACTATAACCACAATTGATCATATCCACTAATTCCACCAAACCTTTTCAAACTGAGATCATCACCTAAAATTAAAAGTTGACCACTATCAATTAAACCTATTATTCTGACATATAAACCACAAATAATTTCATGTCTCATATGACCACTCAAACTCATGACTTCCAAGATCAATCTATACATACTAAATGCCTCCATGTAATGCATTAAGACATCCAATGAGATCCTCTAGTAGGAAGTCACTACTTAGCTCAAATGATCATAACTTAATCCTCAAATTCATAACTCACTCTCCATAATTCACTTCTTAAGCCTTGTTTGTAGCACTACGCTTAGATGCTGCGCATGTTCTTCAGGTCCTTTAGAACATATCAGGATATCATCAAATGAAGACAATCACAATTGATCCAAATAAGGCTTAAATATCCTATTCATTAAATCCATGAATGTAGCTAAGGCATTCGTCAATCCAAATAGCATAACTAGGAACTCATAGTGTCCATAGTGAGTCCTAAATACGGTTTTAGGAATGTCTTCCTTCTTAATCCTTAGTCGATATCCTAATCTCAAGTTAGGTTTAGAAAAGACTGAACTTCCTTGCAACTGGTCAAATAAATCATCAATTCTAGGTAATGAGTACTCACTCTTAACAATTACATGATTCAATTGCCTATTATCAATGCACAAATGCATCGACCTGTCTTTCTCTTTCACAAACAAGAGTTCTACAAGCTTAACCATGCTTCTACTGCGCTACTCTAATAGAATTATCCCAGAAACACTGCCCTCCTAGTTTGATTCATAGTTTGGTTCATTCCTGCCCCCTTTTGCCATTCTAGAAGCCTGCCAGGAGCTGCTCCTTGTTCAGGTCCTTTGACCTCGACGTCCACTCCCCGCCCTCATCAAACCGGGACGTTACAAGTACACCAGCTTTCGCCTGATTCGAACCCAAACTACACATCTGCTGAAGGGTCTCATTTCAATAGGGATTAACTTATAGAGTTATTATCCGTTTTGGCCTATCCCATACTAGGCTTCATGGTTTCATCCTTGGCGCATGGGCAAGCACTATCTCAGTTAGCTCTTCGTTTGAATAAAGTCTCTTACCTTATCGCGCATCACTCAATGTCACTTGTCACCTTGATTCCATTCATTTTTTAACATTTCTTGCTCTCCAAGCTGAGCCCTTTCATAAATTTCATTATAATCCCTCACGTTCAGGAGCACTAGTTATCTCCTACCATTTGTCCTCAAGCCCTTAAGGAATCTCTTAACCTTTTCCTCCCAATCCTCTATCAATCTAGGGGCATACCTAGACAGCTCAGAAAGTTTCGCTTCAAGAGCAATTTGCGACTCAGTGTCGCTAATTAGCTAAGAAGGAGAAGTAATGTTCATACGTTACTAAAGTCATATAAGTAACATAAAAAGTTACTAGTACACAAAAGCAACATTACACTAGTTACCAGGGATCTACGAGTGAATACCCGTCACCCGTTGTTTAATGTTAGTCAACTACTCTTGGTTAGTACCCTACGGTGTGCATCATTCTATCCTCATTTCCATCTGAGGCTCCTTATCACTCCAAATAGACTATAGCTCTAATACCAACAAAGGCTGTGGCACCCCTCAACGGCCCCCGATCCGTTACGGTCACCACAGTTCGCCTACCTTTCACTTTTCCTTATAACATGTCACTCTGATACCATTTCAATTTGCAGCAGGTCCATACAGCCATGGGGGTTTACATCTTTTAGATCGGTCCCTTGCACAGTTCATATATGGAAGCACAACCAACAACTCCCTTTCCTATATTCAGAAATCAATGCACACGAACTAAACATCTTATACAAGTTAAAGCTAAACACTTCTATTTCCATAAACCAGATGGACATCGTTCATCGGTACATCAAAATGCCATAGTCTTCTATACTCAGCTATACTTCCAAAGATGACCGACATCTTCTCCGACAGCCGTATACTTAGAGTCCATCGATTAGTGTCGACGTCCAAAAGCTCATTCCTTTGCTATCCTCCTCCTCACGGTCATATCCAATCACTCGATCCGTCTACTGGTAGCAGTGGCAGTATAGGTATCTTATCTAGTCTGAAATGTTGGTCCCCGAAGGGGTGAGTATAGCCACTCAGCAGGTAAAGGACCCAATAAACCACTCAATGCATCACACAATACAACCATAACAATCATAGCATAACACATGTCATTCAAGCATCCATGCATAATTTACCTTGGAGCCATGCATATGTCGTCATACCACATGTACACATATCCTCATGTAATCATCACCATCATATCATACATGTACCATCATGCCATAGGTGCACATACATCCGTGCACTTACCATCATCATGTCACACATACCATCATGCCATAGGTGCACATACATCCATGCACTCATCATCATCATGTCACACATACCATCATGCCATAGGTGCACATACATCCATGGTATCATCATGTCACACATACCATCATGCCATAGGTGCACATACATCCATGCACTTACCATCATCATGTCACACATACCATCATGCCATAGGTGCACATACATCCATGCACTCATCATCATCATGTCACATATACCATCATGCCATAGGTGCACATACATCCATGCACTTACCATAATCATGTCACACATACCATCATGCCATATTCCAATTTCAATTTCCCAATTTTATTCTTTCATTTTGGGCTGCCTCATTTCTCTTTCCCGGGACCAATGTTTGCATCCCATATTTATCACTCGCACCTAATCCTGGCATCGCGAGAACCATCCGACACAATACCTACCGGGTATCCGGCACAATGACAGCCAGGCATCTCGTACCCCAACTGGCATCACGAGGCATCCCCTAGCACAATACCTGCCAGACTTCCGGCTCCCCCACACTCCGGGCATCTCGAAACTCCCAAGGACCCTCCGGGCATGCATCATGATATAACCGGGGATCCAGCAGAAAGCTCCGAGCATGTATCATGATACAATCGAGCATCCAACCTTTACCCTTCTAGCCAGGCATCCCGACACTCCTAGGGCATCGTCGGCTCACACCTCCGACGCCCTTCTCACTTATCTTAGTTCATGTTTTCAATTATAACTCAATTTTAACATGGCATACGATGCGATGGCAAACAAGACCATTTTCATCCTTTCAATTCTTATATGCATATCCAGTCATCATCATATATGCAACAAGGTACAACTGCAAATGATAATTAAAATCCGTGGGGTCCATGCAACATAGGATAATCCATACATCATGACCTTTTTGAAATTTACCAAATTCCAGCTTGCACAATTTCGGAAAACATGTAAATTAAATATCTATATGATCTTCAAAAATCATAAAATCAGAGCATGTGATAGACAAGACATAATGGTAGCAATTTCATGAAGAACACATGCTCAAAAGAGTTTCGCACAAGAAGATATAGTTCACACAAATACAGCATGTAAATTCGGATAAAATCAGATTGCACAGTTCTTGAAATATTTCGATTAAAATACACGAACGACCTCAAAAAAATTATGGAATTTTACCAGGTTGTAGTCAAGACCCTAAGGTAGATTTTTCGTGCAGACATCTAGGCCAGATTCGCTCTAGATAATTAACAATAGACGGACGAAGTTACCGTTTCTAGTACCGAACAGTCCAGTGCGGCTATCTCCGAAATGTCCAGGTTTTGCCTACTTATCTTTATTCGTTTCCTCTGAAATTTTGATATGTTTTGCCTCAAGAGGTCCCCTACAACTTTCATTAAGGGATCTAGGTGAGATTCTCGAATGATAGTCACCATATGGTCCACGAAATCTCGGGAGTACCTCAAATTTGAGTATGTTAGTCTTTAAGATGTTCTATACAACTTTTATGAAGAAGTCGAAGTGAAATTCTTAGTAAAAGGTGACATGCAACACACAAAACCACCAAGAGGTCGACGAAACAGTTTCAGATCTAGCCTTTTTGTAGAGGAAGGGTTTCACCCCTTAAAACTCAGCCATTTTGTCTTAAAGTTTAGTATGTTATACTTTGAGATGTTATCTACAAGTTTTGTGCAGAAGTCGAAGCCAAAATCCAACTCAAAACATGCATGCAAGCCTCTACAAGTTTCTGGGTCAGGTGGTATACACGAAAACAGCAAGCTATTTTAAGGACAACACGCTCTAGCTTCGGTTTTGCCTACTCTAAACATCCGAGATCTACCACCAAACAATTACACATGCAAGAGCAGAATACAGATCCCAACTTGCCTCTAGACCGAGTAAACACGAGCACACGGCGGACGAACGGGCGGACGAATCCTCCTTCTTCTTCTTCGCACGGCCTCCCTCTTCCTCTCTTGGTTTCCCTCTCTCACTCTCCCTTCAATTCAGAAACCCCCCTCCCCTTTTGTTCTTTGGTTAACAAATAAATCTCTATTTTTGCATGTAAGGGACAAGTGGAAGATGCATGGACAAGTGGTGAGTAGCCTTTTGCATGTTAGAGACACATTGAGAATCCCCCATGCCACTTGTCAATCTCCATGCAAGGGTGATGGCCATCAATGGCCTAGGCTTGGGCCTTCATGGGCTGGTCGAATAGGGGGCTGGTGTGGGCTGGTTGGATGGGCTTTGGGCCTAAAAAAATCAGCCCACCCCCTCCTATTCCTATTCCATTTAATCCCCAATTAAATAAACACATAATTTCAACTTATAAGCCCACAAAACTCTATAATTTAAATCAATAAAATTCTACTTATAAAGTGCACCACCAAGAATAAGATTTTCTATATAAATTTGCACTTTAATAATTCCTTGGGTCACTTGAAGACACACCTCCATCCAAAAATCATCCTTTACAATGCTTGACCTTAAATTAATTGAAATTCTTTAACTCAATGGCTAATACAAAATCAAACGGCACTTCCACTACCTAATCATGGTTCATGGCACTCTAGAGGTTGTCATGAATTTTGGGATGCCACAAAAAGTGGGTTCCAAAAGCTTTCTTTCTCATCAATTGATCAAGTGAGATCAGAAAACGGAATTTTGTAAGAAAAAATTTCCATTTGCATCATAGAAAATTCCCTTTCGATATTGTGCCTAAAAACCTCTAATAGTTGAAAATCTGCTGGGACAAATGGGTTCCAAAAGTTTTATCTCCGTATGATTTACAATTTTGGAGATCACAACACCATTTAAGTCATGTGAAATCAGAGAATGAAGATTTGTCAGAAAAAATTCCCATTTGCGCCATAAAATTTTCATTTTCGATACTTTGCCTAAAAACCTTCGATAGTTGGAAATCTGCCCGAATAATGGCGCAAAAGCCTTATTTCCGTACGATTTATATTTTGGAGATTAGAACACCGTTAAAGTCTTGTGAAATTAGAGAATGAAGATTTCTTAGAAAAAATTCCCTTTTGCTCCATAGAAATTTTCCTTGCGATGTTTTTCCTAAAAAGCTCCGACAGTTGGAAATATGCTATAAAAAAAAGGGTTCCAAAAGCTTTATTTTGTATCGATTTATCATTTTGGTGATCACAACACCCTTAAAGTCAGGTGAAATTAGAGAACAAAGATTTGTCAGAAAAAACTCCCTTTTGTTCCAAAGAAATCAATATTTTGCCCAAAAACCTCCGACAATTGTAAATCTACTGGGACAAATGGGTTCCAAAAGCTTTATATCCGTACAATTTATTATTTTGGAGATCACAACACCCTTAAAGTCGAGGGAAATCAGAGAACCAAGATTTGTCAGAACAAATTCCGTTTTGCTCCATAGAAAATTCCCTTTCGATATTTCTCCTAAAAAACTTCGACAGTTGGAAATTTGTTGGGAAAATTGGGTTCCAAAAGCTTTATTTGCTATCAAATTATACTTGTGGAGCTTATAATACCCTTAAAGTCAGGTGAAATCAGAAAACGAAGATTTCTAAGAGAAAATTCAATTTTCTCCACAGAAAATTCTTGTTTGATATTTTGCCTAAAAAACTCATACAGTTAGAAATCTACTGGGAAAATTGGGTTCCAAAAGCTTTCTTTCTTATCGATTTATCATTTTTGGAGATGACAACATCCTTAGTCAAGTGAAATCAGAAAACGAATATTTGTAAGAGAAAATTCCTTTTTGTTCCATATAAAATTCCCTTTTGATATTTTCCCTAAAAATCTTAGAGAGTTGGAAATCTGCTAGGAAAAATGGGTTGCAAAAGCTTTATTTCCCAACAATTTATTATTTTGGAGATCACAACAACCTTAGTCTCTGGTGAAATCAGAACGGTGATTTCTCTTAAAAAATTCCCATTTGCAACATAGAAAATTCTCTTTTGATGTTTTTCCTAAAAACCTCCGAGTTGAAAATCTCTTTGGGACAAATGGGATCCAAATGTTTTGTTTCCGTTTGATTTATGATTTTGGTGATCACAACACCATTCAAGTCTTGTGAAATTAGAGAATGAAAAATTGTCAGACAAAAATTCCCGTTTTCTCTATTGAAAGTTCCTTTTCGATATTTGGCTAAAAACCTTCCACAGTTGGAAAGCTGCTCGAATAATGGGTTCCAAAAGCTTTATTTCTTATCGATTTACCATATTTGGAGACGACAACACCATTTAAGTCTCGTGAAATCAGAGAACGAGGACATGTCAGAAAAAATTCTCGTTTGCTCCATAGAAAATTACCTTTCGATATTTTTCCTTAAAAGCTCCAACAGTTGGAAACTTGTTGGGAAAATTTGGGTCCCAACAGATTTCTTTTGGAGATCACAATACCCTTAAAATCAGGTGAAATAAAGAATGAAGATTTGTAAGAGAAAAATCCTTTTTGCTTCATAGAAAATTCCCGTTCGATATCTTGCCTCGAAAACTCATAATATTATAAATATGCTGGGAAAAATGGGTTCCAAAATCTTTCTTTCTTATATTGATAAAGTCATGTGAAATCAGAGAACAAAGATTTCTAAGAAGAAATTCCCTTTCGATATTTTTCCTAAAAAAACTCCGACAATTGGGAATATGTAGTAAAAAATGGGTTCCAAAATCTTTATTTCTTATTGATATATCATTTTGGTGATCACAACCCCATTAAAGTCATGTGAAATTACACAACGAAGACTAGTCAGAAAATATTCCCTTTCCCTCCAAAGAAATCGATATTTTGTCAAAACACCTCCGACAGTTGGAAATCAGCTATGACAAATCGGTTTCAAAAACTTTATTTGCGTATGATTTAACATTTTGTAGATCACAACACCCTTAAAGTCGAGTGAAATCAGAGAACAAAGATTTGTAAGAGAAAATTCCCGTTCAATATATTGCCTAAAAAACTCATACAGTTAGAAATCTGCTAGGAAAAGTGGGTTCCAAAAGCTTTCTGTCTTATTGATTTATCATTTTGGAGATCACAACACCCTTAAAGTTAGGTGAAATCAGAAAACGAAGATTTGTAAAAGAAAATTCCCTTTCGATATTTTGCATAAAAAAACTTGGAGAGTTGGAAATTTGCTAGGAAAAACGAGTTGCAAAAGCTTTACTTCCCAACAGTTTATTATTTTGGAGATCACATCAACCTTAGACTCAAGTGAAATCAGAGATCGATGATTTGTCTAAAAAATTCCCGTTTGCTTCATAGAAAATTCCCTTTGGATATTTTTCCCAAAAGCCTCTGACAGTTGGAAATCTTCTGGGACAAATGGGTTCCAAAAGTTTTATTTCCATACGATTTACGATTTTGGAGATCACAATGCCGTTAAAGTCATGTGAAATCAGAGAACCAAGATTTGTCAAAAAAAAATTCTAGTTTGCTCCATTGAAAGTTTCCTTTCGATATTTTGCCTAAAAACCTTCAACAGTTGGAAATTTACTCGAATAATGGGTTCCCAAAGCTTTATTTCCATATGATTTTCCATTTTGGAGATCACAATGCTGTTAAAGTCATGTGAAATCAGAGAACCAATATTTGTCATAAAAAAATTCCTCCTTGCTCCATAGAAATTTCCCTTTTGATATTTTGCCTAAAAACCACCAAACAGTTGAAAATATGCAGTAAAAAATAGGTTCCAAAATATTTATTTCATATCAATTTATCATTTTGGTGATGACAACACCCATAAAGTCAGGTGAAATTTGAGATTGAGGATTTCTCAAAAAACATTCCCTTTTGCTCCAAAAGCTTCATTTAATACCGAATTATACTTGTCGAGATCACAACACCCTTAAAGTCAAGTGAAATCAGAAAACGAATATTTGTAAGATAAAATTCCTTTTTGTTCCATAGAAAATTCCCTTTTGATATTTTGCCTAAAAATCATAGAGAGTTGGAAATCTGCTAGGAAAGATGGGTTGCAAAAGCTTTATTTCCCAGCAATTTATTATTTTGGAGATCACAACAACCTTAAACTCAAGTGAAATCAAAACAATCATTTGTCTTAAAAAATTCCCGTTTGCATCATAGAAAATTCTCTTTCGATGTTTTTCCTAAAAACCTCTAACTGTTGAAAATCTGTTGGGACAAATGGGTTCCAAAAGTTTTATTTATGTTCGATTTATGATTTTGGTGATCACAACACCATTCAAGTCTTGCGAAATTACAGAATGAAAAATTGTCAGACAAAAATTCACGTTTTCTCTATTGAAAGTTCATTTTCGATATTTTGCCTAAAAACTTTCGACTGTTAGAAATTTGCTCGAATAATGGGTTCCAAAAGCTTTATTTCTTATCGATTTACCGTATTGGAGACCACAACACAATTTAAGTCTCGGGAAATCGAGAACGAGGATTTGTCAAAAAAATTCCCATTTGCTCCATAGAAAATTACCTTTCAATATTTTTCCTTAAAAGCTCAAACAGTTGGAAACTTGTCGGGAAAATTTGGGTCCCAACAGATTTCTTTTGAGATCACAATACCCTTAAAATTAGGTGAAATAAAGAACGAAGATTTGTAAGAGAAAATTCCTTTTGCTCCATAGAAAATTCATGTTCGATATTTTGCCTCAAAAACTCATAATATTAGAAATATGCTTAGAAAAATGGGTTCCAAAAGCTTTCTTTCTTACCGACTTATCATTTTAGAGATCACAAGACCCTTAAAGTCAAGTGAAATCAGAGAACAAAGATTCCTCTGAAAAAATTCCCTTTTGCTTCATAGAAAATTTCCTTTCGATATTTTGCATAAAAAACTCAGAGAGTTGGAAATCTGCTGGGAAAAATGAGTTCTAAAAGTTTTATTTCTTACCGATTTCTCATTTTTGAGATCAGAACACCCTTTAAGTCAGGTCAAATCAGAGAACGAAGATTTTTTTTGGAGAACACAATACCGTTAGAGTCAGGTGAAATAAAAAGGAATATTTGTTAGAGAAAATTCCTTTTTACTCTATAGAGAATTCCCATTCGATATTTTGCCTCGGAAACTCATAATATTAGAAATTTGTTGGTAAAAATGGGTTCCAAAAGCTTTCTTTCTTATCGATTAATCATTTTGGAGATCACAACACCCTTAAAGTCAAGTGAAATCAGAGATTGAAGATTCCTCTGAAAAAATTCCCTTTCGCTTCATAGAAAATTCGCTTTCGATATTTTGCCTAAAACCCTCTTACCGTTGAAAATGTGCTAGGACAAATGGGTTCTATAAGTTTTATTTCCATGCGATTTACAATTTTGTAGATCACAACACCATTCAAGTCATGTGCAATCAGAGAACGAACATTTGTAAGAAAAAATTCCCGTTTACTCCTTTGAAAGTTCCCTTTCAATATTTTGCCTAAAAACCTTTGACAGTGAGAAATCTGCTCGAATAATGGATTCCAAAAGCTTTATTTCCGTACGATTTACATTTTGCAGATCACAATGCCGTTAAAGTCATTTGAAATCGAGAGAACAAAGATTTCTAAGAAGAAATTCCCTGTCGATATTTTTCTAAAAAGCTCCGACGGTCGGGAAAATGTAGTAAAAAAGGGGTTCCAAAAGCATTATTTCTTATTGATTTATCATTTTGGTGATCACGACCCTGTTAAAGTCATGTAAAATTAGACAACGAAGATTTTTCAGAAAATATTCCCTTCCTCTCCAAAGAAATCGATATTTTGCCGAAACACCTCCAACAGTTGGAAATGAGTGTGACAAATGGGTTTCAAAAAATTTAGTAGCGTACAATTTAACATTTTGTAGATCACACCACCCTTAAAGTCTAGTGAAATCAGAGGACGAAGATTTGTCAGCACCAATTCTGTTTTGCTCTGTAGAAAATTCCCTTTTGATATTTTTCCTAAAAAACTCCGACAGTTGAAAATTTGTTGGGAAAATTGGGTTATGAAAGCTTTATTTGCTATCAAATTATAGTCGTAGAGATCACAAGACCCTTAAAGTCGTGTGAAATTAGAAAAGAAAGATTTGTAAAAGAAAATTCCCTTTCGATATTTTGCATTAAAAACTCGAGAGAGTTGGAAATCTTTGGGAAAAATGAGTTCTAAAAGCTTTATTTCTTACCGATTTATCATTTTTGAGATCGAACACCCTTTAAGTCAGTCAAATCGTAGAACGAAGATTTTTTTGGAGAACACACTACCGTTAGAGTCAGGTGAAATAAAAAGGAATATTTGTTAGAGAAAATTCCTTTTTACTCTATAGAGAATTCCCATTCGATATTTTGCATCGGAAACTCATAATATTAGAAATTTGTTGGTAAAAATGGGTTCCAAAAGCTTTCTTTCTTATCGATTAATCATTTTGGAGATCACAACACCCTTAAAGTCAAGTGAAATCAGAGATTGAAGATTCCTCGAAAAAATTCCCTTTCGCTTCATAGAAAATTCGCTTTCGATATTTTGCCTAAAACCCTCTTACCGTTGAAAATGTGCTGGGACAAATGGGTTCTATAAGTTTTATTTCCATACGATTTACAATTTTGTAGATCACAACACCATTCAAGTCATGTGCAATCAGAGAACGAACATTTGTCAGAAAAAATTCCCGCTTGCTCCTTTGAAAGTTCCCTTCCAATATTTTGCCTAAAAACCTTCGACAGTGAGAAATCTGCTCGAATAATTGATTCCAAAAGCTTTATTTCCATACGATTTACATTTTGGAGATCACAATGCAGTTAAAGTCATGTGAAATCAGAGAACAAAGATTTCTAAGAAGAAATTCCCTGTCGATATTTTTCCTAAAAAGCTCCGACGGTCGGGAAAATATAGTAAAAAAGGGGGTTCCAAAACCTTTATTTCTTATTGAATTATCATTTTGGTGATCACAACCCTGTTAAAGTCATGTAAAATTAGACAACGAAGAATTTTTAGAAAATATTCCCTTCCGCTCCAAAGAATTCGATATTTTGCCGAAACACCTCCGGCAGGTTGGAAATCAGCTGTGACAAATGGGTTTCAAAAAACTTTATTAGCGTACGATTTAACATTTTGTAGATCACAACACCCTTGAAGTCTAGTGAAATCAGAGAACGAAGATTTGTCCGAACAAATTCTGTTTTGCTCTGTAGAAAATTCCCTTTTGATATTTTTCTTAAAAACTCCGACAGTTGAAAATTTGTTGCGAAGATTGGGTTCCGAAAGCTTTATTTGCTATCGAATTATAGTCGTAGAGATCACAAGACCCTTAAAGTCAGGTGAAATTAGAAAAGCAAGATTTGTAAAAGAAAATTCCCTTTCGATATTTTGCATTAAAAACTCAGAGAGTTGGAAATCTACTGGGAAAAATGAGTTCTAAAAGTTTTATTTCTTACCGATTTCTCATTTTTGAGATCAGAACACCCTTTAAGTCAGGTCAAATCAGAGAACGAAGATTTTTTTTGGAGAACACACTACCGTTAGAGTCGGGTGAAATAAAAAGGAATATTTGTTAGAGAAAATTCCTTTTACTCTATAGAGAATTCCCATTCGATATTTTGCCTCGGAAACTCATAATATTAGAAATTTGTTGGTAAAAATGGGTTCCAAAAGCTTTCTTTCTTATCGATTAATCATTTTGGAGATCACAACACCCTTAAAGTCAAGTGAAATCAGAGATTGAAGATTCCTCTGAAAAAATTCCCTTTCGCTTCATAGAAAATTCGCTTTCGATATTTTGCCTAAAACCCTCTTACCGTTGAAAATGTCTGGGACAAATGGGTTCTATAATTTTTATTTCCATACGATTTACAATTTTGTAGATCACAACACCATTCAAGTCATGTGCAATCAGAGAACGAACATTTGTCAGAAAAATTCCCGCTTGCTCCTTTGAAAGTTCCCTTCCAATATTTTGCCTAAAAACCTTCGACAGTGAGAAATCTGCTCGAATAATGGATTCCAAAAGCTTTATTTCCGTACGATTTACATTTTGGTGATCACAATGCCGTTAAAGTCATGTGAA
Organism: Eucalyptus decipiens; assembly: GCA_014182575.1. Lineage (NCBI taxonomy): Eukaryota > Viridiplantae > Streptophyta > Magnoliopsida > Myrtales > Myrtaceae > Eucalyptus > Eucalyptus decipiens. Next base: position 248,587 of record CM024617.1, read on the forward strand.
ATCAGAGAACAAAGATTTCTAAGAAGAAATTCCCTCTCGATATTTTTCCTAAAAAGCTCTGACGGTTAAAGTCATGTAAAATTAGACAACGAAGAATTTTTAGAAAATATTCCCTTCCGCTCCAAAGAAGTCGATATTTTGCCGAAACACCTCCGACAGTTGGAAATCAGCTGTGACAAATGGGTTTCAAAAACTTTATTAGCGTACGATTTAACATTTTGTAGATCACAACACCCTTGAAGTCTAGTGAAATCAGAGAACGAAGATTTCTTTAACAAATTCTGTTTTGCTCTGTAGAAAATTCCCTTTGATATTTTTCTTAAAAACTCCGACGCGGTTGAAAATTTGTTGGGAAGATTGGGTTCCGAAAGCTTTATTTGCTATCGAATTATAGTCGTGGAGATCACAAGACCCTTAAAGTCAGGTGAAATCAGAAAACCAAGATTTGTTAAAGAAAATTCCCTTTCGATATTTTGCATAAAAAACTCACGAGTTGGAAATGGCTGGGAAAAATGAGTTCTAAAATTTTATTTCTTACCGATTTATCATTTTGAGATCGTAACACCCTTTAAGTCAAGTCCAATCAGAGAAGGAAGATTTCTTTTGGAGAACACAATACCATTAGAATCAGGTGAAATAAAAAGGAATATTTGTTAGAGAAAATTCCTTTTTACTCTATAGAGAATTCCCATTCGATATTTTGCCTCGGAAACTCATAATATTAGAAATCTGTTGGGAAAAATGGGTTCCAAAAGCTTTCTTTCTTATCGATTTATCATTTTGGAGATCACAACACCCTTAAAGTCAAGTGAAATTAGAGATTGAAGATTCCTCTGAAAAAATTCCCTTTCGCTTCATAGAAAATTCGCTTTCGATATTTTGCCTAAAAACGTCGGACCGTTCAAAATCTCTGGGACAAATAGGTTCCATAATTTTATTTTCATACGATTTAAAATTTTGTAGATCACAACACCATTCAAGTCATGTGCAATCAGAGAAAGAACATTTGTCAGAAAAAATTCCCGTTTGCTCCTTTGAAAGTTCCCTTTCAATATTTTGCCTAAAAACCTTCGACAGTGAGAAATCAGCTCGAATGATGGATTCCAAAAGCTTTATTTCCGTACGATTTACATTTTGGAGATGACAATGCCGTTAAAGTCATGTGAAATCAGAGAACAAAGATTTCTAAGAAGAAATTCCCTGTCGATATTTTTCCTAAAAAGCTCCCACGGTGGGGAATTTGTAGTAAAAAAAGGGGTTCCAAAAGCTTGATTTCTTATTGATTTATCATTTTAGTGATCACGACCCTGTTAAAGTCATGTAAAATGAGACAACAAAGATTTTTCAGAAAATATTCCCTTCCGCTCCAAAGAAATCGATATTTTGCCGAAACACCTCCGGCGTTGGAAATCACTGGGACAAATGGGTTTCAAAACTTTATTAGCGTACGATTTAACATTTTGTAGATCACAACACCCTTAAAGTCGAGTGAAATCAGAGAACGAAGATTTGTCGGAACAAATTCTGTTTTGCTCTGTAGAAAAGTCCCTTTTGATATTTTTCCTAAAAAACTTCGACAGTTGAAAATTTGTTGGGATGATTGGGTTCTGAAAGCTTTATTTGCTATCGAATTATAGTCGTGGAGATCACAAGACCCTTAAAGTCAGGTGAAATCAGAAAACCAAGATTTGTAAAAGAAAATTCCCTTTCGAAATTTTACATAAAAAACTCAGAGAGTCGGAAATCTGCTGGGAAAAATGAGTTCTAAAAGTTTTATTTCTTACCGATTTATCATTTTTGAGATCAGAACACCCTTTAAGTCAAGTCAAATCAGAGAACGAAGATTACTTTTGGAGAACACAATACCTTTAGAATCAGGTGAAATAAAAATGAATATTTGTTAGAGAAAATTACTTTTTACTCTATAGAGAATTCCCATTCGATATTTTGCCTCGGAAACTCATAATATTAGAAATCTGTTGGGAAAAATGGGTTCCAAAGCTTTCTTTCTTATCGATTTATCATTTTGGAGATCACAACACCCTTAAAGTCAAGTGAAATTAGAGATTGAAGATTCCTCTGAAAAAAATTCCCTTTCCCTTCATAGAAAATTCGCTTTTCATATTTTGCCTAAAACCCTCTCACCGTTGAAAATGTGTTGGGACAAATGGGTTCTATAAGTTTTATTTCCATACGATTTACAATTTTGTAGATCACAACACCATTCAAGTCATGTGCAATCAGAGAATGAACATTTGTCAGAAAAAATTCCCGTTTGCTCCTTTGAAAGTTCCCTTTGAATATTTTGCCTAAAAACCTTCGACAGTGAGAAATCTGCTCGAATAATGCATTCCAAAAGCTTTATTTCCGTACGATTTACATTTTGGAGATCACAATGCCCTTAAAGTCATGTGAAATCAGAGAACAAAGATTTCTAAGAAGAAATTCCCTGTCGATATTTTTCCTAAAAAGCTCTGACGGTTGGGAATATGTAGTAAAAAAAGGGGTTCCAAAAGCTTTATTTCTTATTGATTTATCATTTTGGTGATCACCACCCTGTTAAAGTCATGTAAAATTAGACAACAAAGATTTTTCTGAAAATATTCCCTTCCGCTCCAAAGAAATTCATATTTTGCCGAAGCACCTCCGACAGTTGGAAATCAGCTGTGACAAATGGGTTTCAAAAACTTTATTAGCGTACGATTTATCATTTTGTAGATCACAACACCCTTATAGTCTAGTGAAATCAGAGAACGAAGATTTGTCAGAAGAAATTCTGTTTTGCTCTGTAGAAAATACCCTTTTGATATTTTTCCTAAAAAACTCCGACAGTTGAAAATATGTTGGGTAGATTGGGTTCTGAAAGCTTTATTTGCTATCGAATTATAGTCGTGGAGATCACAAGACCCTTAAAGTAAGGTGAAATAAGAAATCGAAGATTTGTAAAAGAAAATTCCTTTTCGATGTTTTCCATAAAAAACTCAGAGAGATGGAAATCTTCTGGGAAAAATGAATTCTAAAAGTTTTATTTCTTACCGATTTATCATTTTTCAGATCAGAACACCCTTTAAGTCAGGTCAAATCAGAGAACGAAGATTTTTTTTGGAGAACACAATACCGTTAGAATTAGGTGAAATAAAAATGAATATTTGTTAGAGAAAATTCCTTTTTACTCTATAGAGAATTCCCATTCGATATTTTGCCTCGGAAACTCACAATATTAGAAATCTGTTGGGAAAAATGGGTTCCAAAAGCTTTCTTTCTTATCGATTTATCATTTTGGAGATCACAACAGCCTTAAAGTCAAGTGAAATCAGAGATTGAAGATTCCTCTTAAAAAATTCCATTTCGCTTCATAGAAAATTCGCTTTCGATATTTTGCCTAAAAACCTCTGACCGTTGAAAATCTGCTGGGACAAATGGGTTCCATAAGTTTTATTTCTATACGATTAACAATTTTGTAGATCGCAACACCATTCAAGTCATGTGCAATCAGAGAACGAACATTTCTTAGAAAAAATTCCCATTTGCCCCTTTGAAAGTTCCCTTTCAATATTTTGCCTAAAAACCTTCGACAGTGAGAAATCTGCTCGAATAATGGATTCCAAAAGCTTTATTTCCATAAGATTTACATTTTGGAGATCACAATGCCGTTAAAGTCATGTGAAATCGAGAACAAAGATTTCTAAGAAGAAATTCCCTGTCGATATTTTTCCTAAAAAGTTCGACGGTTGGGAATATGTAGTAAAAAAAGGGGTTCCAAAAGCTTTATTTCTTATTGATTTATCATTTTGGTGATCACCACCCTGTTAAAGTCATGTAAAATTAGACAACGAAGATTTTTCAGAAAATATTCCCTTCGGCTCCAAAGAAATCGATATTTTGCCGAAACACCTCCGACAGTTGGAAATCAGCTGTGACAAATGGGTTTCAAAAGCTTTATTAGCATACGATTTAACATTTTGTAGATCACAACACCCTTAAAGTCGAGTGAAATCAGAGAACGATGATTTGTCGAACAAATTCTGTTTTGCTCGTAGAAAATTCCCATTTGATATTTTTCCCAAAAAACACCGACAGTTGAAAATTTGTTGGGAAAATTGGGATCTGAAAGCTTTATTTGCTATCGAATTACAGTTGTGGAGATCACACGACCCTTAAAGTCAGGTGAAATCAGAACAGCAAGATTTGTAAAAGAAAATTCCCTTTGGATATTTTGCCTAAAAAACTCACCGAGTTCGAAATCTGCTGGGGAAAATGAGTTCTAAAAGTTTTATTTCTTATAGATTTATCATTTTTGAGATCGTAACACCCTTTAAGTCAGGTCCATTCAGAGAATGAAGATTTCTTTTGGAGAACACAATACCGTTAGAATCAGGTGAAATAAAAAGGAATATTTGTTAGAGAAAATTCGTTTTTACTCTATAGAGAATTCCCATTCGATATTTTGCCTCGGAAACTCATAATATTAGAAATCTATTGGGAAAAATGGGTTCCAAAAGTTTTATTTCTTATCGATTTATCATTTTGGAGATCACAACACCCTTAAACTCATGTGAAATCAGAGATTGAAGATTCCTCTGAAAAAATTCCCTTTCGCTTCATAGAAAATCCCCTTTCGATATTTTGCCTTAAAACCTCTGACAGTTGAAAATCTGTGGGACAAATGGGTTCCATAAGTTTTATTTCCGTACGATTTACAATTTTGTAGATCACAACACCATTCAAGTCATGTGCAATCAGAGAACGAACATTAGTCAGAAAAAATTCCCGTTTGCTTGTTTGAAAGTTCCCGTTCAATATTTTGCCTAAAAACCTTCGGCCAGCTGAGAAATCGCTCGAATAATGGATTCCAAAAGCTTTATTTCCGTACGATTTACATTTTTGCAGATCACAATGCCGTTAAAGTCATGTGAAATCGTAGAACAAAGATTTCTAAGAAGAAATTCTCTGTCGATATTTTTCCTAAAAAGCTCCGACGGTTGGGAATATGTAGTTAAAAAAGGGGTTCCAAAAGCTCTATTTCTTATTGATTTATCATTTTGGTGATCACGACCCTGTTAAAGTCATGTAAAATTAGACAACAAAGATTTTTCAGAAAATATTCCCTTCCGCTCCAAAGAAATCGATATTTTGCCGAAACACCTCCGACAGTTGGAAATCAGCTGTGACAAATGGGTTTCAAAAACTTTATTAGCGTACGATTTAACATTTTGTAGATTACAACCCCGTAAAGTCGAGTGAAATCAGAGAACGAAGATTTGGCAAAACAAATTCTGTTTTGCTCTGTAGAAAATTCCCTTTTGATATTTTTCCTAAAAAACTCCGACAGTTGAAAATTTGTTGGGAAAATTGGGTTCTTAAAGCTTTATTTGCTATCGAATTATAGTCGTGGAGATCAAAAGACCCTTAAAGTCAGGTGAAATCAGAAAACAAAGATTTGTAAAACGAAATTCCCTTTCGATATTTTGCAGAAAAAACTCAGAGAGTTGGAAATCTGCTGGGAAAAATGAGTTCTAAAAGTTTTATTTCTTACCGATTTATCATTTTTTAGATCAGAACACCCTTTAAGTCAGGTCCAATCAGAGAACGAAGATTTCTTTTGGAGAACACAATAGCATTAGAATCAGGTGAAATAAAAAGGAATATTTGTTAGAGAAAATTCCTTTTTACTCTATAGAGAATTCCCATTCGATATTTTGCCTCGGAAACTCATAATATTAGAAATCTGTTGGGAAAAATGGGTTCCGAAAGCTTTCTTTCTTATTGATTTATCATTTTGGAGATCACAACACCCTTAAAGTCAAGTGAAATCAGAGATTGAAGATTCCTCTGAAAAAATTCCCTTTCGCTTCATAGAAATTTGCCTTTTGATATTTTGCCTAAAAACCTCTGACAGTTGAAAATCTTCTGGGACAAATGGGTTCCATAAGTTTTATTTCCATACGATTTACAATTTGTAGATCACAACACCATTCAAGTCATGTGCAATCAGAGAACGAACATTTGTCAGAAAAAATTCCCGTTTGCTCCATTCAAGGTTCATTTTTGATTTTTCGCCTAAAAACCTTCGACGGTTGGAAATTTGACCGAATAATGGGTTCCAAAAGGTTTATTTCCATATGATTTACCAGTTTGGAGATGACAACGCCGTTAAAGTCATGTGAAATCGACAAGAAAGATTTGTCAAAAAAAACTCCCTTTTGCTTCATAGAAATTTCCCTTTCGATATTTTTCCTAAAAAGCTTCAACAGTTGGAAATATGCCGGAAAAAATGGGTTCCAAAAGCTTTGTTTCTTATCAATTTAAAATTTTGGTGATAACAACACCCTTAATGTCAGGTGAAATTAGAGAACAAAGATTTGTCATAAAAATTCCTTTTACTCCAAAGAAATCGATATTTTGCCAAAAATCCTCCAACAGCTTGGAAATCTTGGGATAAATAGGTTCCAAAACTTTATTTACGTAAAATTTATTATTTTGGAGATCACAACATCCTTAAAGTCAAGGGAAATGACAGAACCAAGATTTGTTGGAACAAATTCCGTTTTGCTCCATAAAAATGCCCTTTCGATATTTTTCCTAAAAACCTTTGACAATCGGAAATCTGTTGGGAAAATTGGGTTGCAAAAGCTTTACTTGTTGCCAAATTATACTTGTGGAGCTCACACCACCCTTTAAGTTAGGTGAAATCAAAAAAATGAATATTTGCAAGAGAAAATTCTTTATTCTCCATAGAAAATTCCCGTTCGATATCTTCTCTAAAAAACTCATACAGTTTGAAATCGCTAGGAAAAGTGGGTTCCAAAAGCTTTCTTTCTTATCGATTTATCATTTTGGAGATCACAACACCCTTAAAGTCAAATGAAATCAGAAAACAAAGATTTGTAAGAGAAAATTTCTTTTTGCTCCATAGAAAATTCCCTTTGGATATTTTGCCTAAAAAACTCGTAGAGTTGGAAATCTGCTAGGAAAAATGGGTTGCGAAAGCTTTACTTCGCAACAATTTATTATTTTGGAGATCATAACAACCTTAAGGTCGGGTGAAATCAGAGATCGATGATTTGTCTAAAAAAATTCCCATTTGCTTCATAGAAAATTCCCTTTGGATATTTTGCCTATTTTTGCCCAAAAACCTCCCACAATTGGAAGTCTTCTGGGACAAATGGGTTCCAAAAGTTTTATTTCCATTCGATTTACGATTCTAGAGATCACAACACCATTAGAGTCATGTGAAATCAGAGAACCAAGATTTGTCAAAAACAAAAATTCTGGTTTCCTCCATTCAAAGTTTCCTTTCGATATTTTGCCTAAAAACCTTCAACAGTTGGAAATCTGCTCGAATAGTGGGTTCCCAAACCTTTATTTCCATATGATTTTCCATTTTGGAGATCACAATGCTGTTAAAGTCATGTGAAATCAGAGAACCAATGTTTGTCATAATAAATTCCTTCTTGCTCCATAGAAATTTCCCTTTCGAAATTTTGCCTAAAAACCTCCGACAGTTGGAAATATGCAGTAAAAAAACGGTTCAGAAATCTTTATTTCTTATCGATTTATCATTTTGGTGATCACAACACCCATAAAGTCAGGTGAAATTAGGGACCGAGGATTTCTCAAAAAACATTCCCTTTTGCTCCAAAAGCTTCATTTAATACCGAATAATACTTGTCGAGATCACAACACCCTTAAAGTCAAGTGAAATCAGAAAATGAATATTTGTAAGAGAAAATTCCTTTTTCTCCATAGAAAATTCCATTTTGATAGTTTGCCTAAAAAACTCAGAGAGTTGGATATCTCGCTAAGAAAATGGGTTCCAAAAGCTTTATTTCCTATGGATTTATCATTTTTGAGATCGCAACACCCTTAAAGTCGGGTCAAATAAGAGAACAAAGATTTGTCATAAAAAAAAATTCCTGTTTGCCCCATAGAAAATTCACTCTCGATATTTTGCCAAAAAACCTCCGACAGTTTGAAATATGCAGGGAAAAGTGGGTTCCAAAGCTTTATTCTCATAAGATTTACCATATTGGTGGAGATCACAACACCATTTAAGTCTTGTGAAATCAGAGAACGAAGATTTGTCAAAAAAAATTCCCATTTGCTTCGTAGAAAATAACCTTTCGATATTTTTCCTAAAAAGCTCCGATAGTTAGAAATCTATTGGGAAAATTTGGTTCCCAACAAATTTCTTTTGGAGATCACAACACCCTTAAAGTCAGGTGAAATAAAAAACGAGGATTTGTAAGAGAATTCCTTTTTGCTCCATAGAAAATCCCCGTTCGATATTTTGCCTCAAAAACTCATAATATTATAAATCTATTGGGAAAAATAGGTTCCAAAAGCTTTCTTTCGTATCGATTTATCATTTTGGAGATCACAACACCCTTAAAGTCAAGTGAAATCAGAGAACAAAGGTTCCTCCGAAAAAATTCCAGTTTGCTCCATTGAAAGTTCCTTTCGATATTTTGCCTAAAAACCCTCGACAAAGGAGAAATCTCATTGAATAATGGGTGCCAAAACCTTTATTTTTGTACGATTGACATTTTGGAGATCACAACGCCATTAAAGTCATGTGAAATCAGAGAATGAAGATTTCTAAGAAAAGATTCCCTTTCGATATTTTTCTTAAAAAGTTTTGACAGTTTGAAATTTGTAGTAACAAATGGGCTCCAAAAGCTTTATAGTCGCTTTTGCTCCAAGGAAATCGATATTTTGTCGAAAAACTTCTGACAGTTGGAAATCTACTGCAACAAATGGGTTTCAAAAACTTTATTTGTGCACAATATTTTATTTTGGAGATCACATCACCCTTAAAGTTGAGTGAATTCAGAGAACGAACATTTGATGTAACAAATTCTGTTTTGCTCCATAGAAAATCCCTTTCCATATTTTTCGTAAAAAACTCTAACAGCTTGGAAATCTGGGAAAATTGGATTCCAAAAGCTTTATTTGCTACCAAATTATACTTGCGGAGATCATAAGATCTTTAAAGTCAGGTGAAATCAGAAAACAAAGATTTGTAGGAGAAAATTCCTTTCGATATTTTGCCTAAAAATCTGGGAGTTGGAAATCGCTAAGAAAAATGGGTTCCAAAAGCTTTATTTCTTACCAATTTATCATTTTTGAGATCACAATACCCTTAAAGTGAGAACGAAGATTTGTCAAAACAAATTCCGTTTTGCTCCATACAAAATTCTCTTTCGATATTTTTCTTATAAAACACAAACAATTGGAAATCTACCGAGACAAATGGGTTCCAAAGCTTTATTCTCGTACAATTTACTATATTAGAGATCACAATGCCATTTAAGTCTTTTGAAATCAGAGAACGAAGATTTGTAAGAAAAAATTTCCTTTTGCTCCATAGAAAATTATCTCGTTGATATTTTTCCTAAAAAGGTCCGACATTTAGAAATTTTTCGAGAAAATTGGTTCCCAACATATTTCTTTTAGAGATCACAACACCCTTAAAGTCGATGAAATAAAAAATGAAGATTTGAAAGAGAAAATTCCTTTGTGCACCATAGAAAATTCCCGTTAGGTATTTTGCCTAAAAAACTGATAAAATTAGAAATCTGCTGGGAAAGTGGGTTCCAAAAGTTTTTTTCTTATCGATTTATCATTTTGGGGATCACAACACCCTTAAAGTAAAGTGAAATCAGAAAACAAAGATTTGTAATAGAAAATTCCTTTTTGATCCATAGAAAATTCCCTTTTTATATTTCGACTAAAAAACTCGGAGAGTTCGAAATTTGCTAGGAAAAATGGGTAGCAAAAGCTTTATTTCCAAAAATTTATCATTTTGGAGATCGTAACAACCTAAAAGTCAGGTGCAATCAAAGAAAGAAGATTTGTTTGAAAAAATTCCCGTTTGCTTCATAGAAAATTCCCATTCGATATTTTACCTGAAAACCTACGACAATTAGAAATCTGCTGGGACAAATGGGTTCCAAAGCTTTATTTTAGTACAATTTACCATATTAGAGACCACAACACCATTTAAGTCACGTGAAATCAGAGAACGGAGATTTGTAAGAGAAAATTTCTTTTCGCTCCACTAGAAAATTCCTTTTTGCCAAAAAAACTCATAAAGTTTGAAATTTGCTAGGAAAACTGGGTTCCAAAAGCTTTCTTTCTTATTGATTTATCATTTTTGATATCCCAACACCCTTAAAGTCAAGTGAAATCAGAAAGCAAAGATTTGTTAGAGAAAATTCATTTTTACTACATAGATAATTCCAATTTTATATTTTGACTAAAAAAACTCCGAAAGTTGGAAATTTGCTAGGAAAAATGGGTTGCAAAAGCTTCATTTCCTAACAATTTATTGTTTTGGAGATCACAACACCCTTAAGGTCAGGTGCAATCAGAGAAAGAAGATTTGTCTTAAAAAAATCTCGTTTGCTTCATAGAAAATTCCGTTTCGATATTTTGCTGAAAAAGCTCCAACAGTTGGAAATCTACTAGGACAAACGGGTTCCAAAAACATTATTTCCGTACAATTTATTATTTTGGAGAACACAACACCGCTAAAGTCGCATGAACTCAGAGAATGAAGATTTGTTAGATCAAATTCCGTTTTGCTCCATAGAAAATTCCCTTTCGATATTTTTCATAAAAAAACCCGACAGTTGGCAATCCGTGGGGAAAATTGGGTTCCAAAAGCTTTATTTGCTACGGAATTATACTTGGGGAGCTCACAACACCCTTAAAGTCAGGTGTAATAAGAAAACGGAGATTTGTAAGAGAAAATTCCTTTTCCTCCACAGAAAATTCCCTTTCGATATTTTGCCTAAAAAACTCAGAGAATTGGAAATCTGCTGGGAAAAAAGGGCTTCAAAAGCTTTATTTCCCAACAATTTATCATTTTGAGATCGCAACCACCTTAAAGTCGGGTGCCATCAGAGAACAAAGATTTGTCTGAAAAAATTCCCGTTTGCCTCATAGAAAATTCCCTTTCGATATTTTCCTTACCAAAAAAAAAAAAATCCCTTTCCATATTTTGCCTAAAAACCTCCAACAGTTGGAAATTTGCAGGGACAAATGGGTTCCAAAGCTTTATTTTTGTAGAATTTACAATATTGGATACCACAACACCATTTAAGGCATGTGAAATCAGAGAACAAAGATTTGTCAAAGAACATTCCTTTTTGCTGCATAGAAAATTACATTTTCGACATTTTTCCTAAAAATCTACGATGTTAGAAATTTGTTGGGAAAATAGGTTTCCCTATAGATTTTTTTGGAGATCACAACACCTTTAAAGTTAGGTGAAATAAAAAACAAAGATTTGTATGAGAAAATTCCTTTTTGCTCCACAGAACATTCTCGTTCGATATTTTGCCAAAAAAACTCACAAAGTTAGAAATCTGCTAGGACAAGTGGGTTCCAAAAGATTTCTTTCTTATCGATTTATCATTTTGGATATCGCAACACCCTTAAAGTTAACTGAAATCAGCAATCCAAGATTTGTAAGAGAAAATTCATTTTTGCTAGATAGAAAATTCCCTTTTTATATTTTGACTAAAAACTCGAGAGTTGGAAATCTACTGGAAAAAATGGGTTGCAAAAGCTTTATTTCCTAACAATTTATCATTTTAGAGATCACAACACCCTTAAAGTCAGGTGCAATTAGAGAAAGAAGATTTGTTTGAAAAAATTCTCGTTTGCTTCATAGAAAATTCCCTTTCAATATTTTGCCGAAGAACCTCCCACAGTTGGAAATCTGCTAGGACAAATGGGTTCCAAAAACTTAATTTGCTACCGAATTATACTTGTGGAGATCACAACACCCCTAAGGCCAGTTGAAATCAGAGAACGTAGATTTGTAAGAGAAAATTCCGTTTTGCGCCATGGAAAATTCCCTTTTGATATTTTGCCTGAAAAACTAAGAGTGTTGGAACTCTATTATGAAAAATTGGTTGCAAAAACTTTACCTCCTACCAACTAATTATTTTGGACATTACAACAACCTTAATGTCTCGGTGAAATCAAAATACGATGATTTGTCTGAAAAAATTTCCGTTTGCATCACAGAAATTTCCCTTTCGATATTTTTCCTAAAAACCTCCGACAGTTGGGAATCTGCTAGGACAAATCGGTTCCAAAAACTCTATTTCCGCACAATTTATTATTTTGGAGAACAAAAAACCCTTAAAGTTGAGTGAAATTAGAGAATGAAGATTTGTGAGAACAAATTCCGTTTTGCTCCAGAGAAAATTCCCTTTCCATATTTTTCATAAAAAAAACTCTAACAGTTGGCAATTTGTGGAGAAAATTGGGATCCAAAAGCTTTATTTGCTACGGAATTATACTTGCGGAGCTCACAACACCCTTAAAGTAAGGTGAAATCAGAAAACAAAGATTTGTGAGAGAAAATTCATTTTCCTCCATAGAATATTCCCTTTTGATATTTTGACAAAAAAACTCAGAGAGTTGGAAATCTGCTAGGAAAAATGGGCTCCAAAAGCTTTTTTTCCCAACAATTTATCATTTTGGAGATCACAAGAACCTTAAAGTCGGTGCAATCAGAGAAAGAAGATTTGTCTGAAAAAAAATCTCATTCGCTTCATAGAAAATTCCCTTTCTATATTTTGCCGAAAAACCTCCGAAAGTTGTAAATCTACTGGGACAAATGGGTTCCAAAGCTTTATTTTCATACAATTTTCCATATTGGAGATGACAACACCATTTAAGTCAGGTGAAATCAGAGAACAAGACTTGTCTGAGAACATTCCTTTTTGCTTCATAGAAGATTACATTTTGACATTTTTCCTAAAAGGCTACGATTGTTAGAAATTTGTTGGGAAAATTGGTTTCCCAATAGATTTGCTTAGGAGATCACAACACCTTTAAAGTCAGGTGAAATAAAAACCGAAGATTTGTAAGAGAAAATACCTTTTGCTCTATAGAAAATTCCCGTTCGATATTTTGCCAAAAAAACTCATAAAGTTAAAAATCTGCTAGCAAAAGTGGGTTCCAAAAGCTTTCGTTCTTATCGATTTATTATTTTGGATATCCCAACACCCTTCAAGTCAAGTGAAATTAGAAAGCAAAGATTTGTAAGAGAAAATTCATTTTTGCTACATAAAAAATTCCCTTTTTATATTTTGACTAAAAAGCTCTGAGAGTTGGACATCTGCTGGGAAAAATGGGTTACCAAAGCTTTATTTCCTAATATTTTATCATTTTGGAGATCACAACAACCTTAAACCGAGGTACAATCAGAGAAAGAAGATTTGTCTGAAAAAAATCTTGTTTACTTCATAAAAAATTCCCTTTCGATATTTTGCCGAAAAACCTCACACAGTTGGAAATTTGCAGGGACAAATGGGTTCCAAAAACTTCATTTGCTACCGGATTATACTTGTGGAGATCACAACACCCCTAAAGTCAGGTGAAATCAGAGAATGAAGATTTGTAAGAGAAAATTCATTATTGCTCCATGGAAAATTCCCTTTTGATATTTTGCCCGTAAAACAATTGGAAATCTAGTATGAAAAATGGGTTGCGAAAGCTTTACCTCCTACCAATTAATCATTTTGGAGACCAGGACAACCTTAAAGTCAGGTTTAATCGTAAAACGATGATTTGTCTGAAAAAATTCCCGTTTGCATCACAGAAAATCCCCTTTCGATATTTTTCTTAAAAACCTCCGACGGTTGGAAATCTGCTAGGACAAATGGGTTCCAAAAACTTTATTTCCGCACAAATTATTATTTTGGAGAACACAACACCCTTAAAGTCGAATGAAATCAGTGAATGAAGATTTATCAGAACAAATTCCGTTTTGCTCAACAGAAAATTCCTTAAAGTAAGGTGAAATAAGAAAACAAAGATTTAGTTGGAAATCTGTTGGGAAAATTGGGTTCCAAAAGCTTTATTTGCTATGGAATTATACTTGTGGAGCTCACAACACCCTTAAAGTAAGGTGAAATAAGAAAACAAAGATTGGTGAGAGAAAATTCATTTTCCTCCATAGAAAATTCCTTTTTGATATTTTGCCTAAAAAACTCAGAGAGTTGGAAATCTGCTAGGAAAATTGGGCTCCAAAAGCTTTATTTCCCAACAATTTATCATTTTGGAGATCACAACAACCTTAAAGTTAGGTGCAATCACAAAACGAAGATTTGTCTGACAAAATTCCCGTTTGTCTCATAGAAAATTCCCTTTCGATATTTTCCTTACAAAAAAAAAAAGTTCTCTTTCGATATTTTGCCTAAAAGCCTGCGACAGTTGGAAACGTGCTAGGACAAAAGGGTTCCAAAACTTCATTTTCATACAATTTACTATATTGGAGACCAAAACACCATTTAAGTCACGTGAAATCAAAGAATGAAGATTTGTCAGACAACATTCCTTTTTGCTGCATAAAAAATTACCTTTCGACATTTTTCCTAAAAATCAACAACTGTTGGAAATTTGTGGGCAAAATTGGTTACCCAATAGATCTGTTTTGGAGATCACAACACCTTTAAAGTCAGGTGAAATAAAAAACGAAAATTTCTAAGAGAAAATTCCTTTTTGCTCCACAGAAAATTCCCGTTCAATAGTTTGCCAAAAAAAAACTCATAAAATTAGAAATCAACTAGGACAAGTGGGTTCCAAAAGATTTCTTTTGTATCGATTTATCATTTTGGATATCACAACACCCTTAAAGTCAAGTGCAATCAGAAAGCAAAGATTTGTAAGAGAAAATTCATTTTTTCTACATAGAAAATTACCTTTCTATATTTTGACTAAAAAACTCAGAGAGTTGGAAATCTGCTGGGAAAAAAGGATTGCAAAACCTTTATTTCCTAACAATTTATCATTTTGGAGATCAAAACAACCATAAAGTCAGGTGCAATCGAGAAACATGATTTGTCTGAAAAAAAAATCTTGTTTGCTTCAAAGAAAATTCCCTTTTGATATTTTGCCGAAAAACCTCCAACAGTTGGAAATCTCCGGGACAAATGGGTTCCAAAACTTCATTTGCTACCGAATTATACTTGTGGAGATCACAACACCCCTAAGGTCGTTGAAATTAGAGAACGTAGATTTGTAAGAGAAAATTCCTTTTTGCTCCATGGAAAATCCCTTTCGATATTTTGCCGAAAAACTCGGAGAGTTGGAAATCTCGCTATCAAAAAGGGTTGCAAAAGCTTTACCCCTACCAATTAATCATTTTGGAGATCACAACAACCTTAAAGTCAGGTGAAATCATAAAATGATGATTTGTCTGAAAAAATTCCCATTTGCATCACAGAAAATTCCCTTTCGATATTTTTCCTAAAAACCTCCGACAGTTCGAAATCTTCTTGGACAAATGGGTTCCAAAACTTTATTTCCACACAATTTATTATTTTGGAGAACACAACACCCTTAAAGTCGAGTGAAATTAGAGAATGAAGATTTGTTAAAGCAAATTCCGTTTTGCTCCATAGAAAATTCCCTTTCGATATTTTTTTTTTAAAAAAAACTCCGATAGTTGGCAATCCTTGGGGAAAATTGGGTTCCAACAGCTTTATTTGCTACGGAATTATACTTGTGGAGCTCACAACACCCTTAAAGTCAGGTGTAATAAGAAAATGGAGATTTGTAAGTGAAAATTCCTTTTCCTCCACAGAAAATTCACTTTCGATATTTTGCCTAAAAAACTCAGAGAGTTGGAAATTTGCTGGGAAAAATGGGCTCCAAAAGCCTTATTTCCCAACAATTTATCGTTTCGGAGATCTGAACAACCTTAAAGTCAGGTGCAATCAGAGAACGAAAATTTGTCTGAAAAAATTCCCGTTTGCCTCATAGAAAATTCCCTTTCGATATTTTCCTTACCAAAAAAAAAAAGTTCCCTTTCCATATTTTGCCTAAAAACCTCCGACAGTTGGAAATTTACAGGGACAAATGGGTTCCAAAGCTTTATTTTTGTACAATTTACAATATTGGAGACCACAACACCATTTAAGTCACGCGAAATCGAGAATGAAGATTTGTCAAAGAACATTACTTTTTGCTGCAAAGAAAATGACCTTTCGACATTTTTGCTAAAAATGTACAATTGTTAGAAATTTGTTGGGAAAATAGGTTTCCCAATAGATTTGTTTTGGAGATCACAACACCTTTAAAGTTAGGTGAAATAAAAAACAAAGATTTGTAAGAGAAAATTCCTTTTTGCTCCACAGAAAATTCTTGTCCGATATTTTGCCAAAAAAACTCATTAAGTTAGAAATCTGCTAGGACAAGTGGGTTCCAAAAGATTTCTTTCTTATCGATTTATCATTTGGGATAACATAACACCCTTAAAGTTAAGTGGAATCGGCAATCCAAGATTTGTAAGAGAAAATTCATTTTTGCGGCATAGAAAATTCCCTTTTTATATTTTGACTAAAAAACTCTGAGAGTTGGAAATCTACTAGGAAAAATGGGTTGCAAAAGCTGTATTTCCTAACAATTTATCATTTTAGAGATCACAACACCCTTAAAGTCAAGTGCAATTAGAGAAAGAAGATTTGCTTGAAAAAAATCTCGTTTGCTTCATAGAAAATTCCCTTTCGATATTTTGCCGAAAAACCGTCCACAGTTGGAAATCTGCTAGGACAAATGGGTTCCAAAAACTTCATTTGCTACCGAATTATACTTGTGGAGATGACAACACCCCTAAGGTCAGTTGAAATTAGAGAACGTAGATTTGTAAGAGAAAATTCCTTTTTGCTCCATGGAAAATTCCCTTTTGATATTTTGCCTGAAAAACTCGCAGAGTTGGAAATTTGCTATGAAAAATGGGTTGCAAAAGCTTTACCCCCTACCAATTAATCATTTTGGAGATCACAACAACCTTAAAGTCAGGTGAAACCAGAAAACGATGTTTTGTCTGAAAAAATTCCCGTTTGCATCACAGAAAATTCCCTTTCGATATTTTTCCTCTAAACCTCCGACAGTTGGAAATCTGCTAAGACAAATGTGTTCCAAAAACTTTGTTTCCGCACAATTTATTATTTTGGAGAAGACAACACCATTAAAGTCGAGTGAAATCGAGAATGAAGATTTGTCAAAACAAATTCCGTTTTGCTCCATAGAAAATTCCCTTTCGATATTTTTCATAAAAACTCCGATAGTTGGAAATCTGTTGGGAAAATTGAGCTCCAAAAGCTTTATTTGCTACGGAATTATAGCTGTGGAGCTCACAACACCCTTAAAGTCAAGTGAAATAAGAAAACGAGGATTTGTAAGAGAAAATTCCTTTTCCTCCACAGAAAATTCCCTTTTGGTATTTTGCCTAAAAAACGCAGAGAGTTGGAAATTTGCTTGGAAAAATGGGTTTCAAAAGCTTTATTTCCTAACAATTTATCATTTTGGAGATCAAAACAACCTTAAAGTCAGGCGCAATCAAAGAACGAAGATTTGTCTGAAAAAATTCCCATTTGCCTCAGAGAAAATTCCCTTTCAATATTTTCCTTACAAAAAAAAATAGTTCCCTTTCCATATTTTGCTTGAAAACCTCCGACAGTTGGAAATTTGCTGGGACAAATGGGTTCCAAAGCTTTATTTTCATACAATTTACCATATTGGAGACCACAACACCATTTAAGTCACGTGAAATCAGAGAAAGAAGATTTGTCAGAGAACATTCCTTTTTGCTTCATAGAAAATTACCTTTCGACATTTTTCCTAAAAAGCTACGACTATTAGAAATTTGTTGGGAAAATTGGTTTCCCAATAGATTTGTTTTGGAGATCACAACACCTTTAAAGTCAGGTGAAATAAAAAAACGAAGATTCATAAGAGAAAATACCTTTTTGCTCCACAAAAAATTCCTGTTTGGTATTTTGCCAAAAAAACCACATAAAGTTAGAAATCTGCTAGGAAAAGTGGGTTCCAAAAGCTTTCTTTCTTATCGATTTATCATTTTGGATATTCCAACAACCTTAAAGTCAAGTGAAATCATAAAGGAAAGATTTGTAAGAGAAAATTCATTTTTGCTACATAGAAAATTCCCTTTTTATATTTTGACTGAAATACTCTAGGAGTTGGAAATCTCTTGGGAAAAATGGGTTGCAAAAGCTTTATTTTCTAATAATTTATCATTTTGGAGATCACAACAGCCTTAAATTC
This sequence comes from Eucalyptus decipiens, assembly GCA_014182575.1. Classification (NCBI taxonomy): domain Eukaryota; kingdom Viridiplantae; phylum Streptophyta; class Magnoliopsida; order Myrtales; family Myrtaceae; genus Eucalyptus; species Eucalyptus decipiens. Next base: position 266,680 of record CM024617.1, read on the forward strand.
AGGTGCAATCAGAGAAAGAAGATTTGTCTAAGAAAATCACGTTTGCTTCATAGAAAATTCCCTTTGGATATTTTGCCGAAAAGCCTCCGACATTTGGAAATCTGCTGGGACAATAGGGTTCCAAAAACTTCATTTGCTACCGAATTATACTTGTGGAGATCACAACAGCCTTAAAGTCAGGTGAAATCAGAGAACGAAGATTTGTAAGTGAAAATTCCTTTTTGCTCCATGGAAGATTCCCTTTTCTTATTTTGCCTGAAAAACTCAGAAAGATGGAAATCTGCTATGAAAAATCGGTTGCAAAAGCTTTACTTGCTACCAATTTATCTTTGGAGATCACAACAACCTTAAAGTCAGGTGAAATCAAAAAACGATGATTTGACTAAAAAAATTCCCGTTTCCATCACAGAAAATTCCCTTTGGAAAATCAAACGTGTTTTGGTTAATTCATGCTGGTCAGCTGAATTCTCCTCCTCTGAAGCTTCATTTTTGGCCCCTAGCATTTCGGACCATTCTCCGATGGTCATTAAGATCCTCCCTGCCCCTAAGTCTTGCAAGCCATTCAAGTTCTTCAACTTTTGACTTACTCACCCGGATTTCTCTAATATGGTTTCTCAAGTTTGGAACTCCTCGCTTAAGGGTACTCCGATGTTTATGCTTTGCTTCAGGCTTCGTCTCCTTAAATGTAGATTGAAGCAGCTCAATAAGGAGTCTTTTTCGATCTCTCCTATAGAATGGCTGAAGCTAGATGGGTGTTATGTGTTACTTAGGAAGCTCTACAAGTTGACCCTTATAATATTCAGCTTGCTGAATTGGAGAAACTTTAGCTCCAGTCTTTTTTAGATTTGTGCCTTCAAGAAGAATCTTTTTATAGACAGAAATCCTGAGTTCGTTGGCTGAAAGAAGGGGATCTCAATACAAAGTTTTTCCATCAATCGGCAAACAAAAGGCATCTTCGTAACAGAATTATTTCGATGTCCAATGGGAACTACACCACTTCAAATCCTTCTGAAGTTCAAAACCTCTTTGTTGATCATTTCGTGAGCTCTTGGCGTATTCTCCTCCAGTTGCTCGGCCTTCTTTGGAAGAGATGCATGCGGTTCTAAGTCACACCCTCGATGAGGATCAGGTGCGTTTCATCTCTAGCCCTATTTCTGATGTTGAGATTAGAGATACGCTCTTCTCTCTGATATTGCTAGTGCTAGTACCTAGAGGGGGGTGAATAGGTATATAAACGATTTTTCTTGATAGACGCACAATACTTAGACAGTTAAGGAATTGCAACAAATAACAATCAATCGTAAAACTCGGTGAATGAAAGAGAGAAATAAACACGCGGTTTATAGTGGTTCGGCTTGATTCAAGCCTACGTCCACTCTTCGCACCGATGCCAATCGGCTGGATTCCACTATGAACAAAGAGATGTTACGGCGTTGATCTTCCTTGATTTCGGGTGTAGATGAACTACCACACTCACTCAAGGTATCACCAAGTATAGACACTCTGTGTATACAATTTCGCTCGCATGTATCGACTAATAATCAAGGTGCTTCGAGACTCGGAATTTCTCTATTGATCATACTTCTAAAACAACTAGAACGCCTTCCTTTTATACTCCTTTATGCCATCATACCCGTTGGCACTTACCAAAGGAATTCCTCTAATCTACCCGTTGGACGGAATCAATCAAGAAGATCATTCGAGCTATTAAAGGAATCGACGATAGCCCATCAATCTGTTCGCCCATACAATCAGGATCTAGGTTTCCATGAATAGAACCTTCCAAGAATACTTTGTCGATCATCGGATCTTCAATTGATCTAGATACGAATCAAAGAATCCGTTATATTTATCCAGCCAAAAGATCTTCTCCAGAGGATGAAATCCTTAATCATTTTCTTGATTTGGATTTCCTTCGACACTTTGAATCGATAAACCGTCAATGAGAATAATTTTGAGTCTTAAGTCTTGAGTCTTGATTCTTGAGTCTTGAGTTCGAGTCTTGAGTGCGAGTGGAGTACCGAGTCCGGTGATCGAAAGTCTTCGAGACAATCCGCAAATATCCAGACTAGACCGATAGAAACGTTTTGTCGCCTTCAAAATCTTCTAGAACGATTTCTCCAACAATCTCCCCTTTTTGATGATGACAAAACTTTCCTGTAGATTTGAACAACCTTGACCCGCAAAAACATTTCTCAAGCAATATGGCTATCTCATAAAGATTAATAAAACAACCAGACTCGCATCCACAGAAAATTGGTTAGACTTTCATGAGTAATACCATATAACAACACTCGATATAAATGCCAACAGTCAAGCATCACAATCCACAGCCAAATTCAGTCCATACTCAAGTTCACACAAGTCATACTCAAAACATACTTAAAAACTTAAAACTCACAACCACAAAAACAAATTTAAAATCAAGGTTTGAAAAAGATGGTTGGTTCAAATTTCTTCTCCCCCTTTTCGTCATCGGCAAAAAGGTGAGAAAAGAGTCGTCCGCTTGGGAATGCGCACGATCCGGAAATCTCCCATGGATCGTACTATGCCTTCGAGCCTCTTCAAGTCTTCCCTTAATTGAGCTACCTCCTCTCCTTTGGCATTGGCTTGAATCAGAGCGAGGTCTCTCATTCGTCTTCAGGGGAATCTGAAGATGCTTGTCCAAAGCATTCTTGATGTTTTGAATCTCATAGTCCGAGCATAGATTTGGCCCCGCATTTCGGAAGAACATCAAGAATACGTTGAAAATCTGCTGAATTGTCTGTCCGCATACTAGCATTTACTTTCTCGGATGGAGTGAATGCGGACGATGGCGCTTCGTATGACCTTGTAGATTTGATGATGTATCATGTTCTTCTTCTTCGAGCAATTGAGAAGCCCGAAACTCTTCCGGGAGCAAAGATGAGGTGAGGATTTTTCTTGCTCCCCAACTCCCCCGTCTCTAAGATATTAAAATCTTGCTCGCCAACTCCCCCTGTCTCTAAGACATCACGATGGGAGGAGTGATGATCATGCTCTTCAGTTTCCTTTTCTCCAGATTCAGCAGCAAACTTTTCTTTTTCTTCTTCTCCTTCTTCCTCAGCTTCTTTTTCTTTCTCTCTCTGTTCTTCTTCTTCTTCAGCTTCTATCTCTTTCTCTCTCTCGCTCTTCTTCTTCTTCATCTTCTTTCTCCTTTTCTCGCTGCTCTTCTTCTTCTCTTTGCTTCGATTTGAAGTTCCGTTGATCGAGATACGAACGTCTAGTCCTTACCAATGCGGGAATAGAAAGATCTTCCTCTTCTTCTTCATCCTCCAAGATGAGATCTTCTCTTTTTGGATGGAGCACCAATGGGCTCCTTTCCTTTTCTCTTTGATGCGAGAAGAGAGTGGAGTTTTCACCTTGAACTTTGCCATTTCCTTGCTAAGTTCTTTCGGACGCATCTTCGTCAACATATTCAAACCTACCACCATTTTATCGCACGATCGAACACGAGAGAGTGTGTGGTGGTTCAATATTCATGTGTCGAAGATCTTTGTCACAAGATTTGGGTAAGGCAATTGTCCCTTGTTCTTCGACATTGCTCTGTACATATGGAAGAGAATAGTATGAGGCGAGAGAGAACTTCTTTCATGAGTTGATTGCATGCATCAATTTTGCTTCAATTGGATACATCGTCTTTGATGTAGACTTTGGCTGATGCAATTGATCACAATTTTGTGCAAAGCACAATATTGATGGCACTCATCTTCGAGTAGGTAATCTTTGCCTCCGTATCTCGTTTTTGACAAGATCCCGAGTAGCACGAGCAATCGAGACTTTGATTGGTTGATAACGTCCTCGTTCAACACCAATTATGTCACCAAAGCATGTCCACATCAATCACATAGTCCGATCTCGAACTTTGAATGATATTCTATTCGCATCTAGAAAAGCGAGATTCGAATAGAAATATGCGATCAAGTGTGCATAACCATATGTGGTATCGGTGCAAAAGCGCTCAAGTTGAAGCAGTTGGAACTTTTCCTTAAGTTCACATTAACAGCATCCAGGAAATCAAAATCAACACTCCTGGGGTTTATCACCCCTCGTTTTAACAGACTGAAGAACAGCTTCTCCTGTTCCTTCGATCTAAACAACTCCATCTTCTTTCCCTTCACCTTTGCAGCAATGCCCATTCTCGGTTGAAAATCACTAAACATTTTATCATCTTCGTTCCCCTCATTGGGAATCGGTCTGGAAACACGAGGGTCACTTGGAATGTTCGCAAGTGCCTCTTGACCTTTCCTTTGGGAGCTATTCCCAATTCCTCCATTCGCTTCAAAAATCTGTACTCATTTCCATAGTTCTTATCTCTAAGGAAACTATCTATATAATTCGAGAGGAGAACCGAAGCTTTCAACGAACGATAGAGCATGTAAATAAATGAGGGTTTTTGTGCTCTCACAGGTTCAACGTCCTCTAGAATGACTTCCTCCTGATGATGACCCGCATCTTGTGGGGTAGATGGTGAGTGATGAGGTGGAGAAGGAACAGGACTCTGTTCTTTGTCTTGACAAATCTTCTTCCTCGGTGAGATCGAAGTGCGTAGGTCCCTCCTTCATTCTCTCGTGGACCCCGCTTGCGATCCTTGACGACTTTCTCGAAGAAGACATCTTTTCTTGTCAATGAAAGATTCATTCACTCGCTTTCCCAAGGAAAAATGACAACTTTCTCGAGTATGAATACGAAGTAGAAAACAGATTGAGAGAAGAATGCCTTTTAGGGTTTTGAGAATCGAGTAAAAGAGAAAACTATGTATATATAACTCGTTTTGAAAAGGAAATAGCAATCGATACGAAGAAAAGTGAACAGTCGTCTTTCTTTTAAAGATAATAACTGCCATTTTAAAAGAGATTATCCCTTTTTGAAAAGGCATGTTTCCATTTTTTTTTTTTTTTTTTTTACGGAAATTAAAGATGGTATCAATCAATTATAATCGAATGAATGATCGTACCTTTTGAGATAAAGAAATAACTTACGAGTCTATACAATGAAGGTTTGAGTCTCGAGAATTCGAGTCCGAGGGTTAGAGTCTCGATTGATGTAGATTCTTCAGACTTTAACCTCTTCAAGCTTCAAAATGTTGAGTCTGGGTACGGATAAAATCGAATTGATTTTTCTCCAAAGGCTTTGTGAATATATCCGCTAGTTGACTTTTCGAATCAACAAATTGAATTGAGATTTCTCCATTTTAAATATGATCTCTAATGAAATGATGTCGAATCTCTATATGCTTTGCTCTTGAATGAATGATTGGATTTTTGGTGAGATTGATTGCGCCGGTGCTTTGTTACATCGATTTCGTGCATGAGTCTTCAATCCCAAAGTCTTGTAGCCGTTGTTTTATCCATAGAATTTGCGAACAGCAGCTTCCAAGAGCTACATACTCGCTTCGTTGTAGAGAGAGCTACGTGCTCTGTTTCCTTGAAAACGAAGACATCGCCCTGCTTCCAAGCAAGCGGCGGGTTCTGAAGTACTCTTTCTATCGACTCGCAACCGGCCAGATCGGCGTCTCGAATATCCCGGAAGATTGAAGTCTCCCTCCTTAGGATACCATAGACCGATGCTTGAAGACGAGGCAACGTATTTAATAACACGTTTTGCAGCCTTGAGATGAGATTCTCTAGGATTTGATTGAAACCTAGCACAGATGCAAACACTCAACAAAATGTCAGGTCTAGAGGCAGTAAGATAAAGAAGTGAACCGATGATGCTTCTGTACAGCTTTTGATCAACTTTCTTCCCTTCTTCATCTTTGTCCATTTTCAACGAACTTGACATTGGTATATCGAGTCTTTTTGCAATTTTCCAATCCAAACCTTTTGACAAGATCATTAGCATATTTTTCTTGACAAATGAACGTTCCTTCCTTCAATTGCTTTATTTGAAGACCAAGAAAGAATGTTAATTCTCCCATCATACTCATTTCAAATTCATCCCGCATAGACTTTGAAAATTTCTTGCCTGAGACTTTCATTAGGGGATCCAAATATGATATCATCCACATATATTTGAACAAGTAAAAAACTTTTTGTTTTCCTTTTCAATAAATAAAGTAGTATCAACTTTACCTTTGGCAAAACTATTCTTTAATAAGAACTTACTTAGTACGTCGTACCAAGCTCGAGGTGCCTCGCTTTAAACCATACGAGCCTTTTCGGTCGAAGGCGAGTCCGGCTTCTTTGGGTCTTCAAACCCTAGAGGTTGTTCCACGTAAACTTCCTCATGGATAAATCCATTTAGGAAAGCGCTTTTGACGTCCATTTGTAATAACCTGAAATTTTTATAACAAGCAAACGCAAGTAATAGACGAATAGCTTCTAACCTTGCCACAGGAGCGTAAGTCTCATCATAGTCTATTCCTTCTTCTTGCGTCTATCCTTTTGCCATGAGTCTTGCTTTGTTTCGTACGACTTTTCCTTTTTCATTCATCTTGTTTCTGAACACCCATTTGGTTCCGATAACAGTTTACCTTTTGGTTTAGATGTCGATCCCGGACGTCATTAATGTTGAACTGTCTCGAGCTCTTCTTGCATGGCTTCAATCCAGCTTTCATCGAGATAGAGCTTCTTCTATGCTTTTTGGTTCAATTTCAGAAATAAGAGCTACGGCACTAGACTCTTCACGCCTTTTGGATCTGGTGCGAATTCCTTCATTAACTTCTCCGATAATGAGATCTTTAGGATGACTGGATTTATGCTTCCGGTTACTAGTTGATTTGACTCGGTTGAAGATCTCTTTCTTTATCTCGAGTCTTCACGAGTAGCTTGATGCTGATCTTCAGTCCGAGAAGCTTCTTGAGTTGTAATCTTTTGAGGGTCAGGAGCGGGTTCGGACTCTTCATCCGAGTCTTTGGATTCATCTTGCGTAGAGTCTTGGAATTTGACATTCATTGACTCCTCCACGGACTCGGCTCTTCTTATTATAGACTCGTAGGCTTTGCTTGATGTAGAATATCCAAGGAAGATGCCTTCATCGATCTTTCTTCAAACTTACCAACTTGATCTTTTGCATTTTTCAATATAAAACATTTGCATCCGAATACATGAAAGTATGAAACAATAGGCTTCTTACCTTTGAATAATTCATAGGGGTTTTCTCAGAATAGGTCTTAGAAAGACTCTATTGATTATATAGCATGTTGTTGAAACAGCTTCGGCCCAAAATCGTGAAGAAATTTTACTTTCAATTAACGAGTTCTAGCCATTTCTTGAAGAGATCGATTCTTCCTTTCCACAACTCCATTTTTTGAGGAGTATATGGGGAGGAGAATACATGTTTAAATCAGAATCATCACAAAATTTTGTAAAATTTTGATTTTCAAATTCACCTCCATGATCTGTTCTTATACTTGATATAACACATCCAATTTCATTTTGAATCTTTTAGCAAATTTTTCAAAATACGAAAATGTTTCTGACTTATTTGCTAGAAAATATACCCAAGTAAAACGGGAGTAATCATTTACAATTACTAGGCAAAATTTCTTACCTCCAATACTCTGGGTTCTGGTTGGTCCGAATAGATCCATATGCAGCGGTGCAAAGAGTACATGATTAGTAGAGACATGATTTATTAGTTTGAATGAATTTCTTACTGTTTTCCCAGGAATGCATGGAGTGCATGGATTGGTCTTTTGATATGATAATTTTGGTAGTCCTCGAACAAGATGTTTTGATGAGATTTTGGCCAATTGCTTCATGTTGACATGGCCGAGCTTTCTATGCCATAAGCTTGCTTCGTCTTGAATTGAGATAAAGCAATGCGATTCATTTGGTTTTACGTCTAGGAGATAGATATTTCCATGTCTTCGACCTTTGAAAGACTGAGTAGAGTTTTTACTGATTCCAGAACATGTTCCTTCTTGGAAGAAAATCTTGAATCCAGTATCACATAGTTGACTAATCCGAGAAGATTGTAATTGAGTCCTTCTACTAGAGAAACATTGTTTATTGTGAGATTTCCAATTTTGAGGTTCCAAATCCCACAATATTTCCTTTTTGTTTCCTCCAAATGAAACTTTTCCTCCATTCACTTGAATAAGCTTTAAGAAGCAATTTGAGTCTCATGTCATGTGTCTTGAACATCCATTTGTCAAGATACCATTTTACCTTTTTCTTGACGGAGACGCATTCAAAAGAGAGTCTCAAACTTTCTTTGGTACCCAAATTTTCTTGGGTCCTTTGGTGTTAGTAGAATAAACATTATAAGGCCATGCTTTCTTAATGAGGCTTCCAAATCATAGGACACTCTTTTTCAAAGTGATCCTTCTTGTTACACTTTGAACATCTTAGAGCATTTCGACCTCAGATTTTACAAAAACTTTCTTGAAATGATTTTTGTAAGCCTCTTTCGATGGTCTTTTCTTAATTCTTTCTTTTACTTTAGGAAAATCAATCAAGGGAATTGTTTTGTCATACCTAGACCAGACTTATTGAAATAAGGTGTTTGAACTAAAAGAACTTTTTCAAGTTTTTCAGATCCTATAGAAAATTTCCTTGAAATATTTGATAAGTCAGTTTTTAGAAAAGTATTTTCTTTTAAGAGATTATCTTCTTTTCTTTAAGAGTCGAAACATTCAAGTCTAAACTTTTGATTCTTTCTTCTAAAATGTTTGCTTTTTGTTTTAAACCTAAGTTTTCCTTTTTAGTTCGGAAACTCTTTTGAGAGAAGTCTTAAGACTAAAACATAGTTCATCAATATATTTAGAGACTTTGACAGAAATTTTAAAATCACTTACCTCAAATTCACTGTCTGAGTCTGATCCAGAATCTGAGTCTGAGTCTGATTGTGCCATCAGACACAGATTGGCATATTCATCATCACTTTCTTCACACTCGCATTACTCCAAGTTTCGGCTTTGAGTGCTTTTGAAACTTTTCAGCTTTTCCTTTCTTCTTCTTCGAAGAGGACAGTTGGGTCTTATGTGTCCCTTTTTCTTGCATTCGAAACAAACTACATCTTTGTTCGGTTCCTCATCATCAACAGACTTGGATTGCTGTCTTTGAAAACTTTGTTTCTTGGAGTTGAACCTTCTTCCTTTCCTATTCAGTTTTCTGAATCTTCTTATCATAAGAGCAAGCTCCTCATCGTCCAGATCATCTTTAGAATCTGCATCATCAGAATCATCATTTGATTTTAATGCAATGGATTTCTTACCTCTTGGATCTTCGTCTTCATTAATTCGTTCCACTTCATAAGATTGAAGAGTTCCAATCGGCTCATCGACAGATAGTGGCATAATTCTTTGCGTCTCTCTTATTGAAGTCTTTATATGATTCCAATCCTTAGAGAGTCCACGCTTGTAGCTTGTTCACTTTCATGGGATCAGAGATTTTTGTCCTTGGTTCTCAAGACCATTGACAATATCTGTAAAACGACTAAACATGTTAGTTATAGGTTCTCCTGGTTTCATCTTGAAGGATTCATATTGACCGAGAAGAATGTTGATTCTAGTCTCCTTCACTCGATCTGTTCCTTCATAGGTGATGTGTAATCTGTCCCATACTTCTTTTGCTGTAACACAAGAAGATATTCTGTTATATTCAGTTGGTGACAAAGCACAATATAAAGAGTAAATTGCTTTTGCATCGAGTGCTTGTCTCTTATTTATTTCTTCCTGAGTCATTCCACTGGTCTCAATTGTTTCTTTTCCTCTTTCAGAGATTGATGCAGCAGTAGGTGTGATCCCTTTTTCCACAACGTCCCATTCCAGAGGATCCTTTGATCGTAGAAAGGCTTTCATCTTGTTCTTCCAGATGTTGTAATCCTTTCCATCAAAGTAGGTAGGTCTGGTATTGCTTTGCCCTTCCATTAGCCACGGTGCGCATACTAGCCATGGATCTTTTACTCGAAGTAAAACACTTCAAATAAAGTAAGAACACGGGCTCGATAGCAATTGATATTGCTAGTGCTAGTACCTAGAGGGGGTGAATAGGTATATAAACGATTTTTCTTGATAGACGCACAATACTTAGACAGTTAAGGAATTGCAACAAATAACAATCAATCGTAAAACTCGGTGAATGAAAGAGAGAAATAAACACGCGGTTTATAGTGGTTCGGCTTGATTCAAGCCTACGTCCACTCTTTCGCACCGACAGCCAATCGGCTGGATTCCACTATGAACAAAGAGATGTTACGGCGTTGATCTTCCTTGATTTCGGGTGTAGATGAACTACCACACTCACTCAAGGTATCACCAAGTATAGACACTCTCTGTGTATACAATTTCGCTCAGACTGTATCGACTAATAATCAAGGTGCTTCAGACTCTGGAATTTCTCTATTGATCATACTTCTAAAACAACTAGAACGCCTTCCTTTTATACTCCTTTATGCCATCATACCCGTTGGCACTTACCAAAGGAATTCCTCCAATCTACCCGTTGGACGGAATCAATCAAGAAGATCATTCGAGCTATTAAAGGAATCTGACGATAGCCCATCAATCCTGTTCGCACATACAATCAGGATCTAGGTTTCCATGAATAGAACCTTCCAAGAATACTTTGTCGATCATCGGATCTTCAATTGATCTAGATACGAATCAAAGAATCCGTTATATTTATCCAGCCAAAAGATCTTCTCCAGAGGATGAAATCCTTAATCATTTTCTTGATTTGGATTTCCTTCGACACTTTGAATCGATAAACTGTCAATGAGAATAATTTTGAGTCTTAAGTCTTGAGTCTTGATTCTTGAGTCTTGAGTTCGAGTCTTGAGTGCGAGTGGTGATCAGAAAGTCTTCAGACAATCTGCAAATATCCAGACTAGACTGATAGAAACGTTTTGTCAGCTTCAAAATCTTCTAGAACGATTTCTCCAACACTCTCTTGCAGTGGGTAAAGCCCCTGGCCCCGATGGATATAATGTAGAGTTCTTTAAGCATTCTTAGAAAATAGTTGGACCCTCAGTTATTTTGGCAGTTAAAGATTTCTTTACAACAAGCAAGTTGTTGTGGGAGATAAATACGACCATCTTGGCCTTAGTTCCCAAGGTCCCTAATGCTTCTAATGTTAATGATTTTCAGCCAATTGCTTGCCGTAACACCATCTACAAGTGTATCACCAAGCTTATTGCCAACCGGCTCTCTCATGTGCTTCCCTCTATTATTAGCTTACCCGAAAATGCTTTTGTTAAAGGTAGGCATATAAGCAACAATATTTTGCTTGCTCAAGAGCTCTTTTGTGGTTTCCACCTTGATCCTTATCGGCCTAAATGCATGATAAAGGTTGACTTTAAGAAGGCTTATGATACGGTGGATTGGAATTTCATTGATCTTTGTTTGCAAGCTTTTGGTTTCCCCTCGGAGTTTATTGCCCGGATTATGGTTTGCATCCGTACCCTAAATACTCGGTTTCTATAAATGGGGAGCTCCATGGGTTTTTCTCGAGTGGTAGGGGTATTCGACAAGGTGACCCGATGTCTCCCTACATCTTTACCCTTGTGATGGAAATATTTACCGGCCTCCTGGATATCCAAACTAGGCATCCTGATTTTCGATTCTTCTGGGGTTGCAAGCCCTCTAGACTCTCTCATCTTTTCTTTGCTGATGATGTATTACTCTTTGCTGAAGCTAGCTTGCCGTCCATTGAACTGCTTAAGGATGGGATTGACAAATTTTCTAATTGGAGTGGGCTTGTTCCGAACCTTAGAAAGAGTGAAGTTTTTCTCTCTGGGGGCTCCTCTGATCTTCGGCAGGATATTTTAAATAAACTGGGCTTCTAGATGGGCACCCTTCCTTTTCGTTACCTTGGAGTTCCAATTATCTCTGCAAGATTGAGTAAGGCCCTCTCTTTTGTGGGACGCCTTCAACTTATAAGGTCGGTACTCCACTCTATCCAAGCCTTTTGGGCCAACGTTTTCTTTCTACCTTGTTTGGTCATTAACCAAATTGAACAAATGTTTCGGCAATTTTTGTGGAAAGGCCCGGCGATGGGCCCTGAAGGTGCTAAGGTCTCTTGGTGTGATGTTTGTCTTCCAAAAAAAGGAGGCTTGGGTATTAGAACTCTTCAGGAGAATAATATCGCTTATATGCTTAAGCACATTTGGATTCTCTTCTCTGATAAGGAATCCCTTTGGTGCAAATGGATCCATTCTACTTTTTTAAAGCGGAAAAACTTTTGGGTTGTCCTGTGTCCTACTCATTGCTCTTGGGCGTGGAGAAAGATATTGAACCTGCGAGAACATTTCCAGCAATACTTCAAGTGGAATATTGGGAATGGACGATCGGTTTCGTTTTGGTTCAACACATGGCACCCAAATGGCCCTTTATACAGGATCTTCTCCAACCAAGATATATACCACTCCGTTATCTCCCGACTAGCGACAGTTGCTGAAGGCTTTACCACGCCCATGGGCTAGTACGTGATCAACATCTTGGCCAATTGGTGGAATCCCCTCCCGGTGTTTAACCAAGAAGATGATCGCTTTCATTGGCTGCCCCACCCCTCTGGTTGTTTTTCCTCCGCCTCTCCTTGGGAGTTGATTCGGCCAAAGGGCCATGCTGTCACTTGGGCCTCCTTTATTTGGAGCACTTCCTTGCCCCCAAGATATCAAACTCATCTTTGTCTTATTACTCGTAACCGGCTGCCAACTCAGGTGTTGCTTATCTCTCATGGTAGATTTTGCCTACCAATTGCCCCCTTTGCTCGTGTAGACCGGATTATGTGGATCACTTATTTTTTGCTTGTCACATTTCGAGTATCCTTGCTTCTTTTTGGGCAGCAAAATTTAACCTTGTTTGGCAAAACAAGCAGTGGATGGAGAATCTTGTATGGGCATCCAAGCGATTTGTGGGTAAAAGCTTTTATCAAACTATGGTCACTTTAATTTTGGTGCGATGTGCTATATCATATGGAAAGAGCGTAGCAATGTGCTTTTTCGCAATCAAACCCTTTTTCTTCCGGCGATGAAGATGCACCTCCAGAAGGCGATTAAAGATAAAGCTATGACGTTTAAGCATGTTGCTGACATTCCAAAGAATAGAAGACTTCAATAGAGCTGGGATCTTCATCCTTCTATCTTTGATTGATGGAAGTTCTTTAGTTTGTTTTTAGTCTTCCTTTCTTTCCTTTCGTTGTTTGTTCTGTTGGTTGGGAACCACGGTACCCCTACACTCACTTAGACTCCTGTCTTCTTGAGTGTCTGTTTTTTGTTGGTGCTGGGCCTCCCCCCGTTGTATTCTTCTTCGCAAAATCTATACTATACTTACCTTTACCCAAAAAAAAATAAAATTCCCTTTGGATATTTTTTCTAAAAACCTCCAACAGTTGGAAATCTACTAGGACAAATGGGTTCCAAAAACTTTATTTCCGTACAATTTATTATTTTGGAGAACACAACACCCTTACAGTCGAGTAAAATCAGAGAATGAAGATTTGTCAGAACAAATTCCATTTTGCTCTATAGAAAATTCCCTTTCGACATTTTTCATAGAAAACTCCAACAGTTGGAAATCTGTTGGGAAAATTGGGTTTCAAAAGCTTTATTTGCTACGGAATTATACTTGTGGAGCTCACAACACCCTTAGAGTAAGGTGAAATCAGAAAACGAAGATTTGTAAGAGAAAATTCCTTTTCCTCCATAGAAAATTCCCTTTTGATATTTTGACTAAAAAACTCCGAGAGTTGGAAATCTGCTGGGAAAAACGGGTTCCAAAAGCTTTATTTCCTAACAATTTATCATTTTGGAGATCAAAACAACAATAAAGTCAGATGCAATCAAAGAACGAAGATTTGTCTGAAAAAATTCCCGTTTGCCTCATAGAAAATTCCCTTTCGATATTTGCCTTACAAAAAAAAAAAATGTTCCCTTTCCATATTTTGCCTAAAAACATCCGATGTTAGAAATTTGCTGGGACAAATGGGTTTCAAAGCTTTACTTTCGTACAATTTACCATATTCGAGTCCACAACACCATTTAAGTCACGTCAAATCAGAGAATGAAGATTTGCTAGAGAACATTCCTTTTTGCTTCATAGAAAATTACCTCTCGACATTTTTCCCGAAAAGCTACGACTGTTAGAAATTTGTTGGGAAAATTGGTTTCCCAATAGATTTGTTTTGGAGATCACAACACCTTTAAAGTCAGGTGAAAGAAAATATAATATTTGTTAAAGAAAATTCCTTTTTGCTCCATAGAAAATTCCTGTTCGATATTTTGCCAAAAAAACTCATAAAGTTAGAAATCACGCTAGGAAAAGTGGGTTCCGAACTTTCTTTCTTATCGATTTATCATTTTGGATATCCCAACACCCTTAAAGTCAAGTGAAATCAGAAAGCAAAGATTTGTAAGAGAAAATTCCTTTATGCTACATAGAAAATTCCCTTTTATATTTTGACTAAAAAAACTCTAAGAGTTGGATATTTACTGGGAAAAATGGGCTGCAAAAGCTTTATTTCCTAATAATTTATCATTTTGGAGATCACAATAGTCTTAAAGTGAGGTGCAGTCAAAGAAAGTAGATTTGTTTGAAAAAAAACCTCGTTTGCTTCATAGAAAATTCCCTTTCGATATTTTTCCGAAAAACCTCCGACAGTTGGAAATCTGCTAGGACAAATGGGTTCCAAAAACATCATTTGCTACAGAATTATACTTGTGGAGATCACAACAACCCTAAAGATAGGTGAAATCGAGAACGAAGACTTGTAAGGGAAAATTCCTTTTGCTCCAAGGAAAATTCCCTTTTGATATTTTGCCTGAAAAACTCTGAGAGTTTGAAATCTGCTATGAAAAATTGGTTGAAAAAGCTTTACTTCCAACCAATTTATCATTTTGGAGATCACAACAACCTTAAAGTCAGGTGAAATCAGAAAACGATGATTTGTCTTAAAAATTCTCATTTGCATCACAGAAAATTCGCTTTCGATATTTTTCTTAAAAACCTCCAACAGTTAGAAATTTGCTAGGAAAAATGGGTTCCAAAAACTTTATTTCCACACAATTTATTATTTTGGAGAACACAACACCCTTAAAGTGGATTGAAATCAGAGAATGAAAATTTGTCGAACAAATCCCGTTTTGCTCCATAGAAAATTCCCTTTTGATATTTTTCATAAAACTCCGACAGTTGGAAATCTATTGGGAAATTGGGTTCCAAAAGCTCTTTTTGCTACGGAATTATATGTGTGGAGCTCACAACACCCTTAAAGTCAAGTGAAATTACAAAACGAAGATTTGTAAGAGAAAATTCATTTTCCTCCAGAGAAAATTCCCTTTTGATATTTTGCCTAAAAAACTCAGAGAGTTGGAAATCTGCTGGGAAAAATGGGTTCCAAAAGCTTTATTTCCTAACAATTTATCATTTTGGAGATCACAACAACCTTAAAGTCGGGTGCAATCGAGATCGAAGATTTTTCTTGAAAAATTCCCGTTTGCCTCATAGAAAATTCTCTTTCGATATTTTCCTAACCAAAAAAAAAAAAAAAAAGGTTCCCTTTCCATATTTTGCCTAAAAACCTCCGATAGTTGGAAATCTGCTAGGACAAATGGGTTCCAAAAACTTTATTCCCGCACAATTTATTATTTTGGAGAACACAACACCCTTAAAGTCGAGTGAAATCAGAGAATGAAGATTTGTCTGAACAAATTCCGTTTTGCTCCATAGAAAATTCCTTTCGATATTTTAAATAAAAAACTCAAATAGTTGGAAATCGTTAAGAAAATTGGGTTCCAAAAGGTTTATTTGCTACAGAATTATACTTGTGTAACTCACAACACCTTTCAAGTCAAGTGAAATCAGAAAAAGAAGATTTGTAAGAGAAAATTCCTTTTGGCTACATAGAAAATTCCCTTTTTATATTTTGAATAAAAAACTCTGAGAGTTGGAAATTTATTGGGAAAAATGGGTTGTAAAAGCTTTATTTCCTAATAATTTATCATTTTGGAGATCACAATAGCCTTAAAGTGAGGTTCAATCGAGAAAGAAGATTTGTATGAAAAAAATCTCGTTTGCTTCATAGAAAATTCCCTTTCAATATTTTTGCAGAAAAACCTCCGACAGTTGGAAATCTGCTGGGACAAATGGGTTCCAAAAACTTCATTTGGTACCGAATTATACTTGTGGAGATCACAACACCCCTAAAGTCAGGTGAAATCAGATAACAAAGATTTGTAAGAGAAAATTCCTTTTTGCTCCATGGAAAATTTCCTTTTGATATTTTGCTTGAAAAACTCAACGAGTTGGAAATCTGCTCTGAAAAATCGGTTGCAAAAGCTTTACTTCTTACCAATTTATCATTTTTGAGATCACAACAACATTAAAGTCGAGGTGAAATTAGAAAAGGATGATTTGTCCGAAAAAATTCCCGTTTGCATCACAGAAATTCCCTTTCGATATTTTTCATAAAAGCCTCCGGGTTGGAAATCTGCTAGTTACAAATGGGTTCCAAAAACTTTATTTCCGCACAATTTATTATTTTGGAGAACACAACACCCTGAAAGTGGACTGAAATCAGTGAATGAAGATTTGTCAAAACAAATTTCGTTTTACTCCATAGAAAATTCCCTTTAAATATTTTTCATAAAAACTCCGATAGTTGATAATCTGTTGGGAAAATTGTTCTCCAAAAGCTTTATTTGCTACGAAATTATACTTGTGGAGCTCAAAACACCCTTAAAGTCAGGTCAAATTAGAAAACGAAAATTTGGAAGAGAAAATTCCTTTTCCTCCAGAGAAAATTCCCTTTTCATATTTTGCCTTAAAAACTCATAGAGTTGGAAATCTGTTGTGAAAAATGGGTTCCAAAAGCTTTATTTCCTAATAATTTATCATTTTGGAGATCACAACAACCTTAAAGTCAGGTGCAATCAGAGATCGAAGATTTGTCTGAAAAAATTTCCGTTTGCCTCATAGAAAATTCCCTTTCGATATTTTCCTTACCAAAAAAACAAGTTCCCTTTCCATATTTTGCCTAAAAACCTTGAACAGTTGGAAATCTGCTGGGACAAATCGGTTCCAAAGCTTTATTTTCGTACAACACCTTTAAAGTCAAGTGAAATCAGAAAGCAAAGATTTGTAAGGGAAAATTCCTTTTTGCTACATAGAAAATTCCCTTTTATATTTTGACCAAAAACTCGAGAGTTGGAAATTTTCTGGGAATAATGGGTTGTGAAAGCTTTAAAGTGAGGTTCAATCGAGAAAGAAGATTTGTCTCAAAGAAAATCTCGTTTGCTTCATAGAAAATTCCCTTTCGATATTTTGCATAAAAACCTCCGACAGTTGGAAATCTGCTGGGACAAATGGGTTCCAAAAACTTCATTTGGTACCGAATTATACTTGTGGAGATCACAACACCCCTAAAGTCAGATGAAATCAGATAACAAAGATTTGTAAGAGAAAATTCCTTTTTGCTCCATGGAAAATTCCCTTTTGATATTTTGCTTGAAAAACTCAAAGAGTTGGAAATCTGCTCTGAAAAATCGGTTGCAAAAGCTTTACTTCTTACCAATTTATCATTTTTGGGATCACAACAACCTTAAAGTCGGTGAAATTAGAAAACGATGATTTGTCTTAAAAATTTCCATTTGCATCACAGAAATTCCCTTTCGATATTTTTCATAAAAGCCTCCGACAGTTGGAAATCTGCTAGGACAAATGGGTTCCAAAAGTTTATTTCCACACAATTTATTATTTTGGAGAACACAACACCCAGAAAGTGGACTGAAATTAGCGAATGATGATTTGTCAGAACATATTCCGTTTTTCCCTTTCGATATTTTTTCAAAAAAAACTTCAATAGTTGGAAATTTGTTGGGAAAATTGGGTTCCAAAAGCTTTATTTGCTACTCGATTATACTTGTGCAGCTCACAATGCCCTTAAAGTCAAGTGAAATAAGAAAACAGAGATTTTTAAGAGAATAAAGCTTTATTTCCTATGAATTTATCATTTTGGAGATCACAACAACCTTAAAGTTAGAAGAAATCAGAGAACAAAGATTTGTTTGAAAAAATTCCCGTTTGCGTAATAGAAAATTCCCTTTCGATATTTTCCTTACCGAAAAAAAAAAAAAGTTCCCGTTCGAAATTTTGCCTAAAAACCTCTGACAGTTGAAAATCTGCTCGGACAAATCGGTTCCAAAGCTTTATTTTCGTACA
This sequence comes from Eucalyptus decipiens, assembly GCA_014182575.1. NCBI lineage: Eukaryota > Viridiplantae > Streptophyta > Magnoliopsida > Myrtales > Myrtaceae > Eucalyptus > Eucalyptus decipiens. Next base: position 284,801 of record CM024617.1, read on the forward strand.
ATTTACCATATTGGAGACCACAACACCATTTAAGTCACGTGAAATCAGAGAACAAAGATTTGTCAGAGAACATTCCTTTTTGCTTCATAGAAAATTACCTTTTGACATTTCTCCTAAAACGCTACGATTGTTAGAAATTTGTTGGGAAAATTGGTTTCCCAATACATTTATTTTGGAGATCACAACACCTTTAAAGTCAGGTGAAATAAAAAACGAAGATTTGTAAGAGAAAATTCCTTTTTGCTCCACAGAAAATTCCCGTTCGATAATTTGCCAAAAAAACTCATAAAGTTAGAAATCTTCTAGGAAAAGCGGGTTCCAAAACCTTTCTTTCTTATCGATTTATCATTTTGGATATCACAACACCATTAAAGTCAAGTGAAATCGAAAGCAAAGATTTGTAAGGGAAAATTCATTTTTGCTAGATAGAAAATTCCCTTTTTATATCTTGACTAAAAAACTCGAGAGTTGGAAATCTGCAGGGAAAAATGGGTTGTAAAAGCTTTCATTCCGAATAATTTATCATTTTGGAGATCACGACAGCCTTAAAGTCGGGTGCAATCGAGAAATAAGATTTGTCTGAAAAAAATTTCGTTTGCTTCATAGAAAATTCCCTGTCGATATTTTGCCAAAAACCTCCATCGAGTTGGAAATCATGTTGGGAAAAATGAGTTCCAAAAACTTCATTTGCTACCGAATTATACTTGTGGAGATTACAACACCTTTGAAGTAAGGTCAAATCAGAGAACAAAGATTTGTAAGAGAAAATTCCTTCTTGTTCCATGGAAAATTCCCTTTTGATATTTTGCCCGAGAAACTCCGAGAGTTGGAAATATATTATGAAAAATCGCTTGCAAAAGCTTTACCTCCTACCAATTTATCATTCTAGAGATCACAACAACCTTAAAGTCAGGTGAAATCGAAAACGATGATTTGTCCGAAAAAATTCCCGTTTGCATCACAGAAAATTCCCTTTCGATATTTTTCTTAAAAACCTCGACAGTTGGAAATCTGCTAGCACAATTTATTATTTTGGAGAACACAACACCCTTAAAGTCGAGTGAAATCAGAGAATGAAGATTTGTCAAAACAAGTTATGTATTTCTCCATAGTAAATTCCCTTTCGATATTTTTCATAAAAAAAACTCCGACAGTTGGAAATCTATTGGGAAAATTGGATTCCAAAAGCTTTATTTGCTACGGAATTATACTCTTGGAGCTTACAACACCCTTAAAGTCAATTCAAATTAGAAAACGAAGATTTGTAAGGAAAATTCTTTTTCCTCCACAGAAAATTCCCTTTTCATATTTTGCCTAAAAAACTCAGAGAGTTGGAAATCTGCTGTGAAAAATGGGTTCCAAAAGCTTTATTTCCTAATAATTTATCATTTTGGAGATCACAACAACCTTAAAGTCAGGTGTAATCAGAGATCGAAGATTTGTCTGAAAAAATTCCCGTTTGCTTCATAGAAAAGTCCCTTTCCATATTTTCCTTATCAAAAAAACAAGTTCCCTTTTGATATTTTGCCTAAAAACCTCCGACAGTTGGAAATCTGCTGGGATAAATCGGTTCCAAAGCTTTATTTTGGTACAATTTACCATATTGGAGACCAGAACACCATTTAAGTCGCGTGAAATCAGAGAACGAAGATTTGTCGAGAGAACATTCGTTTTTGCTTCATAGAAAATTACCTTTCCACATTTTTCCTAAAAGCTACCATTGTTAGAAATTTCTTGGGAAAATTGGTTTCCTAATAGATTTGTTTTGGAGATCACGACACCCTTAAAGTCAGGTGAAATAAAAAACGAAGATTTGTAAGTGAAAAGTCCTTTTTGCTCCACAGAAAATTCCCGTTAAATATTTTGCCAAAAAAACTCATAAAGTTAGAAATCTGCTAGGAAAAGTGGGTTCCAAAAGCTTTCTTTCTTATCAATTTATCATTTTGGATATCCCAACACCGTTAAAGTCATGTGAAAATCAGAAAGCAAATATTTGTAAGAGAAAATTCCTTTTTCTACATAGAAAATTTCCTTTTATATTTTGACTAAAAAACTCTAATAGTTGGAAACCTGCTGGGAATAATGGGTTACAAAAGCTTTATTTCCTAATAATTTATCATTTTGAGATCACAACAGCCTTAAAGTCAGGTGCAATTAGAGAAAGAAGATTTGTCTTTAAAAAATCTCGTTTGCTTCATAGAAAATTCCCTTTCAATATTTTGCCGAAAAACCTCTGACAGTTATAAATCCGCTGGGACAAATGGGTTCCAAATACTTCATTTGCTACCGAATTATACTTGTGGAGATCACAACACCCCTAAAGTCAGGTGAAATCAGAGAACGAAGATTTGTAACAAAAAATTCCTTTTTGCTCCATGGAAAATTCCCTTTTGATATTTTGCCTGAAAAACTCAGAGAGTTGGAAATCTGCTATGAAAAATTCGTTGCAAAAGCTTTACTTCCAACCAATTTATCATTTTTGAGATCACGACAACCTTAAAGTCAGGTGAAATCAGAAAACAATGATTTGTCTGAAAAAATTCCCGTTTGCATCACAGAATATTCCCTTTCCATATTTTTCATAAAAGCCTCCGATAGTTGGAAATCTGCTAGGACAAATGGGTTCCAAAAACTTTATTACCGCACAATTAATTTTTTTGGAGAACACAACACCTTCAAAGTGGAGTGAAATCAGCGAATGAAGATTTGTCTGAACATATTCCATTTTGCTCCATAGAAAATTTCCTTTCGATATTTTTTCATAAAAAACTCCAATTGGTGGAAATTTCTAGGGAAAATTGGGTTCCAAAAGCTTTATTTGCTACCTAATTATACTTGTGCAGCTCACAACACCCTTAAAGTCAACTGAAATCAGAAAACGAAGATTTGTAAAGGAAAATTCCTTTTCCTCCATAGAAAATTCCCTTTTCATATTTTGTCAGAGAACATTCCTTTTTGTTTCATAGAAAATTACCTTTCGACATTTTTCCTAAAAGGCTACGACTGTTAGAAATTTGTTGGGAAAATTGGTTTCCCAATACATTTATTTTGGAGATCACCACACCTTTAAAGTCAGGTGAAATAAAAAACGAAGATTTGTAAGAGAAAATTCCTTTTTGCTCCACAGAAAATTCCCGTTCGATATTTTGCCAAAAAAAAAAACTCTTAAAGTTAGAAATCTTCTAGGAAAAGTGGGTTCCAAAGGCTTTCTCTCTTATCAATTTATCATTTTGGATATCACAACACCTTTAAAGTCAAGTGAAATCAAAAAGCAAAGATTTGTAAGGGAAAATTCCTTTTTTCTACATAGAAAATTCCCTTTTTATATTTTGACTAAAAATCTTAGAGAGTTGGAAATCTGCTGCAAAAAATGTGTTGTAAAAGCTTTAATTCTTAAGAATTTATCATTTTGGAGATCACGACAGCCTTAAAGTCAGGTGCAATCAGAGAAATAAGTTTTGTCTTAAAAAAATTTCATTTGCTTCATAGAAAATTCCCTTTCAATATTTTGCCAAAAAACCTCGTCGGTTGGAAATGTGTTTGGACAATTGAGTTGCAAAAACTTCATTTGCTACCGAATTATACTTGTTGAGATTACAACACCTTTGAAGTAAGGTCAAATCAGAGAACAAAGATTCGTAAGAGAAAATTCCTTCTTGCTCCATGGAAAATTCCCTTTTGATATTTTGCCTGAAAAACACTGAGAGTTGGAAATCTGCTATGAAAAATCGGTTGGAAAAGCTTTACTTCCTACCAATTTATCATTTTGGAGATCACAACCACCTTAAAGTCAGGTGAAATTAGAAAACCATGATTTGTCTGAAAAAATTCCCGTTTGCGTCATAGAAAATTGCCTTTCGATATTATTCCTAAAAACCTTCGGCAGGTTGGAAATCTGCTAGGACAAATGGGTTTGAAAAACTTTATTTCAGCACAATTTATTATTTTGGAGAACACAACACCCTTAAAGTCGAGCGAAATCGAGAGAATGAAGATTTGCGTAACAAATTCCGTTTTGCTCCATAGAAAATTCCCTTTCGATATTTTTCTTAAAAACTCCGACAGTTGGAAATCTCTTGGGAAAATTGGGTCCCAAAGGCTTTATTTGCTACAAAATTATACTTGTGGAGCTCACAACACCCTTTAAGTTAGGTGAAATTAGAAAATGAAGATTTGCGACATAGAATTCCTTTTCCTCCACAGAAAATTCCCGTTTCATATTTTTGCCTAAAAAACTCAGAGAGTTGGAAATTTACTTGGAAAAATGGGTTCCAAAAGCTTTATTTCCTAACAATTTATCATTTTGGAGATCACAACAGCTTTAAAGTGAAGTGCAATCAAACAAAGAAGATTTGTCTAAAAAAAAATCTCGTTTGCTTCATAGAAAATTCCCCTGCGATGTTTTGCAGAAAAACCTCCGACAGTTGGAAATTTGCTGGGAAAAATGGGTTCCAAAAAATTCATTTGCTACCTAGTTATACTTGTGTAGATCACAACACCCTTAAAGTCAGGTGAAATCAAAGAACGAAATTTGTAAGAGAAAATTCCTTTTTGCTACATAGAAAGTTCCCTTTTGATATTTTGCCTGAAAAACTCAGATAGTTGTAAATCTGCTATGAAGAAATCGGTTGCAAAAGCTTTACTTCCTACCAATTTATCATTTTGGAGATCACACCAACCTTAAAGTCAAGTGAAATTAGAAAACAATGATTTGTCTGAAAAAATTCCCGTTTGCATCATAGAAAATACCCTTTCGATATTTTGCCGCAAAACCTCCGACAGTTGGAAATCTGCTGGGACAAATGGGTTCCAAAAACTTCATCTGCTACTGCATTATACTTGTGTAGATCACACCAACCTCAAAGTCAAGTGAAATCAGAGAAAGAAGATTTGTAAGAGAAAATTCCTTTTTGCTCCATAGAAAATTCCCTTTTGATATTTTGCTCGAACAACTCGGAGAGTTGGAAATCGCTATGAAAAATCGGTTGCAAAAGCTTTACTTCCTACCAATTTATCATTTTGGAGATCACAACAACCTTAAAGTCAGGTGAAATTAGAAAACGATGATTTGTCCGAAAAAGTTACCGTTTGCATCATAGAAAATTCCCATTCGATATTTTTCCTAAAAACCTCCGACAGTTGGAAATCTGCTAGGACAAATGGGTTCCAAAAACTTTATTCCCTTACAATTTATGATATTGGAGATCACAACACCATTTAAGTCTTGTGAAATCAGAGAACGAAGATTTGCTAGAACAAATTCCGTTTTGCTCCATAGAAAATTCCCTTTTGATATTTTTCCTAAATAAACTTGGACTGTTGGAAATTTGTTAAGAAAATTGGGTTCCAAAAGCCTTATTTGCTACGGAATTATACTTGTGGAGCTCACAACACCCTTAAAGTGAGGTGAAATCAGAAAACGAGGATTTGTAAGAGAAAATTCCTTTTTATCCATAGAAAATTCCCATTTGATATTTCGCAGAAAAAACTCCTCCAGTTAGAAATCCGCTGGGAAAGTGGGTTCCAAGAGCTTTCTTTCTTATCAATTTATAATTTTTGGAGATTACAACACCCTCAAAGTGAATCAGAAAACGAGGATTTGTAAAAGAAAATTCCTTTTTGCTCCATAGAGTATTCCCTTTTGATATTTTTCCTAAAAAACTGCTAGAAAAATGGGTTGCAAAAGCTCTATTTCCTAACAATTTATCATTTTGGAGATCACAACAACCTTAAAGCCAGGAAAAATCAGAGAACCATGATTTGTCTGAAAAAATTCCCGTTTGCATCATAGAAAATTCCTTTTCGATATTTTGCCGAAAAACCTCCGCAGTTGGAAATCTGCTGGGACAAATGGGTTCCAAAAACTTTATTTCCATACAATATATTATTTCGGAGATCACAACACCCTTAAAGTCGGGTGAAATCGAGAATGAAGATATGCGAGAACAAATTCCGTTTAGCTCCTTAGAAAATTCCCTTTTGATATTTTGCATAAAAAAACTCAGAGAGTTAGAAATCTACCGGGAAAAATGGGTTCCAAAAGCTTTATTTCCTATGGACAAATGGGTTCCAAAAACTTTATTTCAGTACAATTTATTGTTTCGTAGATCACAACACCCTTATAGTCGGGTCAAATCGGAGAAAAGAGATTTGTTAGAAAAAATTGCCGTTTGCTCCAAACAAAATTCCCTTCCGATGTTTTGCCTAAAAACCTCCGACAGTTAGAAATCTACTGGGACAAACGGGTTCCAAAGCTTTATTCCCGTAAAATTTATGATATTGGAGATCACAACACCACTTAAGTCTTGTGAAATCAGAGAACGAAGATTTGCTAGTTTTGCTCCATAGAAAATTCTCTTTCGATATTTTTCTAAAAAACTCGGACAGTTGGAAAACGAAGACTTGTAAGAGAAAATTCCTAGAAAGTTCCCGTTCGATATTTCGCTGAAAAACTCCTATTGTTTGAAATCCCATTTGGGAAAGTGGTTTCCAAAAGCTTTCTTTCCTATCAATTTATCATTTTTGGAGATCACAACACCCTCAAAGTCAAGTGAAATCAGAAAATGAAGATTTGTAAAAGAAAATTCCTTTTTGCTCCATAAAGTATTCCCTTTCGATAATCTTCCTAAAAAAACTCAAAGAGTTGGAAATCTACTAGAAAAATGGGTTGCAAAAGCTCTATTTCCTAACAAATTATCATTTTGGAGATCACAACAACCTTAAAGTTAGAAGAAATCAGAGAACCTTGATTTGTCGACAAAATTCCCATTTGGATCATAGAAAATTCCCTTTCGATATTTTGCCGAAAAACCTCTGCAGTTGGAAATCTGCTGGGACGAATGGGTTCCAAAAACTTTATTTCCATACAATTTATTATTGTAGAGATTACAGCACCCTTAAAGTCGAGTTAAATCAGAGAACAAAGATTTGTCAAAACTAATTCCGTTTTGCTCCATAGACAATTCTCTTTTGATATTTTTCCTAAAAAACTCAGAGAGTTGGAAATCTACTAGAAAAATGGGTTCCAAAAGCTCTATTTCCTAACAATTTATCATTTTGGAGATCACAACAACCTTAAAGTTGGGGGAAATCAGAGAACCATGATTTGTCTGACAAAATTTCTATTTGCATCATAGAAAATTCCCTTTGAATATTTTGCCGAAAAACCTCCGCCATTGGAAATATGCTGGGACAAATGGGTTCCAAATACTTTATTTCCATACAATATATTATTTCGGAGATCACAACACCCTTAAAGTCGGGTGAAATTAGAGAACGAAGATTTGCCAAAACAAATTCCGTTTAGCTCCATAGAAAATTCCCTTTCGATATTTTTCATAAAAAAACTCAGAGAGTTGGAAATCTACCGGGAAAAATGGGTTCCAAAAGCTTTATTTCCTACGGACAAATGGATTCCAAAAACTTTATTTTCGTACAGTTTATTATTTCGGAGATCACAACACCCTTAAAGTCGAGGTCAAATCAAAGAACAAAGATTTGTTAAAAAAAATTGCCATTTGCTCCAAAACAAAATTCCCTTTCGATGTTTTGCCTAAAAACCTCCGACAGTTAGAAATCTGCTGGAACAAATGGGTTCCAAAGCTTTATTCCCATACAATTTATGATATTGGAGATCACAACACCATTTAAGTCTTGTGAAATCAGAGAACGAAGATTTGCTAGAACAAATTCCGTTGTGCTCCATAGAAAATTCCCTTTCGATATTTTTCCTAAAAAACTCGGACAATTGGAAATCTGTTGGGAAAATTGGATACCAAAAGCTTTATTTGCTACAGAATTATACTTGTGGAGCTCACAACACCCTTAAAGTGAGGTGAAATCAGAAAACGAAGATTTGTAAGAGAAAATTCCCATTCGATATTTCGTCGAAAAAACTTATATATTTAGAAATCCGTTGGGAAAGTGGGTTCCAAAAGCTTTCTTTCTTATCAATTTATCATTTTTAGAGATCACAACACCCTCAAAGTCAAGTGAAATTAGAAAACGAAGATTTGTAAAAGAAAATTCCCTTTTGCTCCATAAAGTATTCCCTTTCGATATTTTTCCTAAAAAAACTCAAACAGTTGGAAATCTACTAGAAAAATGGGTTGCAAAAGCTCTATTTCCTAACAAATTATCATTTTTGGAGATCACAACAACCCTAAAGTTAGAAGCAATCAGAGAACCATGATTTGTCTGACAAAATTCCCGTTTGCATCATAGAAATTTCCCCTTCAATATTTTGCCGAAAAACCTCCGCCATTGGAAATCTGCTTGGAAAAATGGGTTCCAAATACTTTATTTCCATATGATATATTATTTCGAAGATCACAACACCCTTAAAGTCGAGTGAAATTAAAGAACAAAGATTTGTCAAAACAATTCCGTTTTGCTCCATAGACAATTCTCTTTTGATATTTTTCTAAAAAAACTCAGAGTTGGAAATCTGCTAGAAAAATGGGTTGCAAAAGCTCTATTTTCTAACAATTTATCATTTTGGAGATCACAACAACCTTAAAGTCAGGTGAAATCAGAGAATGATGATTTGTCTGACAAAATTCCCATTTGCATCATAGAAAATTCCCTTTCGATATGATGCCGAAAAGTCTTTGCAGTTAAAAATCTGCTCGGACAAATGGGTTCCAGAAACCTTATTTCCGTACAATTTGTTATTTTGGAGATCACAACACCCTTAAAGTTGGGTGAAATCAGAGAACGAAGATTTGTAAGAACAAATTATGTTTAGCTCCATAGAAATTCCCTGTCGATATTTTGCGTAAAAAACTGAGAGAGTCGAAAATCTACTGGGAAAAATGGGTTCCAAAAGCTTTATTTCCTACCAATTTATCATTTTTGAGATCACAACACTATTAAACTCAGGTCAAATCAAAGAACAATGATTTGTCAGAAAAAATTGCCGTTTGCTTCATACAACATTCCCTTTCGATATTTTGCCTAAAAACCTCCGACAGTTGAAAATCTGCTGGGACAAATGGGTTCCAAAGCTTTATTCTGGTATGATCTATGATATTGGGGATCAGAACACCATTTAAGTCTAGTGAAATTAGAGAACAAAGATTTGTTAGAAAAAATTCCCGTTTGCTTCATAGAAAATTACCTTTCGATATTTTTCCTAGAAAGCTACGACTGTTAGAAATCTTTTGGGAAAATTGGGTTCCCAATAGATTTCTTTTGGTTAAATAAAAAATGATGATTTGTAAGGGAAAATTCCTTTTTGCTCTATAGAAAATTCTCGTTCGTTATTATGCCTAAAAGCGATAATGTTAGAAATCGCTTGGAAAAGTGCGTTCCAAAAGCTTTCTTTCTTATTGATTTAACATTTTGGAGATCACAACACTCTTAAAGTCAAGTGAAATTAGAAAACAAAGATTTGTAAGAGAAAATTTCTTTTTGCTCCATAGAAAATTCCGTTTCAATATTTTGCCTAAAAAACTTAGAGAATTGGAAATTTGCTGGGAAAAATGGGTTGTAAAAGCTTTATTTCCAAACAATTTGTCATTTTTGAGATCGCAAAAACCTTAAAGTCAAGTGAAATCGAGATCGATGATTTGTCTGAAAGAATTCCCATTTGCTTCATAGAAAATTCCCTTTGGATATTTTGCCTAAAAACCTCCGTCAATTGGAAATCTGCTAAGACAAATGGGCTCCAAAAGTTCTATTTCTGTACTATTTACAATTTTGGTGATCACAACACCATTCAAGTCATGTGAAATCAAAGGAACGAAAATTTGTCGGAAAAAATTCCCGTTTGCTCCGTTGAAAGTTCCCTTTCGATATTTTTCCTAAATACCTTCAACAGTTGGAAAGTTGCTCGAAAAATTGGTTCCAAAAGCTTTATTTCCATAAAATTTACCATATTGGAGATCACAACGTCGTTAAAGTCATGGGAAATTAGAGAACCAAGATTTGTGAGAAAAATTCCCTTTTGCTCAATAAAAATTTCCTTTTTGATATTTTTCCTAAAGAGCTCCAACAGTTGGAAATATGCTATGAAAAATGTGTTCCAAAAGCTTTCTTTCTTATCGATTTATAATTTTGGTGATCACTACACTCGTAAAGTCAGGTGAAACTAAACACCGAAGATTTGCGGAAACAAATTCCGTTTTGCTCCAAAGAAAATTTCCATTCAATATTTTGCCGAAAAACCTCCGACAATTGGAAATCTGCTTGGACAAATGGGTTCACAAAAATTTATTTCTATAGATTTTCTCATTTCAGAGATCACAACACACTTAAAGTCGGGTGAAATCGAGAACGAAGATTTGTCTCGAACAAATTCCGTTTTGCTCCATAGAAAATTCTCTTTTGATATTTTGCCTAAAAACTCAGAGAGTTTGAAATCATGTTGGAGATCACAACACTCTTAAAGTCAAGTGAAATAAAAAAATGGTGATTTGTAAGAGAAAATTCCTTTTTGCTCAATAGAAAATCCCCTTTCGATATTTTGCCTAAAAACTCGAGAATTGGAAATCTCTTGGGAAAAAAGGGTTGCAAAAGCTTTATGTCCTAACAGTTTATCATTTTGGAGATCACAATAACCTTAAAGTCGTGAAATCAGCGATCGATGATTTGTCTGAAAAAATTCCCATTTGCTTCATAGAAATTTCCCTTTGGATATTTTGCCTAAAAACCTCCGACAGTTGGATATCTTCTGCGACAAATGGGTTCCAAAAGTTTTATTTCTATACGACTTACAATTCTGGTGATCACAACACCATTCAAGTCATGTGAAATCAGAGAATAAAAATTTGTAAGAAAAATTCTCGTTTGCTCCATTGAAAGTTCCCTTTTGATATTTTGCGTAAAAACCTTTGACAGTTGGAAATTTGCTCGAAAAATGGGTTCCAAAAGCTTTATTTCCGTACAATTTACAATTTTGGAGATCACAACGCCGTTAAAGTCATGTGAAATCAGAGAACCAAGATTTGTCAGAAAAAATTCCCTTTTGCTCCAAAGAAATTTCCCTTTCGATATTTTTCCTAAAGAGCTCTGACAGATGGAAATATGCTATAAAAATTGGGTTTCGAAAGCTTTATTTCTTATCTATTTATAATTTTGGTGATCACAACACCCTTAAAGTCAGGTGGAATTAGATACTGAAGATTTGTAAAAACAAATTTCCTTTTGCTCCAAAGGAATTTCCCTTTCGATATTTTGTTGAAAAAGCTCCGACAGTTGGAAATCTGCTAGGACAAATGGGTTCAAAAAACTTTATTTCAGTACAATTTCTTATTTCAGAGATCACAACACCCTTAAAGTCGGGTGAAATTAGAGAACGAAGATTTGTTAGAACAAATTCCGTTTTGCTCCATAGAAAATTCCCTTTCAATATTTTTTCCTAAAACACTCCAACAGTTGGAAATTTGCTAGGAAAATTGGGTTCCAAAATCTTTATTTGCTACTGAATTATACTTCTAGAGATCACAGCACTCTTAAAGTCAGGTGAAATCAGAAAACAAAGATTTGTAAGAGAAAATTCCCTCTTCTCCATAGAAAATTTCCTTTTGATACTTTGCCTAAAAAACTTAGAGAGTTGAAAATCTGCTAGGAAAAATGGGTTCCAAAAGCTTTATTTCCTAACAATTTATCATTTTGAAGATCACAACAACCTTAAAGTCGGGTGAAATCAGAGAACGATGATTTGTCGGAAAAAATTCCCATTTGCATCATAGAAAATTCCCTTTCGACATTTTGCATAAAAACCTCCGATAGTTAGAAATCTGCTAGGACAAATGGGTTCCAAAAGGTTTATTTCAGTACGATTTATGATTTTAGTGATCATAACACCATTCAAGTCTTGTGAAATCAGAGCACGAGGATTTCTGAAAAAAAATAAAATTCCCTTTTGCTCCATAGAAAATTACCTTTCGATATTTTTCCTAAAAAGCTCCGACAGTTAGAATTTTGTTAGGAAAATTGGATTCCTAATGGATTTCTTTTGGAGATCAGAACACCCTTAAAGTCAGGTGAAATAAAAAATGAAGATTTGTAAGAGAAAATTCCTTTTTGCTCCACAGAAAACTCTAGTTCGATATTTTGCCTAAAAAACACATAAAGTTAGAAATCTGCTAGGAAAAGTGGGTTCCAAAAGCTTTCTTTCTTATTGATTTATCATTTTGGAGAACACAACTCCCTTAAAGTCAAGTAAATCCAGAAAAGAAAGATTTGTGAGAGAAAATTCCTTTTTGCTCCCTAGAAAATTCCCTTTCTCTTTTTTTCCTAAAAACTCAGAGAATTGGAAATCTACTGGGAAAAATGGGTTGCCAAAGCTTTATTTCCTAACAATTTATCATTTGGAGATCACAACAACCTTAAAGTCGGGTGAAATCAAAGAACGATAATTTTTCTGAAAAAATTCCCGTTTGAATCATGAAAAATTCCCTTTTGATATTTTCCCTAAAAACCTCCAACAGTTGGAAATCGCAATGACAAATGGGTTCCAATAGTTTTATTTCCATACGATTTATGATTTTGGTGATCACAACACCATTCAAGTCGTGTATAATTAGCAAACAAAAGTTACCGTTTGCTCCATTGAAAGTTCCCTCTCGATTTTTTGCCTAAAAACCATCGACAGTTGGAAATCTGCTCGAATAATGGGTTCCAAAAGCTTTATTTCTATACAATTTACCATTTTGGAGATCATAATGCCGTTAAAGTTGGGTGAAATGAAAGAACCAAGATTTGTCAGAACAAATTCCGTTTTACTCCATAGAAAATTCCCTTTCGATATTTTTCCAAAAAAACTCCAACAATTGGAAATTTGTAGGGAAAATTGGGTTCCAAAAGCTTTATTTGCTACCGAATTATACTTATGGAGATCACGACATCCTTAAAGTCTGGTGAAATCAGAAAACGAATATTTGTTAGAGAAAATTCCTTTTGCTCCATAGAAAATTCCCTTTCGATATTTTGCCTAAAAATCTAAGAGAGTTGGATATCTGCTGGGAGAAATAGGTTCCAAAAGCGTTATTTCCTACCGATTTATCATTTTTGAGATCACAACACCCTTAAAGTCAAGTCTAATCGAGAACAAAGATTTGTCAGAAAAAATTCCCGTTTGCTCCATAGAAAAATCCCTTTCGATATTTTGCCTAAAAACCTCCGACAGTTTGAAATCTGCTTGGACAAATGGTTTCCAAAGCTTTATTCCCGTATGATTTACCATATTGGAGATCACAACACCATTTAACTCCTGTGAAATCTGAGAACGAATATTTGTGAAAAAAAATACCCTCTTCCCCCATAGAAAATTACCTTTTGATATTTTTCCTAAAAAGCTTCGACATTTAGAATTTTTTTGGGAAAATTGGGTTCCTAACAAATTTCTCTTGGAGATCACAACACCCTTAAAGTTAAGTGAAACAAAACATGAAGATTTGTAAGAGAAAATTCATTTTTGCTCTATAGAAAATTCCAGTTCGATATTTTGCCTAAAAAACACATAAAGTGAGAAATCTGCTAGGAAAAGTGGGTTCCAAAAGCTTTCTTTCTTATCGATTTATCATTTTGGAGATGACAACACCCTTAAAGTCAAGTGAAATCAAAGAACTAAGATTTGTCAGAACAAATTCCGTTTTTCTCCATAGAAAAGTCCCTTTGGATATTTTTCCTACAAAACTTCGACAGTTGGAAATTTGCTGGAAAAATTGGGTTCCAAAAGATTTATTTGCTACCGAATTATACTTGTGGAGATCACGCCACCCTTAAAGTAAGGTGAAATCATAAAACGAAGATTTTTTAGAGAAAATTCCTTTTTCTTCGAATAAAATTCCCATTCAATATTTTGCCTAAAAAACTTAGAGAGTTGGAAATCTTTGGAAAATAATGTTCCAAAAGCGTTATTTCTTACCGATTTATCACTTTTGAGATCACAACACCCTTAAAGTCAAGTGAGATCAGAAAACAAAGATTTGTAAGAGAAAATTCCTTTTTGCTCCATAGAAAGTTGCTTTCATATATTTTGCCTAAAAAACTCAGAGAGTTGGAAATCTGCTGGGAAAAATGGGTTGCAAAGGCTTTATTTGCTAACAATTTATCATTTTGGAGATCACAAAAACCTTAAAGTCGGGTGAAATCAAAGAACGACAATTTGTTTGAAAAAATTTCTGTTTGCATTATAGAAAATTCCCTTTCGATATTTTGACTAAAAACCTCCAACGAGTTGGCAATCGCTAGAAAAATGGGTTCCAAAACTTTTATTTCCGTAGGATTTACGATTTTGGAGATTAGAACACCATTCAAGTCATGTGAAATCAGAGAACAAAAATTTGTGAGAAAAAATTCCCATTTGCTCCATTCAAACTTCCCTTTCGATTTTTTGCCTAAAAACCATCAACGGTTGGAAATCTTCTCGAATAATGGGTTCAAAAGCTTTATTTCCGTATGATTTACCATTTTAGAGATCATAATGCCGTTAAAGTCATGTGAAATCAGACAATCAAGATTTGTCAGAAAAAAAATTTCCTTTTGCTCCACAGAAATTTCCCTTTCAATATTTTTCCTAGAGAGCTCCGACAGTTGGAAATATGCTGTAAAAAAAGGGTTCCAAAAGCTTTATTTCTTATCGATTTATCATTTTGGTGATCACAACACCCTTAAAGTCAGGTGAATTTAGAGAAGGAAGATTTGTTAGAAAAAATTCGCTTTTGCTCCAATGAAAATTCCCTTTCGATATTTTGTCGAAAAACCACCGACAGTTGGGAATCTTTGGGACAAATGGGTTCCAAAACTTTATTTCTGTACAATTTATTATTTCAAAGATCACAACAACCTTAAAGTCAGGTGAAATAAAAAAAACCAGGATTTTTTTGAACAAATTTCGTTTTACTCCATAGAAAATTCCCTTTCGATATTTATCCTAAAAAACTCCAACAGTTGGGAATTTGTTGGGTAAATTGGGTTCCAAAAGCTTTATTTGCTACCGAATTATACTTGTGGAGATCACGACACCCTTAAAGTCAAGTGAAATCGAAAACGAAGATTTGTTAGAGAAAATTGCCTTTTCCCCAAAGAAAATTCCCTTTTGATATTTTGCTAAGAAAAATAGGTTCCAAAAGCGTTATTTCCTACCAATTTATCATTTTTGAGATTATAACAGCCTTAAAGTCAGGTCAAATCAAAGAACAAAGATTTGTCGAAAAAAATTCCTGTTTACTCCATAGAATAGTCCCTTTCGATTTTTTGCGTAAAAACCTTCGACAATTGGAAATTTGCTTGGACAAATGGTTTCGAAAGCTTTATTCCCATACGATTTACCATATTGGAGTTCACAACTCCATTTAAGTCTTGTAAAATCAGAGAATGAAGATTTGTGAAAAAAAAAATACTCTTTTGCTCCATAGAAAATTACCTTTCGATATTTTTCCTAAAAAGCTCTAACAGTTAGAAATTTGTTGGGAAAATTGGGTTCCTAACAGATTTCTTTTGGAGATCACAACACCCTTAAAGTCAGGTGAAACAAAATAGGAAGATTTGTAAGAGAAAATTCCTTTTTGCTTCATAGAAAATTCTTGTTCGATATTTTGCCTAAAAAACACATAAAGTTAGAAATCTACTGGGAAAAGTGGGCTCCAAAAGCTTTCTTTCTTATCGATTTATCATTTTGGAGATCCCAACACCCTTAAAGTCAAGTGAAATCATAAAACAAAAATTTGTAAGAGAAAATTCTTTTTTGCTCTATAGAAAATTCCCTTTTCTATATTTTGCCCAAAAAACTCAGAGAGTTGGAAATCTACTAGGAAAAATGTGTTGCAAAAGCTTTTATTTCCTAACAATGTATCATTTTGGAGATCACAACAACCTTAAAGTCGGGTGAAATTAGAGAACAATGATTTGTTTGAAAAAATTCCCGTTTGTATCATAGAAAATTCCCTTTCGATATTTTGCCGAAAAACCTCCGACGAGATGGAAATCTGCTAGGACAAATGGGTTCCAAAAGTTTTATTTCCGTACGATTTATGATTTTAGTGAGCACAACACCATTCAAGTCATGTCAAATCGAGAACAAAAATTTGTCAGAAAAAATTCCCATTTGCTCCATTGAAAGTTCCCTTTCGATATTTTGCCAAAAAATCATCCATAGTTGGAAATATGCTCGAATAATGAGTTCAAAAAGCTTTATTTCTATATGGTTTACCATTTTGGAGATCATAACGCTGTTAAGGTCATGTGAAATCAAAGAATCATGATTTGTCAGAAAAAATTCCCTTTTGCTCCATATAACTTTCCCTTTCAATATTTTTCCTAAAGAGCTCCGACAGTTGGAAATATGCTGTAAAAAATGTGTTCCAAAAGCCTTATTTCTTATCAATTTATAATTTTGGTGATCACAACACCCTTAAAGTCAGGTGAAATTAGAGACCGAAAAATTGTCAAAAAACATTCCCTTTTGCTCAGAAAAAAAATTCCCTTTTGATATTTTGCCAAAAAACCTCCAACGGTGGAAATCTACTGGGACAATTGGGTTCCAAAAACTTGATTTCTATGCAACTTATTATTTCAAAGATCACAACACCCTTAAATTCGGGTGAAATCAAAGAACCAGGATTTGTCAGAACAAATTCCGTTTTACTCCATAGAAAATTCCCTTTCGATATTTTTCCAAAAAAGCTCAAAGAGTTGGAAATTTGCTGGGAAAATTGGGTTCCAAAAGCTTTATTTCCTTCCAATTTATCATTCATGATTTCACAACATCCTTCAAGTCACGTAAAATCTGAGAACAAAGATTTGTCAGGAAAAATTCCCATTTACTCCATAAAAAAGTCCTTTTCAATATTTTGCCTAAAAACCTCCGACAATTGGGAACCTGCCGGGAAAAATGGTTTCCAAAGCTTTATTCCCATACGATTTACCATATTGGAGATCACAACACCATTTAAGTCTTGTAAAATCAAAGAACGAAGATTTGTCAGAAAAAATTCGCGTTTGCTTCATAGAAAATTACCTTTCGATATTTCCACTAAAAAGATACGATAGTTAGAAATTTGTGGGGAAAATTAGGTTTCCAACATATTTCTTTTGGAGATCACAACACCCTTAAAGTCAGGTGAAATAAAAAATGAAGATTTGCAAGAAAAAATTCCTTTTTGCTCCATAGAAAATTTTCGTTCGATATTTTGCCAAAAAAAAAAACTCATAATGTTAGAAATCTACTAGGAAAAGTGGGTTCCAAAAGCTTTCTCTCTTATCGATTTATCATTTTGGAGATCCTAACAACCTTAAACTCGGGTGAAATTAGAGAACGATGATTTGTCTGAAAAAATTCCCATTTGCATCATAGAAAATTCCCTTTCGATATTTTGCCTAAAAACCTCTGACAGATGGAAATCTACTAGGACAAATGAATTCAAAAAGTTTTATTTCCATACGATTTACGATTTTGGTGATCACAACACCATTCAAGTCATGTCAAATCGAGAGAACAAAAAGTTGTCGAAAGATTCCCATTTGCTCCATTGAAAGCTCCTTTCGATATTTTGCCTAAAAACCAACAACAGTTGGAAATCTACTCAAATAATCGGTTCCAAAAGCTTTATTTTTGTACGGTTTACCATTTTGGAGATCATAACGCCGTTAAAGTCATGTGAAATTAGAGAATCATGATTTGTCAGAAAAAAAAATTCCCTTTTCCTCCATATAACTTTCCTTTTCAATATTTTTCCTAAAGAGCTACGACAGTTGGAAATATGCTGTAAAAAATGTGTTCAGAAAGCTTTATTTCTTATCGATTTATAATTTTGGTGATCATAACACCCTAAAAGTCAAGTGAAATTAGAGACCGAAAAATTGTCAAAAAACATTCCCTTTTGCTTCGAAGAAAATTCCCTTTTGATATTTTGCCGAAAAACCTCCGACAGTTGAAAATCTACTGGGACAATTGGGTTCCAAAAACTTGATTTCCGTACAACTTATTATTTTGGAGATCACAACACTCTTAAATTTGGGTGAAATCAAAGAACCAGGATTTGTCGAGCAAACTCCATTTTACTACATAGAAAATTCCCTTTCGATATTTTTCCAAAAAAGGCCAGAGAGTTGGAAATTTGCTGGGAAAATTGGGTTCCAAAAGCTTTATTTCCTACCAATTCATCATTCTTGATTTCACAACACCCTTAAAGTCATGTCAAATCTAACAACAAAGATTTGTCAGGAAAAATTCCCATGTACTCCATACAAAAGTCCCTCTCAATATTTTGCCTAAAAACCTACGACAATTGGGAACCTGCTAGGACAAATGGTTTCCAAAGCTTTATTCCCGTATGATTTACCATATTGGAGATCACAACACTATTTAAGTCTTGTAAAATTAGAGAACGAAGATTTGTCGAGAAAAAATTCCCGTTTGCTTCATAGAAAATTACCTTTCAATATTTTCCCTAAAAAGATACAACAATTAGAAATTTGTGGGGAAAATTAGGTTTCCAACATATTTCTTTCGGAGATGACAACACCCTTAAAGTCAGGTGAAATCAAAAATGAAGATTTGTTAGCAAAAATTCCTTTATGCTCCATAGAAAATTTTCGTTCGATATTTTGCCAAAAAAGCTCATCATGTTAGAAATCTACTGGGAAAAGTGGGTTCCAAAAGCTTTCTCTCTTATCGATTTATCATTTTGGAGATCACAACACCCTTAAAGTCAAGTGAAGTCGAAAATGAAGATTTGTCAGGAAAAATTCTTTTTCGCTGCATAGAAATTCCTTTCCAATATTTTGCCTAAAAAACTCATAAAGTTGGAAATCTGCTGGGAAAAATGGGTTGCAAAAGCTTTATTTCCTAACAATTTATCATTTTGGAGATCACAACAAACTTAAAGTCGTGTGAAATCGAGAACGAAGATTTGTCTAAAAAAATTCTTGTTTGCTTCATAGAAAATTCCCTTTTGATATTTTGCCTAAAAACCTCGGATAGTTGGATATCGATTGGGACAAATGCATTCCGAAATTTGTATTTCCTTATGATTTACGATTTTGGGGATCACAACACCATTCAAGTCGTGTGAAATCAGAGAACGAAGATTTGTCAGAATAAATTCCCGTTTGCTCCATAGAAAGTTCCCTTTTGATATTTTTCCTAAAAACCTCTGACATTTGGAAATCTGCTATAAAAAAATAGGTTCCAAAAGCTTTAATTCTTATCGATTTATCATTTTGGTGATCATAACACCCTTAAAGTCAAGTGAAATAAGAGAACAAAGATTTGTTAGAAAAAATTCCCTTTCGATATTTTGCCGAAAGCCTATGATAGTTTGAAATTTGCATGGTTAAATGGGTTTCAAAAGCTTTATTTTCGTACAATTTACCATTTTGGAGATCACAACACCATTCAAGTCATGTGAAATCAGAGAACGAAGATTTGTCTGAAAAATTGCCCTTTTGCTCCGTAGAAAGTTCCCTTTTGATAGTTTGCTTAAAAACCTCATACAGTTGGAAATCTACCGTAAAAAATGGGTTCCAAAAGCTTTATTTCCGATCGATTTATCATTTGGTGATCAAAACACCCTTAAAGTCAGGTGAAATTAGAGAATGATAATTTGTCGGAAAAAATTCCCTTTTGCTCCAAAGAAAATTCCCTTTCGATATTTTGCTAAAAAACCTCCAACAATTGGAAATCTGCTTGGACAAATGGGTTCCAAAAGCTTTATTCCTGTACAATTTTTTATTTTGCAGACCACAATACCCTTAAAGTCGAGTAAAATCAAAGAACGAAGATTTGTTAGAACAAATTCTCTTTTGCTCCATAGAAAATTCCCTTTTCAATATTTTTCCTAAAAAACTTCGATAGTTGGAAATTTGCTGAAAAAATTGGGTTCCAAAAGCTTTATTTCTTATCATTTATCATTTTGGTGATCACAACACCCTTAAAGTCAGGTGAATTTAGAGAAGGAAGATTTGTCAGAAAAAATTCCCTTTTGCTCCAATGAAAATTCCCTTTCGATATTTTGTCGAAATACCTCCGACAGTTGGAAATTTGCTAGGACAAATGGGTTCCAAGAGCCTTATTTCCTTACAATTTATTATTTTGGAGATCACAACACTGTTAAAGTCGGTTGAAATTAGAGAACGGTGATTTGTCTGAACAAATTCCCTTTTGCTCCATAGAAAATTCTCTTTCGATATTTTCGTAAAAAACTTCCATAGTTGGAAATCTACAGGGAAAATTGGGTTCCAAAAGCTTTATTTGCTACCAAATTAAACTTTTGGAGATCATAACACCCTTAAAGTCAGGTGAAATCAGAAAACAAAGATTTGTAAGAGAAAATTCCTTTTTGCTCCATAGAAAATTCCTTTTCGATATTTTGCTTAAAAAACTAAGAGAGTTAGAAATCTGGTGTGAAAAATGGGTTCCAAAAGCTTTATTTCCTAGTGATTTATCATTTTTGAGATCCTAACACTCTTAAAGTCAGGTCAAATCAGAGAACGAAGATTTGTTGGAAAAAATTGTCGTTTGCTCCATAGAAAATTCCCTTTCAATATTTTGCATAAAAACCTCCGACAGTTAGAAATCCGTTGGTACAAATGGGTTTCAAAGCTTTAATCCCATACGATTTACCATATTGGATATCACAACACCATTAAAGTCATGTGAAATCAGAGAACGAAGATTTGTCAGAAAAAATTCCTGTTTGCTCCATAGAAAATTACCTTTTGATATTTTTCCTAAAAAGCTCCAACAGTTAGAAGTTTGTTGGGAAAATTGGGTTCCAAAAGCTTTTTGTGCTATTGAATTATAATTTTGGAGATCAGAACACCCTTAAAATCAGGTGAAATAAAAAACGAAGATTTGTAAGAGAAAATTCCTTTTTGCTCTATAGAAAATTCTCATTTGATATTTTGCCTAAAACACTCTTATTGTTAGAAATCTGTTGGGAAAAATAGGTTCTAAAAGCATTCTTTCTAATCGATCTATCATTTTGGAGATCACAACAACCTTAAAGTTAGCTGAAATCACAAAACGAAGATTTGTAAGAGAAAATTCCCTTTAAATATTTTGCCTAAAAATCTAAGAGAGTCGGAAATCTGCTGGGAAAAATGGTTTCCAAAAGCTTTATTTCCTACTGATTTATCATTTTTGAGATCACAACACCCTTAAAGTCGGGTCAAATCGAGAACGAAGATTTGTAAGAAAAAATTCCCGTTTGCTCCATAGAAAATTCCCTTTTGTTATTTTGCATGTAAACCTTTTACAGTTGGGAATTTGCTAGGACAAATGGGTGCCAAAGCTTTATTCCCGTATGATTTACCATATCGGAGATCACAACAGCATTTAAGTCATGTGAGATCAAAGAACGAAGATTTGTAAGAAAGAATTCCCGTTTACTCCATAGAAAATTACCTTTCAATATTTTTTTCTAAAAGCTTCGACAGTTAGAAATTTGTTGGGAAAATTGGGTTTCCAATAGATTTCTTTGGAGATCACAATGCCCTTAATGTCGGGTGAAATAAAAAACAAAGATTTGTAAGAGAAAATTCCTTTTTGCTCCATAGAAAATTCCCGTTCGATATTTTGCCTAGAAAACTCATAATGTTAGAAATCTGTTGGAAAAAATGGGTTCCAAAAGCTTTCTTTCTTATCGATTTATCATTTGGAGATCACCACACCCTTAAAGTCAAGTGAAATGAGAAAACGAGGATTTGTAAGAGAAATTCCTTTTTGCTCCATAGAAAACTAAGAGAGTTGGAAATCATTGGGAAAAATATGTTGCAAAAGCTTTATTTCCTAAAAATTTATTATTTTGGAGATCACAACAACCTTAAAGTCATGTGCAATCGGAGAATGAAGATTTGTCGAAAAAAAATTCCCGTTTGTTCCATAGAAAATTCCTTTTCTATATTTTGCCTAAAAACCTCCTACGTTTGAAATCTTGGGTTAAATGGTTCCAAAAGCTTTATTTTCGTACAATTTACCATTTTGGAGATCACAACACCATTAAAGTCATGTGAAATAAGAGAATGAAGATTTGTCCAAAAAAATTCCTTTTGCTCTATAGAAATTTCCCTTTCGATATTTTGCCTAAAAAGCTCGGACGGTTGGAAATCTGCTGGGAAAAATATGTTGCGAAAGCTTTATTTCCTACCTATTTGTCATTTTGAAGATCACAACACCCTTAAAGTTAGGTGAAATCGGAGAATGAAGATTTGTTAGAAAAAATTCATTGTTGCTTTATAGAAAATTCTTTTCGATATTTTGCCTGAAAAACTCATAGAGTTGGAAATCTGCTGGGAAAAATGGATTCCAAAAGCTTTATTTCTATCATTTTAGAGATCACAACACCCTTAAAGTCGGGTGAAATCAGAGAACGAAGATTTGTCAAAGAAAATTCCCTTTTGATATTTTGCCTAAAAACCTCCGACTGTTGGAAATCTGTTGGGACAAATGGGATCCAAAGCTTTATTTCTATACAATTTACCATTTTTGAGATCACAACACCATTAAAGTCATATGAAATCAGAGAACGAAGATTTGTGTGAAAAAATTCCCGTTTGCTTCATAGAAAATTCCCTTTCGATACTTTGCCTAAAAACCTCCGACAGTTGGAAATCTGCCAGAACAAATGGGTTCCAAAGCTTTATTTCTGTACAATTTACCATTTTGGAGATCACAAAACCATTAAAGTAACGTGAAACCAGAGAACAAAGATTTGTCAGAAAAAATTCCCGTTTGCTCCATACAAAATTCCCTTTTGATATTCTACCTAAAAACCTCTGATAGTTGGAAATCTTATGGGACAAAAGGGAATTTTTTAGCGAACCAACATTGGATCACTTATTCAATGGAGCCACCTAGGGAAGGTAAGCAATTCAAAGGTTTTAAGAATCCAAATGGTGCTCAAAAACCATTTAAAGAGCAATTAATAGTGAGTTGTGAGGAAATATGCTAATAGTGTAGTAAAGATATGCCACAGCTATAGAAGGCAGGAGGTTGACTCAGGTGCGACGATGAGCACTTTAATTGAGCTTCGCAAGCGCCCTTAATACAGTCCAAACTTTAGACAATATCAATACTAAACTAAGAGCATAGTTTGAAAATTTGGAATTCAAAGTTAACATGAAAAATGAGTGCATAAGCATTACTTGAACTAAAATCAAGTTCAAGACAACAAAAATAAGAAAATTCAGACAAGTTCAAGACATTTAAGAGGTTCTAAAATGCCTACTTAGATGGATTTTATTTTTCAAGATTTTTTGTGCAAAGAGTTCAAATGGTGAGAATCAAAGACTGGGAAGACACATGAAGCAAATTTAGCAGGCAAATTGACCTAAAAGATTCTAGAAGAAAAACATAGTAAAAAGTTGTAGAAAAAATCACCAAATAGGTTAAAAAATCAGCATGATTGAAAGGGAACCCATAGACTATCAACTTCAAGAAAATTACACAATATTGAGATTATCAAAAGGAACAAACTTCAAAAAAAAAATTAAGGCGAGCTACATAGAGATTTATAAAAATTCAATAACGTGGAACATCGCGTCAAAAACATCACAAAACAGTAGGGTATCATGACACAATGACAGAGTTAGATCAAATAAACAAAGTCTAAACAATGTGAAATTTCACCATGAAGTAGACAAACTCAGATTCCCTAACGAGAAAATCACTCAAAAATGACAACAAGTCAGACTTAACGGGGGTGAAATAGGGGTTTCGAATTTTGTCTAGGTTAGATTTCTAAACTCAATTGACAAAAATGGAAAACAGGTCAAATGATATGTAAATCATGGAAAATCAGCATCATTGGAAAGATCAAGGTGATTCCTAAGACTTCTTAAGAGGGCTTGAGTTCAATCAAAGTCAAATCGATGGTTGAAAAATGATGTTCGTGAAGTCACACGTGTTAGCCACAAACAAATCATAACATGATGCATGTTTAATAGTCAATAAGATCACCTAGATAATGTATAAAAAGCATGAAACTTGTACACGATTGTCAACACCTAATTTTTATTCGATGTGTAATTAAAAGGTAAAAAATCGAGATTTGGTTTTCTAATCATGACGGAGCCCCATTTCTCGGCCAAGAAGTGTTGTTTTTCATTTCTTTCTTTTAAATTGTTGTTTTTTTAGCAATTTCTAGTTCATTTTCAAGAAAAACTCAAAAAGTCAAAAGATTGGCTTTCGAGTTGACTTTTCAGTCAACCCCGAGTAAAAATTTGACTTTTTATCCGAAAAGATATCATTTAGCCTTAATTTTACTTTTGTCAAATTAATTTCTCAAAAATTCAAAGATTTGATCAAAAAATCAATCTTTCAGGAAAAATCAATTAAATTGTTGACTTTTGGTCAAATCTTTGACAAAAAATTGAAAAATAAAAATAAAAAATGCACAAAAACACTTCTTTTAATGTAAATTTGACTTTTGTATCGAAAATTTTATGATAATCTGCTAAGAACCTTGTTTTCAAAATTTTTTCGGTTTTAGGTTCTAAATCAACCAAAAATAAAATTACTTTCATTTTAGCCATATTAGGTGTAGTTCCTTCTTCAACATTTAGTTTAGGGACTATTTTGAATCCGCTCGTGCATTCAATTTCACAAATTATTGAGTCAAAGTGTGAATTGTTGTTTTACACCCTAGTTAAGGGACGATCGTTCTTCACTTGTTTTCTGAAGGTAAGTCCGGATCCAAAATTGATTTTGAGAAATTCACATCAGAACTTATCAATTTGAAGGATTTTATTTTCCTAAGCATAAGAAAATCAAGCGATTAAGCTTCAATCGACAAAAGTCGAATTGACCTATTCATGGTTATAGTTTAATTTTGATAAATCTATATTCAATTTGAATATTAGACCTAGATTTATTTTTGACATAAGCTCGAGCGCTTCAATTCAAGGTCAATTTGAATGCGATAAGTGATCTTACACATGGATAGGTCATTAGATAGGGCAATTGTGATTGAATTCAATTTTAGCTAATTCGCAATTTTGCCAATTGAATTGCAAATTTGACCATTTTAGCCCTTTAGACTCAATTCAAAGCACCCATGATTTTGACCCATTGCCTTTCATGATAATTATTCAATTAGGTCGATAAAAGATCCCTAGATCATATTCATAAAGTTTGATTAGCTTAATTGAATCTTAATCGGCCAATTTCTTCTTAAAAATGATAAATTTCCTTTCCAATTTGGTCATTTAGGGATGAATCCACAAAGGTCACAAATGAGCAAAATGGCCAGAACAAGACCAAACCGGTCAAGAACCAATCAAAAATCAACTAAATCGGACCGAATCAGTCTGATTGGTAGTCGACGGGGATGGCTAGTTCAGCCCCTTGCCGGCCGGTCCACGACCTTTGACGATCGATTTTGGAATCTTCTCGGTGCTAATTTCATTTATGCACCCTCAATTTACCAAAATTTTGCATATTGGTTCTTGAATCTCATCAAATTGCAAATTAACCCATAATCGGACATTTTGACGCAATTCTCAATTTTGGCTCAAGTTTTTGCAAATCAAACCCATTAGATAGATTACCCAATACCTTAAGATCATAACAAAACCCTCGAAATCAATTTTTGACTGTTGGATTTGAATGTTGATTTGCTATGATTGAGTATTCTTGATTGATCATGAATGATTAACTTGATTTGGCCTAAAACCTATATTTACATATACTTGGACTAATCTACTATTTTTGCAAAAATAAGGTCCAAAATGACCTTATTTGAATTTGAGTTCTTCTTGACATTGATAATACACGTAACAAGCTTTGAATTGATAGGTTGTACGTCCCGATTGAGCATCTTTTGAGCTTCAAGAAACATCTCCAAAGATGAGTGATTCTGCAGTAGTTTGAGTTAGTTTTTAATTATGTTCTTGTTCCGCCTTCTGTCCTTTCTATTTTTGTGCAATTTCCTTTGTTGATTTTTGGAGAATTATTCCTTCATGTTGATACCTAAATTTTTGCATAAATTTTGGGGTTAATTTTAATTAAAAAATAATAAAAACACATGGCATATAGTTTAGAAGCATTTTATTTTTATTTTGTTTTATTTTAGACCGCCGATGAGGGAAGGATTTTTCACATATACACTAAGGATGTATTTTGTGCAAAAAAAAGGAATTTTTTTGGATGGAATATGCGAAACATACAAAGGGGAATATTGCGCGAGGTAAGTATATTTCGACAATGTATTTAGGGGTATCGTGCACGAACAAAAAGGAAACAAATATATTGCGAAGATACATTTTTTAAGTTTATAAAAGACGACGCGAGCAAAAGGAAAAGGGGATTCTTTCCTTCGGGTGAAAAAAGAACGCAAAAAAGTAAAAGGTGAAAAGTGAGTGACGTGAGATAGAGAAAAAGTAGAAAAAAAGGGGCGAAACCCTAATCGAGGGACTACTCATCTTCCCCGAGGGTCCCTTGACCCCGCCGGCGCCGCATCTTCGTCCATGAGCCCTGGCGCTCGAAGCTCGCGCCCCCCCCCCCCGACGTTCCGCCATCGCATCTTCGTTCGCGAGCCCCAGCGCCTGTCGACCCAGCAGATTGGTCCCGTCACTTGCAACTCCCACATCCGGCGACGATCGGACGTTTCTGCTGCCCCGCCGTCGCTGATTTGCCGCATCAACCTCGATCTGCCGCATCGGAGTTGCTCCTCGATGTTGTTGTTCCAAATCGGCCCGCCTTTGCCCAGATCCGCCTCGTCGAAACGCGTAGAAGCCCCTGCTATGCCTGCGATGCTGCCCGCTGATCTCGCCGTGCCGCCCCGACGCCGCCTCTACCTTGCTTCGCCTACGTTCGGAGTTCCTCGCCCACGACGCCCGCACCGGACCCTCGACACTCCCAGATCCAACGCCGCCCCGTGTCGATCTGCGACGCCCGCATGCAAATCTGATGTCAGCCTCATGCCGGCCCGTGTCACTACCCTCACCGAAGATCCCTCATCCTAGCCGGACCGGCCACTAGCTTTATTTTTCTTTTTCTTTTTAAAAAAAAAAAAAAGAAAAAAAAGAGAAAAAAGGAAAATTAGGTAATTTTTTTCTTTTTATTTTGTTTTTAAATATTTTTGATATTTCATATTATCTGTTTTTCTTTAGTGTAATTATCCCTTTAATGCGAAATTGAAATTGCATGATATGAAATTGCCTTGAAATTAGTGATTGTCGGTCCGATTTTCGCGCCCGAAATCTGACTTGTTATCACTCGAAAAATTGCTAATCCGATCTCTCGCCCGAGATTCGATTCGTGATTTATGTGAAATTGGCCAACCCGATCTCATGTGCAAGATATGGTTCGTCAATTTTGGTACCGATATTGCTTGATTTGCTGTCGTGTAACTTAAGTTAATTTTCTAAATAAAAAAAAAATCCAAAATGTATGTTAGAATTAGGTTTATTTGTTATTTTAGGGTTTGCATGTTTAGAATAGAAATTTTATTCTGAATTTTAAAAAATAAAAATTCAAAATATTCAAAAATTAAAAAAAAATCAATTAATTTAGGTTGCTAGTTCTTTCTTAATTTGGATTACATGTTTAATTATTTGGCAATTATTAATTTCGAAGTTAAAAAAAGGAAAAAAAAAAGAAAAACAACAAAAAATTATCGTACATATGTCATGTAGAATTAGGGCATATTTTGCACATCATTGCATGTTAGGACTGCATGTTAATTAATTATAGGTTTAAATAATTTCTCCAAGATAGATTGCATGCTTATTAAGAAAATAAAAAATCATGTGCACGTCATATAGAATTAGGTTCATGAGATGCACATCATTTAATAATTGTTATTAGGTTCATTTAATTAGAAGTTGCATACTTAATTGTTGCATTTTCATTCAGAAATGACAAAATTTTTACTCAGCATTCATATAGTTTAGGACATGTTGCCACGCCATATCATTTCATATTAGATTAGAAGCATTGCATTGCATGATTTTCATTAATTAAGTGAAAAAAAAAAGCTTGAGTGATTGCGTGTTAATTAGAAATCATATCTAGGACTGCTTATGTGAATTCTGATCTTACAACGCAGATGCTTTCGTTGCTATGAGGTAAGTTTTGCAATTTATTTATTGCTCTTTCTTATATGTTAAATTGATGGTTTGCGCACTCACATGATCGCCTCACGTGTTAGGAAAATAGCTTAAAATTAATTCAAGCTGCTTGCCAAACATTTTTGAAAATAAAAGAGAAAGGTACCGAAAGGGCGTTGGAGAAATCTCGCGTAATCAAGTCCTCCAACTCATAAATCTCTGGTTTGTAGGAGTAAAATAAATCTCCCATTAGTTTACTTGAGTTTCTAATCGACCCACCAAAAAATAGATTACTAGCGACTCCTAGATAAAATCTATCTGCATGTTAAGAATTTAAACCTAAGTCGCGAATTGGTATGGGCTTGGGAGAGCCCGAGTTAAGTCTAGGCTTAATAATCCATTAGCCAAATTTTAGGTGGTTCACCTCAAAAAAATTAGGTCGGGACAGCTTGGCGACTCCGCTGGAGACTTATGTTAAAACACTTAGTGGACTTAGGCCAATTTTCTTTTTCTGAAAAAATATTTTTGTTTGGCAGTTTGGGAGGTATAAGAGAAGTAGTGATTGCTAACCCTTGTCTTATAGGTTGGAGTTGAGTATGAATGTTTTAAATTCAAGTTATTGAAATGTTGTTTGATTTAGATTGATGTGCATGCTTTGCATTTATCACTACACTTTGCACACACAACCTGCCGTCGGACCTGGGCCGCATATGATCATTTAGGATGGTATTGAGATGGATACTGCTCCGACCGCATGCTCGCAGTATGAGTCGTCCATCTCAATCCCAAAGTTTCTTCTATGGTGTCAAGAGTACCCACCTCGGTCTACATGCCCGCGACCCTAGTCGGCTATTTGACCAAGCTGGAGTCACGAGGACCCGACATAGTCCACAAGCCCATGGCTAGTCTGATAATCCTTGTGGGTCCAGCTTGCTAAGCCTTATAGATTAGAAATCGAACCACTTACCATGCACATGTCTATGTGATTGTCATTGATCTTTCTTGGTGAAGTAAGTCTTCTATCCTTATATCATGCAATTTATTTTGTCATACTCTTGGTCCGTCCATGACAATTTAGGTCAATCATTGATTTAATTCATTTGTCAATTAGAAATGAAATGAGGAAATTGCCATGCAATGAACATTTAAAACAAACTTTGGAGAATTTGTCTTCAATTCATGTTTATGAAATTTGATTTTGTTAGAGTGTCAAATTCCCTTATTGTACGAACTTTTCATGAAAAAAAATAAAAAAATTGATTAGATCATTGTCATGGATTGGTTCTCTATTTACACATCGTGCTTACATATTTTCATTTATTTTAATTTAGGTGATAACAGATCCTTCACGCTCTCCCATCATCATGCGATTAAGAGCTAGAATGGCTGATCAAGCTTAAATGCGTGATCGTATGTCCGCCGTGGAAGACCAACTCAAACAGTTGCTCGCCTTTATTAAGCTCCTGACAACTCAAATCCAGTCCCTCCACGCGAATCCGACTCCTCCACCTACTCTTCCCGAGATAGTAGTGGATGATGACCACATGCTTGATCTGGAAGATGATCCACCATTAATCACCGATGAAAAGACAAAGCCGAATAATGTCCTTTTGGTAGATCAGGATGAACGCTTCACAAAGCTGGAAGAAAAACTAAACCAACTGCATTAGTCGCAGAAGCTCATCTACTGATGTATCACGTGCGTATGGCCCAATACGTCAAGAATGAGCCCCTTATTATTCCATGCAAGTTTGACTGGGCCTGCATTGAATTGGTATGTCATGAAGAATGTAAACCTTCTCGACACTTGAAATGAAGTTGCCGACGCATTTCTCAAGCAATACAAGTTCAACATGGATATTGCACCTACCCGAGAGGATCTTGAGAGGATGGAGAAAAAGAAGAACGAATTGTTCAAAGAGTATGCCGTGAGATGGAGAAATTTGGCAACTCAAATCACTCCCGAGCCTACTAACAAGGAGCTGATGAAGTTGTTTATCTAAACCCTCCCATTTAAGTTCCGTAACCAAATGGCCAGCACATATGTTGAAGACTTCAATCAGCTTATTCCCGTGGGAGAACAAATCGAGATGGGGATAATGGAAGGATGGTTTACTGAACCATTGACCAGAAGATTCTCTGCCAAGAAGGAGAAGGAAGCTGCTGAAGACATGAATATGGCTTATAGCCAAGAAAGTACCAATCGTGCCCTGACTATCCAAATGAATCAAAGGCAACAACAAGTTGTCCAAGCAGGAAGATAGTTCACCCCTCTCCCTGGATCTCCATCCCAAGTGTTGGCAATCCTAAGAAAGAAATGTTTGCTTACTAGTGAACCAAAACGTCCTAACCGTGAAAGCATTCGAACCTACGACCCAATGAAGAAGTGTGACTACCATAGCAGCAAATTGGGGCATTCAACTGATGAATGTTTCACTCTCAAGCATAAGATCGAAAACCTCTTGGATACGAAGGCCTTCTCATTTCAAACTGCTCGACCGAATGTCCAGAAGAATCCTCTACTAGAGCATAAGGGTATGGTCAAGTTATCCTTGAACCAGACGTTGAGTTCGAATCGAGTTACCACTCATTTGAGTTGGTGTCCACCATACATGCATTTCGAGACTCACCACCACCCACTCCTGAAGTTTCAAATGCTACCCTTATGATGGGAAGGGTGATGGTTGGGAATGGTTTTGTTCTTGGTAGAGGCCTTGGAAGAAATGGTTAGGGTATTCAAAGTCCCAATGAAGCCCCTCAGAGGTCTCGTGCTGTTGGAAGAGGCGGGGAAAGTTCTGGAAGACAAAGACAGGAAAGGCGGAACTTACCACCTGACCAAAGGCAAGGAAGGCAAAACCCACCACCCCCAAGCATTCGCGTGACATTCCTTGGTCCTCCAATAATGATGCAAGATGAAGCAGAAGTAATGGACACCCTGGGGCAACCAAGTGGAAAATTCGACTATTTGGTGAAGTATTCTGCTCCTCCCAGTTTCTACATTGATCCTCGTAGCATTGTCCCAGATGGATGGGGCGGCATGGATGATCCGACGCCCCTGGAGACAGAGAACCCTGATGAGGTATTGGAAGGAATCACAAGTCTCTTTGATGATGTCTTCACAGGAACCATCGACGAAGGACCTCCGGAGGAAATGGGCCCTGGCCCACAAGAGTAACTCATTTATCACTTTTGCATATTCCCCTACGCGGGAATTTTTATTGCTTTCTAGGAGTTGTTTTCGATTTCTTTGTCGCTTTCTTCTTAGGGCTTGAATCGCATTTTCCATTCAATAAATTGTAATTGATTGATGAATTTCAATAAAATTACAAGTTTTATTTTGAGGGCATGATGAGGTACATCAAACCAGCCCAGTGATAATATCCAGTCGATAAACAAAAAAAAAAATCCAAGGAGAATTCTAAGGCCTGGGCTTCATCATGCTTTCTCGTGTCAAAATGCTTCAAAAAAAAATGCTTTTCCAATTGCTTTTCAAAAATTTCTTCAAAAAAAAAAATCCTTCAAAAAATATAATTCACCCTATTTGTCCTTTTGATCCATCTACATTTTGTTTCAGGGACGATCTTATAGCATGCAAAGGTGTGAAAATAATCCAATCCAATTCTAGATTATGAGGGCAAGTTTGCTCCAAACTGCAGCCGCTCATATGTGGTGAAGAAGGTACTTCCCGAAGGTGTCTTGATCCAGGAAGAAATGGATGGTCTTGAGTTTTTCACTCCTGTTAGTCCTAATGCTGTCAAGAAGAATTACCCATGATTGAATTTGCCATGTCATGTTTTGAACCACAAGCATTTTCATAAATTGCCTCAATGAGTTGCAAATTTAATGGTCCAAATTTGTTACAAACCTTGCATGTTTTCCGTGATGAGTTATGTCAGATAAATTGAATGTGTCAAATGTGATACTTTGGAATGATGAAAGGCAAGCATTGTTCCATACACTTTTCATACACTAATCCCTAGTGAGTTGTGTGGAAAAATTCCATGCCCACAAGGAAAAGAGTGATCTGGCAAAGGGTACGTCAACCAAAGTGATGGGAGGCAATTTCTTCTTCGATCCGAAACACTACAGGTATACCCATTGTTTAGCCGTTTGAGCCCACACACATGAAGTGCTTTTTAGATTATCCCTATCAAGGATCATCTCATATTGGGACAAAATTTGAAATGAACGATAGAAATTTTCTTACTCACACTTCCATCAATCTTCGAGTATTGCTTTCGCAGTGTAACTTGTACAATAATTTAAAGTGCCATAGGATGATGAAGAGTAGTCATTTTTCTATCCTATACACTTTTATTCATTGCATAGCCCACTTGAGCTTATGAATTAATTTCATATTAAACCCAGTTGGTGATCATCCCCCACACTGGGGCAACACAAAAACATTCAAGTAGCATGAACTAGAATGCTGACAAAATGGAGACTCTATTCAAGGAAAATAAGTGCAAAAAATGGGGCATAAAAAAGCAGTGTTCCTGGTAAAAGAAATGCCAATGCCTAGAAAAGAAAAAAAATCAAACTCTTGATATAATGAGTCGTATCCCCAACAAGGTGATACTAAAACTTAAATGCTATTGCAATCAATGGAGATTTGATGAGAAAAAATCTTCGACAATGGAGTAGGAAAGTGGTGGAAATGTCAAGATGATCACCTACTTTGACCCTCTAAACACTTTTTGAGCCTAATGATCATTCATTTCGCAACCCATGAACCAAGCCTATGTTACGTCCCTTACAAAGTCTCTTCAGATTAGGGCACTTGAATTGACGTAAGAGTTCACATGTTTTAAGCATCACTTGAAGGAGTGCGAGTAAGATAATTTTTGCCACATTTCGTATGTTTCTTGACTTGTAAACCCCAAGACAATTGCGAAATGTCATTTTTCAACAGTCTTGACTCAAAGAGTCCCATTTGTTAAGCCATTGACCAAGCCGACATTACGGTCCCTATTAAAGACCCCTCAGATTAGTAAGGTCGTACCACTTGCGAGATTGCTCGAACCCTTGTCTAGCATGACGATGGTAAGATAGAATGATTGTCAAAATCCTGCATCAAAGGTCAGGATGAAACAGCCCTTTTGAAGAGGATGAGTGAAAAGTCCTTTCAGACTGAAGGATCCCTGATTTGACACATTCATGATACTCATGTGTTCATATTGGAATCTTCTTTTGAAATCCTTCCCATTAGGTAATGCATGATTGATAGAAATCATTACGCATGAACCTTACTTGAATTAATGCATGTGTTATTTGTAACCACAAATACATATTGCTTCTCCTACAATCATGTTTTACATGAGACATATCCCCAATGAACAAAGATGTCACCAGGTAAGTATATCTCTATCCATACCTTAAATACTTGTCATTGTACAGGTATTTTCCCTTTTGAATACACTGACACTCGATGAAGTTATCCCCAAAGATTTTTCCCCAGATTACAACGTTGGGCGACTGAAGAATGGTTCGGGTCCTAACCAAGCAAAACCTCTGTTTAGGCGACCGTAAAATGGTACGGGTCCTAAACAACATTTATTGCTCTAACAGGCGACTGTAGAATGGTACGAGTCATGGAAAAGCAATTCCTTATTCAGGCGACTTTAGAATGGTACGGGTCTTAGAAAGTGAATATTCATTTAGGCGATCGTAGTATGGTATGGGTCATAGACAAAACCTTTCTTCCCACTCAGGCGACCGTAGAATGGTATGGGTCCTGAAAAACAATTTTCATCGTTAAGGCGACTATAGAATGGTACGGGTCCTGGAAATTGAATCTTCATTTAGGCAACTGTAGAATGGTATGGGTCTTAGACAAAACCTTTCTTCCCACTCAAGCGACCATAGAATAGTACGGGTCCTGGAAAATAAATCCTCGTTTAGGCGACCGTAGAATGGTACGGGTACTAGGAAAACAGCCTCTTTGTAAAGCCGTGTTACTATTCTAGGCGACCGTAGAATGGTACGGGTTCTGGACATGTAACACCAACCACCTCGAACTACTCTATCTTCCTTGAAGGTAAGTTATTCCAGGTTAGTTCATTTATCATTTGCATTAGCATTTCCATGCATCATACAAATTGCATTAAAAAATGGAATTCATGTTCCAACAAAAAATCATTCATTGCATGTGCATGATCAAAATTTAGGTCTCAATTTACCTTTGAAGGCAACCTCTGCGAGCTCACCTTCAAAGAGGGGCAGCTGTTGACACCTAAATTTTTGCATAAATTTTTGGGTTAATTTTTGCTGAAAAAATAATAAAAACACATGGCACATAGTTTAGAAGCATTTTATTTTTATTTTGTTTTATTTTAGACCGTCGGTGAGGGAAGGATTTTTCACATATTCCATTAGGATTTTTCACATTTACACTGAGAGATGTATTTTACGCAAAAAGAGGAATTTTTTTTTGGATGGAATATGGGAAAAATACAAAAGGGAATATTGCGCGAGGTGAGTATATTTCAACGATGTATTTAGGGGTATCGTGCGCGAACAAAAAGGAAAAAATATA
This sequence comes from Eucalyptus decipiens, assembly GCA_014182575.1. Classification (NCBI taxonomy): domain Eukaryota; kingdom Viridiplantae; phylum Streptophyta; class Magnoliopsida; order Myrtales; family Myrtaceae; genus Eucalyptus; species Eucalyptus decipiens. The sequence continues at coordinate 319,335 of CM024617.1, forward strand.
TTGCAAAGATACATTTTTTAAGCTTATAAAAGACGACATGAGCAAAAGGAAAAGGGGGTTCTTTTCCGTTGGGTAAAAAAGAACGCAAAAAAGTAAAAGGTAAAAAGTGAGTGAAGCGAGATAGAGAGAAAAAGTAAAAAAAAAGGGGCAAAAAACTAATTGGGGGACTGCTCATCTTCCACAAGGGTCCCCCAACCCCGACCCCGCCATGCCACATCTCCGTTTGCGAGCCCTGGCGCCCGAAGCTCACCCCCCCAAACATTCCGCTGCTGCATCTCCGTTCGCGAGCCCTGGTGCCTATCGACCCAGCAAATTGGTCCCGTCGCCTACAAATCCCACATCCGGCAACAATCTGACGTTTCTACTGTCCCACCATCGCCGATTTGCCGCATCAACCCCGATCTGCCGCACCGGAGTTGCTCCCCAACGTCGTTGCTCCAGATCGACCCGCCTTGCCTAGATCTGCCTTGCCGGAACGCGTCGAAGCCCCTGCTCCGCCCGTGACGCCACCCGATGGTCTCACCGTGCCGCCCGACGCTGCCTCCGCCTTGGTTCTACCTACGTTCAGAGTTCCTCGCCCGCGATGCCCTGCACCCAGACCCTCGACACTCCCAGATCCGACGCCGCCCCGTGCCGATCCGTGACGCTCACATCCATATTCGACGTCGGCCCCGTGCTGGCCCGTGTCACTACCCTCGCTGGAACCCTCGCCGGAGATCCCTCCTCCTCGTCGGACTGGCAACCAGCTTTATTTTTCTTTTTCTTTTTAGAAAAAAAAAAGAAAAAAAAGAGAAAAAAAGAAGAAAAATTAGAATTCATATCTAGGACCACTTATGTGAATTCTGATCTAACAACGCAGATGCTTTCGTTGCTATAAGGTAAGTTTTGCAATTTATTTATTGCTTTTCTTAGATGTTAAATTGATGGTTTGCGCACTCACATGATCACCCCACGTGTTAGGAAAATAGCTTAAAATTAATTGAAGCTGCTTGCCAAACATTTTTCAAAATAAAAGAGAAAGGTACCGAAAGGGCTTTGGAGAAATCTAGCGTAATCAAGTTGTGATATCCCAAATTTCGACCCCATCCCAAATATATGAAATGGGCATGAGTTAACCAATCTATTGGGTGAAGCCGTTAAGGGATATAATCACGGTAAAATCTCTAAAAGCTACTCGATAGGTCGGATCGGACTAAAATCGCATTCGACCGATTTTAACCACGAAATTGAATTCGGTTTCGAAAATTGGACGTTCGAGCATATCACAATTCATTTTTAGGATGTCGTCTTGTCTTTCGGAGAAATTCCAGCAAGTTCGGGGTTTTTACGGAAAATCGATTCGGACGTCGCAGAAAATTAGTGGAAAGTCGGCTTAGCCCATTTAAAGGGAATTTTGACTTCTAAGCCGAACTATTGGATGATGGGAATTTGTGGAGATGTGTGGGATTTCTCTTCGGCGAAATTAGACTTCGAATTGGTGAAGTTGAGGATGAAATCGAAGCCAAAGTTTAATGAAATTCGGAACCAAGGGAGGGCAGCATTATTTTGGCTTCAAGTTGGAATTTTGGTGGATAATTTGCAAGATTTTAATTGAGGGACATAAGAGGATAATTATGGAAAGTTTAGGGGACAAGGTTTTAATGCAAATGGATTAGTTTCATTGACCTTTCTCTCTCTCTCTTCCCCCCCAAACTTGCGAAGCACACCAAGCAAGCCAGCTGCTTCCGACCGTCGCCACTCCTTTTTCATTTCTTTCGGTGCAGCTCCTTCCACGTCAACCCTCTCTCTTCCTTCTCGTTGCTGCCCCCCATTCTTATTCTTTTCCCATGCGCCTTCATCTCCATTTTTATCTTGTGCAAACGAAGCCACCTCCACTGAAACTCTCTCTCCCATCTCACGTTGCCACACGGCGTCTCATCCTTTCATCGAGTCAACAATTAGCACCAACGTTCCATAGAATCACTTGCTATTGACTTCCCTTCATGCGGCCAAGGACACACTGCTTCTTCGTGTCTTTAGTTGGATCGGTCAGCCCATCAATTCCAGCAACGTCTTTGGCCAGCAAATTCAACGTTCGAAGCCACAGCCCAGTAACCAAGCGCCTACTGCTTCTCCATTGGATCAACTCGCATGCTGTCTTCTCCTCCGTCAACTGAGCAAACTGTGAAGCTAACTCCTTCCTCCGTGCGCCAGCTGCCAGCAACTCCACCGAATCCTCTTCCTTTCGATCAACCAGCGAAGCTGGTGCTGACTTTTGAAACTCCACGTGACCAGTGCACAAGCGAAACCCACCGAAGCTGCTCGCGTGAAGCCCAGCCCATCAACAGCTTCTGCACATCCACGCCTTCACCTGTGTCGGTCAATCAAAGGAGCTCTCCTCGCCGGTTGTTGAACATCGAAGACGCCACAGCTCCTTTGCATCGACGCCAACGAAGCCAGTCGCAATCTCAGCCTTTAGCCCATCTTCGGGTTTTCTTATGCAGCCCACCGAGCAGTCACTTGAAGCCCATGTGAAGTTCAGCTTCTTCAGCCCAAAAGCCCAACAGTTGGGTCATTTGAAGCCCACTTGAATAGCCAAGTTCGGCCCAAGAACTCAGTAGCCCGCCAATCAGCCCATGCATTGTCGCACCCCTCGACGGCCCCCGATTCGTTAGGGTCGCCATAGTTTGCTTACCTTTCACTTTTCCTTATAACATGTCACTCTGATACCATTTCAATTGCAATGGGTCCATACAACCTGGGGGCTTACATTTTTTTTTTGATCGGTCCCTTGCGCAATTCATATAGCAGAAGCACATCCATTAACTCCCTACCCTATATACAGAAAACGATGCACACCAACTAAACATCTTATATAAGTTAAAGCCGAACACTTTTATTTACTTAAACCAGATGGACATCATTCATCGGTACATCAAAATGTCGTAGTCTTCTATACTCGACTATGCTTCAAAAGATGACCGACATTTCCTCCAACAGTCATATATTTAAAGTCCATCGATCAGTGTCGGCGTCCAAAAGTTCCTTCCTTTGCTATCCTCCTCCTCGCAATCATATCCAACCACTTGATTCATCTACTGGTAGCAGTGGCAGCAGCGGTATCTTATCTAGTCTGAAATGTTATTCCCCAAAAGGGGTGAGTACAACCACTCAGCAGGTAAATGACCCAATAAACCACTCAATGCATCACACAATACAATCATAGCATAAGACATATCATTCAAGCATCCATGCATAATTTACCTTGGAGCCATGCATATGTCATCATACCACATGTACACACATCCTCATGTAATCATCACCATCATATCATACATGTACCATCATGCCATAGGTGCACATACATCCATGCACTTACCATCATCATGTCACACATACCATCATGTCACAGGTGCACATACATCCATGCACTTACCATCATCATGTCACACATACCATCATGCCATAGGTGCACATACATCCATGCACTTACTATCATCATGTCACATATACCATCATGCCATAGGTGCACATACATCCATGCACTCACCATCATGCACTCATGCATACATGTTGCCATGCCATGCATAATTCAATTTCAATTTCCCAATTTTATTCTTTCATTTTGAACCGCCACATTTCTCTTTCCCGGGACCAGTATCTGCATCCCACATTTATCACTCGCACCCAATCCTGGCATCGTGAGAACCCTTCGGCACAAACCTCTGGGTATGTATCCAAGATACAACTGGGCATCTAGCACCCCCACATTCTGGGCTTCTCGTACCCCAACTGGCATCACGAGGAGCCTCCGGCATTCAGCCATTTAAGGCCACCGGGCATCCGGCCTTTACCCTTCTAGCTAGGCATCTCGCACTGCAACTGGCATCACGAGGCATCCCCCGGCACAATACCTGCTGAGCTTCCGGCTCCCCCACTCTCCAGGCATCTCGAAACTCCCGAGGACCCTCCGGCATCCGGCCATTCAAGGCCACCGGGCAACCGGCCGTACCCTTCTAGCTAGGCATCCCGACACTCCCGGGCCATCGTCGGCTCACACCTCCGACGGCCTTCTCACTTATCTTAATTCACATCTTCAATTATAGTTCAACTTTAACATGGCATATGATGTGATGGCAAACAAGATCATTTTCATCCTTTGATTCATATATGCATTTCCAATCATCATCATGCATGCAACAAGACACAATCATTCATATCAATACAATTCATGAAGTCCATACAATTTAGAATAGTCCATATATCATGCCTTTTTGAAGTTTAATAAATTCCAGCTTGTACCATTTTAGAAAACATTTAAATTAAAAATCCATATGATTCCCAAAAATCATGAAATCAGGACATGTGATAGTCAAGACAATAAGGTAACAATTTCATGCAGAACACATGCCCAAAAGAGTTTCACACAAGAAGATATAGTTCACACAATACAGCATGCAAAATTCGGATAAAATCAGATTGCGTGGTTTTGGAAATATTTCGATCAAAATACACGGATGACCACCAAAAATTATGAAATTTTACCAGGTTCTAGTCAAGACCTTAAGGTAGGTTTTTCATGCAGACATATAGGCCAGATTCGTTCTAGATAATTTTCTATAGACGCTCGAAGTTACTGTTCCTAGTACCGAACAGTCCAGTGTGGCTATCTCCGAAATATCGAGGTTTCACCAAATTATCTTTCTTCGTTTCCTTTGAAGTTTTGATATGTTTTTCCTGAAGAGGTCCCCTACAACTTTCATTAAGGGATCTAAGTGAGATTCTCAAGGAATGGTCACTATATGTGTCTAAGAAGTCTCGGGTGTCCAGTACCGTATCTCCAGATTTACCATCTTTGAAAGAAAATCGTTTCACAAGGCTACACTTGATCATTTTACCTCAAATTTGAGTATGTTAGTTTTTACGATGTTCTCTACAACTTTGATGAAGAATTCAAAGGGAGATTCTCGGTAAAAAGTGACATGCAACCCACAAAACCACCAAGAAGTCGACAAAGCAGTTCCAGATCTAGTGTCTTCGTAGGAGAAGGGTTTCACCTCTTAAAACTCAACCATTTTGTCTCAAATTTTAGTATATTATACTTTGAGATGTTTTCTACAGCTTTCATGAAGGATTCGAAGTCAAAATTCAACTCGAAACACGCATGCAAGCCTCTACAAGTTTCTGGGTCAGGCGGTATACACGAGAACAGCAAGCTATTTCAAGAACAACACACTCTAGCTTCGGTTTTGCCTACCCTAAACGTCCGAGATCTACCACCAAACAATCACACATGCAAGACACACATGCAAGAGCAGAATACGGATGCCAACTTGCCTTAGATTAAGCACAAAACAGCAACAAGAACGGCGGCAAAGCGGTGAACGGACGGCGGACGATCCTCTTCCTTCCTTCCTCTCTTCGTCTCTTTCTCTCTTTTGGACGGTAGTCTCTCCTCTTTCTCTCTCTTCTGGTCGAATTCCCCCTCCTTCTTTTCCTTTTATTCTCTTATTTGCTTGTAATCATTAGGTTTTGCATGCAAGTGACAAGTGGCCCCAAGGATGAAGACACTTTGCACGTCCATGCAATGGGCGTGCCTCCACTTGTCCAATTACATGCAAGGCTGATGGGCCTTCTTCTTGGGCCAATCTTGGGCTTTCATTCGGCTGGGCTTGGGCCAGCCTTGGTCACCGAATGGGGGGTTGCGTGGGCTGGTTTTGGACGGGCTTTAGGCCTTAGGAAATCAGCCCACCCTCTTCTATTCCTATTCCATTTAATCCCCATTTAAATAAATACACCTAATTAAAATTTATAAGGCCACAAAATTTTGTAATTTAAATCAATAAAATTCTACTTATAAAGTGCACCACCAAGAATAAGATTTCTATATCAATTTGCACTTTAATAAATCCTTGGGTCACTTGAAGATACATCTCCATCCAAGCAATCATCCTTTACAATGCTCGGCCTTAAATTAATTGAAATTCGTCAACTCAATGGCTAATACAAAATCAAACGGCACTTCCATTACCTAATCATGGTATATCTAGGGGTTATTATGAAATTTTGGGATGCCACATGCATTTTCTGGGTTAGTCCATTTGAAGCCGAAGCCAGCCTAGTCTTGAAGCCCATCAAATTCAGATTCAGCAAGCCCAAGCCTACGAGTTTAGTCCAAGCCCAAAATTTTTTGTGGGCTTGCAAGGGCTTGTAGGCCCGGCCCGAGTGTCCAACAACGCTGCCGAAAGTTTGGATTTTGGCCGCCGTCGCGTCGCCATTGCGGTGTTCCGGTCTTCACTTTTAATCAAGTGAGTAATCTCACTAATCCTTTCTTAGTAGACTAATGATGCTTAAGAGTTGATTATATTTAATTAAGTGCAATTAGGTGGTTAGATTAGCATGGATTAGTGATTATTAGTTAATTGCATTGCATATTAGTTAGGTGGTTAGCGTACTTAGCTAGAGAATTGCCTATACTATTTATCGAATGCATCTCGGGATTTTTCCTGACCCGTTTCGGGCTCCAATCATGCATTACGGGCCTAAATTGGATTTTTAGTATTTATTTATTAATTTTCGAAATTAATTATTTAATTATTTAATTATTTATTTTTCGGAAATTAGGCAAGGATAGTTGACGACTGAAATTTCGTGCTAATCATCATGGTTAAGTCCGTTTATTTATTTGAGCTCTACGTTGTGCTTAATCAAATTAATTGTGCAATTTGAGGAATTATTCCTAAATTGAATGAAATTGAATGAAATTGAATGATTGATTGGTGGATGACCGATTGTGGTTATTTAGCATTGACAATGCTTTGATGAGTTGTAAAGTAGAGAAAATCGTGAGGCTGAACTGAGAACAATTTTAGCTGAGATTGATCATGTATGAGGTATAGACATACATGGTTCGGTGATAAGGAAATCGCTGGTGAAAATGGTGCCTTAAAGAACGCACGAGTGTTGTCTACTACATGCATTATCATGGACATACGTGGTTCGGTGATTGAGAATATCATTGGTGAAAACGGCGCCTTAAAGAACGCACGAGTGCTGTCCATTGTTTATGTTGGCTTTGTGATGAATATATCACCTTGGCGAAAAAGACGCCCGAGAGCATACTGAATTGTTTATGTTGGCTCTGTGATCAGTATATCACCTTGGAGAAAAAGACGTCCGAGAGCATAGTAAAGTGTTCACTGTACGTCACCTTGGTGAATCGACGCCCGAGAGCATTACTATAGCTCTGTGACTGAGAATGCAAATGGGAGGTTTTATATTGAGAGGTGATTTGACCTGGAAATGGTCCGACTGACATGTAATCGACTAGGTCGATTGATCAATGATTTGATCAGTTGTTGTGAATTGACTGATGAGGATTGAATTCCCATCTCTTGGTGAACCCTTTGTATATGTGTAGATAGAGTGAGACTTTGAAGTTGTGAATAGTTTGTGAAGTGCTCTGTCTAATGCCATGTATAAAGGTTTGGTTATAAATTTCAATATGAAAAATATGGCATGCTTTTCTATTCCATTGTTTTATTGTCTGGGGATTTATAACCGCTTCCGCATGTGTTTAATAAATGAAGGGGTCAGCGATGCGTCCTAGGACGTTGCTATTAAATGACCAGGTGAGGGATGGGCACGCGATCGAGGATCGGGGTGTGACACAAGTCCCTGAACTCATAAATCTTTGGTTCGTAGGAGTAAAGTAAATCTCCAATTACTTTACTTGGATTTCTAATCGACCCACCAAAAAATAGATTATTGGCGACTCCTAGATAAAATCTATTTGCATGTTAAGAATTTAAACCTAAGTTGCGAATTGGTATGGGCTTGGGAGAGCTCGAGTTAAGTTTAGGCTTAACAATCCATTAGCCAAATTTTAGGTGGTTCACCCCGAAAAAATTAAGTCACGATACTTCACAAAATTTGTTTATTCTTGTATTGAGAATGCTCTGCATTTTTAAAAAATAATTTTTGGATAAGATTAGCTAGGTCAAAACCACTCAGATCTAAGCCTAGGTCAGTTTGCTCTAAGTTGAAGTCTGACTTTGTTATTTTTGTACTAATCTTTGTGTTGATTTTTGGATGTAATTTCTTACATAAAAGTTGTTCACAATTGTGTGGAGAATGTCCTGTGATTTTTTCAGAATTTTTGGATGTGTTTAACTAGGTTAAAATCGCCTAGATCCGAACATAGGACAATTTGCCCTGCACTATTTTGAATTGTGTTTTAATGAAATTGAGTCTATAAAAGAGTTTGTTTGGTCTCAAATCATTTGTGAAAGATGAAATACATGTTTTACAATTGATGCATGATTTGCAAAGTTTTGATGTTGTCTAGTGAGTCAACTACATGAGTTAATGTGAAAAGATGCTACAGCAATATATCGCTTGGATATGCACCTCTGTTTCGCCATTGTTTCTATGAGTCATGTGATTACATTTAGTTTTCAAACTCTTAACAAGAAATGTTTCTCACGGCATGTTCTATGTGAGATTTTTCGTAGGATTTTTGCGTATTTTGAGATGGCTGAAATCATGTCCATTATGTTGAGTTAATGCTGAAACAAAACCATACTGTATATGGCCCCGCCGGCTGCCGGCTGTACGGGGGTTCCCGGGTCACAAAAAAAAAAAAAAAAAAAAAAAAAAAAAAAACCCATACTGTATATGCATCTTGCCATGCTTGTTTGAGTCATTTAGAGACCAAATTTTGCAATCATGCCTTCTTAACAATTGATTGGCATGTTGCAAGGTTTGAGTATATATTTAGGTCATATAATCTTAGCATCATCTTGCATGTTAAATTTGTGTTAGCAAAGTGTTCATCACATTTAGGATTCACAAGCATACCATTAGGAATCTTGAATCATTTCATAATGTTATTTAAATTGTATGACATTTTGCATGCCGACCTAGGATTAGATAGTTATCCAAATTTTCCGTTGCATCCGATCGTAAGTCCCATGTGATTTCTTTATGTCATTTGTGCATTATTTGAATGACTTTAAGGTTTTATGATACATACTTGTGTTTTGTTTTTCTCAGTTATTGACACGCACACCTTTAGAGATCTCAATCTTAAAATCTCAAATTGACCTAATTTGGACTAAAGCCCTTCTTGGAAGTCATAAGGAACACTTGAAGTTTTTAATGTTGCTGATTTCACACAAATCACTCATCAACCACGTTCCATTTTTATTTCAAAACTAGATTAGAATCTGAACATGGGATCAAATTTGAACCCTTATTCTAACCCTTGTTTGGATAGACTTTTGACATTTTTGTTCTATTTTTTTCTATAAAGATTTTGCACTTGACCTCTTAATGAAACTTGTTTGTCATTATGTTGGCTATGTTGTGTGTAAATTTGACGGGACAAAACCTTGCAACATTGGCTGAATATCCTGCCATTTTAACAATTTTCTAATATGTTGTTGCTTGTTGTCAGATTTTTGTAAAATCATGTACAGCTCGTTTAGGAAATCTTTCTTCACAAAGGTTGTTCATTATCATGTCATGCATGTTAGAAAATTTTTTCCATAGCTTGTTTATCAATGGGTATAACCCGATCTTGCTATCTTTACATGTTTGCTTTGAAATTTCCTAACATGAGCTTTATGGTGATTGTTTAGAAAAACTTCCTAGGTTAGTTTTTGCATGAACCTAGGTCATTCCATCTTCATGAAAGTTGCTTTAAATACCTTGATATCCATTGTTAAATGATTTTCGAAGACTTTTCTTTCCAAATCAAATTTTAAAAATGCTCTGGTACATGTGATGTTTTTGAAAACAATTTGTTAAAAAATTCTTTTCCAAAACTCGATTTGGCTTAAGGAAAAGTTGTGGTTTGGACTATATCCAAATTGCTTGCGACGCTTGTGAGTGCATTTATATGAGCCCCAAGCTAGCCTTCACAATTGAATATGTTCCATAGTCTAGATATTTCTTAATCCCAAATATTTTCAAACCATTTTAAATTTTGATTTGACACTATGGAAAGTCACGGTTTGAGTTGTATTCAAAATGCATGCGACACTTGTGAGTGCATTTATGCGAGCCCTAGGCTAGCCTTGTCAATTCAATGCCTTTCATAGCCGAGACATCACTTTATCTAAAAACTTTTAGTGGATGATTTCAAAAGATGTCCTTGAAACATCACATATACCCCACATGCATACAATCACCCATACATTTTGAAGTGTTTGTATTTGTGATTGGCGCATACCCTTAGTAATAAGTGACCCGCCAACGGTTTACTTTCTTGCTTGATTGGTTAAGAAACAAGGTCCAAAAGACCTACATGCATGTCTAATTCCTGCAATGCTTGTGACATTTTGATGTATGATATGGTCAATGCATGATATCAAGGGAAAACCCTAGGATCACATAGATCGTTTGGTTAGGAGACTTATAAATGTCATTGGCAATATGAAAATACAATTGGTTAATAATGACTATGAGTCATAAAATGAATCGGGTAGGTGTCTTAAAAGGACTTGTGCTCAAAGACCGATCCTGAGGCCCAAATCTTCTTTTTGCATTGAATTTCTTTTGAAAAAATGATTTTAGTATGATGTTGTGTTCTTAATTGTTTTGACATGTATGCCTATTTCTGTCAATTGTATGTACCTAGTTATAGATTTGCTAGACTAGATCTAGATTAGGACCGTGAAGATGGAGGGGACATGATGACGGTGAACGTCAATATCCATTTCAACAATTATTTTGTACCATTCATCCCCGACATATGTCTTAGGTTCTTGTATGAAAGTCCGACGAGTTGTGGGTCCTCTTTTTCTCTTATCCTTTCCAATTGTGTTTCCCTTTTATATTTTCTAGGATTGCATGATAGATTTATCATTTTCCTTGATTGTTTACTTTATGTATCGCAATTTTCAATTCAATTGGATGTTTTCTTTAGAAATAGATTAGCATGAAAACGACCAACCACACATTTTCGCTTAGTTTAGGACTAATGATCTCGAAAATGCAAGAAGAAATGTATTGACATGTTACGTAAACACAACAAATTGTTTAAGTACTGAAATGGCGCTAATAGAAATATTGGTGCAACCCAAGTCCCCGAACCTAGATATCAGGTTGCATAAAAATCGAGGGAACACTCTCGACCCTCAATTGAGTTTTTCCGACCCTTAGAAAAGAGGCTAATGGTGACTTCCGTTTTATTTTTAGATTTTCCTAAATAATTAGACCGTATAAATGAACCCGTCGCATGGTGTACGAGTCTAAATAAGACTCACCATGGTTTAGCATACCCGCATGTAGAAAATTCCTAATAGATTAAGTGATGTCATCCTTAGGAAGGAGTACTACAGGGAGGGCTAGCATGGTAAAAGTACCCTTAAATCCAATATTCACACCTGACCTCTTCCATCGAGGTACGTTGCCCGTGTAGATACGGGTCGCGACACTTCGCTGTCACATGGGTACGAGTTTGGGAGAACTCGAACCTTGTAGAGGAAACTCACAAGAGGTTCGTTTGGAGGGTGAAGCGATGGCATCCATATGGTTAAGAATTGTGACGAAACTCTAATGGTTAAGTACCCCTAAATCCAACCTTTTCCCATTCCCTCTCCTCGCGAGAGGGATCAAAGGCAATGAGATCAAATCACAACAAGGTTGGTGACTCCACTAGGGACTGGTTACCAGATTAAGAGGACTTGAAGCCATTTAAAAATGGTTGTTGTGTTTGATTAACGTGTCTTGTGTAGAATCGCTTGCATGTCAAAGTCGCATGGAAAATCAAGTTAGTCACTAATCTCGTGTTAAATGGTCTTGTAGGTGGGAGTTATAAGGGGTGGAGTGAGTGTAAACCCTTTATTTTGCAGGTGGAGTAAAGATGTATGAATGTATGAGGGTTTATATTGAAGTGCTAGATGTTTAAGTTTAAATGCGTGTTTACAAGCTTTAGCATGATATTGCACACACAACTGCAATCTAAAACCCCAATCGCCTAATTTAGGACCTTAGGAGTTTATAGATGGAATCCGTAAGTGAATACTAGTGGTAATCCATTACTTATATAAACCCACTCATCCTAACTGATAAAAATAGCACTGACCGACAATAGTAGTGATTGGTCAACTATTTTTATCCTTTGGGATGGGGTTTTGAGCCTTTAGCACCCCCACCCTAGGCGTTGAAACCTCACAGTTTCATGCGACATGTGATTTGTGCTTGCCATGTATTAGGTGGGTAAGATATCAATCCTTTTTTATTGTTCTTACCTTCTTACTTTCCGTATTTCAATTATGCGCTTTATATTTGAATGATGATACATTTTAATCACAAATGCCCCTTTAGGTTTAGGCTTAGATGTGTAAACTCGAATTGGACATCGTCTCGGTGCCGAGGAATCATAAGACTCTATGGAAGAAGCTCAACCTAAAACATCAAGATTATGTTGAAAAGTACATAGGCTTCCTCCCAAATTTATTAAAAGTCGAACCATGTATCGCACTGGTGAAGGCACTAGCTCATTTTTGGAATCCCATGACTTCTACCTTCATGTTTAATCGATATGAATTCACTCTTACAATTGAGGAGTTCCGAAAAGCTATCGGATTAGGCAAAGCTTCTTTAAGTTTTGTCACTCCTCCTATTAGTCAAGATCAAATATCTCTTTTAAGTCAATTGCTCAATATCCCCACCGAAATTAGGGCTATTCATAAAGGAAATTTGAATTCCATGCCTTATACCTTCCTCAAACAACACCTCCTTAGCCTTAAGCCTAAATTTGGGAACCAAATTCCTCATGTTTTCCTTCTCATATTCTTCAGCTTTGTGGCGTTCCCGCATACTCAAAAGACAATGGATCCTTTAGTCACCCACATTGTCAATCAAGTGTACGCCTTTAATTGTTTTACCCATATGATTCTTATCGAAACTTTCGTGTCTCTTAATCATTTCAAAGCAAATGACCGAGGAAATCTTAGAGCCACATTAGAATTTCTCCAAAAAAAAAAAAAATCGAACCGTTTTGTAAGTTTCAAGATCCTGTTTCCCTTGTAATTGTTCGATGTAATTAATAAAAATTCATGAAGATTTTCATTTTCATGTAATTTTTAGAAAAGAGGCATCTAGGTTAAATAGCTATTGTTGTCCTTTTCAATTGTATAATTTCTTTTGAAGAAATTTTGATGAGAGTATGCTATATGATGCTAGGATCATATACAATTCTTATCATTATTTCATCTCAATATAATATAAAATTGACTAGGTTTTGTATTTTCTTGATTTATCTTGACTTGTACTAATTTGAACCTTCTTCTTTAAAAGGTACTGAAAGATAGCTAAGATACGATCTATTATACGTACTCGCCACCGAGCAAGAATGGAGAATGAAGATATATGTGCTCGTGTTATTAACATGGAGAACTAAATGGTGCAGATGATGGCGTTGCTAGTTGATCTCTCCAGCCAAATCAAAAACTTAACTCCTGTAGCTCCTACTACTCCTACCATGAATCCTCCTATCGTGCCCTTGGATGTGCCGATAGCTAAACTTGTGGGGAAAGGGCTTGTTTTAGAGGTTCCTACTACTACCCCAATGGTGATTGATCTAAAGGTTTCATCTAAGGAGACCCTAACTCCGTACTTTGATGAAGAGAATTCGAGATACCTCGTGAAGATCGAGGAGCGCTTATACATGTTGCAAGGCTATCAACTACAAGGGTTCGGTAAGCTGTCGCCCTTTGCCAAGGTTAAGGTCCCTGAATTCTATAAGGAGCCCGCGTTTATAAAGAAGTATGATGGCATTGGGTGTCCCAAGTGTGACATCTTGATTTTCAACCCTATTTTTGATTAAATGAAATGGGCTTTTCATTGACTCGCCTATAGTCTTTTTCTCTAAGTTGGCCACTCGCGAGATAACTAATCTATCAGGTGAAGTCGTTAAGGAATTTAAATGCGACAGACTTGAGAATTCAACTAGAAATTGACTGCTCGACCATGTTAATCTGCAAGCGTCAATACGGCATCATTAAAATCAACTAGAGATCGAAGATAGGTCGTTTCGATATAGGCATGTAATTAAAGTATGGGTGATTCCACCTAATTACAAAATTCTTGTCAAATGGCACTAAATTGATTTTTCTGTCATTTCTGTACCCTGTACCCATATTTGAAATCTTGAGATTTTCACAACAACCGAAAGTCGCCAATGAGTCGAAGATGTACAACGTGGCTCGAAAATAATCGACCATGGGTCAAATGCACTACAAATTTCTAAAGCTACTCGGTAGGTTAGGTCACGCTAAAATCGCATCTAGTTGAAATTAACCATGAAATTGAACCCGATTTCAGAAATTGAAAGTTTTGTCGTGTCACGATTTATTTTAGAAACGTCGACTCATCCTCCAAAGAATTTTCGGCAAGCCTGAGATTTTTTGCGGAAAATCAATTTCAAATGATACGAAAAGAAAGGAAATTCGGAAGGGCCAAAGTGAGTGGAATTTTGGCCTTCAAAGTGAGCTAATTGGTGAAGGGAAATTGTAAAAATTGTGTTGGCTTCCTCCTCAGCAAAATAAGTGATCAAATTGGGGAAATTGGTGAAGAAATTGAAGTCCAAATTGATGAAATTCGTAGGCTTGTATGGGGGCTACAACATTTGGCACAAATTAGTGTTTGTGGGAATTATTATGCAAGAAAGTAATAGGGGGAACCAAAGGGAAGAGCTTGGAGACTTTTAGGGACCATTACATGATGACATTGGATATTTTTGTTGACTTTCTTCACCCCACAACAGCTTCTCGAGCACGCCAGCTTCGCCGATCCTCCCCCCCTTCGCAGCTTTTGCTTCTCCATTTCATTTTCCCTTTGGTCTCTGCTTCTCTTTCATTTTTTTCTCCTTCGCAGCTCAGTCCCCTACGCACATTAGCTTCCACTTCCTCTCTTTCCTCCCTTGCCACATTGCCACTTGCCAACCCTACTCCATTCCCTTCGTGTGCAGCACCTCTCCACCAAGTCAACCCCTCCCCAGCGAAGCCCAAACATTGACTCCTCCACGTGACTCCACCGTCTCATCCCACTCCAGTAGTGAAGCCACCACCCGAAGCTGCTCCTTCGTTGTGCTCCTCGCATTCAGCCTAACCCACTGTCCCATGCATTGAAGCCAGCTTGCCAATTTCCCTTCAGCCGGTTTGTTGACTACCAATCTTCAACGCCACTTCTACCACACGTCCGAACCCATTCGCTCCAACATCCCAGCATCTCCATAGCTCATCATCGCCAACTTCATCTCCACGCAGCAGCTCCATTCAACCACATGCAGCCCGCAACTTAGCCTAGTCCCGAGCCAAGGCTAGCCCACTCAAAGCCGACCAACAACCCTCCACAAAAGCGTGTCCGAATCTCAGCTTTGGCCGAGCTATCTTGGACCATTTTTCGCCCAGTCTAAGCTTCCTTTGGCCCAAGTTTCGACCGCTGTCATTGCTGCGAACCGCTTTTTGCATTAAACTAGTGAGTTTATGCTCTAATCCTTAATTAGTAAGCTAATTATGCTTAGAAGTGGATTAATGGGCTAATTGGTGGTTTAGTTAGGCTAATTAAGATTAAGAGATTTAGTTAGCCTAACTAGTTTGGTTAGGATAATTTAGTTAGTTCAACTAGGTGGTTAGGTAGTTAGTTAGTTAATTTAGTTAGTTTAATTAGTTAAGTTAATTAGTATGTCAGAATAAATTGGTTAGGATGGTTAGATGTATTTGTTAGTTCAATTCATTAGCCCAGTTAGTTTAGATTGATTTAATTTAGTAGTTTAATTTAATTATTTTGCATTTATTTAATTAATTTTGCAATTTATTTAATTATTTAATATTTTTTGGAAATTATACCGAGATAGCCAGTAGTCGGAATCTCGTATTGATTACAGTGGTGTGCTTAGTTTGTGCAATTGATTGTTAATTTGTGCAAATTGAGTGGTGATTGTGATTTTGAGTATTTATTTCAAAAATATGAAAATTTGGTATTTAATTAGAAAATACCGAGTGTCAGGTTTGGACACCGAAAATGCTTTTAAATATTATATCAAATAGTGGGATTTTAAAAGGAAGGATATCAATTTTTTTTGGTTCGATCTGACCATATACCCACACACGACTATTTTCACTAGGTGTTGTTAATACAAAGAAAATAGGCTAATCACATCATTTTAATTGAGGCATTTGAGTGCAATGCACGATGTCCTTGGTGGGGATTGGATGGTCGTGTGTTGGTTATAAGAACCCGTTACCTGCGTCGGGTGGACGATACTCTTATGTGGAACACCCCTGACAGTGGATGTTGGTCGCAATAGAGGCTGGACCGATGCTCCTATGTAGAATGTTGTCTTGAGGTAGACATTGCCATGCTCGATGGTGCGAGACGACGCTTGGCTACGCCAGAAGACCACTATGTGTCAAGTAGATCATGCCTATGTGGGCAGTAATCAATTGGAACGCGTGATTGATTGAGATAAACACATCTAATTATGTGACAAAATTGTGTGGCACGGAATTGGACATGTCATAACGATTTGGCCTTATAATCGGGACCCTTGCGATTGATTGAGCTGTGTGAGATGTTCCAATTGATGTGTGCATTTATTATATGCATCTGTGATATGAACTGTGTTGACGTGCAAGAATGAACTGAGGTGAGGTGAGTCTTCTATGCTATGTGGTTAGGCTACCTCTAGGCGTATTTCCTTCCTAATCGAGGTTTAGGGCGTGAAGTCGCTGAGACATTGTCTCACCCCGTCATGGGCTTAATCTTTTCAGGTCCGTAGATGGAGGCATGTCACGTGCCTTATGGGGTTTCGAGGGAGGTAGACTTCCAGCAATCATATTTCCCAATTTCCAAGACTAGCTTGACCCGTGAGCTTGTGGAGTCCAATGTTTGGGTCGATGAGGGCCTACCTCACTTGGTACCTCATTGCTTCAAGGCGTGGTACCTTCACAAGCCCGATGGGAGTTGGGAGGGTCCATTGGGTGGTTTTGACGGGCCTCCCGTTGGGATCAGGCAATGGGAGATAGGGCACCCTTTGGACATTGACACTCCGGATGGTGCTATGGAAGACCTGGAGCTGGGGACTGGAGAGCCTAGGGTTTAGGTTGCTTCGTAGCCCTTTTTGACCTTGGCCTCTGTACATAAACCTTAGTGTTGGCCTCTGTATATAAACTCATTGTGTTTATAAAGTGTGGCTTTTGTGAATTGGTCATCCTGCTTTTCTATCCCATGTTGAGTGTTGTTTGGGGATTGGTTTATTTCGCTTTCGCATTTGCAATAAAATGAATGGGTCAGCAACGTGTCTTGGGACGTCGCAAATTTTATTGACCATCGAGGGATGTGCCCGAGCTTGAGGTTCAGGGCGTGACACCAAGACCCTCTTAAAGTACTATATGGGCAAGATACCTCGCTACTCAAACAATCCTCCGTTCTTGATTAACTCCTTTCAAGATAGCTTGGTTGATCCTGCATTCACGTGCTTTATAGAGTTGGACTTGGAGAAGATCCATACTTGAAAGGATCTTGTTGACGAATTCCTCCAACAATATAAGTTCAACATTGAGATCACCCTAGCTTTGTGACACCCCGAACCCTTCGCAGGTCATCACCAGCGCCGATGTTACACTTTAATTACCTTTCTTTCTTTCGAATAAGTGTCCTAATTCGCAGACACATTTTTTTTTTTTAAACAATCGGTCCCAATGCGACTCATTAACGGAAGCAAAGTAAAATATCACCGTCTCTCCCCCTACCAATCCATGATACCAATACACACCAGCTAAACATCAGGATTTTTATAAACAAACATCGACACATTATTTACATATTCTTTTAGGATGGGACTTCTTTTTCTCGGGTCGATACAAAACAAGAAAAGCTAGGACTCTGCCATGTCCTGCCTAAAATCTCAAAAAAGACCCTCGACCCTCTACATCAAGCGTACATAACCTCCCATCATATGTGTCGGCAAACTAGCTCCCAAAAAAACACAGCCCCTACTCGTCACACTCGGGCCTCACACCCAGTCCGGTGCGTCAGGCGGTGGCGGCGGCAGCATCCCTCTCATCACCCCATCGCGGTGAACGTGAACAGAAACAAACTCCTGAACAACTAGACCCTCAGCCAGGCCTATGTCGTAAGAGACAAAACAACGCACGCGTATGTAGGTGAGTCCAAGCACAGAAGGGCAGCTGAACTCCTCACAATCTACCTCAACGTCGGACGGTATCCCGTAAAATACACCCCACGCGACGGCAGTAAGCGGCATACTGCTAATCTGAAATGTTATTCCCCAAAAGGGGTGAGTACAACCACTCAGCAGATAGGGAAATCCAATAACAACTCCATGCATCATGCATATCATCATACATTACAGGCATTACTTACCTTTAAGTCATGCACATACTATCATGCATCATCATCATATCATCATGCATATCATCATCATTATCATCATCATGCATATCATCATCATTTTATCATCATCACCATCATATCATCATGCATCTCATCATGCATATCATCATCATTATCATCATCATTATCATCATCACCATCATATCATCATGCATCTCATCATGCATATCATCATCATTATCATCATCACCATCATATCATCATGCATCTCATCATGCATATCATCATTATCATCATCACCATCATATCATCATGCATCTCACCATGCATATCATCATCATTATCATCATCACGATCATATCATCATGCATCTCATCATGCATATCATCATCATTATCATCATCACCATCATATCATCATGCATCTCATCATCATTATCATCATTATCATGCATATCATCATGCATATCATATCATGCCATGAGTTTATTTTCATCTTTATCTTTAAATTTGATCACCACATCACCCATTCCTCAAATCATCAATTTCATCATCCCTTCGGGCAAAGACCTCCGACAGGGTTCCCAGCATTCAGCCTCCCAGGCCACTGGGCTTCCGGCCCCGCACATTCCGGGCATCTCGCATCTCAACTAGCATCACGATGCATTCCCTTCGGGCAGAAACCTCCGACAGGGCTTCCGGCCTTTACCCTTCTAGCTAGGCATCTCGCACCCCAATCCTGGCATCGCGAGGCATTCCCTTCGGGCAAAGACCTCCAACAGGGCTTTCGGCCCCCCACATTCCGGGCATCCTGAATCTCTCAGGGAATTCCGGCAATGCATCTTTGTACATTCCAACCTCATCCTCCACCACCACCACTTACTCACTTATCATTATCAACATTTATCATCATTTTGATCTCATTATTACATGACATACGATTCACACATGCACTACAATTCATGGTCATACATACACCAATGTCTTATCATACATGTAACAATGCATAATTATTTATTAATAAATTCAATGGAATTTATGACCAATAAAATAATCCCTTTTTATTTTATTATTATTATTATTTAATTTTATTATCATATTTATTTATTTTCATAAATAAATATTAAATTCAATATCTATAATTTCCCAAAATCATAAAATTCAAATAATCATTAAACAAACCAATAGGATGACAATTTCATGGAAAATTCATGGCCAAATTGAATTTCACACAATTTCACAATTTCCACAAAATAGCACATGATATTCGGATAATAACCAGAATGCACAGTTTCTAAGTAAATTCGATTAAAATATTGATACGGCCTCCAAAAATTACGAAATTTTACAGAGTGATAGCCAGGACATTTTCGTGCAACCTTCATGAAGAACTTCAAGTCAGATTCCTTATAGATTATTTTTAACAACCTCACGAAGCTTCTGGAACCATTACCGCATTGTCCAGTGCCTCCATCTCCGAAATATTAAGATTTAACCTACCTATTCTCTTTCGTTTCCTATGAAATTTGGATATGTTATGTATCAAGGTGTCCTTTACAAGTTTCATGAAGATATTTAGGTCAAATAACCAAATTATGGTCACCATTTAAGTCCTCGAAGTTTCGGGTGTCTCGGAACACATCACCAGAATCATCGTCTCCAAGATCTAGCCGATTTACTAGGCTATACTGGTTCATTTCTCTTCAAATTTGAGTATGGTGTATTTTAAGGTGTTACCTACAACTTTAATGAAGACATTGAAGTGAGATATTCAATAAAAACCAACATGCAATCAAGAATCCAGCAAGAGGTCAGTGAAAACTTCACAGATCTGGGGTCTCCGTAGAATAGAACTTTAGCCCCTCATATCTCCATCATTTTCCTTGAAATTTTATTATGTTATAGTACAAGATGTTAGATACAACTTCCATCAAGACATCTAAGCCAAAATCAGACTCCAAACACACATGCAAGATCAAACAAGTTTCTGACTCACACGGTCCGAACACAAACGGCCATATCTTCCAACATGCATCATCCATGCTTCGGTTTTTCTCACTTAAACACTCAAAGATTCAACATGCAAACCACATATCAACAAGCAAGAGAAGCTAGAGGACTTCCACTTGCCTCTAGGATGGACGGTCGACGGCGTACGGCGGACGGACACGGCGGCACACGGCGGTTCCTCCTCGGCTCCGCCTCCTCTCCCTCTCGGCCTCTCTCCCTTTCTCTCGAAATCTCTCTCTCTCTCTCTCACCCTCTTTCTCGGCCAAAAGAATCCGGCCACTCCTCTCTCTCTCTTCCTTCTTATACCCCCCTAGAGCTCATCATTTGCAATCATGAGATTGCCTCACCAATGGCCAATGCATGGCCTTCCCCTTTGCCACTTGTCCAATTACATGCATCATGGGCCTTGGAGTTGGGCTTCTCTATGGCCGGCGACCACTTCCCTTGGGCCACTATTGGGCCGGTCGAATTCCCCTCTTGGGCCGCTCATCTTGGCCCATTAAAGGCTTAGGCCAATGGGTCTAAGGCCCATTCGAAAATTAACCCCTTTTTCCCCTTTTTTTTTTTTTTTGAATTCCTTTCCATAATTATTTCCAAATTCAAATTTTATCTTGGCCAAAGTCTTGGGACATTTTGGTTATTGAAATTTAATTTATAAAGTACATGGCTAAGCATAAATTATTAATCCATCAAATTTAAATTTTCACAATCATAAGCACAAATCATCTAATTAAAAGACTAATGGCTAAAACATAAGCCATGGAAATTTAACACATAATTAAAGACTTTAACACACCTTATGGCTTGGTTCTGAATTCTTGGGATGCCACAAGCTTGAGAGGAGTTGGTTCAAGTAGAGAAAAGAAGGACCGAAATGTTCGAAACCTATGCTAAAAGGTGGAAAGCCACCGTGTCTCAAGTGAAACCACCCTGTCTAAGAAAGAGGCTATGAAATTGTTACTTCAAGCCATGCCTCGTGACTTTTTTGAGAAGATGTATAATCACAACTATATTAACTTTGCTGCATTGGTGGAGCTGGGTGAATGCATTGAGGGGATCATGCTTGAAGGAAAGTTAATTGAGACCACGAATGATAGGTATATGCCGAAGAAAGACGAGAAGTCAACTATGGAGATTGCTTATATACAGAATACCTCTTCCTAAAGAGTATATGATCCTCCTACTCATAAATCTACTATAAAGGTCGGGAATTCTTCCCAAAACTTTGATTGCAAAGGCATTTTACTCCATTGCCTAGACCTATGTCTCAACTACTTCCAATGCTAATTGAAAGTCATCTCGTGGCGAGAGAAACCCCAAGAGATAATTCGCCAAAATTCCCTAGGTTCAACCTTAATAAGACGTGCAAGTATCACATGGGAGAGGAGGGTCACCATGTTGATAATTGCTTTGTACTTCATTCTAAGATCCATAACTTGCGGATAAGAAACTACTCACTTTTAAGGATTCAATACCGAATGTTCAATAAAATCTGCTTACGAAACACTCTGAAGATGTCAACATGATTTTTGGGGATGATGACAAGCATATACTCTTGATGGATGTGCAAAAGTTGGAACATATCACACTTTTCGCTGATCGCCAACTGAAAGGTGACATCACTCATGATGAGAAGATAGCTTGCTTAGCAAAGCTGGCTGAGCTGGGAATTCTTTCATATGAAGATGGTAAGCCCACTCTAGGATGGATCTCTCTAGTTGAAGTTGATTTATCTAGCGAGGAAATAATCTCAAAAGTCATAAAGGAAGCAGAGAATCCAAATATGAGTGAAGCTCTAGAAGATTGCCGAGCCTCAAAAAGCAAAACCCCTTATGTACCAAGACTCTGACAATGGAAGTGAAGATGAATTTTATAAAGCTTCCCTCATGGACCATGAGTTTGGTTGAAAAGCTTGCAAAAGTGATGAAGTTGTTGATATCCTTGACCAACCAAGTTGCGAATATGACTTTAAGGTGAAGTTCACACTGCCACTGAGTTTCTTCATTGATGTAAAGGATATTGTCCCAAGTGGATAGAATGATGAAGATGACCTCACTCCAACTTTGTTGATGAATGTAAAAGCTTACTCTAATGACGATGAATATGAATATAAGATCTCCCATTGGGATCGGGAGTTTGTAAGGAAAGACCGTGAGAATGGTGAAGTAGCGGATACCCTTGGGCAACCGAGTGGAAAGTATGACTTTATGGTCAAATATACTCCTCTTCCAAGTTATTTCCAAAATCCCAAAGACATCATCCCTAGTCGATGGGGAGATGAATTTGAAGATGACTTCGTGGCTATGATCGGGCCTACAGATCCCGTTGTATACGGGATGTTTCTAGTTCATACATTTCATTTTAGTTGTATTCCATTCATTCTCCCTTACGAGGGAATTTCATTCATTTCATCCATTTACATTTGTAATAATCTAGATCACAAACACTATGGATCCAAGATGATATACGTTGTAATGCAGTTTTTGCATATCAATAAAATTCACATTTTGTTAATAGACGTATGAGGTTTCCTGAACCAGTCTTGTGATGATGCCTTGAGGCTTGGTCCTCCACACGATTTATAGTTTCAAAATGTTTTAGGGGAACAAGGACGTCCGATGACATGAGGGCTAGTTCACCAATAAATTTTTTGAAATCTCGAATTCGAAAATAAGTTTTCATGGCATTTGCATGCATTGCATTCGTTTATATTTATACTAACCATTTTTTATTTTATCTTAGGCATGCCATTTCATATCATGATAGTCATTTGCATAGCTTAGATTCGCATTTAAGAGACTTTGACGAACCCGATTACTTCGACTCAAAAAATGAGGACAATCCTCGAGTTCTTGAAAGAGAATGGCTCAGACATGAAGAGTCCAAACCTCCTACTACCGAGCAACCAATCACTATGAACTTAGGAGATTTAGATAACCTAAAGAAACCACGATTAGGGAAAGTATTTCTCAAACATATGCTAATAGGTTAATTGTGTGGCATCCCGGAAATTCAAAGCCAAGCCTTAAGGTGTGTCAAATGTCTTTAATTAGGTGATAGAATTTTATGGCCTATGCTTTAGCCAATTTGTCTTTTAATTTGATGAATTGTGCTTGTGATTGTGGAAATTTAAATTTAATTTATTAATGCTTGGCCATATGATTTAAATTTCAATAATTAAAAATATCCCAAGACTTTGGCCAAGATGGAAATTGGAATTCAAAAATATTATAGAAGGAATTTCAAAAAAAAAAGGGAAAAAGGGATAATTTTCGAAATGGGCCTTCGGCCCATTAGCCTAAAGCTTGGTGGGCCAAGCTAGCCGGCCCATTGGGCCCAAGAGGGGAGTTCGACCAGCCCAAGGAGGAGTGGCCGGTTGGGCCTAAGCCCAAGCCCAAATTGAATTTAAAAATTGAAATTACAAGTGGCAAGGGGGATAAGCATGCATTGGTTGATCAATAGGCAAGTAATCATTGCCTATGATGAGCCTAAGGGGAGTATAAAAGGGATGAGGAGAGAGAGGGTGACCGGTTTTCTTCATTTGGCCGAGAAAGGAGAGAGTGAGGGAGAGAATTCGAGAGAGAGAGGAGAGGCCGAGAGAGAGGAGGCGGAGCCGAGAGGGAGGAGCCGCCGTGTCTCGCCGTCGCCGCCTTGTCCGACCGTCCTACGCCGCCGTACGCCGTTGTTCGTCGCTGTTCATTCATCTTGGAGGCAAGTGGGGGTCCATGACTTCTCTTGCATGTTGTTTTGAAGGTTGCATCTTAGGTTTTAGGGGTGATTTAGGCGAAATACCAAAGCAAGGGTTGAATGTGTTCATGTTATGTGGCTGTTTCCGTTCGGTTTGTGCTAGACAGTTTCTTATTCGAGCTTGCATGTGTATTTGGAGTGTGATTTTTGCTTCGGTGTCTTCATAAAAGTTGAAGCTAACATCTTGTAGTATGACATACTCGAATTTCATGGAAAACGAAGGTGATATGAGGGGTCAAATGCTTTGTTATACGGAGGTTTTAGATTTGCGAAATCTTCACTGACCTCTTGATGATTTCTTGGTTGCATGTTGATTTCTGTTGGAGATCTCACTTTGTTGTCTTCATGGAAGTTGTAGGTAGCATCCTAAACTACAACATACTCAAATTTGAAGAGAAACAAATGAGCATAGCCTAGTGAATCGGCTAGATCTTTGAGACGTTTGGTTCTGTTGAAGTATACCGAGACACCCGAGACTTCAAGGACTTAAAAGAGGATCATACTTTGGTTATTTAACCTAGATCTCTTCATGAAACTTGTAAAGGACACATTGATAGGAACATAGGCGAATTTCAGAAGAAACGAAAGAGATTTGATGGGTCAAACCTAAGTTTTTCGGTGATGTACGTTCTGGACGAAACGGTAGAGGTTCCAGAAGCTTCATGGAGTTATATAAATTAATCTATAAAGAATTTAGGTTAGTGTTCTTCATGAAAAATGTACGAAAATGTGTTGGATATCACCCTGTAAAATTTGGGAATTTTCGGAGGTCATATGAGTATTTTAATTGAATTAATTCGAAAACTGTGCAATCTGGCCATGATCCGAATGTTGTGTGTATTTTGTGGAAATTTGGGAAATTATGTGAAATGCAAATTAGCCATGAATTTTATGTGAAATTGTGATTCTAATTGTTTGTTTAATGATTGATTGAATATTATGATTTTTGGAAAATCATAAATATTAAATATAATATTTATTTATGAAAATAAATAAATATAATAATAAAATAATAAAATACTAATAAAATAATAATAAAATAAAAGTGGATTATTTTATTGGCCATGAGCTCTATTGAGTTATGATGCATTGTTATATGACATGGGTGTATGAATGTACATGAATAGTGATGCATTGTTATATGGCATTCTTTGTATGAATGATCATGAATTGTGATGCAAGTATGTAAATCATATGCCATGAAATAATAAGATGAAAAGGATGATAAAAAGTGGAAAGTGGTATGTGAGGAAGAGGTTGTGGCGGAGGATGATGTATGGTGGCCGAGTGGCATAATTCCGTAGATTCCCGAGAGTTTCGGGATGCCCGGAATGTGGGGGCCGGAAGCCCTGTCGGAGGTTTCTGCCCGAAGGGAGTGACTCGCGATGCCGGGATTGGGGTGCGAGATCCCCAGCTAGAAGGGTAAAGGCCGGAAGCCCTGTCGGAGGTTTATGCCCGAAGGGAATGCCTCGTGATGCTAGTTGAGATGCGAGATGCCCGGAATGTGGGGGGCCGGAAGCCCAGTGGCCATGAGATGGCTGGGATACTAGGATCCCCGTCGGAGGTTTTCGCCCGAAGGGATGATGATGATGGTGAATTTGATGATTTGAGAAAAGATAATGTGGGATCAATTGATAAGTAAAAGTGGAAATTGATCTAATGATGATGTGATATGCATGGTGATGCATGGCTAATGATGATGTGATATGTATGGTGATGCATGGTTAATGATGATGATATGAGGATGTGATATGCATGGTGATGCATGGCTAATGATGATGTGATATGCATGGTGATGCATGGTTAATGATGATGATATGATGATGTGATATGCATGGTGATGCATGGTTAATGATGATGATATGAGGATGTGATATGCATGGTGATGCATGGTTAATGATGATGATATGATGATGTGATATGCATGGTGATGCATGGCTAATGATGATGTGATGTGCATGGTGATGCATGGTTAATGATGATGTGATGATAATGATATATGAGATGCCATGATGATGATGATGATATATATATATATACATATGCTATGATGATGCATGTATACGCTTGACATCAAAAAGGTAAGCAATGCTTGTATTGTATGATGGTATGCATGGTGTACTGAGTTGTTATTGGATTTCCCTATCTGCTGAGTGGTTGTACTCACCCCTTTTGGGGATAACATTTCAGATTAACACTATGCCGCTGCCTGCTGTTTCGCGTGGGGTATTTTACGGTCTACCGTCTGATGTCGAGGTGGAGTGTACAGAGATAGATTGTCCCTCGGTGCCCGGATTGACTTTTATCCTAGTACGATGCTTAGTCATGTATGATATCGGCCTGGCTGAGGGCCCTATCATACAAGATTTTTTGTCTGTGCACGTTCGACGAGATGGAGCGATGCGAGGGATGCTGCCACCGCCACCACCTGACGCACCGGGTTGGGTATGAAACCGCGCGCGAGGAGTAGGAGCTAGATCATTTTTTGATGTAGATAGTTGACGCTGGTGATGGGAGGGTTTTGTGTTCATGTGATATTAGGGGTCGGAGTTCCTTTTTGAGATTTTAGGTAGGACATGGCAGAGTCCTAACCTTTCTATTTTTTTGTACCGACTGGAAACCCCATCTCGCTACATGTATGTATGTAAGCAAAGCGTCAACGTTATTTATAAAATCGTGCTGTTAGTTGGTGTGTATTTGTATCATGGATTGGTAGGGGGATAGATGGTGATGTTTAATTTGCTTCCACTATGAGTCGCGCATGGGACCGCTTAAAAAAAAAAATGCCTGTAATCTGGCAAGGCTTAATTTAGCATAAGAGATAGAGATGGTAAAAGATGTAACATCGGCACTGTTAACGACCTACGAAGGGTTCGGGGTGTTACAAATTGGACTTTTGAAAGAACACCAAGATGTTTTTGCTTGGCCGTGTGTTGACATGGCAAGTTTAGATCCCGAGATAGTGGAACATGCGTTACCAGTCGATCCTAATATTTCACCAGGAAGCAAAAGCTCAGAAGGACGAAACCTAAGTTATCAAAAAAGATTGAAGACTAAGTCATGAAACTCTTAAATATTGGTTTCATCAAAGTCACTCAATATGCTAATTGAATTGCTAATATAGTCCCAGTTATGAAGAAGGATGAATAGGTCTGAGTCAGTGTTGATTACCATGACCTGAATAAGGCAAGCCCTAAGGATGATTTTCTTTTGCCACACATTGATGTCTTAGTTGACAATACTATTGGCTTTGAACTATTCTCCTTCATGGATGGATTTTTCAATTATAACAAATCTAGATGAAAGAGAAAGACAAAACTAAAATGTCTTTCATCACTCCATGGGAACATTTTGCTATAAAGTTATGCCCTTTAGCTTGAAAAACGAAGGGGCAACATATCAAAGAGCCATGGTGGCACTATTCCATGACATGATGCATAAAAAGATTGAAGTCTATGTCGATGACATGATTACAAAGTCAAGACAAGGTGAATACCATGTCGAAATCCTAAGAAAATGATTTAATTGATTGAGGAAATTCAAGCTGAGGCTTAACCCCACAAAATGCATATTTGGGCAAAGTATGGGAAGCTTTTTGGATTTATGGTTACTAACAAGGGTATTGAGATAGATCCCTCTAAGATAAAGGCCATATGCGATCTGAAACCTCCTTCTACTATTAAGGAAGTCCAAAGTCTACTGAGAAAATTAAATTATGTTGCAAGATTCGTCTCCTAATTATCAAAAACCGTTAAGCCGTTCTTCAAGCTGTTCAAGAAGAACGCCAAGGTCAACTGCAATGAAGAATGTCAGAAGTCATTTGAAGAGTTTAAGCGATATCTTTCGCAATCTCCTGTACTCATACCACCTATCTAAGGCGTGCCTTTGATCTTGTATCTCACCATTCATGAAGAGTCTTTAGGAACCATGTTGGCACAAAAAGGACCAACAGACGAAATGGAACATGCCATATACTACCTAAGTAAGAAGTTTACTGCCTTCGAGATCCAATATCTTGAAGTGGAAAAAACCTGTGTAGCCTTGATTTGGGTCTTACATCGATTGAGGCAATATACTCTTCACCATTGCATCTTGTTGGTGATCGAGAATGACTCGATTAAATCCCTTTTGGAGAAGCCTACATTGGTTTAAAGGCTCGCTAAATGGAAAATATAACTCTCCAAATTTGATATCAAAAACATGGCATAGAAGTTCGTTAGAGGGTGAGTCATAACTGATATGTAAGCTGTAAATCTTGAGAAGTCTGATGAATGGGATGAAGTTGATGGATGGATTTATTTGGTCTTGCATGATAAGTGGACCATGTATTTTGATGGTGTTGTTAACCTTTTTTGTTTTGGCACTGGGGTAGTTTTCATATCCCTAGAAAGTCAACATTACCTAGTAGCTGCAAAGTTGGTATTCCCTTATGCCAACAATATTTTTGAATATAAAGCTTGCATCCTTGGTTTGCAATTAGCCATCTATATAAAAGTAAAAAAAAAAAAAATTAGATTTATGGTGATTCTACACTCATCATCCTCCAGATGGGAGGTGAATGGCAAACGTGAGACATAAAGTTGATTCCTAACCATGAAAATCTTGAAAACTTGGTCAAGGAATTTGACAAAATATTTTTTGATTATCTATCAAGATCACAAAATCAATTTGCTGATGCTCTAGCAACCTTATCATCAATGTTAAAAGTAACCGACGGTTTGAGCATTGATCCTTTGCAAATCGACGTCTTGAAGAAGCCTGCTTATTGCTTGATGACTGAAGATGAACCTGATGGTCAACCCTAGTACTATGACATTATGAATTACCTTCAAGAAGGCAACTTTCCTTAAGGGAGTCAAGCCAATGATCGAAAAATCTAATGAAGTTGGCATCCAAATTTTTCCTCAGTGGAGGAGCCCTTTATAAAAGTCTTTCGATTCAATTTTAATGAAGTGTATGGACGCACAAGAAGCTAAACTCCTAATGAAAGAGATACATGAAGGAGAATGTGACCCTCATATGAATGGCCATCTCTTGGCAAGAAAACCCATGAGGCTCGATTACTATTGGTCGACCATGGAAGCCGATTGTATTCAACATGTGAGGTGCTGTCACCAATGCCAAGTTTATGGAGACAAAATCAACACTCCTCCTAATGAATTGCATCAAACGTCTGAGTCTTGGCCTTTCTCAATGTAGGGCATCAACATCATCGAACCAATTAATGCTCAAGCATCGAATGGACATCATTTTATTTTGATGGCTATTAATTGTGGCACCCCTCGACGGCTGCCGATCCGCTAGGGTCACCACAGTTCGCTTTTCCTTTTTCTTTTCCAAACAACATGTCACTCTGATACCATTCTTAGTTGCAGCGGGTCCATACAACCATGGGGGTTTACATCTTTTATTAACGGTCCCTTACGCAATTTACATAACGGAAGCATATCCAACAATTCCCTTCCCTACATTCAGAAATCGATGCACACCTACTAAACATTTATAAGTAAAAGCCGTACACTTTTATTCACTTAACCCAGATGGACATCATTCATCAATACATCAAAATGCCGCAGTCTTCTATACTCGGCTATACTTCAAAAGATGACCGACATCTCCTCCCACAATCGTATGCTTAAGATCCATCAACCAGTGTCAGCGTCCAAAGATTCCCTCTTTTGCTATCCTTCTCCTCGCAGTCATATCCAACTGCTTAAACCATCTACTAATCTGAAATGTTGGTCCCCAAAAGGGGTGAGTACAATCACTCAGCAGGTAAAGCAATCCAATAACCACTCAATGCATCATACAAGTCATACATGCATTGTAGGCATTACTTACCTTGAAGCCATGCATATACTATCATGCATCATCACCACAATCATAACACATACATGTGTATCATCATGTCATACTCATATCATCGTCATCATGACATTATTATATCACACACATGTCATCATCATCATATACATGACACCATCATACCATACACATGTCATCATTATCATGACATCATCATATCATACCATGGGTGATCATCATATCACATCACATATCATCATCATCATGCATATCATCATGCATATCATACCATGGGTGATCATCATATCACATCACATATCATCATCATCATGCATATCATCATGCATACCATACCATGGGTGATCATCATATCACATCACATATCATCATCATCATGCATATCATCATGCATACCATACCATGGGTGATCATCATATCACATCACATATCATCGTCATCATGCATATCATCATGCATACCATACCATGGGTGATCATCATATCACATCACATATCATCATCATCATGCATATCATCATGCATATCATACCATGAGTTTATTTTCATCTTTATCTTTAAACTTGATCACCACATCACCCATTTCTCAAATCATCAATTTCATCATCCCCTCGGGCAAAGACCTCCGAGGCTTCCGGAATTCAGCCATTCCAGGCCACCGGGCATCCGGACCCCCACATTCCGGGCATCTCGCATCTCAACTAGCATCACGAGGCATTCCCTTCGGGCAAAAACCTCCGACAGGGCTTCCGGCCTTTACCCTTCTAGCCAGGCATCTTGCACCTCAATCCTGGCATCGCGAGGCATCCCCCTGGGCACAACCTCCAGGGCTTCCGGAATTATGTACCGACATACCACCAGGCCTCCCCTAGAATTACGTACCGTATACCACCGGACATCCTGACACTCCCGGGGCCATCCGGCAATGTATCTCTATACATTCCGGGCATTATCATCCACCACAACCATCTCCTCATTTACCATCATTCCATGTTTTCCGATTTCAATCTTAATTTAGCATGGCATATGACATAACATCAAACAAGTCATACTTGGCATGAAATTCACACATGCAATCTCAATTGAATATCATACATACACTAAGACTTTATCACACATGCATAATAAATTTATTTATTTATTATTATTATATTATATTATTTATTATTTATTATTTATTTATTTATTTAATATCCATAAATTCCCAAAATTATAAAAATTCAAGAAATTATTAATCAAACCAATAGGATGATAATTACATGCAAAATTCATGTCCAAATTGAATTCTTACAAAATTTCACAATTTTCACAAAACAACCTATGATTCTCGGATGAAACCAGAATGCACGGTTTCCGAATAAAATAAATTAAAATATCCATATGGCCTCCAAAAATTATGAAATTTTACTGAGTTATATCCAAGAAATTTTCGTATAACTTTCATGAAGAACTCCAAGTCATATTCCTCATAGATTATTTTATTCAAACTCACGAAACTTCTGGACCCATTACCGCATCGTCCAGTATACACATCTCCGAAATATTGAGATTTAACCTACTTATTCTCTTTCTTTTTCTCTGAAATTCGTATATTTTATGCATCAAGATGTCCTTTACAAGTTTCATGAAGAGATATAGGTCAAATAACCAGAATATGGTCACCATTTAGGTCCTTGAAGTCTCGGGTGTCTCGGAACACATCACCAGAATCATCGTCTTCAAGATCTAGCCGATTTACTAGGCTATACTGGTTCATTTCACTTCAAATTTGAGTATAATGTAGTTTAAGATGTCACCTACAACTTTCATGAAGAAATCGAAGTGAGATCTTCAAACAAAACCAACATGCAATCAAGAATCCAGCAAGAGGTCAGTAAAAACTTTACAGATCTGGGGTCTCCGTAGGATGAGAGTTTAACCCCTTAAATCTCCATCATTTTCCACGAAATTTTATTATGTTGTAGTAAAAGATGTTAGCTACAACTTTCATGAAGAAATAAAAGCCAAAATCGGACTGAAAACATGCATTCAAGCTCACACAAAGTTCTGACTCAAGCGGATTCAAGCGAAAACACTCCAGATCTAGCATCTCCGTAGGATGAGAGTTTGACCCCACAAATCTCCATCATTTTATACCAAATTTTATTATGTTGTAGCTTAAGATGTTATCTACAACTTTCAGGAAGAGATAAAAGTCATAATTGAACTCAAAACATGCATGCAAGCTCTCACAAAGTTTTGACTCAGGCGGTTTTATACGAAAACAGCATGCATCTCAAGAACAAAACACATTAGCTTCACTCCCATGCCTCCAAACGTCCTAAAATTCGACCATACATGCAAAACATTGATGCAAGAGTAGGAAGTGGATTCCCAACTTGCCTCTAAACCGAACTAGCGACGAGCACACGGCGGCAAATCGGGCGGCACACGGGCGGACGGACGGAGAGCGGCGGCGACTCCTTCCTCTCGGCTCCTCCTCCCTCTCGGCCTCACTCTCCCTCTCTCACACAACCTCTCTCTCTCTTGGCTGAATGGCTAACCGGCCATTCTCTCTCTTCTTTGGAGGCTTTATACTTGAATGCATTCTTCTCTTGCATGGGGGACACTTGTCCTTAAGAAGGAGACAAGTGTCTCTCTTGCCGAAGACACTTGGAAGCCATGCGGCTACCCCTCCATGCGACAATGGGCTGGGCTTATGGCCCACTTTAGGCCCATCTCACTTGAGCTTAAGGTCCAAGCTTAATTGGCCCAAAATTTTCTTAAATAAGTCCATTTTACTTTTAATAATTTACCTTAAATCCCCACTTATATAAATACTAAATTACAATTTCATATGGCCATAAATCTTGAAATCATAATTCCATAAATTCCAATTTATAAAACACATGGCCAATGATAGGATTTTCTTTCCTATCAAATAATTATCCCTTAAAAGCTTGGCCATATATCTTATTGCAAATTATGGATTAAATGGCCATAAAATAACTTGATGGTACTTCCATCACCTATTCATAGACTTTAATGTAACTAAAGGTCATTATGAATTTTGGGATGCCACATTAATTACTTCACCAAATGGATTGAAGGCAGTTCTCATGCCCACATCACTGCAAAAAAATGTGGCAAAGTTCATCCGTTGTGATATCATCGCCAGATATGTAGTTCCCGAGACAATTACCCTAGATAATGGATCAAACCTGAACAATAATATAGTGGATGAATTGCTTGGAGAGTTCCACATTCGTCACTTCAATTCTTCTTCTTACTGCCCACAAGTAAATGGAGCAATGGAAGTGGCAAGTAAAAATATCAAGATGATTTTAGCCAAAATGGCTGAAAATTATCGTGATTGGCATGATCGGTTGCCATATGCTTTGCTTGCTTACCGAACTTTAATTCACACTTCAATTGGGGCAACAATATTCTCATTGGTCTAGAGGATGGAGGTTGTGCTACCCGTGAAAGTTAAAATCCCTTCACTGAAAGTACTTTCTCAAGTCAAGCTCTCTGAAGTTGAATGGGTTCAACAAAGGTTTATAGAACTCAATATGATTGATGAAAAGAGGGTAAATGCCCCATGTCATGGACAAAGTTATCAGAAGAGGGTAGCTAGGTCATTCAATCACAAGGTCATGCCAAGACATTTTGAAATCAACGATATTGTCTTAAGAAAAGTCCTACCTATCATTCCAGATCCTCATGGGAAGTTTTCTCCGAACTACGAGGGTCCATATATTATAAGGAAACTACTACCTAGTGGAGCACTGATCATTGTAGAAATGGATGGTCAAGAATTGCCAAGGCCTGTAAATGCTGATGCTGTTAAGAAGTATTATCCATTAATAAAATGAATGGCCTCTGAGCCGCCTTTGTCACATTAGGATATTTGCATCATGCATTTCATGCATACATATCACATCCGTATGTTTGTTCATTTTGTAGGATCTCCAAAGAAGATTCTACATATCCACAAGAGGTTGATCTTGAAGTGCAAAACCTCTAAAAAATGACAATCTTCTTTAAAGGTTAGAAGTGGCCCTTCTCCTTAGAATGCTTAAAAAGTCAGTCAGAATTCTAGAAGTGAACCCCTATGCTAAGCAAAGCCTATTCTGTTATCATAACCAAAATTTCGGGTGAACCACCAAGGGTTTGGCTAATGGATACTAAGCCTAAATTTAGCTCGGGCTCTCCCAAGCCCATACCGATTCGCCACTTAGGTGCAAATATTTAGCATGCAAAATGGAGTTGCTACTAATCGGTTTACAATAGGTCGATTAGACACCTAAGTAAAATTATTGGAGAATTATTTTACTTCTACAAACTAGAGATTTTTGGTACCGTACACTTAGTTACACTAGACTTTTCTAATGCCTTTTCGGTACCTTTCTCTTTTTATTTCGAAAAAATGTTTTGCAGGCAGCTTGAATTTGTTAGAGAAAACTTCCTTATCTGTTTTGAAGTTGACAAAATGTTTCCATCAATCTAGTCTGAAGACTTGCAGACTCTATTGTCAAAGTTTGAAGACCTCAAGACTCAAGATTACAAGTCTACCCTTACTGATAGTTTCCAGACCGAAGAAGAAAAGATTTATTCGATGAAGAAGACTTATCCAGATGCGAGTATATCTTTAAGGATTTGGTTCATACAGTTGAAGAAGATCTCACGGCTGGAGATAGCATCTCGTGATCAATTATTCTTATTGAAATCAATTTGAATAATTAGATCTATTGATTGGTGAAGTATACTTCGAAGGTTCTACTTATGGAAACCTAGATCCTAATTGTATGGGCGAGCATGATTAGTGGGCTATCATCACATTTCTTAAATAACTCGAGATCTTCCTAATTGATTCTGTCCAATGGGTAGATTGGAAAAACTCATTTGGAAGGTGCCAACGGTTATAATGGCATGGAGGAGTATATAAGGAGGACGCTCAAGTTATTCGAGTGTGTGCGTGAAAGAAAATTCCAAAGTCTGAATCTCCTAGTTCTTTGATGATTCACTCACTGAGTTTAAGTTGTACTCAAAAGAGAGATTAAATACTTATGAGATCTTGAGGAAGTGTAGTAGAGTCTCTACATTGTGAAATCAAGGATGTGAGAATATAAAATCTCTTTTGGTTCTTAGTGGAATCTAGCCAGTGGACTGTCAGTGCGGGAGAGTGGACATAGGCTTGGTCTAAACCGAACCACTATAAACCTTGTGTTTCAATTCTTTTTCCCTAAACTCTTTACTTTAATTCGCAGTCTTATATAACTGTTTACAGTCTTTTACATCTTCAGTCTATTGTTTTCATAAAAGTCGAACTAAGTTATTTAGTCTTGTAAAAACTTCTTTAACACCTATTTACCCCCTCTCTAGGTGTTCATACTAGCATTATCAATTGGTATCAGAGCCTGTGTGATCATTTAATTGAAGTGTTTTTACTTCTGAGTTAAAGATCTGTGGCTAGTATGTTGGCTCCAAGTTTGGTTGAAGGTCAAAGCAACACCAGACCACCTTATTTCGATGGAAAGGAATATAGCATATGGAAAAAACAAGATGAAGGCATTCCTAAAATCGAAAGATCCTCTGGAATGGGATGTGGTAGAAAAATGAATTATTCTTAAAGCTACATCAGTTTCAGAAAGGGGAAAAGGAGTTGTAGACGCTGCGAGATGACTCAAGAAGAAATAACCAAGAGACAAGTTCTTGATGCCAAAGCAATTTACTCCTTATATTGTGCATTATCTCCTACTGAGTATAACATAATATCTTCTTATGAAACAGCCAAAGAAGTCCGGGACAGGCTGCACATTACCTATGAAGGAATTGATCAAATGAAAGAAACAAGGATCAATATTCTACTCGGACAGTATGAAGCCTTCAAGATGAAGCCAGGAGAATCTATTACTGACATGTTCAGTTGTTTTACAGAAATTGTAAATGGTCTAGAGTATCAAGGACAACTAATCTTAGGATCCATGAAGGTTAACAAATTGCTGCGCGGATTCTCCAAAGACTGGAATCACGTAAAAACTTCAATAAGGGAAACACAAAGGGTCATGCCACTTTTTGTAGACGAATTGGTTGGCACACTTCAGTCCTATGAAGTGGAGCAAATCAATGAGGAAGAAGATCCCAAAGGTACGAAGTCAATTTCTTTGAGATCTAACGATAATTTTGATGTTACAGATTTTGAAGATGATATGGATGATGAAGAGTTACCTCTTATGATAAAGAGGTTCAGGAAATTGAACAAAAGGGAAAAAGATTCAATTGGAAGAAACAAAGCACTCAAAAGTTTCAAAAGAAATCAACTAAGGATAATGAAGCCAATAAAGATGTGATCTGTTTTGAATGTAAGAAAAAGGGACACATCATACCCAACTGTCCCGTGTTGAAGAAAAAGAAATGAAAAGCTAAGAAATACAGGAAGGCTCTTAAGGCAGAGATATGGAGTGATATTGAATGTGAAGAAAGTGATGAAGATTATGGCAATATTTGTCTAATGGCAAACTCATAATCAAACTCAAACTCCGAAATAGATACAAACTCAAACTTAGATAGTGAAATCGAGGTAAGTAATTTAAAAATCCCTACTAAAGTCTCAAAATATATTGATGAATTTTGTCTTAGTCTCAAAACATCTCTCAAGAGAATTTCCTAGCTAAAAAAGGAGAATTCTACATTGAAGCAATAGGAATTTTTTTGGAAAGAAAAGTTTGAAAATTTAGATAAAAGTTTGTTACTTTAAAAGAAAATATAGACTCTCTTTCAAAAGAAAATACATTTTTTAAAAATGACATTTCAAATATTTCAAAAGGGTTTTCAATAGGATCCGAGAAGTTAGAAAAGAGTCTTTCAGAACAAAGACCTTACTTTAACAAATCAAGCTTGGGAATGACTTCTGAAACTATTCCTCTAATTGATATTCCAAAAGTAAAGGAAATAATTAAACAAAGGCCTACAAAAAACTTTTTACAGACATCATTTTCAAAAAGTCTTTGTAAAACCTGATGGACGAAGTGCTCTCAAAAGTTCAAAGTGCAACAGCTCAGAACACTTTGAGAAAGAATGTCTTATGGTTTGGAGACATGTTAAGAAGGAATGGGCAAAGACTACTTATTGCACTAACTCCTCTAGACCCAAGAAAATGTGGGTACTAAAGAAAGCTTGAGTTTCTTTCTTAATTACAGGTCACTATCAAGAAAAATGTTAAATGGTACTTCGATAGTGGCTGTTCAAGGCATATGACTGGAGATTCAAGTTGTTTTATAAAACTTATGCAAATAAATGGTGGAAATGTCTCTTTTGGTGGAAACGACAAATGAAGAATTGTTGGGTGTGGAACTGTAAAAATTAAAAGTCTCACAATTAACAATATTTCCTTGGTGGAAGGACTCAATTACAATTTGCTCAGCATTAGCCAATTGTGTTACACTAGATTCAAAATCAATTTTCAAGAAGGAATATGTTCAGGAACTAGTAGAGATCTTTCACAATCTTTTACTTGACAAAGACATGGGAACATTTATCTTTTGGAATCCCTGCGTCATCTGCCTTGTTGGAAAGGAACCCACGACTTACCTAGGGAGTAAGGGTGGTGGTGACTCTACTCCCTCCCAGGATTTACTCCACCGCGAAGTGGCGCACGGAGGTTCCCTGGGTCACAAAAAAAAAACATTTATCTTTTGGAACCACCGCACTGAATGGCGTTGCTAGCTCCGGGCTTTCTCCCCCTCACAAAGGGGAGAAGTTCGAATCCCCAACACGTTGTAGGTGGACTTACCCGCTTCACGGGGGTGGTAGGTTCCTCCGTGGGTCTTAGGGTTTGCTCGCCGGTTGTCGGCTTACGGGTTTCCCTAGGTCATCAGAAAAAAAAAAAAAAAAAAAAAAAAAAAAAAACATCTATCTTCTGGATATAAAACCAGAAAAATCTCAATGTCTAATTTCAATTCAAGATGAAGCAAATCTTTGGCATCGAAACTTGGCCATGTCAATATGAAGCCGATTGCCAATATCTCTTCTAAGAACCCTGTTTGAGGGTTGCCTAACCTGAAGTTCTTTTAAACCAATAAATTAGGTTTCTACTAATCGTGTTTTGCAGCTTCTGCATATGGATCTCTTTGGACCAACAAGAACAAAAAGCATAAGCGAAAAGAGATATTGCCAAGTAATTGTGGATGATTATTTACGATTCACTTGAGTTTACTTTCTGGCAAGTAAGTCTGAAACAATTTCTTACTTTTCAAAGTTTGCTAAGAAAGTTCAGAACAAAAAATGATATACTATTACAAGCATACGAACAGATCATGGAGGTGAGTTTGAAAATCAAGATTTTGCAAAATTTTGTGACGAATCAAGTTTTCAACATGTTTTCTCCTCTCC
Source organism: Eucalyptus decipiens (assembly GCA_014182575.1). Lineage (NCBI taxonomy): Eukaryota > Viridiplantae > Streptophyta > Magnoliopsida > Myrtales > Myrtaceae > Eucalyptus > Eucalyptus decipiens. The sequence continues at coordinate 357,634 of CM024617.1, forward strand.
ATGCACATCAGAACAGAATGGAATTGTGGAAAGAAAGAATAGATCTTTGCAGGAGATGGCAAGAACTCTTTTAATAGAAAGTAGTATTTCTTCTCATTTTTGGGTTGAAGCAGTTTTTACAGCATGTTATATTATGAACAGAGTCTTTTTAAGGCCTATTTTGAAGAAAACTTCTTATGAGTTATTCAAAGGAAAGAAGCCAATTGTTTCTTACTTTTATGTATTTGGTTGCAAATGTTTTGTTTTAAAAAATGCAAATAATCGAATTGGTAAGTTTGAAGAGAAATTAAACGAAGAAATCATCCTTGGAGATTCAATTACCAGCAAATCTTACAGAATATTCAACAAAAAGACTTAGTCTGTGGAAGAATCTACGAATGTCAAATTCTAAGACTCTTTGCAGAATCAACTGATTTAGATTTATTCTAAAGAATTTGAACGTGCTCCAAAGTCTACAAAGTCTACCTCCCTTGAAGCAGCTCAGACCTCTGAAAATCAACAATGAACGGAAATTGAAAAATCAACTGAAGAAGAAGATCAACAAACTGTCAGATCGACAAGTAACTGGAAACACAAGTCTAGTCATCCCAAAAAACTCATCATTGGTGATATTGATGAAGGGATTTGCACCAGATCCAAAAAGCAAGAATAGTATAGCACAGTAGCACTTATTTTTGAAATAGAACCAAAGATCATAGAAGAAGGTTTAACTGACGAAAGCTGGATTGAAGTAATGCAAGAAGAACTCAGACAATTCAGCATTAACGATGTATGGGAATTAACTCATAAACCAAAAGGTAAATTCATTATTGGAGCTAAATGGGTTATCAGGAACAAGTTGGACAAAAAAGGAAAAGTGATCAGGAACAAAGCAAGACTCGTGGCCAAAGGATATATGCAAGAAGAAGGGATAGATTATGACGAAACCTACGCACCAATAGCCAGGTTAGAAGTAATTAGATTATTACTTGCTTTTGCCTGTTATAAACATTTCAGGTTATTCCAAATGGACGTCAAGAATGCATTGCTAAATGGATTTATCCAAGAAGAAGTTTATATGGAACAACCTCCTGGATTTGAAGATCCAAAGAGACTAGACTCAATATTCGGACTGAAAAAGGCTTTATATGGATTAAAGCAAGCTCCTCAAGCTTGGTATGACAGGTTAAGTAATTTTTTAATGCAAAATAGTTTTGTCAAAGGAAAAGTGGATACTACCTTGTTTATTAAAGGGAAGATAAAAACTTTCTACTTAATCAAATTTATGTTGATGATATTATATTTGGATCATCTAACGAAAACCTTTGCAAGAAGTTTTATAAGTTTATGCAGGATGAATTTGAGATGAGCATGATGGGTGAATTATCCTTTTTTCTCGGATTACAAGTAAAACAATTGAAGGAATGAATTTTCATTCACCAAGAAAAATATGCGAAATAACTTGTTAAAAAGTTCGGATTGGAGAATCGCAAAAAAACTGAGATACCAATGTTTAGTTCTTCGAAGCTGGATAAAGATGAAGGATGAAAGAAAGTTGACCAGAAGCTTTACAGGAGTATTATTGGTTCACTTCTTTATCTTACTACTTCTAGACCTGATGTAACACCCCGAACCCTTCGCAGGTCGTTAACAGTGCCGATGTTACATCTTTCATCATCTCTATCTCTTGGCTAAATTAAGCCTTGCCGAATACGAGGCATTTTTTTTTTTTTTTTTAAAGCGGTCCCATGCGCGACTCATAGCGGAAGCAAATAAATATCACCATCTATCTCCCTACCAATCCCATGATACAAATACACACCAACTAAACACCACGATTTTATAAACAGTGTTGACGCTTTGCTTACATGCATACATATAGCGAGATGGGGTTTTTTTTTTTTTCCTCGGTCGGTACAAAAGAAACAGAAAAGGTAAGGACTCTGCCATGTCCTTCCTAAAATCTCAAAAAGGAACTCCGACCTTTAACAACATATGAGCACAAAAACCCTCCCATCACGAGCGTCAACTATCTACACCAAAAAGCGGTCTAGCTCCTACTCCTCGCGCGCAATCTCACACCCATCCCGGTGCGTCAGGTGGTGGCGGTGGCAGCATCCCCCGCATCACTCCATCCCGTCGTATGTGCACGGACAAAAACTCTTGTATGACCGGGCCCCGACCAGCCGATATCATACATGACTAAACATCGTACTCGGATAAAAGTCAATCCGGGTACCGAAGGACAGTCTATCTCAGTCATCTCCACCTCGACGTCAGACGGAATACCGTAAAACACGCCACGCGAAACAGCAGGCAGCGGCATAGTGCTAATCTGAAATGTTATCCCCAAAAGGGGTGAGTACAACCACTCAGCAGATAGGAAATCTAATAACAACTCGTGTGCACCATGCATACCATCATACAATGCGAGGCATTTCTTACCTTTTCGATGTCAAGCGTATTCATGCATCATCATGGTATACGTATTATCATCATAGCATCTCATATATCATTATCGCATCATCATAAACCATGCATCACCATGCATATCACATCATATCATCATTGGCCATGCATCACCATGCATATCACATCATCATTAACCATGCATCACCATGCATATCACATCATATCATCATTGGCCATGCATCACCATGCATATCACATCATCATTAACCATGCATCACCATGCATATCACATCATATCATCATTGGCCATGCATCACCATGCATATCACATCATCATTAACCATGCATCACCATGCATATCACATCATATCATTATTGGCCATGCATCACCATGCATATCACATCATATCATCATTGGCCATGCATCACCATGCATATCACATCATCATTAACCATGCATCACCATGCATATCACATCATATCATTATTGGCCATGCATCACCATGCATATCACATCATCATTAACCATGCATCACCATGCATATCACATCATATATTTTTCACTTTTATTTATCAATTGATCCCACATTATCTTTTCTCAATTCATCAATTCCACCATCATCATCCTCCCTTCGGGCGAAACCTCCGACGGGGATCCCGGTATCCCGGCCATCTCATGGCCACTTTGGGCTTCCGGCGCCCCACATTCCGGGCATCTCGCACCTCAACTAGCATCACGAGGAACCTCCCTTCGGGCGAAACCTCCGCTGGGGACTTCCGGTCTTTACCCTTCTAAGGGGATCTCGCACCTAATCCCGGCATCGCGAGTCACTCCTTCGGGCGAAACCTCCGAGCGAGGGACTTCCGGCCCCCACATTCCGGGCATCCCGAAACTCCGGGGAATCTCTCGGAATTACGCCACTCGGCCACCAGACATCAACCTCCGCCACATCCTCTTTCTCGCATACCACTTCCACTTTATCATTCTTTTCATCTCATTATTTCATGGCATATGATTCACACACATGCGTCACAATTCATGATCATTCATGCATCAATGCCATATAGCAGTGCATCATAGTTCACGATCATGCATACATCAATGGCATATAACAATGCATCATAATTCAATAGAACTCATGGCCGATAAAATAATCCACTTTTATTTTATTATTATTATTATTTTTTTATTATTATTTTATTATATTATTATTTTAATATTATATTTATTTATTTCCATAAATAAATATTATCATTAATATTCATGATTTTCCAAAAATCATGAAAATCAAACAATCATTAAACAACTAATTAGAATCACAATTTCACACAATTTCATGGCCAAATTTGTATTTCACATAGTTTCCCAAATTTTCACCAAATACACTTAATGTTCGGATATTGGCCAGATTGCACAGTTTTCGGATTAATTCAATTAAAATATTCATATGACCTTCGAAAATTCCCAAATTTTACAGGGTGATAGCCAACACATTTTCGTACCTTTTTCATGAAGAACACTAAGCCAAATTCTTTAAAGATTAATTTATACAACTCCATGAAGCTTCTGGAACCTCCACCGTTTCGTCCAGAACACACATCACCGAAAAACTTAGATTTGACCCATTAAATCTCTTTCGTTTCTTCTTAAATTCGAGTATGTTATGCATCAATGTCTCCTTTACAAGTTTCATGAAGAGATCTAAGTTAAATAACCAAAGTATGATCCTCTTTTAAGTCTTTGAAGTCTCGGGTGTCTCGGTTCACTTCAACAGAACCATCCGTCTCAAAGATCTAGACGATTTACTAGGCTACACTCATTTTTTTATCCTCAAATTTGAGTATGTTTTAGTTTAGGATGTTACCTACAACTTTCATGAAGACAAAAAAGTGAGATTTCCAACATAAACCAACATGCAACCAAGAAATCATCAAGAGGTCAGTGAAGATTTCGCAGATCTAGAACCTCCGTATAACAAGGCATTTGACCCCTCATATCACCTTCGTTTTCCATGAAATTTTAGTATGTCATACCTCAAGATGTTAGCTTCAACTTCCATGAAGACACCGAAGCCAAAATCACACTCCAAATACACATACAAGCTCGAACAAGAAACTGTCTACCACAAACCGAACGGAAACAGCCACAATACATGAACATATGCAACCCTTGCTTGCTATTTCGCCTAAATCACCCCTAAAACTTAACATGCAAACACCAAAAACAACATGCAAGAGAAGTCATAGACCCCCACTTGCCTTCAAAATGGACGAACAGCAACACACGGCGGCGTACGGCGGCGTAGGACGGCGAACGAACGGCACCCTCCTCCGGCTCCGCCTCCTTCCCTCTCGGCTTCTCTCCCTCTCACTCGCGATTTTCTCTCTCTCTCTCACACCTTGGACGAAAATGGAGCAAAGGTCCGGCCACTCTCTCTCCTAACTCCTTTTATACCCCTCTTAGGTCATCATTTGCAATGATTATTCACCTATCCAATGGCCAATGCATGTTCTTGCCATTTGCCACTTGTAATTTCTATTTTTGAATTTGAATTTGGGCTTAATGGGCTTGGGCTTAGGCCCAACCGGCCATTCCCCTTGGGCTGGTCGACTCCCCTTCTTGGGCCCAATGGGCCGACTAAGCTTGGCCCACCAAGCTTGAGGCTAATGGGCTCAAGGCCCATTCCAAAAATTTGCCCTTTTTCTCTTTTTTTTTTTTTTTTTTTTTAAATTCCAATTTCCATCTTGGCCAAAGTCTTGGAATAATTTTAATTATTGAAATTCAAATCATATGGCCAAGCATTTATAAATTAAATTTAAATTTCCACAATCACAAGCATAATTCATCAAATTAAAAGATAAATTGGCTAAAGCATAGGCCATAAAATTCTATCACCTAATTAAAGACATTTGACACACCTTAAGGCTTGGCTTTGAATTTCCGGGATGCCACAATTCTCCCCTCCTTAGAGAATTTCGTCCTCGAAATTCAAGCACTACTCGCGCCTTCTTGAAATAAATAAGGGTACTTTTCCCTCATCTCGATCCTCACTTTCCCATGTGGCTTCCTCCACATCATGATGTCGCCATAACACTTTGACTAATGGGATCTTCTTAGTCCTAAGAATTTGCTCCTTCCGATCCAATATCTGTACGGGCTCTTCAATATACCTAACTTTCTCATCCATTTTGATGGCTTCATGATCGAGTATGTGACCGGGATCCGGCTGGTACTTCCTCAACATCGATACATGAAACACATCGTGCAGATTTTCTAATCTAGGAGGTAATGCTAAACGATAAGCCCTATCTCCTATCTTCTCAAGAATTTCAAAAGGTCCAACAAACCGGGGCTTAACTTACCCTTTATCCCGAATCGAGATATTCCTTTCATTGGAGATACCTTAAGGAATACATGGTCTCCTACATTAAACTCCAAAGGTCTTCTACGCTTATCTGCGTAGTCTTTCTGTCTACTTTGAGCTGCTCTAAGCCTTTCTCTAATGACATCGACAGCCTTAGTGGTAACTTGTACCAGTTCAGGTCCTGTCAATTTCCTCTCACCTACTTCATTCCAACAAACAGGAGTCCTACATCTCCTTCCATATAATGCTTCATAAGGTGCCATGCCTATACTCTTCGAAAGCTATTATTATAGGCAAACTCTACCAAATGCAATCTCTCGTCCCAATTTCCTTTGAAATCAATCACACAAGCTCTTAACATATCCTCCGTACCTGAATCACTCTCTACGATTGGCCATCGTCCGAGGATGAAAAGCTGTACTAAAGCGGAAGCTTAGATCCTAACGCAATTTGGAGACTTCTCCAAAAATTCGATGTAAACCTCGGGTCTCGATCTGAAGTAACGATCCACTGGAATACCATGTAAGCGTACCACTTGACTTACATACATGTCCGCGTACTTATCCATTGGGTAATCCATGCGAATCGCTAAGAAATGCGCCGACTTAGTCAAACGATCCACTATCACCCAAATTGAATCATGATTCCTTAATGTCCTTGGCAATCCTTGCACAAAATCCATCGTTACATGTTCCCATTTCCATTCAGGAATGTCCAATGGTCTCAAAAGTCCTGCGGGTTTTCGATGTTCCGCTTTTACTTGCTGGCACGTCAAACATTGAGATACGTGTCTAGCCGTATCTGCTTTCATACCAGTCCACCAAAATTGCTCACGTAAATTTCTGTACATCTTTGTACTACACGGGTGGATACTATAGTTACTCTTATGTGCTTCCGACAGAATTTCCTTCCTCAATTCCTCATTGTCGGGAACACAAAGTCGTCCTTGACATTTCACTATCCCATCATCAGAGATCTGAAATTATGATCTTTTCCCTAAAGACACAGCATCTTTCACTTTCAAAATCTCTGGGTCAGATTGTTGCAAAACTTTAATTCTCTGGATAATCTCTGGCTCAATCCTTAATGCACTAAGCATGCCAGTAAGACAATTCAATTCCAATTTAAATTCAGAATTTGCTACAGATTCTAACAATTTCCATTCCGCCATTCTCAAACTAGCAATCTCCATAGCCGACTTTCGACTAAGAGCATCGCTACTCTATTCGCTTTTCTGGATGATATTTTATCTCACAGTCATAGTCCTTCAATAACTCCATCCACCTCCTTTGTCTCATGTTCAATTCCTTTTGTGAGAACAGATATTTCAAACTCTTATGATCCGTATAGATCTCAAACTTTTCCCCATACAAGTAGTGTCTCCATATCTTCAAAGCAAACACTATAGCTGCTAGCTCTAAATCATGCGTCGGATAATTCAACTCATGAGGTTTCAATTGTCGGGAAGCATAGGCTACAACCTTGCCATGCTGCATCAACACACATCCTAGTCCTTTGTGAGATGCATCACTATATACCGTAAAACCATTAGGTCCAGTAGGTATAGTCAGAATTGGAGCTGAAGTCAATTTCCTTTTGAGCTCCTGAAAACTTCTTTCACATTCTCCATTCCACTCAAATTTCACATTCTTTCGAGTCAATTTAGTTAAAGGTCTTGCCAGTTGCGAGAATCCTTCAATGAACCTTCTATAATAACCGGCCAATCCTAAGAAACTTCGTATCTCCGTAGGTGTCGTTGGTCTCGGCCAATTCACTACCATTTCAACTTTTGCTGGATCTACTTTTGCAATTCCTTTTCCCGACACCACATGTCCTAAAAATACTATCCGGTCCAACCAAAATTCACACTTACTAAACTTAGCATACAACTTATGCTCTCGCAGGTCTGCAAAACAATTCTCAAATGCTGCTCATGCTCTTTAGGCCCTTTCGAATACACCAGAATATCATCAATAAAGACAATCACAAATTTGGTCTAAATAAGGCTGAAATATTCTATTCATCAAATCCATAAATGCAGCCAGGGCGTTAGTCAATCCAAATGGCATAACAAGGAACTCATAGTGTCCATAACGAGTTCTAAATGCAGTCTTAGGAATGTCCTCCTTTTTAATTCTTAGCGATGGTATCCCGATCTCAAATCAATCTTAGAAAAGACTGAACTTCCCCGAAGTTGATCAAATAAGTCATCAATTCTAGGCAAAGGATACTTATTCTTAATGGTCACTTGATTCAATCGCCTATAGTCAATACACAAGCGCATTGACCCATCCTTCTTCTTTACAAACAAGACCGGTGCACCCCAAGGTGAAGCACTTGGTCTAATAAATCCTTTATCAAGCAATTCTTGCAGTTGCACTTTCAACTCCTTCAATTCAACTAAGGCCATTCTATATGGAGCTTTTGATATCGGTCCATTCCGAGGCATTAATTCAATTTCAAATTCAATCTCCCGCTCCGCGGCAATCCGAGCAATTCCTCAGGAAATACATCTTGAAATTCATTAACCACATGAACTTCCTCAAGATTAGACTCCTCTCTAGCACAATCTCTAACTATGGCTAGGTACCCTTGACATCCTTGGTCAAGTAACTTACAAGCTTCTACTGCCGAAACAAGCGCTACAGGAAAATGGGTCTGACCTCCTAAAAATTCACAGCTAGGCGATCGGGTAAAACAAATTGAATCACCTTTCTATAACAATCCATTCTAGCCCGATACTTACGAAGCCAGTCCATTCCTACAATAACATCAAAATCATACATAGCCATCACAACCAAGTCTATTTCCATGTCCTTTCCTCCCATGGATATCTTACAATTTTCACACACCAGCGTAGACAATACCATATCCTTTAAAGGCGTGGAAACACAAAGAGGCGTCTCAAGAAGCATAACTTCTATCTTTTTCAAGCATCTATATCTTTCAGACACAAACGAATGCGTTGCACCCGTGTCAAACAATGCATATGCCTTCTCGCCATTAATAAGAATCGTACGAGATAACATTCTTGGAAGCTTCCGCTTCCTCGGGTGATCGCATACACCCTTCCTTGTGCAGGTGGTCTTTGAGGATTTCCTTGCGGATTTGACCTAACAATGACACTCGATATCCCCGTCGCACCGAGCCAACACTCACTTGCGACCTCTCTCGCGGGCAATTCCTCCTAAGATGTCCCACTTGTCCACAGCCAAAACATTTCGTTGTCCGGGCTGATAGGGTGCTTTCCTATGTTCAAACCACTCCTTGTTCCTCCAAAATTTCCGAAATTACCCTTCTTTTTCACATTCCAGTCGACCTTGACAGAATAAGGTCTCTTCCCTTTTTCACATCACCAAAGTTCATCGGTTTCTTAAATTCCGACCTTTCCCTCAACAACTCCTGCTCCACTAAGCTGCGCCCTTTCATAAATCTCATTATAATCTCTTATGTTCAAAGGCACCAGTTGCTTCCTAATGTCGATTCTCGGTCCTTTCGAAATCTCTTAGCCTTCTCCTCCCGATCCTCAATCAATCTAGGAGCATATCTAGACAATTCAGAAAATCTAGCCTCATCGATCTACAGTCAATCCCTTTTGTTCTAGCTGAACAAACTCGGTAATCTTCCTATCCTTAGCACGGTCGAGAAATGCTTCCTATTAAAGGCCCTAACAAACTCCTCCCAATTAACATCGGTACCCGGTGGAAAGATGATGTCCTTGAAGCTCTCCACCAAAACTTCGCATTCCCCTCCAATTGATACTCTGCTAAAACTATTTTCTCAGCATTAGTGCAGTCTAACGTAGGAAAATTCGTTCCATTCCATCAATCCATTGCTCTGCCTCCTCGGGACTTCCCATTCCATTAAACTTAAGTGGCTTCAGCTTCAAAAACTGCTCCACTAGTCCCTGAGTACGGCGTTCTGCTCCGGGCTGTTGCTGCGCCTGCCTCTCCATCAGATTTCCAATATTGGCTAATGCCTTGCAGGATATCTTCCATTCGGGGTTCAGCCCTTGCGGCGAGGCTTCAGCCCTCGATGGATGAGCACTTCCAGCTCGCACCATAACTCTCCCGCAATTTCCAAGCATTGCCTCGGGAATAATCGAGACTTCGCCTCCACTCAAAGCAAGTTACTACTATCACATAAGTAACATATACATATTCGGCAATTCAAGACAGGACTACGGGGATCTACGAGTGAATACCCATCACCCGTTATTCATTTATTTCGTTTACATCCTATGGTGTGCATTGTCATCATGTTCCTCAATTCCAAATGAGGCTCCTTATCACTCCACTTATAACCATTCACTCTGATACCAAAAAGGGCGACTGTAACACCCCGAACCCTTCGCAGGTCGTTAACAGTGCCGATGTTACATCTTTCATCATCTCTATCTCTTGGCTAAATTAAGCCTTGCCAGAATACAAGCATTTTTTTTTTTTTTAAAGCGGTCCCATGCGCGACTCATAGCGGAAGCAAATAAATATCACCATCTATCTCCCTACCAATCCCATGATACAAATACACACCAACTAAACACCACGATTTTATAAACAATGTTGACGCTTTGCTTACATGCATACATATAGCGAGATGGGGTTTTTTTTTTCCTCGGTCGGTACAAAAGAAACGAGAAAAGGTAAGGACTCGCCATGTCCTTCCTAAAATCTCAAAAAGGAACTCCGACCTCTAACAACATATGAGCACAAAAACCCTCCCATCACGAGCGTCAACTATCTACACCAAAAGCGGTCTAGCTCCTACTCCTCGCGCGCGATCTCACACCCATCCCGGTGCGTCGGGTGGTGGCGGCGGCGGCATCCCCGCATCACTCCATCCCGTCGTATGTGCACGGACAAAAACTCTTGTATGACCGGGCCCCTGACAGCCGATATCATACATGACTAAACATCGTACTCGGATAAAAGTCAATCCGGGTACCGAAGGACAATCTATCTCAGTCATCTCCACCTCGACGTCAGACGGAATACCGTAAAACACGCCACGCGAAATAGCAGGCAGCGGCATAGTGCTAATCTGAAATGTTATCCCCAAAAGGGGTGAGTACAACCACTCAGCAGATAGGGAAATCTAATAATAACTCAGTGCACCATGCATACCATCATACAATGCAGGCATTTCTTACCTTTTCGATGTCAAGCGTATTCATGCATCATCATGGTATACGTATTATCATCATAGCATCTCATATATCATTATCGCATCATCATAAACCATGCATCACCATGCATATCACATCATATCATCATTGGCCATGCATCACCATGCATATCACATCATCATTAACCATGCATCACCATGCATATCACATCATATCATTATTGGCCATGCATCACCATGCATATCACATCATCATTAACCATGCATCACCATGCATATCACATCATATATTTTTCACTTTTATTTATCAATTGATCCCACATTATCTTTTCTCAATTCATCAATTCCACCATCATCATCCTCCCTTCGGGCAGAAACCTCCGACAGGGATCCCAGTATCCCAGCCATCTCATGGCCCTTTGGGCTTCCGGCCCCCACATTCCGGGCATCTCGCACCTCAACTAGCATCACGAGGAACCTCCCTGCGGGCGAAACCTCCGACGGGGACTTCCGGTCTTTACCCTTCTAACCGGGATCTCGCACCTAATCCCGGCATCGCGAGTCACTCCCTTCGGGCGAAACCTCCGACAGGGACTTCCGGCCCCCACATTCCGGGCATCCTGAAACTCCCGGGAATCTCGGAATTACGCCCTTTGGTCACCGAGACATCAACCTCCGCCACATCCTCTTTCTCGCATACCACTTCCACATTTTATCATTCTTTTCATCTCATTATTTCATGGCATATGATTCACACACATGCGTCACAATTCATGATCATTCATGCATCAATGCCATATAGCAGTGCATCATAGTTCACGATCATGCATACATCAATGGCATATAACAATGCATCATAATTCAATAGAACTCATGGCCGATAAAATAATCCACTTTTATTTTATTATTATTATTATTTTTTTTATTTTATTATATTATTATTTTAATATTATATTTATTTATTTCCATAAATAAATATTATCTTTAATATTCATGATTTTCCAAAAATCATGAAAATCAAACAATCATTAAACAACTAATTAGAATCACAATTTCACACAATTTCATGGCCAAATTTGTATTTCACATAGTTTCCCAAATTTTCACCAAATACACTTAATGTTCGGATATTGGCCAGATTGCACAGTTTTCGGATTAATTCAATTAAAATATTCATATGACCTCCGAAAATTCCCAAATTTTAAAGGGTGATAGCCAACACAATTTCGTACCTTTTTCATGAAGAACACTAAGCCAAATTCTTTAAAGATTAATTTATACAACTCCATGAAGCTTCTGGAACCTCCACCGTTTCGTCCAGAACACACATCACCGAAAAACTTAGATTTGACCCATTAAATCTCTTTCGTTTCTTCTTAAATTCGAGTATGTTATGCATCAATGTCTCCTTTACAAGTTTCATGAAAAGATCTAAGTTAAATAACCAAAGTATGATCCTCTTTTAAGTCTTTGAAGTCTCGGGTGTCTCGGTTCACTTCAACAGAACCATCCGTCTCAAAGATCTAGACGATTTACTAGGCTACACTCATTTGTTTCTCCTCAAATTTGAGTATGTTGTAGTTTAGGATGTTACCTACAACTTTCATGAAGACAACAAAGTGAGATTTCCAACATAAACCAACATGCAACCAAGAAATCATCAAGAGGTCAGTGAAGATTTCGCAGATCTAGAACCTCCGTATAACAAGGCATTTCACCCCTCATATCACCTTCGTTTTCCATGAAATTTGAGTATGTCATACCTCAAGATGTTAGCTTCAACTTCCATGAAGACACCGAAGCCAAAATCACACTCCAAATACACATACAAGCTCGAGCAAGAAACTGTCTACCACAAACCGAACGGAAACAGCCACAATACATGAACATATGCAACCCTTGCTTGCTATTTCGCCTAAATCACCCCTAAAACTTAACATGCAAACACCAAAAACAACATGCAAGAGAAGTCATAGACCCCACTTGCCTTCAAAATGGACGAACAGCAACACACGGCGGCGTACGGCGGCGTAGGACGGCGAACGAACGGCACCCTCCTCCGGCTCCGCCTCCTTCCCTCTCGGCTTCTCTCCCTCTCACTCGCGATTTCTCTCTCTCTCTCTCTCTCACCTTGGACGAAAATGGAGCAAAGGTCCGGCCACTCTCTCTCCTAACTCCTTTTATACCCCTCTTAGGTCATCATTTGCAATGATTATTCACCTATCCAATGGCCAATGCATGTTCTTGCCATTTGCCACTTGTAATTTCTATTTTTGAATTTGAATTTGGGCTTAATGGGCTTGGGCTTAGGCCCAACCGGCCATTCCCCTTGGGCTGGTCGACTCCCTTCTTGGGCCCAATGGGCCGACTAGCTTGGCCCACCAAGCTTGAGGCTAATGGGCTCAAGGCCCATTCCAAAAATTTGCCCTTTTTCTCCTTTTTTTTTTTTTTTTAAATTCCAATTTCCATCTTGGCCAAAGTCTTGGAATAATTTTAATTATTGAAATTCAAATCATATGGCCAAGTATTTATAAATTAAATTTAAATTTCCACAATCACAAGCATAATTCATCAAATTAAAAGATAAATTGGCTAAAGCATAGGCCATAAAATTCTATCACCTAATTAAAGACATTTGACACACCTTAAGGCTTGGCTTTGAATTTCCGGGATGCCACACCTGACATTTTGTTTAGTGTTTGCATTTGTGCTAGATTTCAATTTGATCCAAAAGAGTCTCATCTAAGTGTCGCAAAACGCATCATCAAATACATTGCAACTACTTTAAATTTAGGTTTGTGGTATCCTAAAGAATGAGACTTTACCCTCCTTAAATATTCAGACGTAGATTTAGCAGGTTGTAGAGTTGATAGAAAGAGTACATCTGGTACATGCCAATTGCTGGGAAACAGGACAGTATCTTGGTTTTCAAGGAAGCAAAGCACTGTAGCTCTTTCAACAGCTGAAGCAGAGTATGTGGCCCTTGGAAGTTGCTGTTCTCAAATCTTATGGATAAAATAACAACTGAGAGACTTTGGAATTAAAGACTCATACACCGAGATCAAATGTGATAACACCAGCGCAATCAATCCAACAAAGAATCCAATTTTTCATTCAAGAGCAAAGCACAAAGAGATTCGACATCACTTTATTAGAGATTATGTTCAAAGTGGAGAAGTTATGATTCATTTCATTGATTCAAATCATCAACTGACGGACATATTTACAAAGCCATTGGAGAAAAGCCTATTTGAGTCTATTCGCACCAGACTGAACATTACATCTATTATTCATTAAAGTCTGAATGAGCTCAGACTTAGAAGTAAAGTCTGAAGGTGTTCAGACTTAGAATGCCAAGAGTTACGACTATAAGTTATTTCTATTCCATTATTTTAAAAGGTACAGTTACTTATTAAATGCTAATTGATTGAAATTATCCTTCCAAGTTTTTTTCTTTTTCAAAAAGATAGTTATCAATTTTGAAAAGATAGTTATTTTAAAAAATGAAGTTATTTTTTTTCAAAAAGGTATTTTTATTTTTCCTTTTATGTCGTTTCGTTTACCTCACTTCACTCGCTTTATATACTACCAAGATTCGTCTTCTTTGTTTTTACACTGAAACCCTAGAATACAAAATTCCCACTTGCTTTCACTTTCACTCTCGATTTGTCCAAAAGTTTTCACATTTTTCAAGCAAGTTTGTGAATTTCTCCCTTGAAGCGACAATGTCTTCAAGAAAGTCTACAAAGATTACAAGCAGTGGACCACGACATATACCTGAGGGTCCTACGCATTTCGACTTGATCGAGGAAGAAGATTCTTCTCCACCACTGCGTCCAAGTCAGTAACAATCTTCTCAGCAACGTCAGTCTTCTCCACCGACTCAACCAGGCAAAGAAGTTATAAAAGAGGCAAAACCTATAAGAATGCTAACTCCCAAGGTTGCTTTCAAACTTTACTCTAATTTGAAGAAAGGAGGAACACCGATGTGGCATCCCAGAAATTCAAAGCCAAGCCATAAGGTGTGCTAAAGTCTTTAATTAGGTGGTAGAATTTCCATGGCTTATGTTTTAGCCATTAGTCTTTTAATTTAATGATTTGTGCTTGTGATTGTGGAAATTTAAATTTAATAGATTAATAATTTATGCTTGGCCATATGATTTAAATTTCAATGAACAAAAATGTCCCAAGACTTTGGCAAAGATGAAAAGTGGAATTCAAAAATATTTATAGGAGAATTTCAAAAAAAAAAAAAAAAAGAAGGAAAAAGAGGTTAAAATTTGATTGGGCCTTAAGCCCAAGAGTGGAGCCTTAATGGGCCAAGTTGGCCGGCCCATTAGAGCCCACAAGGGGCTGTCGACCAGCCCAAGGAGGAGTGGCCGGATGGCCCAAGCCCAAGCCCAACTCCAAAGCCCATCTTGCATGGATCAAGACAAGTGGCAAGAAGAAGGCCATGCATTGGCCATTGGTTGAGGCAAATCAATCATTACAAATGATGAGCTTTAGGGAAATAAAAGGGGAGGAGAAAGAGAAGGTGGCGGTTTTGCTTCATTCGGCCGAGAGAAAGAGGGAGAGAGAGAGAGAAATCGCGAGAGAGAGGGAGAGACCGAGAGGGAGAGGAGGCGGAGCCGAGGAGGAACCGCCGTGTCCCGCTGTCCGTTCGCCGTGTACGCCGCCGTACGCCATCGACCGTCCATCCTAGAGGCAAGTGGAGTCCTCTAACTTCTCCTGCATGTGTGTATATGGTTTGCATGCTCGATTTTGGTTGTTATTTGTGAGAAAAACCGAGGTAAGGTTGGTTTGTTTTCGAGCCGTGTGACTGTTCTTGCTCGGGTTGTGGGAGCCAGAAACTTGTTTGAGCTTGTATGTGTGTTTGGAGTTCTATTTGGCTTTGATGTCTGCATGGAAGTTGTATCTAACATCTTGTACTATAACATACTGAAATTTTGGGGAAAATGATGGAGATATGAGGGGTCAAACTCCTATTCTACGGAGACCCCAGATCTGTGAAGCTTGCACTGACCTCTTGTTGGATTCTTGGTTGTATGTTGGTTTGTGATGAAAATATGACTTCGATGTCTTCATGAACGTTGTAGGTAACATCTTAAACTAGAACATACTCAAATTTGAAGAGAAATGAACAAGTATAGCCTAGTAAATCGGCTAGATCTTGGAGACGATGATTCTGGTGATGTGTTCCGAGACACCCGAGACTTCGTGGACTTAAATGGTGACAATACTTTGGTTATTTGACCTAGATCTCTTAATAAAACTTGTAAAGGACACCTTGATACATGACATACCAAATTTCAGAGGAAACGAAAGAGAATAGATGGGTGAAATCTTAATATTTCGGAGATGTGTATTCTGGACGATGCGGTAATGGTTCCAGAAGCTTCGTGAGGTTGTATAAATTAATTTAAAAAGAATCTGACTTGGAGTTCTTCATCAAAGTTGCACGAAAATGTCTTGGCTATCACCCTGTAAAATTTCGTAATTTTGGAGGCCATATGAGTATTTTAATCGAATTTATTTGGAAACTGTGCATTCTGGTCATTATCCGAATATTATGTGCTATTTTGTGAAATTGTGTGAAATTCAATTTGGCCATGAATTTTGTATGAAATTGTCATACTATTGGGTTGTTTAATGATTGTTTGAATATTATGATTTTGGGAAAATCATAGATATTGAATTTAATATTTATTTATGAAAATAAATAAATATAATAATAAAATTAAATAAAATAATAATAAAATAATAATAAAATAAAAAGGGATTATTTTATTGGCCATAAATTCCATTAAATTAATAAATAATTATGCATTGTTACATGTATGATAAGACATTGGTGTATGTATGATCATGAATTGTGATGGATGTGTGAATTATATGCCATGTAATAATGAGATCAAAAGAATGATGAATGTGGATAATGATAAGTGAGTAAGAGGTGATGGTGGAGGATGAGGCTGGAATGTACGAGAGATGCATTGCCGGAATTCCTTGGGAGTTTCGGGATGCCCGGAATGTGGGGGCCGGAAGCCTGTCGAGGTTTCTACCCGAAGAGAATGCCTCGCGATGCCGGGATTGGGGTGCGAGATGCCCGGCTAGAAGGGTAAAGGCCGGAAGCCCTGTCGGAGGTTTCGCCGAAGGGAATGCCTCGTGATGTTAGTTGAGATGCGAGATGCCCGGAATGTTGGGGGCTGGAAGCCCGATGGCCTGGGAGGCTGAATGTTGGGAACCCTGTCGGAGGTCTTTGCCCGAAGGGATGATGATGAAATTGAAAATTGAGAATGGGTGATGTGGTGATCAAAATTAAAGATAAAAATGGAAAATTAAATCATGATGATATGCATGATATTATATGATGATGATATGATGATGATGATGATGTGATGTGAAATAATGATGATCACCCATGATATTATATGCATGATGATGATGATGATGATGATGATGATGATGATGATATGTGATGTGAAATAATGATGATCACCCATGATATTATATGCATGATGATATGCATGATGATGATGATGATGATGATATGCATGATGAAATGCATGATGATATGATGGTGATGATGGTAATGATATGATATGCATAATGATATGCATGATAATGATAATGATATGCATGATGAGATGCATGATGATATGATGGTGATGATGATAATGATGATGATAATGATGATGATATGCATGATGATGATAATGATGATGATATGCATGATGATATGCATGATGATAATGATGACGATATGCACGATGATATGATGATGATGCATGATAGTTTGCGCATGGCTCAAAGGTAAGTAATGCCTGCAATGCATGTATGATATGCATGATGCATGGAGTTGTTATTGGATTTCTCTATCTGCTAAGTGGTTGTACTCACCGCTTTTGGGGAATAACATTTCAGATTAGCAGTATGCCACTTCCTGCCGTCTCGCGGGGGTGTTTTACGGTCTACCATCCGATGTAGAGGTCGAGTGTGCTGAGATAGACTGTCCCTCTGTTCCCGGACTGACTTTTATTCGAGTGCGTTGTCTAGTGATGTACGACATAGGCCTAGTTGAGGGCCTTGTCATTCAGGAGTTCATTTCTGTGCACATTCGTCGAGATGGAGCTATGTGAGGGATGTTGCCGCCGCCACCGCCTGATGCACCGGGTTGGGTGTGAGACCCGCGCGCGATGAGTAGGAGCCGGATCTTTTTGATGTAGATAGTAGACACTTTCGATGGGGGTTTGTGCTCGTATGATGTTAGGGGTCGAGGTTTCTTTTTGAGATTTTAGGCAGGACATGGCAGAGTCCTAGCTTTTCTTGTTTTGTACCGACCCGAAGGGAACCCCATCTTGTCATGTATGTATGTAAGCAAAGTGTCGAAGCTTGTTTATAAAAATCCTGATGTTTAGCTGGTGTGTATTGGTATCATGGATTGGTAGGGGGATAGATGGTGATGTTTAATTTGCTTCCGCTATGAGTCGCGCTGGGACCGCTTTTAAAAAAAAAAAAATGCCCGTGATTAACGACACTTGTTTTAAGTACAAGATAGAAAAAGGTAATAAAGTGTAACATCGGCGCTGGTGACGACCTGTGAAGGGTTCGAGGTGTCACAGCCGGCCTTTTTGGTATCGGAGCGAATGGTTATAGGTGGAGTGATAAGGAGCCTCATTTGGAATTGAGGAACATGATGACAATGCACACGATAGGATGTAAAACGAAATAATTGAATAACGGGTGATGGGTATTCACTCGTAGATCCCTAGTACTTTATTTTGAATTGCCCTTAGGTGCAAGTAACATGTATATGTTACTTATGTAGTAGCGGTAATTGCTTTGAGTGGAGGCAGTGAGTCTCAGATTATTGCTGAGGCAATGCTTGGAAATTGCAGGAGAGTCATGGTGCGCGCTGGAAGTGCTCATCCATCGAGGGTTGAAGCCTCTGCTGCAAGGGCTGAACCCCGAATGGAAGATATCCTGCAGGCATTAGCCAATATTGGAAATCTGATGGAAAGGCAAGCGCAGCAACAGCCCGGAGCAGAACGCCGTACTCAAGGACTAGTGGAGCAGTTTTTGAAGCTAAAGCCACTTAAGTTTAATGGAATGGGAAGTCCTGAGGAGGTAGAGCAATGGATTGATGGGATGGAACGAATTTTCGGCTGTTGGACTGCACCGATCTTTGAGAAAATAGTTTTAGCGAGTACCAATTGGAGGGAAATGCAAAGTTTTGGTGGAGGGCTTCGAAGGACATAATCTTTCCACCAGTGCGATGTTAACGGGAGGAGTTTGTTAGAGCCTTCAATAGGAAGCATTTCTCTGATTGTGCTAAGGATAGGAAGATTACTAAATTTGTTCAGCTAGAACAAAAGGGGTTGACTGTAGATCAGTATGAAGCTAGATTTTCTGAATTGTCTAGATATGCTCCTAGATTGATTGAGGATCAGGAAGAGAATGATAAGAGATTCCTGAAAGGGCTAAGGACTGACATTAGGAAGCAACTGGTGCCTTTGAGCATAAGAGATTATAATGAGATTTATGAAAGTGCGCAGTTAGTGGAGCAGGAGCTGTTGAGGGAACGGTCGGAGTTTAAGAAACCGTTGAATTTTAGTGATGTGAGAAAGGGGAAGAGACCTTATTCTGGTCAAGGTCAGACTTGGAATGTGAAGAAGAAGAGTCACTTTGGAAATTTTGGAGGGGCAAGGAGTGGTCTGAATATAGGGAAAGCACCCTATCAGCCTGGTATTTGTCAGAAGTGTAATGGATGCCATGGCCCAGGACCTTGTACGGGACAACATAAATATTTTGGCTGTGGACAAGTGGGTCATCTTAGGAGAAATTGCCCACAAGAGAGGTCGCAAGTGAGTGTTGGCTCGGTGCGACAGGGATATCAAAGTGCTGTTAGGTCGAATCTACAAGGAAATCCTCAGAGACCCACCTGCGCAAGGAAGGGTGTATGCGATCACCCATGAGGAAACGGAAGCTTCCAAGAATGTTATCTCAGGTACGATTCTTATTAATGGTGAAAAGGCATATGCATTGTTTGACACGGGTGCAACGCATTCGTTTGTGTCTGAAAGATATAGATGTTTGAATAAGATAGAAGTTATGCCTCTTGAGATGCCTCTTTGTGTTTCCACGCCTTTAAAGGATATGGTATTGTCTACGCTGGTGTGTGGAAATTGTAAGATATCAATGGGAGGAAAGGACATGGAAATAGACTTGGTTATAATGGCTATGTATGATTTTGATGTTATTATAGGAATGGACTGGCTTCGTAAGTATCGGGCTAGAATGGATTGTTATAGAAAAGTGGTTCAATTCATTTTACCTAATCAGTCTAGTTGTGAATTTTTAGGAAGTCAAACCCATTTGCCTGTAGCGCTTATTTCAGCAGTAGAAGCTTGTAAATTACTTGACAAAGGATGTCAAGGGTACCTAGCCATAGTTAGAGATTATGCAAGGGAGGAGCCTAATCTTGAGGAAGTTCGTGTAGTTAACGAATTTCAAGATGTATTTCCTGAGGAATTGCTTGGATTGCCGCGGAGCGGGAGATTGAATTTGAAATTGAATTAATGCAGGCAGGACCAATATCAAAAGCCCCATATAGAATGGCCTTAGTTGAATTGAAGGAATTGAAAGTACAACTACGGGGAGTTGCTTGATAAAGGATTCATTAGACCAAGTGCTTCACCTTGGGGTGCACCGGTCTTGTTTGTGAAAAAGAAAGATGGATCGATGCGTTTGTGTATTGATTATAGGCAGTTGAATCAAGTGACCATTAAGAATAAGTATCCTTTGCCTAGAATTGATGACTTGTTTGACCAACTCCAGGGAAGTTCGGTCTTTTCTAAGATTGACTTGAGATCGGGATACCATCAGTTAAGAATTAAGAAGGAGGACATTCCTAAGACTGTGTTTAGGACTCGTTATGGACACTATGAGTTCCTTGTTATGCCATTTGGATTGACTAACGCCCCGGCTGCATTTATGGATTTGATTAATAGAATATTTCAGCCTTATTTAGACCAGTTTGTGATTGTCTTTATTGATGATATTCTGGTATATTCGAAAGGGCCTAAAGAGCATGAGCAGCATTTGAGAATAGTTTTGCAGACTCTGAGAGAGCATAAGTTGTATGCTAAGTTTAGTAAGTGTGAATTCTGGTTGGATCGGATAATATTTCTAGGACATGTGGTGTCAGGAAAAGGAATTGCAGTAGACCCGGCAAAAGTTGAAATGGTAGTGAATTGGCCGAGACCAACGACACCCACTGAGATACGAAGTTTCTTAGGACTGGCTGGTTATTATAGAAGGTTCATTGAAGGATTTTCAAGACTGGCAGGACCTTTAACTAAATTGACTCGAAAGAATGTGAAATTTGAATGGAATACAGAATGTGAAAGGAGTTTTTAGGAGCTCAAAAGGAAATTAACTTCAGCTCAATTCGACTATACCTCTTTTGGACACGATGGTTTTACGGTGTATAGTGATGCATCTCACAAAGGATTAGGATGTGTGTTGATGCAGCATGGCAATGTTGTAGCCTATGCATCCAGACAATTGAAACCCCATGAGCTGAATTACCCGACGCATGATTTAGAGCTAGCAGCTATAGTGTTTGCCTTGAAGATATGGAGACACTATTTGTATGGGGAAAAGTTTGAGATTTATACGGATCATAAGAGTTTGAAGTATCTGTTCTCACAAAAGGAGTTGAACATGAGACAAAGGAGGTGGATGGAGTTGTTGAAGGATTATGATTGTGAGATAAGATATCATCCAGGGAAAGCGAATAGAGTAGCATATGCTCTTAGTCGTAAGTCGGCTATTTCCATAGCAAGTTTAAAGATGGCTAGTTTGAGAATGGCGGAGTGGGAATTGTTAGAATTTGTAGCAAATTCCGAATTTAAATTGGAAATGGATTGTCTTACTGGCATGCTTAGTGCATTGAGGATTGAGCTAGAGATTATCCAGAAAATTAAAATTCTGTAAGAATCTGACCTAGAGATTTTGCAAGTGAAAAATGCTGTATCTTTAGGGAAAGTATCAAAATTTCAAATCTCTGATGATGGAATAGTAAGATGTCAAGGACGACTTTGTGTTCCCGACAATGAGGAATTGAGGAAGGAAATTCTGTCGGAGGCACATAAGAGTAATTATAGTATCCACCCAGGTAGTACAAAGATGTACAGAAATTTACGTCAGCAATTTTGGTGGAATGGTATGAAGGCAGATACGGCTAAGTACGTATCTCAATGTTTGACGTGTCAGCAAGTAAAAGCGGAGCATCGTAAACCCGCAGGACTTTTAAGACCATTGGACATTCCTGAATGGAAATGGGAACATATAACGATAGACTTTGTGCAAGGATTGCCAAGGACATCAAGTAGCCATGACTCAATTTGGGTTATAGTGGATCGTTTGACTAAGTCGGCACATTTCTTAGCGATTCGCATGGACTACCCATTGGATAAGTATGTGGACATGTATGTAAATCAAGTGGTACGCTTACATGGTGTTCCAGTGACCATTACTTCAGATTGAGATTCGAGGTGTACTTCGAATTTTTGGAGGAGTCTTCAAATTGCGTTAGGATCTAAGCTTCAATTTAGTACTGCTTTTCATCCTCAGACAGATGGTCAATCAGAAAGAGTAATCTAGATACTGGAGGATATGTTGAGAGCCTGTGTAATCGATTTCAAAGGAAATTGGGATGAAAGATTGCATTTGGTAGAGTTTGCCTATAATAATAGCTTTCGAGAAAAGTATAGGCATGGCACCTTATGAAGCATTATATGGAAGGAGATGTAGGACTCTGTTTGTTGGAGTGAAGTGGGTGAAAGGAAGTTGTGAGGACTGAAGGCGGTACAAGTTACCACTGAAGCTGTCGATATTTTCAAAGAAAGACTTAGAGCAACTCAGAGTAGACAGAAAGGCTACGCAGATAGACGTAGAAGGCCTTTGGAATTTAGTGTAGGAGACCATGTATTCCTTAAGGTATCTCCAATGAAAGGAATATCTCGATTCGGGATGAAGGGTAAGCTAAGACCTAGGTTTGTTGGACCTTTTGAAATTCTTGAGAGGATAGGAGATGTAGCTTATCGTTTAGCGTTACCTCCTAAGTTAGAAAATCTGCACGATGTGTTTCATGTATCGATGTTGAGGAAGTACCAGCCGGATCCTGGTCACATACTCGATCATGAAGCCATCAAAATGGATGAGAAAGTAAGGTACATTGAAGAGCCTGTGCAGATATTGGATCGAAAGGAGCAAATTCTTAGGACTAAAAAGATCCCATTGGTTAAGGTGTTATGGCGACATCATGATGTGGAGGAAGCCACATGGGAGAGTGAGGATCAGATAAAGGAAAAGTACCCTTATTTGTTTCAAGAAGGCGCGAGTAGTGCTTGAATTTCGAGGACGAAATTCTCTAAGGAGGGGAGAATTGTGGCATCCCAGAAATTCAAAGCCAAGCCATAAGGTGTGTTAAAGTCTTTAATTAGGTGGTAGAATTTCCATGGCTTATGTTTTAGCCATTAGTCTTTTAATTTGATGATTTGTGCTTGTGATTGTGGAAATTTAAATTTAATAGATTAATAATCTATGCTTGGCCATATGATTTAAATTTCAATGAACAAAAATGTCCCAAGACTTTGGCCAAGATGAAAAGTGGAATTCAAAAATATTTATAGGAGAATTTCAAAAAAAAAAAAAAAGGAAAAAGAGGTTAAAATTTGATTGGGCCTTAAGCCCAAGAGTGGAGCCTTAATGGGCCAAGTTGGCCGGCCCATTAGAGCCCACAAGGAGGCTGTCGACCAGCCCAAGGAGGAGTGGCCGGATGGCCCAAGCCCAAGCCCAACTCCAAAGCCCATCTTGCATGGATCAAGACAAGTGGCAAGGAGAAGACCATGCATTGGCCATTGGTTGAGGCAAATCAATCATTACAAATGATGAGCTTTAGGGGAAATAAAAGGGGAGGAGAGAGAGAAGGTGGCCAGTTTTTGCTTCATTCAGCCGAGAGAAAGAGGGAGAGAGAGAGACAGAAATCGCGAGAGAGAGGGAGAGACCAAGAGGGAGAGGAGGCGGAGCCGAGGAGGAGCCGCCGTGTCCCACCGTCCGTTCGCCGTGTACGCCGCCGTACGCCGTCGACCGTCCATCCTAGAGGCAAGTGGAGTCCTCTAACTTCTCCTGCATGTGTGTATATGGTTTGCATGTTCGATTTTGGGTGTTATTTGTGAGAAAACCGAGGTAAGGTTGGTTTGTTTTCAAGCCGTGTGACTGTTCTTGCTCAGGTTGTGGGAGTCAGAAACTTGTTTGAGCTTGCATGTGTGTTTGGAGTTCGATTTTGGCTTCAATGTCTGCATGGAAGTTGTAGCTAACATCTTTTACTATAACATACTGAAATTTCGTGGAAAATGATGGAGATATGAGGGGTCAAAGTCCTATTCTACGGAGACCCCAGATCTGTGAAGTTTTCACTGACCTCTTGTTGGATTCTTGGTTGCATGTTGGTTTGTGATGAAAATATGACTTCGATGTCTTCATGAAAGTTGTAGGTAACATCTTAAACTACAACATAATCAAATTTGAAGAGAAATGAACAAGTATAGCCTAGTAAATCGGCTAGATCTTGGAGACGATGATTCTGGTGATGTGTTCCGAGACACCCGAGACTTCGTGGACTTAAATGGTGACCATACTTTGGTTATTTGACCTAGATCTCTTCATGAAACTTGTAAAGAACACCTTGATACATGACATATCCAAATTTGAGAGGAAAAAAAAGAGAATAGATGGGTGAAATCTTAATATTTCGGAGATGTGTATTCTGGACGATGCGGTAATGGTTCCAGAAGCTTCGTGAGGTTTATAAAATAATCTAAAAAGAATCTGGCTTGGAGTTCTTCATGAAAGTTGCACGAAAATGTCTTGGCTATCACCCTGTAAAATTTCGTAATTTTTGGAGGCCATATGAGTATTTTAATCGAATTTATTTGGAAACTGTGCATTCTGGTCATTATCCGAATATCATGTGCTATTTTGTGAGATTGTGTGAAATTCAATTTGGCCATGAATTTTGTATGAAATTGTCATACTATTGGGTTGTTTAATGATTGTTTGAATATTATGATTTTGGGAAAGTCATAGATATTGAATTTAATATTTATTTATGAAAATAAATAAATATAATAATAAAATTAAATAATAAAATTAATAATAATAATAAAATAAAATAAAAGGGATTATTTTATTGGCCATAAATTCCATTGAAATTTATTATGCATTGTTACATGTATGATAAGACATTGGTGTATGTATGACCATGAATTGTGATGCATGTGTGAATCATATGCCACGTAATAAGGAAATCAAAAGAATGATGAATGTGGATAATGATAAGTGAGTAAGAGGTGATGGTGGAGGATGAGGCTGGAATGTACAGAGATGCATTGCCGGAATTCCCTGGGAGATTCAGGATGCCCGGAATGTGGGGGGTCGGAAGCCCTGTCGGAGGTTTCTGCCCAAAGGGAATGCCTCACGATGCTAGGATTGGGGTGCGAGATGCCTGGCTAGAAGGGTAAAGGCCGGAAGCCCTGTCGGAGGTTTCTGCCCGAAGGGAATGCCTCGTGATGCTAGTTGAGATGCGAGATGCCCGGAATGTGGGGGGCCGGAAGCTCGGTGGGCTGGGAGGCTGAATGCTGGGAACCCTGTCGGAGGTCTTTGCCCGAAGGGATGATGAAATTGATAATTGAGAATGGGTGATGTGGTGATCAAATTAAAGATAAAAATGGAAAATTAAATCATGATGATATGCATGATGATATGATGATGATGTAATGTGATATGATGATCACCTATGATATTATATGCATGATGATGATGATGATGATGATGATAATGATGATATGATGATCACCTATGATATTATATGCATGATAATATGCATGATATGATATATGATGTGATGATATGATGATCACCTATGATATTATATGATGATGATATGCATGATGATGATGATGATGATATGATATGCATAATGATATGCATGATGATAATGATATTATATGCATGATGATATGCATGATGATGATGATGTGATGTGATATGATGATCATCCATGATATGATATGCATGATGAAATGCATGATGATGATATGCAATGATACATGATATGATGATGCATGAAGTATGCACATGACATCAAGGTAAGTAATGCTTGCATCGTATGATGATATGCATGATGCATGGAGTTGTTATTGGATTTGCCTATCTGCTGAGTGGTTGTGCTCACCCCATTTGGGGAATAACATTTCAGATTAGCAGTTTGTCGCTTCCTGCCGTCTCGCGGGGGGTGTTTTACGGTCTACCATCCGATGTAGAGGTCGAGTGTGCTGAGATAGACTGTCCCTCTGTTCCCGGACTGACTTTTATTTGAGTGCGTTGTCTAGTGATGTACGACATAGGCTTGGCTGGGGGCCCTGTCATTCAGGAGTTCATTTCTATGCACGTTCGTCGAGATGGAGCTATGCAAGGGATGTTGTTGCCGCCGCCACCGCCCGATGCACCGGGTTGGGTGTGAGACCGCGCGCGATGAGTAGGGCTGGATCTTTTTGATGTAGATAGTCGACACTTTCGATGGGGGTTTGTGCTCGTATGATGTTGAGGGTCGAGGTTTCTTTTTGAGATTTTAGGCGGGACATGGCGAGTCCTAGCTTTTCTTGTTTTGTACCGACCCGAAGGGAACCCCATCTTGTCATATATATGTAAGCAAAGTGTCAAAGCTTGTTTATAAAAATCCGATGTTTAGCTGGTGTGTATTGGTATCATGGATTGGTAGGGGGATAGATGGTGATGTTTAATTTGCTTCCGCTATGAGTCGCTATTTGGGACCACTTTCAAAAAAAAAAAATGCCTATGATTAACGACGTTTGTTTTAAGTACAAGATAGAAAAAGGTAATAAAGTGTAACATCGGCGTTGGTGACGACCTGCGAAGGGTTCGGGGTGGTGTCACGATGAATATTTAAGAGATGCGGGAGTTGGAAAAGTTAGGAGTTGTAGAGAGAGGGACAATTGAAAGGACTTTCGCAAATTTCCCGAGTGACCCATTCTATGACACTACAAATCAACCACAAGGACTCGACAATGATGAACGGATGTTTACCCATTTTTAGCCTAGAATAGGAGTGGCTACGAACATTGCTGGTGACGGTTCAAGTCTTTTCAGATCGAAAAACCATGAGAGGGTTTACTTGAATTTGATGAAGAGAGGGGTAATGAACCCTAGGAGTGTCAATTTTGATTTCTTTGATTCGATAAAAGTTAATCTGCAAGATAAGCTTGCTCTACTGCAACTAGAGCGCTTTTGTTCTGAATCCACTGTTGCTTATCCTGAACTCACAGATTACTTTTACTCGAACTTATCTTTCGTGGATGCAAATAGCTTTTCCTTTATAGTAAGAGACAAAGAGTTCTTCGTGAATACGGACACGTTGACTTACATAATTGGAGTGGAAAGAGCGAGTTTCCAACCAATCAATGTGTCAATTGCACATGCTACATTGGCTTTGGTTAAAGACCAAGATGTTGAAGGCAAAATTTCCTACTCTAGGATGAATGCCTCTAACATCTTGCTGCACAAGATCGTAATCAACTGCATTCGTCCCAAGTCAACATTCAAGACTGATGTCTCTCGATCTAAAGCGAAATTGATGTATGTTATAAATGCTGGATTGAAATTCTCTCTACCTCACACTATCTTGTTTCATATGTGCCGAACAGTGGTGAAGGATAAGGGACAACTCCCTTATTCTGCTCTTATCACGCGTCTCTTTAGACATTTTAAAATTCATATTTTTTCACCATTATGTTTGACAACCATCTCTCCAATGGTGATTGGTTTTAAAATGGTCACAAATATGTGTTTGAAAGAGCTGAACAAGGTGTTGGAGCGTATGAAGGAGAAGTCTCCCGTCAAAGTAAAACAATACTCTGCTACAGCGAAGAGGAAAGGCAAGGAGCCCATGGCTACTCCAGTAAAGAAGAAAAGAATTCTCATCTTGCAGGATGAAGAGGATGAGGATAAAATGACTCTTTTAGCCTTAAGAAATTTGAAGGGTTTTGTTAGCTTTCAAGAGACTCGAGAAGAGCCAGAAGAAGGAGAAACAGAGAGAGAAGAGATGGGGAAGGAAGATGAAGAACAGAGGAGAATAGAGGAAGAAAGAAGAGAAGAGGAAATAAGAGGAGATGAAGAAGAAGTAGAAAGAAGAGAAGAAAGAGGACAAGAAGGAGAAAAATATCAGGGTTAAGAAGACTCTTTTGAGCCAATTTTAGCTATCTCCCTATCTAGGAATTTTGAGATGGCAGGAACTGGAACTACTAACACACATCACTCTGAAGCTAAAGTTGATCGAGAAGAAATCTTACCTACTCCACCTGAAGGCAACCAAACAGGGGGAGCTATTGGACTGAAGGGTATTTCTTCCCCTATCTTTACTAGTGATGTAAGTCGTTCTACAGCAGACCAAGAGGATGTGTATGCCTCTCATTATCCATAACATTCCACTCATAGTCATGGTGGACAATCTACTGAAGTTCCATCCATTCTCAAAATCCCTAGAATCGACTCGGCTAGTCCTAGTGCTGCAACAAAACCTATAGCAGACTTTTAGAGACTACAAGAGATTTTATTGGATGTAAGGAAGCAGCAATATGCTATGGGGTATGAGATGCAGGATCTCAAGAATGCTTTCATGGCCACTTCAATGTCTTTGCACGATCAGTTAAACACCCTAAAGAATCAAGTGTAGTCATCTGTGCAGGGTGAAGATTTTCAGTCACTAAAGTAGAGTTTTGTAAGGCTTGAGAAGACAGTGAATTCTATGGGAGAGTTCGAACTTGTTCGCCTTCCAAAATAGCCATGATTCTGACCCTATTTTCAACCAACTCTTTTATTTGTTCTCCACTTTTTGCTATTGACAAAAAGGGGGAGAAGTTGATGCATATTTGATTTTGGATTTTTGGACTTATCTTTTGTTT
This sequence comes from Eucalyptus decipiens, assembly GCA_014182575.1. Classification (NCBI taxonomy): domain Eukaryota; kingdom Viridiplantae; phylum Streptophyta; class Magnoliopsida; order Myrtales; family Myrtaceae; genus Eucalyptus; species Eucalyptus decipiens. The sequence goes on from CM024617.1 coordinate 386,561, forward strand.
GGTTGTGGTGTAGACTGGTTTAGAATAATGATGCTTGCAAGTAACTTAAGCTATGTTATTGATTATGGTAAAAATAGTTGCTTTTACAAGACTAACTTGTTTTCTGTGGTTGTAAAATCGCTACTATCCTTATCCTAATCTCCACTTATCTTTTATAAGAAATCTTGGTTTACTTAAGTGTTGTTTTGCAGGTCAAAGTGTCCAAATCTGCGGGAAAATTTTGTCATCATAAAAAATGGGGAGATTGTTGGGGAAAACTTCCATATCTGTTTTAAAGTTAACAAAACGTTTCCATCAGTCTAGTTTGAAGACTTGTAGACTCTATCGTCAAAGTCTGAAGACCTCTAGGCTTAAGATTTAAAGTCTACCATCACTGATAGATTTCAGACCGACGAAGAAAAGATTTATCTGATAAAGAAGAATTATCCAGATGCAAGTATATATTTAAAAATTTGGTTCGTGCGGTTGAAGAAGATCTCACAGCTGGAGATAGTATCTCGTGATCAATTATTCTTATTGAAATCAATTTGAATAATTAGATATGTTGATTGGCGAAGTATACTCGGAATGATCTACTTATGAAAACCTAGATCTTGATTGTATGGGCGAGCATGATTAGTGGGCTATCATCATATTTCTTAAATAACTCGAGATCTTCCTAATTAATTCTATCTAACGGGTAGATTGGAAGAACTTCTTTGGAATGTGACAATAGTTATAATGGCATGGAGGAGTATATAAGGAGGACGCTCAAGTTATTCGAGTGTGTGCGTGAAAGAAAAAATCCAAAGTCAGAATCTCTTAGTTCTTTGCTGATTCACTCGCTGAGTTTAAGTCGTACTCAAAAGAGAGATTAAATACTTGTGAGATCTTGAGGAAGTGTAGTATAGTCTCTATACTGTGGAATAAAAGATGTGAAATTGTAAAATCTCTTTTGGTTCTTAGTGGACTCCAACCAGTGGGCTGTCAGTGTGGGAGAGTGGACGTAGGCTTGGTCTAAGCCGAACCACTATAAACCTTGTGTTTCAATTCTCTTTCCCTAAACTCTTTACTTTAATTCGCAGTCTTATATAACTGTTTATAGTCTTTTACATCTTAAGTCTACTGTTTTCATAAAAGTCGAATTAAGTTATGAAGTTTTGCAAAAACTTCTTTAATACTTATTCACCCCCCTCTAGGTGTTCATTCTAGCATTATCAAAATTAATTTTAATTCACTTCCTAATATGTGAGGTGATCATGTGGGTACGCAAACCACCAATTTAACACCCAGATAAAACAGTAAATAAATTGTAGGACTTACCTCATAACAACGAAAGCATCTGTAATGTTAGATCAGAATTCACATCAACAATCCTAGATATGATTTCTAATTAACGTGCAATCACTCAATTTTTTTAAAAGAATTTTCTCTTGTTTAATAAAATCTAATCTATATTCAATGCAATGCAACCAAATGACCTAATTCTAATGACTGTCAATTTTAACTAAATAGACCTAGCAACAATCACTAAATAACATGCATTTCATGAATCTAATTTTGTATGACATGCACTTGATATTTTTATTCTCTTAAACAAAATGCAATCTATCTTGGAGAATGAAATGAATTTACTCTAAGTTAATTTTTGGTATTTTTCATGAAATTCGAAATTAAGAAAAATGCAAAAAGTGTCTATCCAAATTAAGATATCATCCAACTTATATTAAGATTCAGATTAGTTCAAATCTTAATTTAAACTAGGATGTTATCCCTAACCTAAAATGCAATCTAACTAAAAAGATCTATCTAAACTTATAGTTATTTAAAAAAATTAAATTAAATTTACAGCCAACCTAATATGCAATGATGTATAAAGAATATCGTAATTCTACATGGCATATGCATGATGATGTTTGTGTTTTTTTTATATAAAAGTCTAAATTAAAATTGCAACCTAGTTTTAAAAAATAGCATCCAAAATTGATTTTTTTTAGATTTTTTTTTTTTTACGAAAAAAAATGACTCAAACCACACAACGGCAAATCGAGCAAGATAAGATTGATATCAAAAAATTGACGAACCATCTCACACATGAGATCTATGACATCCTGAATTTCAAGTTTTGATTTCAATTGAATAAGTTACATTTTTTTATCAATGCATCTATAGTTCTTTTCCCTGAGCTGATCACTTATGGGATAACTAGTCTATCAAATGAAGCCGTTAAGGAATCTAAACACAATAGACTAGAGAATTCGACTAGGAATTGACTGCTTAACCGTGCCAATCTGCAAGGGTCATTACAGCACCGTCAAAATCAATCAGAGACCAGAAATGGGTCGATTCGATAGAGGTATGTGATTAGTGTGTGAATGATTCCACCTAATTGCAAAATTTCTGTCGAACGGCACTAAATCGATTTTTCTGTCATTTATGTACCTTGCGTCCGTATTTGAAACCTTGAAATTTTCACGACAACCGAGAGTCACCAATGTGTCGAAGACGCATAATGTGGCTCGAAAATAATCGACCGCGGATCAATTGTACTAAAAATTCCTAAAAGCTATGTGTTAGGTAAGATCATGTTAAAATCGCGTCATATTGAAATTAACCACAAATTTGAACCCAATTTCAGAAATTGAAAGTTCTGTCATGTCGCGATTTATTTTAGGAATGTTGACTCATCCTCCAAAGATTTTTCTGCAAGCTCGAGATTTTTTTTTCCAAAAGTCGATTCAGAAAATAACAGAAATTCGGATGGGCTAAATCGAAGGGATTTTTTGGCCTCCTTATCGAGCTATTTGGTGAAGGGAACTTGCAGAAATTGTGTGGGCTTCTTTTTCATCAAATTGGACCTCAAATTGGGGAATTTCGTGAGGAAATTGAAGTTAAAAAATGAGTGAATTCGGAGCTTGGCATGGGGGCTGCAACATTGAAACCAAAAATTGAGTTATTTATGGATTAATTGCAAGAAAGTAATAGGGGGACCAAGCATTCAATTAAGTGGATGATATTGTTGACTTTCCCCCACCCCTTTTTTCTTGGCTTCGTGAGCACATCCCAGCTGGCCTCCTTCTTCTCCGTGCAATTCCTACTTCAGCAGACCACCGGCTGCTTCTCTTCCCATTTGCTCGTCCACGGTCTTCTTCACAACCCACTAAATCAACGCCACCAGCTGCTTCTTTTTCACTTTCATGCCGCAGGGCCTCCACCATCTTTGGTCTCCCTCAACCCTCCACTCATGCCACACCTCGGCCACCGAAGCAATCTCTATTTCCTCTCTCTCTCCCGCGTTGCCATGAAAACTAGCGCCCCACCTTCCCTGTGTCTCTCTTTGCTCGACCCATTCCCCCACACGTCTCTTCCTTAAGATCGAAGCAGCCTATCTCCACTTCTACTTCATCGAATTCTACAGCTGCTAGCCGTCCAACCCCACGAGTCAGCTTTTTCCCCTGTCGAAACCCCACATTGACCGAATCTCACCAGCTCACTCGATTCCACTAAGTTTTCCTCAGCTTTGCCACAGCCCGCACGTTTAGCCAGGCAAACTACCCTCCTCTCGCCACTGCAGCAGCCAATGCTACTCACTCCCTTGCTGGTTCTCCTCACGCATGGCCCAGCCCATCTTCAGCCACTGTAGCTCCACAGCCGCCTTAGCCCAGCTTGATCTCCACACCATCTTCTCCCTCGATTTAGCAACCTTAGGTCAGTATCTTAGCTTTAGCTGAGACGTGTCGGACCGTTTTCAGCCCGGTCTGAGCCTCTGTTGGCGCCGCCGTAAGCTCAAGTTTCGGCCGCCGTCGCGGTGAACCGGTTTTTGCGCTAAACCGGTGAGTTTATGCACTAAAGTCTACTTAGTAGGCTAATGACGTTTAAGAGGTATTTAGTTTAAGTTAATTAGAGATTAGGTGGTTAGTTAGATTAGATTGGTGATTTAATTATTTAATTATGCATGTTAGGTGGTTAGATTAGATTAATTAAGGACTAGATGTGACATCCCAAATTTTTTATCATATTTTTTACTGAATAAATAGAGCATTTCATCGACACGCCTATAGTGTTTTTCTCTAAGATAGCCACTCATGAGATAACTAGACTATCTGGGAAAGCCATTGAGAAATTTTAATGTAATAGACTTGAGAATTCGACTAGGAATTGGCTTCTCGACCATGCTTATTTTTAGAGGCCATTACGGCACAGTTAAAAATTGAATTGAGATCAGAGATAGTTCGGTTCGACGGAGTGGTGTGGCTAATCGTGGGTGACTCCACTAAATTGGAAAATTCTCATCGACCGACACTAGTTTGATTTCTCTGTCGTTTTGGTACCTTGTGTCCGTATTTGAATTCTCGAGATTTTCACGACAACTAAGAGTTGCCAATGAGTCAAGTGGGTTCATTGTGGCTCGAAGAAAATCGATTACAGGTCGTTTGCACTAAAAATCTCCGAAAACTACCAAATAGCCTAGGTCATGCTAAAAACACGTATGAGTGAAATTAACAGACAATTTAAGTATGATTTCAAAAATTGAAGAACCTGTCATGTCACAATAAGTTCTAGGAACGTTGACTCAGTCTCAAAATATTTTTCTGCCAACCGAGACTTTTTGGGAAAAAGTCAACTTAGGACCGTTTATGTTCAATTAAGGCCAATGATTGTTTTCTATTACAAAGTTGGGATGCAAGATGGATATATGGGTGAGGAAAAGTGCCAAGATGATCGATGGATGATCAATGGAATTTATTAGGGCAAAATGAGATGATTTAAGGGAGAATCGGTGTCCAATTGAAGCCATTCTCTCCCAAATTCGTAGCTCCCCATACTCTAGCCAAATTGGACCATCTCAAGGGTTGTGAGGGGTGTATGTGTGGCTGGATGAGAGCCAAGGATGGATGGATGGTGTAAGATGAAACTTGGAGAGCAAGTGTGGAAAAAAATGACCAAGGTGGCCCACCTCTATCATCCATTCCCTCTCTCTCTCCTTTGGCTGGCCAAGCACCCTCATTCCCCTCCTTCTTGTGCCATCCGAACCCCAACTAGCAAGGAGACCGCCGGAAGCAGCCACGCCACCGCCATCGCATGCCGTCGCCATCTCCACGCGCCTCCACCCACGCAAGCTGCCCCATGTGCCATTGCACCTCATGCCATCCAGCTTGCTATCCAGCAACTACGAGGGGCTATAGAAGTTTGCCAAAGGCCGTTCGACTGCCATAGACTGTCCTTTCAAGCTATGAAAGTCTCCACCAGTCATTACCGCCCGTTTCAGCTTGCTTTCTTCTGTTTTTGTAGCTAAAACAAAAGGTTTGGAAGTGGGTATCGCAGTGACTTTTGGGCCCATTTTGAGGTGTTTGTGGACCCCGTACCTTAGGCTCGTTTTGGAGAAAAACGTCCCTCGTGACGTTCCCGACGTTTCAATTCGAGCGGATTGTTAAACGGGTGAGTTTAGCTCACTAATCCCTTCTTAGTTTGCTAATGATGGTTTGGGGTTGATTAGATTTAACTAAGTGCAATTAGGTAGTTAGATTACTTTAGAATAATTTAATTAATGACTTAATGATGCATGTTAGGCGATAAATTAGTGTAATTAGCAAGTAGAGACACACTAGTATTTATTGAATGCATCTTCGGATTTTTCCCGATCTGTTCTGGCGTCCAATTAAGTATTACGGGCCTAAATTGAATTTTTAGTATTTATTTATTAATTTTTGAAATTAATTATTTAATTATTTATTTTTAAAAAATTAGGCAAGGGATAGCCGACGACCAGAATTTTATGATGATTGTCGTGGTACGCAGACCATTTATTTAATTGAGCTTTATTTTGTGCTGAAATGAATTAATTGTGATTATATGATTATTTTCCTGAATTAATTAAATTGGATAATTAATTGGAAAATAACCGGATGTCGGTTGACAGCACCAAAAATGTTTTGGTAGACTACAGATAATGGTAGGATTTGTAGAAAGGAAATTATAATATTTTGGCTAAGGTCGACCATGTGCCCACACACGTCTACTTTTATCAGAAATGAATAAAAGAACAAATTGATTGTATGCTCGAAGTACCATGTTAAATACCAGCTTGGTGACCCTATAGGTCATTTTGTAGAAGGGACGGTATGCAATGTCGGCTTGGTGACCCTATAGGTCATTTTGCAGAATGGACGACATGCCATAACGGCTCAGTGACTCAATATGTCATTTTGTAGAATAAACGTTATGATGAATACTACTCGATGACTTATATGTCATTTTGAAGAATGAATCGTATAAAATACTGACTCGGTAACCCGATGGGTTATTTTGGAGAATGGACAGTATTGATTGAAATGACCAAGAATGGTCTGCTTGACATGTAATCGACTAAGTCAATTCATCGATGTTTCGGTTTGTGATGATCTGATTAGGTGTCTATTTGATCTATGCTGATTTGCAGGTGGAATCTGAGGCCAAGGTAGGTCCTATAACCCGTGTGTGCATAGGCAGCCCATAGTGTATTAGTTTACTAATCGAGTCTTATGGGGTAGAACTTGCTGAGACATTGTCTCAATGGTTATTGTATAACCAGTTCAGGTCCCTATATGGCGGTCACAAAGGATCGGCAATGTGTCCGCTAGTGGGTCATAGAACCATTACCTTTTGTAGAGCCGATAGATTTTGTAAACAGCCCGCTGTTGTAAATAAACAAGTTTGTTTATAAAAGGTTTATTTGGGTTGTGAAAATTTGGAGTCCTACTTTCCTATTCCATTATATTTTTGTCTGGGGATTTATTTATATGCTTCTGCATGCATATTAAAATCAATGGGTCGGCGATGTGTCCTGAGACATCGCTATTATATCAACTAGGTGAGGGATAGGCACGCGTTCGAGCATCCGGACGTGACCCTAGATGGGATGTATTATTTATCTAGAGTGGTTTGGAAATTTTCCGGGCCCGTTTTGGTATTTAATTAGGCATTTCCGGCCTAAGTTAGCATTTTTGGTATCTAAATAGATTTATTTAATTAATTTTGGTAATTATTAATTATTAATTATTTTTCAAAAATTAGACCGGGATAGTCGGTTACCAGAATTTCGTGCTAATTATAATGGTGTGGTTACTTTATGCAATTGAGTGTTAATTTGGGCAAATTGAGTGCTTATTGGAATTTTGGTTATTTATTCCAAAAATAATGAATTTCAGTATTTATTCAAAAAATCTGGGTGTCGGGTTTTAACACCGAAAATACTTTTATATACTATATAAAACAGTGGGATTTTAAATTGGAGGACATTAATTTTTCGGGTTCAATTTGATCATGTACCCATACACGACTATTTTTCCGTATATTTCTAATACAAAGAAAATACGGCAGGTTCACCATTTTAATTGAGGTAGTCAAGTGCAATGCACGGTGTCCTAAGTTGAGATTGAATGGTCATATGTTGGTTAAGAGAAACTATCCTGAGCTATTAAGCTGGACGTTACCCTTATATGGGTTGCCCTTAGACAACGGATGCCGGTCACAATAGATTCTGGACCTATGCTCCTTTGGGAAAGCTGTCTAGTAGAGACGTTGCAGTGCTTAATGGGGTGAGACGATGCCCAGCAATGCTAGAAGACTGTCGAATAGAGAGTAGGCCGTGCTATATGCCAAGATCAAAAACTAGGAACGCATGATTAATTGAATTGAATGTGTCCGATTATGGGAGAAAATTGTGTGGTACTGTATGAGACGTGTTATAACAATTTGGCCCTATAATCACGACCTTTGTGCTGGGTTGAATTTTAACGTGGTGTTCTAGTTGGTGAGCTTGTTTGCTGCTCATGTTGTTGTGGCTATTTGTGATATGGATTGTGCCGACCTGCAAGGTGGATCTGAGATGAGGTAAGTCTTTGTAGTTGTATGATTGTGTGGTTAAGATGCCTCTGGGCATATTACCCTCATAATTAAGGTTTTAGAGAGTGAACTCACTAAGATTTATATCTCACCCCGTCGTGGGCTCATTTCTTTTCAAGACTGTAGGGTGGAGGACCTAAAGCCCAGCTAAGAGGGATTTGAAGTGTAGGTCAAATAGGATAGCTTCTTTTTTAGAGTCAATCTTGTGAAATCGTTTGGGTATAGACTCTTGTATATAACTCAGTTGGTTTATAAAAGTATGTTTTGTTTGTGAATCTATTGTCCTGTTTTTCTATCCCAAGATGGTTACTGTCAGGTGACTTGTTATTCGCTTCTACATATGCAATAAAATGAAAGGGTCGGCGACTAGTCCTGGGAAGGTGCAATTTGTATCGACCACAGAGGGATGTGCATGCGCTCGAGAATCAAGACATGACATCCCTATTTAAGTGGTATTAGAGTGAGGTCAATGTTTGGAGTGATAAGGTATGATGGTTCTTGGGATAGTTAATAGGAATGACCTTTATTTTACGCTAATGCATGTGAACGATAGCTATTTGGTAGTTGTTTATGGGATCACTTAGTTTCTAATTCTGTATGGAATTGGGAACAGGTTTTGTAGAAAATCTACAACAAGAGTGATCAAGAGCAGATGACTCCTAAGAAAAGGACCATTGGACCAGTAACTCGGGGTAGGATGCTAACTAGGGTCGGTACCTAAGGGAGTCGTGGTCGAGCGTTAGCTCAGGCTAGCGCTAGTGGAGTAACACCACCTCCTGTTGGTGCTAGTGTAGCAGCACCTAGTGATTTAGGAACTGTCGAGATCATGTAGGCGCTAGAGGCAATGAGAGATCTGATGGGGCAATAGGCCCAGAATTAAGCCGCGCCATTACCGTCGCCGCTATTGCCACTACTGTCATCGCCAATGCTGCTATTGTTGCTGCCATTGATGACGCAGCCACTACTACACCTGCTGCCATACCTGCTGAGGTTCCACCTGGGAACATGGTCATTGTGAAGCTAATGCACAATCTGGTGGAACCGTTTTTGAAGTTGAATTCGCCAAAGTTTACTGGCGTTGGAGATCTCGAAGTTGCAACCCTATGGATTCAGGGTTTGGAGAAGACCTTTGCACTAATGATGTGCATCGAGATAGAGAAGGTCGTCCTTGCAGCCTATCAGCTGCAAGGAATTGCAATAGTAAATACTTTTATGAGACTTTGTTAAGATAGAGAAAACCTTTGCACTACTGATGTGCATCGAGATAAAGGAATGGTATTCCCTGAAGGTGTGATTCCGAAGTGGAACGCCTTTGTTGAGGTCTTCAACAGTAAATACTTTTCTAAGACTACCAAAGAACTGAGGATGACAAAATTCCAGTGCCTTTGCCAAGGTACAATGACAGTTGATCAGTACGAAGCGAAGTTCGCTGAACTGTTGTAGTACGCCCCTAGATTGGTCAAGGATCCGGTAGACAAGGCTAGGAGATTTAAAGACGGACTCAAACTAGAACTGAGGAGTTCGCTGATAGTACTCAACTTGAGGAACTACAACGATTTGTATGAACGGGTCCAGATGATAGAGAGAGACCAGAATGAAAGAGTTGTTGCATTTGGGTCGCGGTTTGGTTCTAACAGAGATGGAAATCGGTTTGGGAAGAGGCCGATTACTGGAGGAAGGTACCATATTTCGCCCAACAAGAAAGGTGGGATAGGAAAATTAACGCATAGACAAAATGGTGCATGTCATTTCTGTGGAAGACGACATGGATCAACCCCGTGTCATTCTAGGCCGAGTGTTTGTTTTGAGTTTGGCTAACAGGGTCACATGGCCAGGAATTGTCCCAGAAGACAAATGGGACCACCACAGTTGCCGCCACTGCCACCAATGGGTCAGAATCGAGGATACGATGCACAGCAAGGTGGTTTGAACCGACCTCCAACTCAAGGAAAGACGTACATCATCACTAGAGGACAAGCTAAGGATACGCTTGAGGTGGTTGCAGGTATTATCTCATTGAACGACCACGCTGCTTATGCTTTATTGACCCTAGTGCAACTCATTCGTTTATAGCTGAGCAATTTGTTAAGCTAGTAGGATTGATTCCTGAGGTCTTGGAGTCAGTGGTTAGCATATCTATACCATTAAAGGAAAATGTGTAAGCTATCATGGGTTGTCCTAGTTGCAAGTTAGTGGTTAGTGAGCGAGAATGGAGGATAGACTTTATAGTCCTAGCCATGTATGATTTTGATATGATAATTGGCATGGACTGGCTCTCCAAGCAACGAGCTAAGATGGACTGCTATCGTAAAGTGATTTAGTTTAACCCATTAGCGGGTGAAAGTTTCGAGTTTATTAGAAGTCGAGGAGGACCTTTGATTATCTTGATCTCGTCGCTTGAGGCAACCCGTTTGTTAGACAGGGGTTGCCAAGGTTACTTAGCAACTGTCGTAGATACGACAGTTAAGGAGTTGAAGATCGAAGACATCGTTGTGGTATAGGAGTTTCTAAATGTGTTTCGGAAAGAATTGCCAGGCTTGCCACCAGAGAGGGAGATCGAGTTTGTGATTGAGTTAGCATCTGAGACAGAGCCAATCTTTAAGGCTCTTTACCGAATGGCATTGTCGAATTGAAAAAACTGAAGATGCAGATGCAAGAATTGTTGGATAAGAGATTCATATGTCCTTGTGCATCACCTTGGGGAGCACCAATTCTATTCGTGAAGAAGAAAGATGGTTCGTTGTGTCTGTGCATCGACTATTGCCAACTCAAGCAGGTGACAATCAAGAACAAGTATCCACTGCCGAGGATCGATGACTTGTTTGGCTAGTTACAAGGAGCGTCGATATTCTCTAAGATCGACTTGAGGACAGGATATCATCAGCTAAGGATCGGGAAGGAGGACATTCCAAAGTCAGCGTTTCGTACTCGATACAGCCATTATGAGTTCACTGTAATGCTGTTTGGATTGACGAATGCTCCAGCCGATTTTATGGAGATGATGAATCAAGTGTTCAAAGAATACTTGGATCAGTTTATGATCGTGTTCATCGACGATATCCTAGTGTACTCTAGAAGTCCAGAGGATCATAAAGGGCATTTGAGGATGGTACTACAGACTCTGAGGATTCATGAGCTATACGCTAAGTTCAGCAAGTGCAAGTTTTGGTTGACTCGTGTTGCATTCTTAGGTCACGTGATTTCAGACAAATGAATCTCCATGGACCTAACCAAGATTGAAGTAGTGATCAACTGGCTAAGAGCGACAACCGTGACCGAGATCAGAAGTTTTCTGGGTTTAGCGGGGTATTACAGAAGGTTTGTGGAAAGGTTTTCAATGTTAGCGTCGCCGTTGACTCGACTATTTAAGAAGGAAGAGAAATTTGCGTGGACGGACAAGTATGAGCGTAATTTCCAAGAACTTAAGCAAAAGCTGACTACTACACATATGCTGACCATACCATATGGTTCTGGAGGATATGAGATCTACAATGATGCGTCATTTAGAGGACTGGGTTGTGTGCTAATGCAACATGGTAGGGTTGTTGCATACACATCACATCAGTTGAGACCTCACAAGCTGAACTACCCGACCCATGACTTAGAACTCGTAGCAAGTATTTTCACTTTGAAGATTTTGAGACGTTATTTATGCCAAGAAAGATTCCAGATCTTCACTGACCATCAAAGTCTCAAGTATTTACTCTCTCAAAATGAGTTGAATATGAGACAGTGTCACTGGATGGAACTCCTGAAGAAATATGATTGTGATATCTTGTATCACCCTGAAAAGGTGAATAAGGCCGCATACGCTTTAATTTAGAAATCGTTAGTAGCGCAAATGGTACTCAAGGAATGGATCTTACTTAAGAGAGCTCGAGATTCGATTTTCAAGTTTGAGGCAGGCCACCTTTCGAATCTTATGGCCACCCTCAGAATTGAGCCGGAAGTGCAAATTAGAATCAAGACGCTTCAACCGACAGACCCAGATGTTCAGAAGATCCTACAAGAGGATACCGAAAAGAGAAAGGCTGACTTTCAAACTTCTGAAGACGGAACACTAAGGTTCCAAGGATGATTGTGTGTACCTGACGATGCAGAGATTAAGGAAGAGATCTTATCAAAAGCTCATCGTAGTAGTTATAGCATTTATCCTGGCAGCACGAAGATGTATCAGAATCTGCATCAACACTATTGGTGGTCCGATATGAAGGTGGACATCGCTAAGCATGTCACCAAGTGTCTAACATGTCAGCACATGAAGGCACAACATTGTAAACTGAGAGGACTTCTGCGACCTCTTGAGATTCCCGAATGGAAATGGGAACATATAACAATGGATTTTGTGACAGGCTTACCAAGGAGTCAGAGAGGGAATGATTTCATTTGGGTAATGGTCAACAGACTGACGAAGTTGGCTCACTTCATCGCCGTATGAAAGGACCTTGATTTGGACAGGCATGCAGAATTGTATGTGCGTCAGATTGTTCGTCTACATGGAGTACCAGTGACGATTACATCAAACTGAGACTCGAGGTTTACAGCTACCTTCTGGAAGAGTTTGCCAATTGCATTAGGAATGAAGCTGCAGTATAGTACGACCTATTATTCTCAGATGAATAGCCAGTCTGAGAGGACGATTGAAGCCCTCGAAGACATGTTGCGAGCTTGCGTGTTGGATTTCAAGAGAAGCTGGGAGGAATAGCTTCATCTTCTCGAGTTCGCCTACAACAACAGCTACCGGCAGAGCATTCAGATAGCTCCTTTTGAAGTATTGTATAGCAGAGTGTGCAGAATGCCAGTATGTTAGGATGAGGTCGAAGAACAAAAGATCACAGGCCTAGAGTTGGTTAAGCAATCAGTGGATGCGGTTGTCATCATCAAAGACAGATTAAAAACGACTACGTAGATAAGCGTCGGAGACCATTAGAATTCCAAGTTGGTGAGCACGTTCTGTAGGTGTCACCAATGAAGTGTACTTCGTGCTTTGGCAAAAAGAAAAAATTGAGTCCGAGATACGTAGGTCTCTTTGAGATTCTAGAAAGAATTGAGATCTTAGCGTATCATCTTGCATTACCACCAAGGTTTGCGCAAGTGCATGACGTCTTTCAAGTGTCAATGTTGAGGAAGTATGAGCCTAACCCGACACACATGCTGAATTTTGAGGATTTAGACGTGGACGACAGAGTGTCGTAGTGGAAAGCCCGGTTCAGATTATGGATCGGAAAGAATAGATTCTGCGTACCAAGACGATCACGTTGGTTAATGTGGTTTGGCAACACCACGGCATTGAAGGAGTAACCTGGGAAAGTGAAGATTCGATGAGACAACTATACCCCCACTTTTTTGTTTAAAGAATTGTAATGGTTTAAATTTCAATGATGAAATTTTTATAAGAGGGGAAGAGTTGTAACGTCCTAAATTTCAGGTTCTGATTTCAATTAAATAAATTAGGCTTTTCATCGACGCGCCTATAGTTCCTTTCCCTGAGATGATCACTCACGAGATAACTAGTCTATCAAGTGAAGCCATTAAGGAATCTAAACGCAATAGACTTGAGAATTCAACCAAGAATCAACTGTTCGACCGTGCTAATCTAAAAGGGTCATTATGGCACTGTCAAAATCGATTAGAGACCGGAAATATGTCGATTCGATAGAGGTATGTGATCAGTGTGTGAGTGATTCTACCTAATAGCAAAATTTCTGTCGAACAACACTAGACCAATTTTTCTGTTATTTATGTACGATATGTTCATATTTGAAACCTGGATATTTTCACGAAAATCGAGAGTCACCAATGTGTCCATGATGCACAATGTGGCTCGAAAATAATCAACCGCGGGTCAATTGAACTAAAAATTCCTAAAAGCTACCTGGTAGGTTAGGTCACGCTAAAATCGCATCAAATTGAAATTAATCGCGAATTTGAACCCAATTTTAGAAATTGAAAATTCTGTCATGTCACAATTTATTTTAGGAATGTCAACTCATCATCCTAAGATTTTTCAGCGAGCTCAGGATTTTTTTTGGGAAAATTGATTAAGACGATTTGGAAAATAACAGAAATCTGGATGGGCTAAATCGAAGGAATTTTTGGCCTCCTTATCGAGCTATTTGGTGAAGGGAACTCCATAAATATTGTGGGCTTCTTCTTCATCATATTGGACCTTGAATTGGGGAATTTCGTGAGGAAATTGAAGTCCAAAAATGAGTGAATTTAAAGCTTGGCATGTGGGCTGCAACATTGGCACCAAAAATTGAGTCATTTGTGGTTTAATTGCAAGAAAGTAATAGAGGGGACCAAGCATTCAATTAAATGGATGATATTGTCGACTCCTCCCCCTTTTCTTGGCTTCTCGAGCATGTCCTAGTTGGCCTCCTTCTTCTCCATGCGTTTCCTGTTTCAACAGACCACCAACTACTTCTTTTCCCATTTGCTAGTCCACAGTCTTCCTCGCAACCCACCGAATCAATGCCACGAGCTGCCTCTTTTTCACTTTCATGCCAAAGGCCCTCCACCATCTTTGGTCTCCCTCAACCCTCCACTCACGCCACACCTCAGCCACCGAAGCAATCTCCATTTCCTCTCTCTCCCGCGCTGCCACGAAAACCCACGCCCCACCTTCCCCATGTCTTCTCTTTGCTTGGCCCATTCCCCACATGTCTCTGCCTCAAGCCCGAAGCAGCCCATCTCCACTTCTTCTTCACTGAATTCTATAGCTACCAGCCGTCCAACCCCAGAAGTCAGCTCTTTCCCCCACCGAAACCCCATGTTGACCGAATGTCGCTAGCTTGCTCGACTCCACCAAGTTTTCCTTAGCTTAGCCATAGCCCGCATGTTTAGCCCAGCAAACTACCCTCCTCTCGCCACTGCAGTAGCCCATGCCAGTCACTCCCTTGTTGGTTCTCCTCACGCATGGCCCAGCCCATCTTCAACCGCTACAGCTCACCAAGTCCAGCTCCATAGCCGCCTCAACCCAGCTCGATCTCCACGCCATCTTCTCCCTTGATCCAGCAACCTCAGGTCCAAATCTCAACTTTAGCTAAGACATGTCAAACTATTTTCAGCTTGGTCCGAGCCTTTATTGCCGCTGTCGCAAGCTCAAGTTTTGACCGCTGTCAAGCCGCAGTCGCGGTGAACTGGTTTTCGCGCTTGTGATTTAATTATTTAATTATGCATGTTAGGTGGTTAGATTAGATTAATTAATGACTAAATATGATGTATTATTTATCTAGAGAGGTTCGGAAATTTTCCGAGCCTGTTTTGGTATTTAATTAGGCATTCCGACCTAAGTTAGCATTTTTGGTATTTAAATTGATTTATTTAATTAATTTTGATAATTATTTAATTATTAATTATTTTCCAGAAATTTGACCGAGATAGCTGATGACCAGAATTTCGTACTAATTGTAATGGCGTGGTTAATTTCTGCAATTGAATGTTAATTTGGGCAAATTGAATGCTTATTAGAATTTTCGTTATATATTCCAAAAATAGGGAATTTCAGTATTTACTCAAAAAATCTCAAGTGTCAGGTTTTAAAAACGAAAATAGTTTTATATACTATATAAAACAGTGGGATTTTAAATTGGAGGATATCAATTTTTCGGGTTCGATCTGACCGTGTACCTACATATGATTATTTTGCCATGTATTTATAATACAAAGAAAATAGGCAAGGTTCACCATTTTAATTGAGGTAATTGAGTGCAATGCACGGTATATTGAGCCGAGATTGAATGGTCGTGTGTTTGTTATGATACATCTCATACCATGCCACACAATTTTGTCCCATAATCTAATACATTCAATTCAATTAATCATGCATTCCTAGATTTTGATCTCGGCATAAAGCACGGCCTACTCTCTGTTTGGCGGTCTTCTGGCATTGCCAGGCATCATCTCACCCCATTGAGCATGACAACATCTCTACTAGACTGCTTTCCCGAAGGAGCATGGGTCCAAAATCTACTACGACCGACATCCGTTGTCCAGGGGCAACCCTTACAGGGGTAACGTCCAGCTTAACAGCACGGGAGAGTTTCACTATTTGGCCCTATAATCAGGACCTCTGTGCTAGGTTGAATTTGAATGTGGCGTTCCAGTTGGTGAGCTTGTTTGCTGCTTATGTTGTTGTGGTTATTTGTGATATGAATTGTGCTGACCTGTAGGGTGGATTTGGGACGAGGTAAGTTTCTGTGGTTGTATGATTGTGTGGTTAGAACGCCTCTAGGCGTATTACCCTCCTTATCGGGACTGTAGGGTGGAGAACCTGGAGCCGAGCAAAGAGGGAGCTAAAGTGTAGGTCAGATAGGACAGCTTCTTTTTTAGAGTCAATCTTGTGAAATCATTTGGGTATAGACTCCTGTATATAACTCAATTGATTTATAAAAGCATGTTTTATTTGTGAATCTATTGTCTTACTTTTATATCCCCAGATGGTTACTTTCACAGGATTTGTCATTCGCTTCCGCATGTGCAATAATATGTCTGGGTCGGCGACTAGTCCTGGGAAGTCACAAATGTGTATCAACCACAAAGGGACGCGCGGGCGCTCGAGGATCGGGGCGTGACAAGATTGAGTTGGTCAATTTTAAATAAACTGCGAATCGAATCTCAAGCTTGAAATATGATTGGTGATTTTTTAGGTGATTGCGAGTCAGATTTCGGACTCGAAAATCGAACTATCAATCTCTAATTTAGGAGGCTACTTCATGTCGGGAATTTCAATCATACATTAAGGAATAATTCTACTGAAGAAGCAAAAAATTTAAAGAAAATAAAATAAAATAAAGTAAATAAAAAAATACCTAATTTGATTTTTTCTTTTTTTTTCTTCCAAACAAGGCTTGGCGGCTCGTGGTGTTGCGCAGCCAAGGGCTTTGAGCTCCGGTCAAGCGCGGGCGGATGGGCGGCAAGCGGACCAACAGCAAGCGGGGACGTTGCGGGTGCGAGCATCACGCGAAGGGGAAGCTTGAGCGGCATGGGACTGTGGCCGGCGGTCGCGGACTCACCGGCATTGGGGATGGTAGCAAGGTTGTTGGGCAGATGTACGGCGACTCTGCGTTCGGCTTTGGTGCGGTGGCAAGCTGTTGAGGCGTCATCGTCGCGAGTTGCTGCGAGGCGCGAGCTTGCGGTGGGCTTCGAGGTAGATCGCAGATAGAACAGGGGTGGCAACGTCATCACGAGTGGATCAGTAGTGATCGACGAGGGCTACTAGGCGTCGGAGCAGGGGCATCATTGCTGGTGTAGTGGGTTGCTCGGAGACGTGGTGGCCGGCAGGAGTGACGGCAGATGCGACGGTGGAGTTTGCAGGTGGGGCAGAGCTTTGGTGTTGCGAGCAGAATGGCAGCTGCCTTGGGTGGGCTGATAGAGGCGCAGCAGTGCAAGCGTGGGCGAACCAGCAGAAACTGACAGAAAGTCCAGCGAAGAACAAGAATAGTGGGCATTTCTTTTTTCTCTCTACAACCGTGTGTCTCTTCTCTGTCTCTGTACTCTCTCTTTGCTTTTCCTATTTTTGTTTTCAGCAAAAGGGCTACTGACTTCGACCCCTCCCCCAAAAGAAAAAAGAAAAAAGAATTTTCTCCTCTTTTGTGTTGAACTTTTAACCTAAAACTCGAGAAAAGCCCCCCTCCTCACCGTACATGGCTCCTTTTATAGGCAAAAAAAAAGAATGTGATCTTCGTGGAATATTTCATCTATTTTTCAATATATACAAAGATTGCCTATAACCTCCCGATCACAAAAATCCTCTTATTTTCCTCTTTTCCTGAATATTCTCCACTGATCTTATTGCCTATTGCTAAAGATAAGACTGCAATGCGATTTTCTCAAATTCCAAAAATCTACCGTACTATCATATCAAATCTCCATTTCTCACAAGATAATTAAAAAAAGTGCTTGGGCTAATTTGCTCCCTTCATGGTCTTAGTCCAACTCGTCAAATTAAAGTTCAAAAATACCAATTCAAACCCATTTGTCACCAGCCCAATGCAAATGCAATAATAACAAATAAATGCACCTAAAATTATATGTTATGCATTCTAATAATTTTTTTCATGGATAAAAGTAATCCCTAATTTTTATGGAATAAATAAATAATTGAGTCGCCAAAATTTAGGTGTCAACACCTATCTACAAATATTATTCAACCTCATTTCCAAAAGTCTCCATAGTAGGATTAAAGGACCATTTTTTTTTTCAAAATTTTTGTATACATTCTCATTCCCTAAGGAGTGGAATTTAGCCAAAGTGTATTTTGGAAAACCCGAAAAGGATTGTTTAATATGCCAAGTAGTAGTGCCTAAAATGATGAGAGGCAACCCCTTTACCATACACGTCCTTATATACTCTCTAAGAGAATTGACTTAAAAGAATCATGTCTTGGGGCATAGGGTTCGTTCATAGTGAATACATGGTTTGAGATGATAAAGACATTTTCTTCTCAATCCCAAACACTATTGATATCCCTTGCAAGCCACTTTGAGCCAAATAGAGAGCATTTCCAAGATAACCCTGTGAAGAACAACCTCACATTGGGGCAAAATAGGGGGTCTTGGTTGAAAATTATGGAGCAAAATATCAAGAAATATTTTATTACTTTCATGCGCATCAATCTTCTTGTGCTAGCTTCAGGTGATTTCTTATTAAAGCTGGAAGCATCCAGAAGTGACGAAGAGTATTTCATTCACTACTCTTGTGCCAATTTGAGCCTTATGCAATTCCTTCATAACCTCAAGTGATGATTATCTCTCCACACTGGGGCAAGGCATGTGATTTACTAATAAAATTGATAATGTTGGTCATATTTGTAAATACCACTCAAGAGTCGTAGGTACTCAAAAGAGAGTAAAAACTATGGGGCATGAAAAAGTAGTGTGCTTGGTAAACACAAAGCTAATGCCCATAAAAAAATTTAAAAAATAAAATCAATGGTCATGCAAAAGACCATTTAAAAAAAAAAATGCTTTGCAAAGCATATCTATTGCAAGCAATGTCATTAGAAAAGAAAGCGAAGCTCTCATGTCTCAAGACTCAAAAGGACTCTTGGAATAGGTTAAATTTCAAGAGTCAAATTTCTAAAAGGTTGTGTGATGGTAATGATGCCAAGATAATCACTCACTTTTAACTCCTTAATATCTAAAAATTTTCTAGCCTTTCTAAGCCTCACCCAAACCAACATTACAATCCCTGTCCAAAGTCTCTTCTAATTAAGATGGTTTGAATTGAAATGAGAAGATCACACAGGAGCTACCACTAGAAGGAGTGGGAGCAATCATATTTTATCTTATCTTCGAGGTTCTTGTCTTGTAAACCTGACGAAGATATTGATTGAATATTCATTTCTTGGTCTCAAAGTGTATACCCTTTATGTAAGCCCATGACCAAGCCATCATTACAGTCATTTCAAAAGACCTTTTGATCAATGAATTGTATTCATTATGAACATTTCCTAAAGCATTAGACATAAGTTGAGTGAGACCTCTCTAGTGAGATTTAGGTAGTTTTCCCACATCAATGGTTGGGAATAAAAACCCTTTTTGAGAGTCAATGTAAAAGACCTCTTTTGATTAGGCTATTTCCACTTGGCATATTTGCTTTAACCCTTAGGTGGTTAATTAAATTACATTTTGTTAAAATCCTCTCCAAATGGATTTGACAATCAGTATTGTTTACCAATATATGTTTGAATAATTTTGCATGATTGGCTTTCAAGCAATCTCGAATTCCTTTTACAAAGTATGTGTTCCCCTAGTGGATTGGTTTTTGGTTATCCTAAACCTTATCCCTTGTTTTTTGTTTTTGGTTATCCTAAACCATACCCTTGTTTTAGGTTTATGGTCATCCTAAACCAAAACCCTTGTTTTTGGTTTTTGGTCATCCTAAACCATAACCCTTGTTTTTGGTTTTTGGTTACCCTAAATCATACCCCCCTCGATTTTAGGTTCTAGGTTGTCCTCAAAAACCTCGCCTTTAGGTTCTTGGTAGTCCTCTGAAACCTTGACTTCAAGTTCTAGGTTGTCCTTGGAAACCTTGGCTTCAGGTTCTAAGTTGTCTTTAGAAACCTTGCCTTTAGGTTCCTGGTTGTCCTCATAAACCTCGGCTTAAGGTTTCAAGTTGTCCTCAGAAACCTCAATTTTAGGTTCGAGGTTGTCCTTAGAAACCTTGATCTTAGGTTCGAGGTTGTCCTTAGAAACCTCAGCTTTAGGTTCCAAGTTATTCTCAAAACCCTCGTCTTTAGGTATTAGGTTGTCCTTAGAAACCTCGGCTTCAGGTTCTAAGTTGTCCTTAAAAACCTCGGCTTTAGTTTCTAGGTTATCCTTAAACCTTGTCCTTAGGTTAGTGGTCATCATTAAACCATTCATTTTCCCTTAGTGATTTCATTTCCTTAATTATATCTCATGAGAGAAATAGAGAGAAGAATCCCCAACATAAGTCTAAATACCTCAATGAGTGAAGGTGAGTACTCAGGTATGTCCCTAACCAAATGTCATTTTCCTTATTATTTTCCATTTCCCAAAATGGAGTCGACTAAAAATTATAGGTATTAATTTCGTCTTTGCGCAGAACCTTTTTGAACTCCCAATTAAAGAGGGGCAGTAATTAAAATTTGATTTTTAGTCGACGCGTCATTTAAAAGTAAAAAATCAAGATTTAGGTTTCTAATCACAACAGAGCCTCATTTCTTAGCTAAAAAGTGTCATTTTTCATTCCTTTATTTTGTATTGTTGTTTTAAAGAAATTTCTAGTTCATTTTCAAGAAAAACATGAAAAGTCAAATGCTTAACTTTTAGGTTGACTTTTCGGTCAATCATTTGACCAAAAGTCATCCTTGAGTCAAAATTTGGCTTTTTACCCAAAAAGATGTCATTTAGCCTTAATTTCACTTTTGTCAAATTAATTTCTCAAAATTCAAAGATTTGGTAAAAGAAAAATCGAACTTTTAGGAAAAATCAACTAAATAGTTGACTTTTAGTCAAAGCTTTGACCAAACAATTGAAAAAAAATAAAAAATGCACAAAAACACTTCTTTTATTGTCAATTGACTTTTGTGTTGAAAATTTTATGAAAATCAATTAAGAACCTTATTTTGCCAATATTGTCGATTTTAGGTTCTAAATTGACCAAAAATAAAATTACTTTCATTTTAGTCATATTGAGTGTAGTTCTTTCTTCAACATTTCATCTAGGGACTATTTTAAATCCGCTCGTGCATTCAATATAGCGAATTACTAAGCCAAAGTGTGTCGTTTTGCGGCCTAATTAAGGGACAAGAATCAACTTGTGAACAGAAGATTGTTCTTCACTATTTTTCTTAAGATAAGTCCAAATCCAAAATTGATTTTGAGAAATTCATATCAAAACTTATTAATTTGTAAGATTTTATCTTCTAGAGCATAGGAAGATCAAGCATTTAAGCTTCAATGGACAAAATTCGAATTAACCCCTTCATGGTTATGGTTTAATTTCATAAATCCAAGTCCAATTTTAATATAGACCTGGATTCTTCTTTGATACAAGTTCGAGCGCTTCAATTCAAGGTCATATTGAATGCGATAAGTGATCATACACATGGGTAAATAATTAGATAGGGCAATTGTGACATTAATTGAATTCAATTTTAGTTAATTCGCAATTTTGCCAATTGAATTGCAAATTTGACCATTTTAGCCCTTTAGGCCCAATTTAAAGCATCCATAGTTTTTACTTGTTGTCTTTCATGATACTCATTCGATTAGGTCAATAAAAGACCCATTGATCATATTCTTGAGGTTTAATTAGCTTAATTGAATGTTAATCGGCAAATTTCTTCTTATAAATGATAAATTTCCTTTTCAATTTGGTTTTTCAGGGACCACCTGCATAAATTTTTAACCCACAGGGGTCACAAATGAGCAAAATGGCCAGAACTAGACCAAATCAGTCAAGAATTAGTCAAAAACTAGCTATACTAGATCGAACTGATCTGATCAGTTTGACCAACCGCCGGCGAGGATGGCTGACTCAGCCCCTTGCCAGTCAGTTCCTGACCTCTAGCGACTGGTTTCGGAATCCTTATAGTGCCAATTTCATTTATTCACCTTCAATTTTCCAAACTTTTGCATATTGATCATCAAGTTACATCAAACTATAGATTAACCCATAATCAGACATTTTGACGCAATTCTCGATTTTGGCTTGGGTTTTTGCAAATCAAACCCATTGAATAGATTACCCAACACCTCAAGATCATAACAAAATTCTCAAAATCAACTTTTGATCGTTGGATTTAAATGTTGACCGTCGAATTGAACTTATGGTTGAAATTGCTTAATTTAGAGGGGTATATATACTCATTTTCCCTCCATTTTTTGGGGGGCTCATTGTGCATGAAATTTCCTCTCTCTACCAAATCTCTCTCTCTCTCTCTCTCTCTCTCTCTCTCTATTTTTCAGCTCAACCACCTCGCTCCCTCTCCTCTCTTTTCTCTCTACGTTGAACCGGTTCTTATCGATCTACCGCCGCCAACCTTATGCCGGTGAGCTATTGGTCAATGATTTAGTACCTCAACGACCACATCTTCCTATCCTAGCCATTGCAAGCCGGTGATCAGCTCAGTTTTGATGGGTAACTTTTCCAATCAAACTGAGCTCCCTCAATGACACAATGGATCGGTTCGATATTGATCCAAGCCAACAATCCAATTAGTTCAAGTTGACCCTTGCTATCTAGATTTGATCCTTGGAGTTTGATTGAAGTTCTAGTGAAAGTTTCGATCAATTGCAATCAAAATCGTCAAAAATGTATTAAAAGATAACAATCTCAATATCGAACCCTGTGAAGTGAGATCGGATTAATCGATCGAGGCTAGGGTTCAATTTTAGGTTAATATGCTATGTTTAGATGTTAGATTGATGGATTTGAATATTGATTTGTTGTGGTTGATTTTTCTTGATTAATCACGAAAGATTGACTTGATTTGTCCTAAAACGTGCATTTTCGAATACTTGGACCAATCTACTATTTTTGCCAAAATAAGGTCCGAAACAACCTTATTTGCATTTGAGTCCTTTTTAGACTTTGATAATACACGTTACAAGCTTCGAATCGATAGGTCACACACCCCAATCGAGCATCATCTGACCTCCAAAAAATATCTCCAAAGATGAGTGATTATGCAGTAGTTTAGGTTAGTTTTCAATTCTGTTCTCGTTCCACCTTTTGTTTTTTCTATTCTAGTGCAATTTCCTGTTTTGATTTTGGAGGAATTTTTATGCATGAAAGTTATTGTCTTCAGAATGTTTTGCATTTTCTTTTTTAGAATTTTTGGATATGATTAACTAGGTCAAAACCACTCAGATCTAAGTCTAGGTTAGTTTGCTCAGAATTTTTGAATGTGTTTAACTAGGTAAAAATTGCCTAGATCCGAATATAGGACAATATGCCCTACACTATTTCGAATTGTGTTTTGATGAAATTGAATCCATAAATTAGTTTGTTTGTTCTCAAATCCTTCGTGAAAGATGAAATATATGCTCTATGTGTTCAATTGATGCATGATTTGCAAAGTGTTAATGTTGTCTAGTGAGTCAATTATATGAGTTAATGTGAAAAGATGCTACAACAATATATAGCTTACCGATCTACCGCCGCCAACCTTATGCCAGTGAACTATTGGTCGATGATTTAGCACCCCAGCGACCACATCTTCCTATCCTAGCCATTGCAAGTCGATGATCAGCTAGGTTTTGATGGGTAACTTTTCCAATCAAATTGAGCTCCCTCAGTGACACAATGGATCGGTTTGGTATTGATCCAAGCCGACAATCCAATTAGTTCGAAGTTGATCCTCGCTATCTAGATTTGATCCTTGGAGTTCGATTGAAGTTCTAGTGAAAGTTTCGATCAACTGCGATCCAAATCAACAAAAAACGTATTGAAAGATAACAATCTCGATATCAAATCCCGTGAAGTGAGATCAGATTAATTGATTGAGGCTATGGTTCAGTTTTAGGTTAATATTAGGGGTGTGCATGGTCCGGGCGGGCGGTTCCAGACCTAGAATCGAGAACCATCTGTTAAGGACTGGTTTCAAAAAATTGGAGCCGAGATTTACCCATTAGTTGCATGGATCCACCCGGGAACCGGACCGCACCATGGAACCGGTCTCACAATAATAATAATATCATTTTGTAGAAAGCTCTGATCTTGATAGGAAACAATTTTGGTTTTCGACCAAAATTGCCGGTTCTTCGCTCCCTGATCTATTCTTCTTCTCCTCCTCCTACAGCCCTGCTTCTTCACGTGCTTGCTTTTTGCCCACCAATTGCTCAACGTTTTGTCAAGCTGCACTTTGGACTTTTTAGCTTCAGCGCCTCTCCATCTGGTTTGACTGGAGATCAACGCCTCTCCATTTGGTGCGCTTTTGACTTTTTTCCCACTTTAATTAATTTTTTAATTATTTGATTTGGGTTGTTAATTTGTAATTTCATTTTTTTAATATTAAAAATTAACATATTATTTTAAAATAATCGGTCCGGTCTGGGTGGGCGGGTGAACGGATCTGCCCATGGAACTGAGAACTGAAGCAGTACCCACCAATTCCTATAAATTAGAACCGGGAACTGGACCGGTTCCCCCAAGAACCATCGGTTCCAGGCGGTTTCGGTCTGGTTCCGGGCAGTCCGAGCGGGTCCCAGTTCTTTTGCATACCCCTAGTTAATATGCTATGTTTAGATGTTAGATTGATGGATTTGAATATTGATTTCTTGTGGTTGAGTTTTGTAATGCCCCAAACCTCGAGCGCGTGAGGCATATGCAACAACCCTACCATGCTGCATCAACATGTAACCCAGTCCTTGAAACAACGCATCATTATAGATCTCGTATCCTCCAAGACCATATGGTATGGTCAGTACAGGTGCGGTAGTCAGCTTTTCCTTAAGCTCTTGGAAACTATGCTCGCACTTGTTTGTCCACACGAACTTCTCTTCTTTCTTTAGGAGTTGAGTCAACGTCGACACTAACACAGAAAACCCTTCCACGAACCTTCTATAATATCCTGCTAAACCCAGAAAGCTTTGGATCTCTGTCACTGTAGTTGGTCTTGGCCAATTGATCACTGCTTCAATCTTAGATGGGTCCACAGAGACTCTTTCTTTTGAAATCACGTGACCTAGAAAAGCAACACAAGTCAACCAAAACTCGCACTTGCTAAATTTAGCATATAGCTCATGAGTCCTCAGAGTTTGTAGCACTAATCTCAAATGTCCTTCATGCTCCTCTGGACTACTAGAGTACACCAGGATATTGTCGATGAACACAATCACGAACTGATCCAAGTATTCCTTGAAAACTCAGTTCATCAAATCCTCGAAAGCAGCTGAGGCGTTCGTCAGTTCGAACGGCATTACAATAATTTCATAATGACCGTATCGAGTACGAAACACTGATTTAGGAATGTCCTCCTTCCTAATCCTCAGCTGATGATATCCCGTCCTCAAGTCGATCTTCGAAAATATCGAGGCTCTTTGTAACTAATCAAACAAGTCATTGATTCTCGGGAGTGGATACTTGTTCTTGACCATCACTTGATTGAGTTAACGATAGTCGATGCATAGGCGCAACGAACCATCTTTCTTCTTCATAAACAGAACTAGTGCTCCCTAATGTGATGCACTAGGACATATGGATCACTTATCCAACAATTCTTGCATCTGCACCTTCAGTTCTTTCAATTTCGATAAAGCCATCCAGTAAGGAACCTTAGAGATCGACTCCGTCCCGGGGGCTAACTCAATCACAATCTCTATTTCCCTTTATGGCGACAGACCCGGCAATTCTTCAGGAAACACCTCAGAAATTTTTTGTACCACGGCTATGTTCTCTATATACGGTTCCTCAACTGGTGCATTCGCTATAGTTGCCAAATAAATTTGACAACCTATGTCCAGAACCTAGTTGTCTTAATTGATAAAGTCAAAGGGATTGAGGGTCCTCCTCGACTTCTGATAAATTCGAAACTTTCATCCGTCAACGGTTCAAACTGTATTACCTTACGCCAACAATTCATTACCACAAGATGCTTATTGAACCAACTCTTTTCATATATGAAGTCAAAGTTATACATAAGCAACTAGTCAAGTACAACTATAGCCAGTGATTCTTCTTTCTTATGCTTTATTACAATAGCTAAAATTCTACAACCTTAACCAAAATTCCACTGTGCTACTTTGATAAAATCACCCCAAAAACATTCTTCCTCTTATCGGTGCACGATCAGTTAATTCCTATCCCCTTCGCCATCCTAGTGGTGTTCTATCTGTAGTGCTTTCCCTCTGTCCTATCCTCCGGTGATGGCGTATGTCCATCTTTGAGTTGGAGGCCTGAGCAGTCCACCTTGCTGTGCAATCGGTGGCGGGAGTCCTCGGTTATGACCCATCTGTGGTGGTGGCGGCAACTACAATGGTCCCTTCGGTCTCCTGGGACAATCTTTGGCCATGTGACCTTGCTAGCCACATTCAAAACAAGCTCCCGGCCTAAAGTGGCATGGGGCCGACCCATGTTGTCTTCTGTAGAAGCAACACACACCATTCTGGTTAGATGCTATCTTTCCCATTATACTCCTTTGAGTGGGACGACAGAAATGTTTTCCTTCTGTCATCGATCTCTTCCCAAACCAATTTTTATCTTGATTAGAGCTAAATTGCAATCCAGATGCGGTGGCTCGTTCATTCTAGTCTCCTTTGATCAGCTGGGCCCGTTCATACAAATCATTGTAGTCTTTTAAGTTGAATGGCACTAGCGGGCTTTTCACTTCCGGTGTAAGCCAATTCCTAAATCGTCTAGCTTGGTTCACCGGATCCTCGACCAATTCAAGAGCATACTGCGATAGTTCAATGAATTTCGCCTCATACTAGTCTACCATCATCGAACCTTGGCGAAGGCACTTAATTTCCGCCATCTTCAATTTTCTGGCACTATCAGAGAAGTACTTGTTATTGAAAACCTCAACAAAGGCATTCCACTCCGGAACCATACCTTCAGGAAACACTGCTCGTCTGATGGCTCTCCAACATGTGCCTACAATCCCTTTCAATTGATAGGCTGCGAGGACAACCTTCTTTGCCTCAGTACATATTAGTAGTGCAAAGGCATTTTCCAATTCCTGGATCCAAAGGGCTGCCATCTCGGGATCTCCTGAACCAGTGAACCTTGGTGGGTCCAACTTCAGAAATTGTTCTACCAATTTGTGCATCGGCCTCTTAGTGGCCACGTTCCCAAGTGGAACCTCAACAGGTATGTCAGTAGGTACAACAGCAGGTGCGGCAGCAGGTGCAGTGGCGGTTGTGGTAGAAGCAGCGACAGCAGCAGCAACATCAGAAGCAGCATTGGCGGTAATAGTAGCAGCTGCGGTAGCGGCAGCTATAGTGGTGGCTGAAGAAGTGGCGGCAGTAGCTTCATTCTGAGCTTGCTACTCGATACGGTTACCCATTGTCTTTAGCACAAGCTGGATCCCGTCCACTCTCGGATCACCATGGGCTGCCACTCCAGCACCATTTGGAGGTGGGGCTACTCTACTCGTGCTGGCCTGAGCTAGGGCTTTACATTGGCCACCTCGAGCACCAGCCCTTGTCAGCGTCCTGGCCGGAGTCACTGAGGACAAGGTCCTCTGCCTAGGAGTTCTCGGCTCCTGATCACTCATAATGTAGACTTTCTACAAAACCGATTCCCAATTCCATACAGAATTAGAAATTGAGTGATCACCACAAACAATCTACCAAACAACTATCACTCACATTCATCAGCATGAAAATAGAGATCATTCTTACTAACTATCCCAAGAACCCATCGCACCTTATCACTCCAAACTTAAACTTTGCTCTAATACCACTAAACGAGGATGTCACGTCCTAAACCTCGAGCACGTGCCCATCCCTCTCTGGTCGATAAAATTTTGTGACTTCCCAAGATAAGTCACCGACCCTTTCATTTTATTACGCATGTGGAAGCGAATTATAAATCCCCTAACAGTAATCATCTCGGGTTAGAAAAACATGACAACAATTTCACCAATAAAACACACATTCATATATACACTGAGTCATGTACAAAAATCTATGGCCAAAAGACTACAAAAGACTAGCCTTCCAAAAAGAAGTGGTCCTAACTGACCTACACTTCAGCACATGCCCACCACACAATCACACAATCATAAGGACTCACCTCACCTCATATCCACCCTGCAGGTCAATACAATTTACACTACAGACAGCCAAATAGATATGAGCAACAATTAAGCTCTAACAACTAGAACGCCATGCTCAATTCTCAAATCAACACAAGAGTCCTGATTATAGGGCCAAATCGTTGTGACACGTCCCATACCGTGTCACACAATTTTGTCCCATAATCCGGCGCATTCAACTCCATTAACCATGCATTCCTAGTTTTGCTCTCAGCATATAGTATGGCCGACTTTCTATTCGGCGGTCCTCTAACATTATCAGGCATCATCTCACACCATTATCCATGGTATCGTCACTAAATCGACGGTATTCCATAAAGGAGCATCGGTCCAGAGTCTATTACGACCACCATCCATTGGTAAGGCCTCCCATACAGGGGTAATGTCTAGCTTAATAGCTCAGGACGAGTTCTCTTAACCAACACACGATCACTCAAACATGGCATAGGGCACCATTCATTGCACTCAATTATCTCCACTAAAATGGTGAACCTAGCCTATTTTGAAAATCACCGTGTGTGGGTACCCGGTCAACTCATCCAAGAAATTTGATATCCTTTCTTTTAAAGTCCCACTATTTTATATAGTACTTAAAACCATTTCCGGTATCAAAATCCGACACCCGAGATTTTCTGAATAATTATTGGAAATTCACAATTTCGTAATTAAACACTCAAATTTCCAATCAAAACTCAATTTGCAACACTAACACCAAATTGCAGAAATTAACCATACCATTGCAATCAGCACGAAATTTTGATCACCAACTATCCCGGTCTAATTCCGGAAAATAATTAATAATTAAATAATTACTAAAATTAATTAAATAAATCAATTTAAATTCTAAAAATACTAACCTCGGCCAGAATCACTAAATTAAATACCAATATGGGCCCGAAAAATTCCCGAACCCTTCTAGATAAATAGCACCTCCTATCTAGGCCTTAATTAATTTAATCTAACTACCTAACATGCGCAATTAACTAATTAAATCACTAATTTAATCTAACTAACCACCTAATTCCTAATTAAATTAAACTAAACACTTCTTAGACATCATTAGCCTACTAAGAAGAGTTTAGTGGATAAACTCACCAGTTTATTGCGGAAACCGGTTCACCAAGACGACGACACGACGGCGGCCGAACTTGGGCTCGCGACGACACCCACGGGCTTGGACTGGGCCTAAACTTGGCCCAACAAATCTCAGCTTGGGCTGAGATTTGTTCTGGATTTGGGCTGGACTTGAAGTGGGCTGACTTCGCGGGCTTGGACGTGGAATTAGACTTCTAATGGGCTGGACCCAAGGCTAAAAATGGGCTGAACTTGATGGAGGTGCTTGGCCAAAAATTTGCTGGATCCGTGGGCTACTGAACCTGGCCTGAGCTGCACTTGAACGGGCCAAATTGCTGGGCTGATCTCCAATGTTGAAGAAGCTAGGCCGAAATGCAAGCGGTTGAATGGGCTCGGTGAAAATTCGTTGGGCTGAATGAAGACCGAAGATGGGCTGCTCGAAAATGGAAGAGGATCGATGGGACTGTCTCGGTCAACCTTAGTGGAGAGAATGCTGGCTTTTGACTGGAACGTGGCATAGAAGCGTGGGTCTTCGGTTGCATAGAAGCGAAGCAGTGGATGGAGGGATGAAATGAAGAAGTTGCTGGACTGCTCGGTCTTCGTGGTAGCTGCTTCGGTTTAAGGCAAGACGGCGTGAGCTGCTTCGATAAGGGCTTCGTGTAGCTGGGTGCTGAAGGAGAACGGTGGGATTTATGGGGTCAACACCAGCTTTGCTGGTTGACTCGGTAGTGGAGCAGCTGGCGTTGGTTCGATGCTGGACGTGGCAACAACAGGAGACGTCAAATGTGAAGCTGCTGGAGTTGACTTTCGGTGGAGAAGAGGGATGGAGTTTCGGACGTGAGATGGCAAAGGTGATGAAGAGGATGTGGGCGGCAAAAATGAAGAGAAATTGTGGCTGAAGGAACGAAATGCGAAGGAGAATGAAAGTGAAGCAAAGACAGGAGCTCGTGTAGAGGGAGAGGCGGCGGCAAACAAGGCGTGAAATGGAAGCTTTGAAGAAGAGAAGACAAGGTCAATAAAGATCATCCAAATTCTTAAATGCATGGTCCCCCAATTAGCCCTCAAACTTATCCCTATGTCTCTTAATATTTTCTTCCATTATCTTCACAAATAAACCAAATTTTGAAGCCCAAATTTGCTGCCCTTTTCCAAATCCGAATTTCACTCAATTTCTCTTAAATTT
This sequence comes from Eucalyptus decipiens, assembly GCA_014182575.1. Taxonomy (NCBI): domain Eukaryota; kingdom Viridiplantae; phylum Streptophyta; class Magnoliopsida; order Myrtales; family Myrtaceae; genus Eucalyptus; species Eucalyptus decipiens. The sequence continues at coordinate 416,911 of CM024617.1, forward strand.
CTTCACCGATTCTCCAAATCAAGGTCCGATTTCACTGAAGAGAAGTCCCGTACAATTTTCTATAAGTCCCTAATACCCAAAGGCTCGGCTTAGCAGTCCAAATTTCCTTTAATTTGGCCCATCTAAATTTCCAATAATTTTTCCGCAACGTCCAAAACGATTTTCCACAAAAATCTCGGAATCTTTGAAAAATTTTCGGAGGATGAGTCGATGTTCCTAAAATAGATCGTGACATCACAAAGCTTTTAATTTTTGAAATCGGATTCAAATTCAAGATTAATTTCATTTCGACACACTTTTAGCGTGACCTAGTCTACTTGGTAGTTTTCAGGATTTTTTTTGTGCAATTGACCCGTGATCGATTTATCTCGAGTCACAACGTACATCTTCGACATATTGGCAACCCTCAGTTGTCATGAAAATCTCGAGGTTTCAATTACGGGCATTAGGTACCAAAACGATCGAAAAATCGGTCTAGTGTCTATCGACGAGTATTTTGCAACCAGGTGGAATCACCAACACTCTGATCACATATCTCAATCAAATCGACCTATCTTTAGTCTTTGATCGATTTCGAGAGTGCCATAATGATCTCAGCAGATGAACACGGTCGAGTAGCCGATTCATGGTCGAATTCTCAAGTCCAGTTATCTCGTGAGTGATCAGTTCAGAGAATAACCCTATCGACGCATCGACGAAAGGCCCGAATTATTTAATCGAAAACAAATTCTGAAAATTCAGGCTGTCACAAGTTTTCTTGATTAATCATGAAAGATTGACTTGATTTGGCCTAAAACCTGCATTTTCATATACTTGGACCGATCTACTATTTTTGCCAAAATAAGGTTTGAAACGATAGGTCGCACACCCCAATCGAACGTCATTTGACCTTCAAAAAATATCTCCAAAGATGAGTGATTATGTAGTAGTTTAGGTTAGTTTTCAATTATGTTCTTGTTCTACATTCTATTTTTTCTATTTTAGTGCAATTTCCTGTTTTGATTTATGGAGGAATTTTTATGCACGAAAGTTGTTTGCTATTTTCTTCATAATGTTTTGCATTTTCTTTTTTCGAATTTTTGGATATGATTAGCTAGGTCAAAACCACTCAGATCTGAGTCTTGGTTAGTTTGCTCGGAATTTTTGGATGTATTTAACTAGGTCAAAATCGCCTAGATCCGAATATAGGACAATCTGCCCTACACTATTTTGAATTGTGTTTTGATGAAATGAGTCCATAAATAAGTTTGTTTGGTTTCAAATCCTTCATGAAAGATGAAATATATGCTCTATGTGTTCAATTGATACATGATTTGCAAAGTGTTAATGTTGTCAAGTGAGTCAATTATGTGAGTTAATGTGAAAAGATGCTAAAACAATATATAGCTTGGATATGCACCTCTGTTTCGCCATTTTTTGCTATGACTCATGTGGTTACATTTAGCTTTCCAACTCTAAACAAGAAATGTTCCTCATTGCATGTTCTATATGTGAGATTTTTCATAAGAATTTTGCATATCTTGAGATGGCTGAAATCATGTATGTTCTATAGAGTTAATGCTAAAACGAAACCTTACCGTATATGCATCTTGCCATACTTGTTTGAGTCATTTAGAGACCAGATTTTGTGATCATGCCTTCTTGACAATTGATCCGCATGTTTCAAGGTTTGAGTACATATTTAGTTTATATCATTTGAGCATCATCTTGCATGTTAAATTTGTGGCACAAAAGTATTCATCACACTTAGGACTCCCAAGCATACCATTAGGAATCTTAAATCATTTCATAATGTCATTTAAATTGTATGACATTTTACAAGCCAACCTAGGATTTGATGTGGCACCCCTCGATGGCCCCCGATCCGCTAGGGTCACCACAGTTCGCTTTTCCTTTTTCTTTCCCAAATAACATGTCACTCTGATACCATTCTTAGTTGCAGCGGGTCCATACAGCCATGGGGTTTACATCTTTTATTAACGGTCCCTTGCGCAATTTACATAACGGAAGCATATCCAACAATTCCCTTCCATACATTCAGAAATCGATGCACACCTACTAAACATTTATAAGTAAAAGCCGAACACTTTTATTTACTTAAGAGTAGATGGACATCATTCATCGGTACATCAAAATGCCATAGTCTTCTATATTCGGCTACACTCCAAAAGATGACCGACATTTCCTCCAACGGTCATACACTTAAAGTCCATCAATCAGTGTCGGCGTCCAAAGGTTCCCTCCTTTGCTATCCTTCTCCTCGCGCTCATATCCAACCGCTTAAACCATCTACTAATCTGAAATGTTGGTCCCCAAAAGAGGTGAGTACAACCACTCAGCAAGTAAAAGAATCCAATAACCACTCAATGCATCATACAAGTCATACATGCATTGCAGGCATTACTTACCTTGAAGCCATGCATATACTATCATGCATCATCACCACAATCATAACACATACATGTGTATCATCATGTCATACTCATATCATCGTCATCATGACATTATTATATACACACATCATCATTCATATACATGACACCATCATGTCATCATCATCATGACATCATCATATCACACGGGTCATCATCATGACATCATGACATCATACATGTCATCATGCCATATCATATATCATCATCATCATCATCATCATCATCATCATCATCATCATCATCATGCATATCATCATGCATATCATACCATGGGTGATCATCATATCACATCACATATCATCATCATCATCATGCATATCATCATGCATATCATACCATGGGTGATCATTATATCACATCACATATCATCATCATCATCATCATGCATATCATCATGCATATCATCTCATGATTTAATTTTCATCTTTATCTTTAAATTTGATCACCACATCACCCATTTCTCAAATCATCAATTTCATCATCCCTTCGAGCAAAGAACTCCGAGAGGGTTCCCAGCATTCAGCCTCCCATGCCACTGGGCATCCAGCCCCCCACATTCCGGGCATCTCGCATCCTAACTAGCATCACGAGGCATTCCCTTCGGGCAGAAACCTCCGACAGGGCTTCCGGCCTTTTCCTTTCTAGCCAAGCATCTCGCACCCCAATCCTGGCATCGCGAGGCATTCCCCTAGGCACAAACCTCCAAGGCTTCCGGAATTATGTACCGACATACCACCAGGCCTCCCTTGGAATTACGTACCGTATACCACCGGGCATCCCGACACTCCCGGGGCATTCCGGCAATGCATCTCTATACATTCCGGCCATCATCCTCCACCACAACCACTTCCTCATCCATATTTACCATTTTTTATCTCAATTTAACATGGCAATTGACATGGCATCAAACAAATCACACTTGACATGGGATTCACACTTGCATCTCAATTCACATGTCATACACATGCCAAAACTTTATCACATATACATCTCAATTTAATACATGTACAAAGACTTCATCACACATGTGCCACACAAATAAAATTGAATTCATGGCCAAATAAAAATCTATTTTATTTTATTTCATTTTATTATTTATTTATTTATTTATTATTTAATATCAATAAATTTTCAAAATTATCAAAATTCAAGAAATTATTAAATCAACCCATAGGATGATAATTACTTGCAAAATTCATGGCCAAATTGAATTTTACTAATTTTCACAATTTTCCCAAAACAACCATGATTTCGGATTAAACCAGAATGCACGGTTTCCGAATAAATTCAATTAAAATACCCATATGGACTCCAAAAATTATAAAATTTTACTATTTTATATCCAAGACATTTTCGTACAACTTTCATGCAGAACTCCAAGTCATATTCCTTATAGATTATTTTATTCAACCTCATGAAGCTTCTGGACCCATTACCGCATCGTCCAGTATACACATCTCCGAAATATTGAGATTTAACCTACCTATTTTCTTTCGTTTTCTCTGAAATTTGGATATGTTATGCATCAAGATGTCCTTTACAAGTTTCATGAAAAGATATAGGTCAAATAAACAGAATATGGTCACCATTTAGGTCCTTGAAGTCTCTCGGGTGTCTCGGAACACATCACCAGAATCATCGTCTTCAAGATCTAGCCGATTTACTAGGCTATACTTGTTTATTTCTCTTCAAATTTGATTATGTTGTATTTTAAGGTGTCACCTACAACTTTCATGAAGACATTGAAGTGAGATCTTCAACAAAAACCAACATGCAATCAAGAATCCAGCAAGAGGTCAGTAAAAACTTTACAGATCTGGGGTCTCTGTAAGATAAGGACTTTAACCCCTCAAATCTCCATCATTTTCCACGAAATTTTTTACTATGTTGTAGTAAAAGATGTTAGCTAAACAACTTTCATGAAGAAATCAGATCTAGCATCTCCAAAATCGAACTCCATAAACACACATGCAAGCTGAAACAATTTTCTGACTCTAAAAACAGTTCAAATTTCTGAAAACATTGGTGCAAGAGTAGAAAGTGGATTCCCAACTTGCCTCTAGACCTCACAAACAGCACGAGCGGACGGCACACGGCGGCGAATGGGCTCCTTTCTCTCCCTCTTGGCTTCCTCTCTCTCTCGCACAATTCTCTCTCTCTCTCTCCCTCACTTGGCCGAATGGCTAACCGGCCATTCTCTCTCCTCTTCTTCCCTTTTATCCCCCATTTCCTCATCATTTGTTTACCACCCCATTGACCAATGCATGCCATCCCTTCCCTAAGCCAATGCATGAAGACTTCTTGCCACTTGTCACAACACATGCAAGATGGGCTTGGGCTTTTGGGCTTGGGCTTGGGCTTGGGCCGGCCACTCCTCCCCCTTTCTTGGTTGACGGCAGCCCACTTGTGGGCTTCAATGGGCCGGCTAACTTGGCCCATTAAAATCCACCTTTTGGGCTTAAGGCCCAAACCTAATTTAAATCCTAAATGACCTTTCAATTATTCATCTTTAATTCTTTCTTTTAAGAATTTAATTACTAAATTCCACATGGCCAAAATCTTGAAATCATAATTCCATAAATCCCTATTTATAAAACACATGGCCAATGATAGGATTTTCTTTCCCATCAAATACTTGTCCATTAAAAGCTTGGCCATAAATCTTATTGCAAATTATGGATTAAATGGCCTTAAAATAATTTGACGGTACTTTCATCACCTATTTATAGACTTTAATGTAACTAGAGGTCATTATGAATTTTGGGATGCCACAATTCTCCCCTCCTTAGAGAATTTCGTCCTCGAAATTAGACATTTCCTATGTCTCCTTAAACAAGTGAGGGTACCTTCCCTCATCTCACTTTTACTCTCCCATGTGGCTTCCTCCACATCATAATATCGCCATAATACCTTAACCAATGGAATTCCCTTCGTCCTGAGAATTTGTTCCTTTCGATCCAGCACTTGCACAGGCTCTTCGATGTACCTCACTTCCTCATCTATTTTGATGGCTTCATGATCGAGTATGCAACTAGGGTCGGGTTGATACTACCTCTAAAGTTAAGGATGCAAGCTCTTAACATATCTTAATTTATCTCAACACCAAAAACAGTTTTAAAACAATAACCACATCTGAAATTTCTTTTGAACGCTTAAAAATCTTCCTTCATGAAATCAAACAATACAAACTGAGGTTTTCAAAAAGCATTCCACAACAACAACAAGCTTTGAAATCATGTCATTTCCATGTCAAAACGTTTTCAAATCACCAATGTGGAAAATCCTTTGAGTTCTTGAAAATTCCACTTCATGATATCAAATAATGCAAAACAGGGATTTCAAAGACACAGCAATATAACAATAATAGTCTTTGAAAATAGGTAAATCTCATATTGTTGAAATCAATTCACAAAATCAAAGCATGATACCAAATCCATAAAATCCACGATCACGTTTAAATTTCAAATGTTTTTCGGAATCCACATGTAAAACCTTGAGTCGCACTTGCATCGCGGCGCGAAATAAAATACTTTATCAAAACCCTTAGTAAATTTAAATCGGTACGTTGGCAAAATTCCAATCTCAATCCCAACTCCAATGGGTTGGAATGTTTTCTATAAAAAGTTCATAAATTTTTGAAATAGAAAACATTTCTTACAACATTTGGGCACGGTGTCACAGTACTCATAAATTTTGATGAAATTCAAGAGATTTTCTAAAACATTTCACAATCAAAATGTTTTAATAATTCCATACACCTCCTCTGTCTCATATTCAATTCCTTTTGTGAAAACATCTATTTCAAGCTCTATCCTAAGTGCAACTATCAATGAGATTCAAATTTACAGAATTCCCCCTTCTCGACTCAATCGAACACACCATTTAGCCGAATTATTCCTATACCTTTGTCACCACCAATTCAAGCCTAGAACCATCAAAATCAACACCACCAATAACTCATTTGGTTCAGTCCAACAAAGACATTCACTATGCATTCACCGCAATATAGATTCAAGCCTAAAATATAGCATCATTCCTTCGATTCAAATATCGATAGTCCACCAAGACTCATTTAGTTCAAAGATCGACAATCCACCAAGATAAAACTTGTCTAGTTTCCACCGAATATATCTCAGATCTCATCCTAAAGGATCATCACCTAGACTAATCATTCATCAAATCCACACTTTGAACTTCCACCATTTCACCTTGGAAAGACTATAACCACAAATGATCATATTCACTAATTCCACCAAACCTTTTCAAACTGAGATCATCACCTAAAATTAAAAGTTGATCATCATCAATTAAACCTATTATTCCAATATATAAACCACAAATAATTTCATGTCTCATATGACCACTCAAACTCATGACTTCCAAGATCAATCTATACATACTAAATACCTCCATGTAACGCATCAAGACTTCCAATGAAATCCTCAAATAGGAAGTCACTACTTAGCTCAAATGATCATAACTTAATCCTCAAATTCATCACTCACTCTCCATAATTCACTTCTTAAGCCTTGCTTGCAACACTACGCTTAGATGCTACGCATGTTCTTCATGTCCTTTAGAATATATCAGGATATCATCAAATGAAAACAATCACAATTTATCCAAATAAGGCTTAAGTATCCTACTCATTAAATCCATGAATGCAGCTAAGGCATTCGTCAATCCAAATAGCATAACTAGGAACTCATAGTGTCCATAGCGAGTCCTAAACACAGTCTTAAGAATGTCTTCTTTCTTAATCCTTAACTGATATCTTGATCTCAAATCAACTTTTAGAAAAGACCGAACTTCCTTGCAGTTGGTCAAATAGGTCATCAATTTTAGGTAATGAGTACTTACTCTTAACAATCACATGATTCAATTGCCTATTATCAATGCACAAATGCATCGACCCATCCTTCTCTTTCACAACAAGAGTTCTACAAGCATAATCATGCTTCCACTGCGCCACTCTGATAAAATTATCCCAGAAACACTACCTTCCCAGTTCAGTTCATAGTTCGGTTCATTCCTGCCCCCTTTTGCCATTCTAGAAACCTGCCAGGAGCCGCTCCTTGTTCAGGTCCTCTGACCTCGGCGTCCACTCCCTGCTCTCATCAAACCGGGACGTTACAGGTACACCAGCTTTCGCCTGGTTTGAACCTGAACTACACATCTACTGAAGGGTCTCGTTTCAATAGGGATTGACTTACAGAGATATTATCCGCTTTGGCTTATCCTATTCTTAGCCTCACAGTTTTATCCTTAGCGCATGGATAAGTACTATCTTAGGAAATCATTCATCCTAGTCCATTGCTTACAAAGCTAGTCCATACTTACGACGACGTCAAAGTCATGCATAACTATCACTATCAAGTCCATTTCCAGATCTCATTCCCCTAGGGTTATTTCACTCATCTCACATGCCAACGTAGATAACAGCATATCTTTCAGCGATGTAGAAATACGAAAAGGCATATCTAGAGATTTGTTCCTACTCCTCACAATCATCTATATTTTTCGGACATAAATGAATGCGTGTCACTCATATCAAATAACGCATATACCTTTTTATCCCTCTATCAAAATCATACCTGAGATAACACTTTTGGAAGCTCCTGCTTCCTCTTGAGTGACCGCATACACCCTTTCTTGTGGTGGTGGCCTCTGTGGATTCCTTGGTAGGTTTGGTCCAACGGTACTTTGTTGTACCTGTTGCACCGAGCTAATATTCGGCTGCAACCTCTTTTGTGGACAATCTTTCTTAAAGTGTCCTATTTGCCCACATCCATTACATCTCAGTTGGCTATTACAAGGTCCTGGGCCATGGCGTTCATTACACTTCTGACAAATATCAGGCGGATAGGGTGCCTTCCCAAAAGTCGGGCCACTCCGAGCTCTTCTAAAATTTCCAAATTTACTCTTTTTCTTAGATTCCCAAGTCGGACCTTGACCAAGATAGGGTCTCTTACCCCTTCGAACATCATTAAAGGTCATCTCGTTTCTTGGATTTCGATTGCTCTCTTACTAACTCTTGCTCTACCAATGTGCCCTCTCATAAATCTCATTATAATCCCTTATATTCAGAGGCACCAGTTGTTTCCTAATATCAATCCTCAACCCTTTCCAAAATCTTTTAGCCTTTTTCTCTCGATCCTCAACCAACCTAGGAGCATACCTAGACAATTCAAAAAAATTTGCCTCATACTGGTATACCGTCAACTCCTTTTGTTCTAACTGAACAAATTCAGTGATCTTCCTATCCTTGGCATAATCAGAGAAATGCTTCCTATTGAAAGCCCTAACAAACTCATCCCAGTCCACATCGCACTGGTGGAAAGATTGTATCCTTCGAGACTCTCCACCAAAACTTTGCATTTCCCTCCAGTGGTACTCGCCAAAACTATTTTCACATCACTACAGTCCAACAACCGGAAAATCCGTTCCATTCTATCAATCCAATGTTCCGCCTCCTTAGGACTTCCCATTCCACTAAACTTAAGTGGTTTTAACTTCAAAAAATTGTTCCACCAGTCCCTGAGGGCGACGTTCCACTCCGGGTTGTTGCTGCGTTTGCCTTTCCATCAGATTTCCAATATTGGCCAATGCTTGCAGGATATCTTCCATTCGAGGTTCAGCCCTTGCAGCAGAGGCTTCAGCCCTCGATGGATGAGCACTTCCAGCTCGCACCATGACTTTCCTGTAATTTCCAAGCATTGCCTCAGGAATAATCTGAGACTCACTATCTCCATTCAAAGCAACTACTACTACTACATAAGTAACATATACATGTTACTGGTACCTAAAGGCAATTCAAAGCAAACTACTAGGGATCTACGAGTGAATTCTCATCACCCATTATTCAATTATCTCGTTTTATATCCTATGGCGTGCATCTTTCTATCCTCATTTCCATCTGAGGCACCTTATCACTCCAAATAAACCATAGCTCTGATACCAACAAAGGGATGTGGCACCCCTCGACGGCCCCCGATCCGCTAGGGTCACCACAATTCGCTTTTCCTTTTTCTTTCCCAAATAACATGTCACTCTGATACCATTCTTAGTTGCAGCGGGTCCATACAACCATGGGGGTTTACATCTTTTATTAACGGTCCCTTGCGCAATTTACATAACTGAAGCATATCCAACAATTCCCTTCCCTACATTCAGAAAATTGATGCACACCTACAAAACATTTATAAGTAAAAGCCGTACACTTTTATTCACTTAACCCAGATGGACATCATTCATCGGTACATCAAAAATGCCGTAGTCTTCTATATTCGGCTACACTCCAAAAGATGACCGACATTTCCTCCAACGGTCATACACTTAAAGTCCTTCAATCAGTGTCGGCGTCCAAAGGTTCCCTCCTTTGCTATCCTTCTCCTCGCGGTCATATCTAATTGCTTAAACCATCTACTAATCTGAAATGTTGGTCCCCAAAAGGGGTGAGTACAACCACTCAGCGGGTAAAAGAATCCAATAACCACTCAATGCATCATACAAGTCATACATGTATTGCAGGCATTACTTACCTTGAAGCCATGCATATACTATCATGCATCATCACCACAATCATAACACATACATGTGTATCATCATGTCATACTCATATCATCGTCATCATGACATTATTATATTACACACATGTCATCATCATCATATACATGACACCATCATACCATACACATATCATCATCATCATGACATCATCCTATCACACATGTCATCATCATCATGACATCATCATATCACACATGTCATCATCATCATGACATCATCATATCACACATGTCATCATCATGACATGATCACATCATACATGTCATCATGCCATATCGTATATCATCATCATCATCATCATCATCATCATCATCATCATGCATATCATACCATGGGTGATCACTATATCACATCACATATCATCATCATCATCATCATGCATATCATCATGCATATCATACCATGGGTGATCATCATATCACATCACATATCATCATCATCATCATCATGCATATCATCATGCATATCATACCATGGGTGATCATCATATCACATCACATATCATCATCATCATCATCATGCATATCATCATGCATATCATCTCATGATTTAATTTTCATCTTTATCTTTAAATTTGATCACCACATCACTCATTTCTCAAATCATCAATTTCATCATCCCTTCGGGCAAAGACCTCCGATAAGGTTCCCAGCAATCAGCCTCCCAGGCCACTGGGCATCCGGCCCCCCACATTCCGGGCATCTCGCATCCCAACTAGCATCACGAGGCATTCCCTTCGGGCAGAAACCTCCGACAGGGCTTCTGGCCTTTTCCCTTCTAGCCAAGCATCTTGCACCCTTATCCTGGCATCGCGAGGCATTCCCCTGGGCACAAACCTCCAAGGCTTCCGGAATTATGTACCGACATACCACCAGGCCTCCCCTGGAATTACGTACCGTATACCACCGGGCATCCCGACACCCCCGGGGCATTCCGGCAATGCATCTCTATAAATTCCGGCCATCATCCTCCACCACAACCACTTTCTCATCCATATTTACCATTTCTTTATCTCAATTTAACATGGCAATTGGCATGGCATCAAACAAATCACACTTGACATGGGATTCACACTTGCATCTCAATTCACATGTCATACACATGCCAAAACTTTATCACATATACATCTCAATTTAATACATGTACAAAGACTTCATCACACATGTGCCACACAAATAAAATTGAATTCATGGCCAAATAAAAATCTATTTTATTTTATTTTATTATTTATTTAATGATTTATTATTTAATATCAATAAATTTTCAAAATTATCAAAATCCAAGAAATTATTAAATCAACCCATAGGATGATAATTACTTGCAAAATTCATGGCCAAATTGAATTTTTACTAAATCTCACAATTTTCCCAAAACAACCTATGATTCTCGGATAAAACCAGAATGCACGGTTTCCGAATAAATTCAATTAAAATATACATATGTCCTCCAAAAATTATAAAATTTTACAGGGTTATAGCCAAGACATTTTCGTACAACTTTCATGCAGAACTCCAAGTCATATTCCTTATAGATTATTTTATTCAACCTCACGAAGCTTCTGGACCCATTACCGCATCGTCCAGTATACACATCTCCGAAATATTGAGATTTAACCTACCTATTATCTTTCGTTTTCTCTGAAATTTGGATATGTTATGCATCAAGATGTCCTTTACAAGTTTTATGAAGAGATATAGGTCAAATAACCAGAATATGGTCACCATTTAGGTCCTTGAAGTCTCGGGTGTCTCGGAACACATCACCAGAATCATCGTCTTCAAGATCTAGCCGATTTACTAGGCTATACTTGTTAATTTCTCTTCAAATTTGAGTTTGTTGTATTTTAAGGTGTCACCTGCAACTTTCATGAAGATATCGAAGTGAGATCTTCAACAAAAACCAACATGCAATCAAGAATCCAGCAAGAGGTCAGTAAAAACTTTACAGATCTGGGGTCTCCGTAAGACAGGACTTTAACCCCTCAAATCTCCATCATTTTCCACGAAATTTTAGTATGTTGTAGTAAAGGATGTTAGCTACAACTTTCATGAAGAAATCGAAGCCAAAAATCGAACTCTAAGTACACATGCAAGCTCAAACAAGTTTCTGACTCCAAACAGTTCATGCGAAAACATTGGTGCAAGAGTAGAAAGTGGATTCCCAACTTGCCTCTAGACCTCACGAACAGCACGAGCGGACGGCACACGGCGGCGAATGGGCTCCTTTCTCTCCCTCTCGGCTTCCCTCTCTCTCTCGCACGATTCTCTCTCTCTCTCTCCCTCACTTGGTCGAATGGCTAACCGGCCATTCTCTCTCCTCTTCTTCCCTTTTATCCCCCCATTTCCTCATCATTGTTTGCCACCCCAATTGACCAATGCATGCCATCCCTCTCTAAGCCAATGCATGAAGACTTCTTGCCACTTGTCACAACACATGCAAGATGGGCTTGGCCTTTTGGGCTTGGGCTTGGGCTTGGGCTTGGGCCGGCCACTCCTCCCCATTTCTTGGTCGACGGCAGCCCACTTGTGGGCTTCAATGGGCCGGCCAACTTGGCCCATTAAAATCCACCTTTTGGGCTTAAGGCCCAAACCTAATTTAAATCCTAATTTCACCTTTCAATTATTCATCTTTAATTCTTTCTTTTGAGAATTTAATTACTAAATTCCACATGGCCAAAATCTTGAAATCATAATTCCATAAATCCCAATTTATAAAACACATGGCCAATGATAGGATTTTCTTTCCTATCAAATAATTGTCCCTTAAAAGCTTGGCCATATATCTTATTGCAAATTATGGGTTAAATGGCCATAAAATAACTTGATGGTACTTCCATCACCTATTCATAGACTTTAATGTAGCTAGAGGTCATTATGAATTTTGGGATGCCACATTTGATGGTTATCCAAATTTTTTGTCGCATCTAATCCTTAGTCCCATGTGATTTATTCATGCCATTTGTGCATTATTTGAATGATTTTGAGATTTTCTAATGCATGTTTGTGTTTGACTTTTCATAGTTTCTAACACACACTTTCAAATATCTCGATCTTAGAGTATCAAATTGACTGAGTTTGGACTCGAGCCCTTCTATTAAGTCATAAGGCACACTTAGAGGTTTCCAATGCCGCTAATTTCACCTAGATCGCTCATCCCCCACTTTCCAAATTTTTTTTTTTCAAAACTAGATCAGAATCTAGACATGGGAGTAAATTCGGACCCCTATTCTAACCCATTTTTGTACAGAGTTTTGACATTTTTTTCTATTTTTTAAAAAATAATTTTGCACTTGGCCTCTTAATGAAACTTGTTTGTCATTATGTTAGCTATGTTGGTGTAAATTTGATAATTTTTAGACTTGTTTTGATAGGGTAAATCCTTTTGATATTGGTTGAATAGCCTACCGTTCTGACAATTTTCTGATGTGCTGCTGCTTGTTGTTTGATTTTTGTAAAATCATGTGTAGCTAATTTATGAAAACTTTCTTCACAAAAGTTGTTCGTTATCATATCATGCATGTTAGAAAAATTTTCCATAGCTTAATTGTCAATGGATATCACCCAATTTTTCTATCTTTACATATTTACTTGGAAATTTCCTGACATGAGCTTTATGGTGATTGTTTAGATAAACTTCCTAGGTTAGTTTGTGCATGAACCTAGGTTATCCCATCTTCATGAAATTTTCTTTTAATACCTAGATATTCATGATTAAATGATTTTCGACGAGTTTTCTTTCCAAACCTAATTTAAAAAAATGCTTTGGTACATTATGATGTTTCTAAAAACAATTTGTTAAAAAAATCTTTTCCAAAGCTCAATTTGGCTTAAGGAAGAGTCATGATTTAAACCATCTTCAAAATGTGTACGACGCTTGTGAGTGCATTTATACGAGCCCTAAGCTAACCTTGTCAATTAAATGTGTTCCATTGCCTAGATATTTCTTAATCTGAAATATTTTCAAACCTTTTTATATCCTGATTTGACATTGTGGAAAGTCACGGTTTAAGTTGTATTCAAAACGCTTGTGACGCTTGTGAGTGCATTTATGCAAGCCCCGGGCTAGCCTTGGTAATTAAATGCATTTCATGGCCGAGAAATCACTTTGTCTCAAAACTTTTAGTGGATGATTTTGAAAGATGTCTTTGAAACATCACATGTACCCCTCATACATACAATCATGAATACATTTAGAAGTGCCCGTGTTTGTTATTGGCACATGCCCTTGGTAATAAGTGACCCGCCGATGGTTCACTTTTTTGCTTGATTGGTCGAGAAACAATGTCCAAAAGACATGCATGTGTCACGAGCCGAGAGTTTCCTTGGCCTCGGAATGACCCACGGGTGCCTGGCGAGCGGAATTCGCCAGGCCAGCCTTCCTACTTTAGCTATTCTAGTGAACAATACGATGAATGCTTCTTCGTATGAGATGCTACCACGCCCAGCTTCACTTGGGCGTCTAGTCCATCAAGTGAGACAGTAGATCTCTTTAGGCTCAACAATTGGTTTCAGCCTGCCATGGCCTCGTCAGGAGAGTGGCATCAGCTCCCGACCAGTTTGTGCACAGGAGACCTACCCTGCCTTCAGAGCTCCTAAGTGATATAATCTTTCTATCCTAGAACTCCTAGCACCAACTGTCCTGACACCACTCCCACGGACTAGTTGTGTCCGTCCGTTCTGCCTCCTCACTATTCACTCAATAACCCTAAGCACCGCTCACAAGTGTCACGAGTACGGGAGGATTCACGGACCGTGACATTCTCCCCGACTCAATTCGCAACGCCCTCGTTGCGATCTACTCTATCGCTTCCTTGCGTCCCTTAACCATTGATGTGCCACTTTTGGGATTTCACATTGAATGATCACGCTCGCCTAACAAAATGGGTTTTGCTCCATCGGTAGCCTCTTTTGATCTCAGCCGCTTGGCCCTTCTCGGTCACCTAGGCTTTCTTTGGCAAGTGTGACATTTTTCGCCAACCGCATCTTTTGGCAGCACTATTTTTGCCTACTCAGCTTCTTTGACACCAACAGACCAAATGGAGGTTCTTTCCTTATTGAAAACGTGGCAGTAGACCTCTTCTTCGAATTCACCGATCAATCCAGGAATGTTATCCCTATTCAGTGAGGAGTTCTTCTCAGACTCGCTATCCGCTTGGCGAGAAACCGATTCTTCCTAGTACCATTGCCATCCTAGGAGCAGAGAGCCTAGCTTCATTTGAGCATCTTTCGCCTCGGCCATTCACTTTCCGCCCACTAGGACCAGACTGGGCACTTATCGGTTCGACACACTAGAGTGAGGAGCCCGATTCTCCGACTCACTCACTTACTGGAGGGGTTCCTGCCCTGATACCATGTGTCAGGGCCGAGAGTTACCTTGGCCTCGGAATGACCCGCGGGCGCTTGGCGAGTGGAATTCGCCAAGCCAGCCTTTCTGTTTTAGCTGTTCTAGCGAACAATACGGTAAATGGTTCTTCGTACGAGATGCTACCACACCCAGCTTCGCTTGGGCGTCTAGTCCATTGAGTGAGACAGCAGATCTCTTTAGGCTCAACAACCGGTTTCGGCCTGCCATGGCCTCGTCAAGAGAGCAGCATCAGCTCCCGACTAGTTTGTGCACAGGGGGCCTACCCCGTCTTCAGAGCTCCTAAGTGATATAATCTTTCTATCCTAGAACTCCTAACACCAACCGTTCTGACACCACTCCCACGGACCAGTTGTGTTCGTCCCTTCTGCCTCCTCACTCTTCACTCGATAACCCTAAGCACCACTTACAAGTGTCATGAGTACATGAGGATTCATGTGACTTTTAGATGTGTTGTAGGGTCAATGCATGATATCGAGGGAAAACCCTCGGATCACATAGATCACTTGGTAAGGAGACTTATAAATGTTATTAGCCATACAAGAACACAATCAGTCAATTATGACTGTGAGTCATAAAATGAATCAAGTAGGTGTCTTAGAGGGACTTGTGCACGAATTTCAAAGGCTGATCCCGAGGCCCACATCTTCTTTTTACATTGAATTTCTTTTGAAATATTGATTTTAGTATGATGTTGTCCTTTTGATTGTTTTGATATGTATGCTTGTTTTTTCTATTGTATGTACCTAGTGTGGCATCCTAAAATTCCTTGCTAGTCATTAGGGGTGCTCAAATTAATGTCTTGCATTAGACTTTGGCCAAGCCTATGGTGAATAATTATTTGATAAAAAAATTTCTATTTTGGCGATGAAGGATTATGGATTTGGAATTTATTAAGATAGGTTGCAGAGTTTTGTGATTTATGAATTTCAATTAGGAGTTTATATAATTAAGGATTAGGTAAATTAATAGGATGAGATAGGGGCCAAAGAAATTGCTTAAAACCAGCCCATGACCTCACCTTATTTTCGGCCATTTGGGCCTAGCCGTGAAGCCCAGGAAGAGGAGCTGTCGCCGGCCCATGACACCCGCGAATAGGGCTGCCGTCGACCAAGGAGAGAGGGAGAGGCCTGCCCACTTCTTCCCAAGCCCATCTTGCATGTGTCTTGCCAAGTGGCAAAAAGAAGACTCCATGCATTGGCCATTGGGGGAGGCTTCTCATCATTGCAAATGATGGCTTTGTGGGGGGATTAAAGAAAAGAGAGTGGCCGGTTGAGGGGCTGTCGCCCAAGCCAAGAGAGAGAGAATTGTGAGAGAAAGAGAGGAACCGAGAGAGGAGGAAGGAGCCACTCGCCTGCCCGTCGTCCGTCCATCCGCTCGTCCATTGCCGTCCGTGTGCCGTCGTTTGTTCGATTTTGGAGGCAAGTTGGGATCCATTTTCTGCTCTTGCATGTGTGTCTTGCATGTGTGTTTGGAATGGTGTTGAATCTTGGGTGTTTAGGGTCTAAGAAACCGAAGCTAGAATGTGTTGCTCTTGAAAATGTGTTCTGTTTTTGAGTGTGCCGCCTGACCCCGAACGTTGTAGAGGCTTGCATGCGTGGTTTAGTTGGATTTTGACTTCGACTTCTTCATAAAAGTTGTAGAAAAAATCTCAAAGTATATCATACTAAAATTTGAGACAAAATGGCTGAGTTTTAAGGGGTGAAACCCTTCCTCTACGAAGACGCTAGATCTGGAACTATTTTGTTGACCACTTGGTGGTTTTGTGTGTTGCATGTTACTTTTTACCGAGAATTTCACTTCGATCTCTTCATAAAAGTTGTAGAGAACATCCTAAAGACTAACATACTAAAATTTGAGGTAAAATGAGTAAGTTTAGCCTAGTGAAACGATTTTCTTTTTAAGACGGCGAATCTGGAAGTACGGTACTGGACTCCCGAGACTTCTTAGACTATATCGTGACTATTCTTTGGGAATATCACTTATATCCATTAATGAAAGTTGTAGGGAACCTCTTGAGGCAAAACATATCAAAATTTCAGAGGAAACGAAGAAAGATAAGTAGGCGAAACCTCGATTTTTCGGAAGATAGCTAAACTGGACTGTTCAGTACTTGGAACAGGAGCTTCGACCGCCTATAGTTAATTATATAGAGAGAATATGGCCTAGATGTCTGCACGAAAAATCTACCTTAGGGTCTTTACTATAACCTGATAAAATTTCATAATTTTTGGAGGTCATTTGGGTATTTTAATCGAAATTTTTCAAGAACTGCGCAATCTGACTTTGTCCGAATTTTGCAGGTTGTAATGTGTGAGCTATATCTTTTTGGTGTGAAGCACTTTTGGGCATGTGTTCTTCATGAAATTTTTACCTTTGTGTCTTGTCTATTACATGCTCTAATTGTATGATTTTTGAGGATCATATGGATATTTAATTTAAATGTTTTTCAAAATTGTGTAAACTGGAATTTAGTAAATTTATAAAAAACGAAAAAAGAAAAGGGGCATGATATATGGACTATTCTAAGTTGTATGGATCCCATGGATTGTATTGTCATTAGTGGTTGTATCTTGCTGCATGTATGATGATGATTGAAAATGCATATAAGAATTAAAATGATGAAAGTGATCTTGTTTGCCATTACATCATGTGCCATGTTGATTTTGAGACATAAATTGGTGAACATGAATTATGATAAATGAGGAAACTATTGGAGGCGGTTGATAATGCCCTGGGAGTGTCAGGATGCCCGGGATGGGGGGTGCCGGATGCCCAAATTGTATTGAGATACATGCCCGGATGTCCTCGGGAGTTTCGAGATGCCCGGAATGGTTGGGTGCCGGAAGCCTCGGAGGTTTGTGCTCGAGGGGATGCCTCATGATGCTAGTTGGGATGCGAGATGCCCGGAATGTGGGGGTGCCAGATGCCCGATGGTGTGTGCCGGAGGTTTTCTCGCGATGCCAGGTTGGGGTGCGAGTGATAAAGTATGGGATGCAATTACTGATCCCGGGAAAGAGAGATGTGGTGATCAAATTGAAAGATAAAAGTGGAAATTGAATCATGCATATATGATATAATGATGATCACCTATGTCGTGATGATATGCGTGTGACATGATGATGATCACATGTGGCATGATGATATGCGTGTGACATGATGATGATCACCTGTGGCATGATGATATGGGTGTGACATGATGATGATCACCTCTGGCATGATGATATGTGTGTGACATGATGATGATCACCTATGGCATGATGATATGTGTGACATGGTGATGATCACCTATGGCATGATGATATGTGTATGATATGATGATGATCACCTATGGCATGATGATATGTGTGACATGATGATGATCACCTATGGCATGATGATATGTGCGTGACATGATAGTGATGAGTACATGAGGATGTAGGTACATGGCTGCAAGGTGAATTATGCTTGGATGCATGAATGGCATGTACTATGCTATGATTGTTATGATTGAATTGTGTGATGCATTGAGTGATTTATTGGATCTTTTACCTACTGAGTGGTTATACTCACCCCTTCGAGGGCCAACATTTCGTATTAGAAAGATGCCGCTCCCTACCGTCACGCGGGGCACCTTCTATGGCCTCCCTTCAGATGTAGAGGTAGAGTGTACGAAGATCGACTGTGTCATCGTCCCTGGACTGACATTTGTGCGAGTGCGAGTGCTGGTTATGTACGACGTAGGCCTAGCTGAGGGCCCTGCCATTCAGGAGTTTTTGTCAGTTCATGTCCGCTGAGATGGAGTGTTTAGGGGGATGTTGCCGCCATCACCGCCCGACACACCAAGATGGATGTGATGGCAGCGTGAGGGGTAGAGAGTTGATGTCTCTTTTTTGGGAGTAGGCGCCACTGTTAGATGGAGAATGTCACGTGATCACTATAGGGGTCGAAATATCCTTTTGGGATGTCGCCAAGTGTCGCCAAGTATGTAAATAAAAGTGGCTCGACTTTATCTTTTCTTATGGCACTTAGTGGTGTGCATTGTATCATGATCGTTGGAGGGAGAAATGGCGATATTGAATTATGCTTCCGCTAATACGTTGCGTTGGGACCGTTTTTCAAAAATAAAATAAATAAATAAATAAATAAATGTGTGCCTATGAACTACGATGCTCCTACTAGGAGATGTAACTAGTGTTCATTAGGTGTAGCGATAGGTAACTGTGGCGACCTTAGGTGGTTTAGGGGTGCCACATCCGCCCTTTTTCGTATTAGAGCGAATGGTTATGAGTTGGAGTAATAAGGAGCCTCATTTGGAAATTGAGGAACATGATGACAATGCACACCATAGGATATTGACCAAAATAGTTGGGTAATTATGAACAAGGGGTGATGAGTAATCACTCGTAGATCCCTAGTAGTTTATTTTGAGTTGTCTTTAGGTACTAGTAACATGTATATGTTACTTATGTAGTAGTAGTTGTTGTTTTGAAGGGAGACAGTGAGTCTCAGATTATTCCTGAGGCAATACTTGGAAATTGCAGGAAAGTCATGGTGCAAGCTGGAAGTGCTCATCCATCGAGGGCTAAAGCCTCTACTGCAAGGGCTGAACCCCGAATGGAAGACATCCTGCAGGCATTGGCCAATATTGGAAATCTGATGGAAAGATAAGCGCAGCAACAACCTGGAGCAGAACGCCGTACTCAAGGACTAGTGGAGCAATTTCTGAAGTTGAAACCACCTAAGTTCAGTGGAATGGGTAGTCCCGAGGAGGCGAAGCATTGGATTGATGGAATGGAACGAATTTTCAGGTTGGTAGACTGCAATGATGCTGAGAAAATAACTTTGGCAGAATACCAGCTGGAAGGAAATGCAAAGTTTTGGTGGAGAGGTTCGAGGGACACCATCTTCCCACTAGGTATTGAGGTTAACTAGGAAGAGTTTGTGAGAGCTTTCAACAGAAAGCATTTTTCTGACAGTGCTAAGGACAAGAAAATTTCAGAATTTGTCCAGTTAGAACAAAGGGAGCTGACAGTAGACCAATATGATGCTAGATTTTCTGAATTATCTAGATATGCTCCTAGGCTGATTGAGGATCAGGAAGAAAATGCTAAAAGATTTCTGAAAGGATTGAGGACTGATATCAGAAAACAACTAGTGCCTTTGAACATAAGGGATTACCATGAGATTTATTAAAGGGCACAATTAGTGGAGCAGGAGCTGGTGAGAGAACAATCAGAGTTTAAGAAACAGCTAAACTTTAATGATGTGAGAAGGGGTAAGAGACTGGTCAAGTTCAAACTTGGAATGTGAAGAAAATGAGCAATTTTGGAAGTTTTGGGGTAGCAAGAAATAGCCTGAATATAGGGAAAGCACCCTATCAGCCTAATGTTTGTCAAAGGTGAAATGGGTGACATGGCCCAGGACCTTGCAATGGACGACTAAAATGTTTTGGTTGTGGACAAGTGGGCCACCTTAGGAGAAGTTGCGCACAAGAAAGGTCACAAATGAGTGTTGGCTCGGTGCAACAGGGACAACAGAGTACGGTTAGATCAAACCTTTCAAGGAATCCTCAGAGGCCACCAACACAAGGAAGGGTGTATGCGGTCACCCAAGAGGAAGTGGAAGATTCCAAAAACATTATCTCATGTACGATCCTCATAAATGGTAAAAAGGCATATGCATTGTTTGATACGGGTGCTACGCATTCGTTTGTGTTTGAAAGATATAGACATTTGAGTAAAATAGAAGTTATGCCTCTTGAAACGCCTCTTTGTGTTTCCACGCCTTTAAAGAATATTGTATTGTCTACGCTGGTGTGTAGAAATTGTAAGATATCAATGGGAGGAAAGGACATCGAAATAGACTTGGTCGTAATGACTATGTATGATTTTGATGTTATTATAAGAATGGATTGGCTTCATAAGTATCGGGCCAGAATGGATTGTTATAGAAGAGTGATCCAATTCATCTTACCCGATCAGTCTAGTTGTGAATTTTTAAGAGGTCAGACCCACCTACTGATAGCACTTATTTCCGCAATAGAAGCCTGTGCGTTACTTGACGAGGGATGCCAAGGATACTTGGCCATAGTTAAAGATTATACTAGGGAGGAGCCTAAACTTGAGGAAGTTCGAGTGGTTAATGAATTTCAAGATATATTTCCTGAGGAGTTGCCTGGATTACCACCAGAGCGGGAAGTTGACTTTGAAATCGAATTAATGCCTGGAATAGGACCAATATCTAAAGCCCCGAATAGGATGGCTTTAGTCGAGTTGAAGGAATTAAAGATGCAACTACAAGAGTTGCTTGACAAAGGATTCATTAGGCCAAGTGCTTCGCCTTGGGGTGCACTAGTATTGTTTGTGAAAAAGAAAGATGGGTCGATGTGTTTGTGCATTGACTATAGGCAACTGAACCAGGTGACCATTAAAAATAAATATCCCTTACCTAGAATTGATGACTTGTTTGACCAACTCCAAGGAAGTTCGGTCTTCTCTAAGATTGACTTAAGGTCGGGATACCATCAGCTAAGAATTAAGAAAGAGGACATTCCTAAGACTGCGTTTAGGACTCGTTATGGACATTATGAATTCCTGGTTATGCCATTTGGATTGACGAATGCGCCAGCTGCATTCATGGATCTAATGAATAGGGTATTTAAGCCTTATTTAGACTAGTTTGTGATTGTGTTTATTGATGATATTCTGGTATATTCAAGAGGGCCTAAAGAGCATGAACAACATCTAAGGATAGTTTTGCAAACCTTAAGAGATCATAAGTTGTATGCCAAATTTAGCAAGTGTAAATTTTGGCTAAACCAAATAATATTCTTAGGGCATGTGGTGTCAGATGAAGGAATTGCAGTAGACCCGACAAAATTTGAAATAGTAATAAATTGGCCGAGACCGACGACACCTACTGAAATACGGAGTTTCTTAGGACTGGCTGGTTATTATAGGAGGTTTATTGAAGGGTTTTCACGATTGGCATGTCCTTTAACAAGATTGACTCGAAAGAATGTGAAGTTTGAATGGTATGGGGAATGTGAACGGAGTTTCTAGGAGCTTAAAAGGAAATTGACCTCGGCTCCAATCCTGACTATACCAACTGGACCTGATGGTTTTACAGTGTATAGTGACGCATCTCACAAAGGACTATGATGTGTTCTGATGCAGCATGGCAAGGTCATAGCCTATGCATCTAGACAATTAAAACCCTATGAACTGAACTACCCAACGCATGATTTAGAGCTCGCAACTATAGTGTTCGCTTTGAAGACATGGAGGTATTATTTATATGGGGAAAAGTTTGAGATTTATACGGATCATAAGAGCTTGAAATATCTGTTCTCACAAAAGGAGTTGAACAT
Source organism: Eucalyptus decipiens (assembly GCA_014182575.1). Classification (NCBI taxonomy): domain Eukaryota; kingdom Viridiplantae; phylum Streptophyta; class Magnoliopsida; order Myrtales; family Myrtaceae; genus Eucalyptus; species Eucalyptus decipiens. The sequence goes on from CM024617.1 coordinate 439,627, forward strand.
GAGACAAAGGAGGTCGATGGAGTTGTTAAAGGATTATGATTGTGAGATACGATACCATCCAGGGAAAGCGAATAGGGTAGCGGATCCTCTTAGTTGTAAGTCAGCTATAGAGATGGCAAGTTTAAGAATGGCGGAATGGAGCTTATTAAAGTCTATAGCAGACTCAGAGTTTAAATTGGAAATGGATTGTCTTACTGGTATGCTTAGTGCATTAAGAATTGAACCCGAGATTATTCAGAAAATTAAGACATTACAAGGATCTGACCCATAAATTTTGAAAATGAAAGATGCAGTGTCTTTAGGGAAAAGACCAGAATTTCATGTCTCTGAAGATGGAGTGGTGAGATGCCAATGACGACTCTGTGTTCCCGACAACGAAGAATTAAAGAAGGAAATCCTGTCGGAGGCACATAAGAGTAACTATACTATTCATCCGCGTAGTACAAAGATGTACAGGAACTTACGCCAGTAGTTTTGGTGGAATGGTATGAAAGCAGATACAGTTAAGCACGTTTCTCAATGTTTGACGTGCCAACAGGTAAAAGCGGAACATCGCAAACCCGCAGGACTCTTGAGACCATTAGACATACCAGAATGGAAATGGGAGCATATAACAATGGACTTTATACAAGGATTACCAAGGACATCAAGTGGTCATGACTCTATCTGGGTTATAGTGGACCGTTTGACTAAATTTGCTCATTTCCTAGCGGCTCGCATGGACTACCCAATGGAAAAATATGCGGACATATATGTAAGTCAAGTGGTGTTCCAGTAACTATTACCTCAGATCGAGATTCAATATTTACTTCGAACTTTTGGCGAAGTCTTCAAATTTCCTTAGGAACTAAACTTCAGTTTAGTACTGCCTTTCATCCCCAAACCGATGGACAAACAGAAAGAGTAATCCAAACATTAGAGGATATGTTGAGGGCTTGTTTAATTGATTTCAAAGGAAATTGGGATGAAAGATTGCATTTGGTGGAATTTGCATATAATAATAGTTTTCATAAAAGTATAGACATGGCTCCCTATGAAGCATTATATGGAAGGAGATGTAGGACTCCTGTCTGTTGGAATGAAGTAGGTGAAAAGAAATTGACAAGACCCGAACTAGTACAAGTTACCAGTGAAGCTGTTGAAATTATATGGAAAAGACTTAAAACAGCTCAGAGTAGACAAAAAGACTATGCAGATAGGCGTAGAAGGCCATTGGAATTTAGTGTGGGAGATCATGTATTCTTGAAAGTATCTCCAATGAAAGGAATATCTCGATTTGGAATGAGAGGTAAATTAAGCCCTAGATTTGTTGGACCTTTTGAAACACTTGAAAGAATAGGAGATGTGGCTTATCGTTTGGCGCTGCCTCCTAAGTTGGGAAATTTGCATGATGTGTTTCATGTATCGATGCTGAGAAAGTACCAGCCGGATCCTGGTCACATACTCGATCATGAAGCCATCAAAGTGGATGAGAAAGTGAGGTACATTGAAGAACCTGTGCAGGTACTGGATCAGAAGGAACAAATTCTCAAGACCAAGAGAATCCCATTGGTTAAGGTATTATGGCGACATCATGATATGGAAGAAGCCACATGAGAAAGTCAAGATCAGATGAAGAAAAAGTACCCCTACTTGTTTCAAAAGGACATGAGTAACGTTTAATTTCGAGGACAAAATTCTCTAAGGAGGGGAGAATTGTGGCATCCTAAAATTCGTTATCAGTCCTTAGGGGTGCTCAAATTAATGTCTTGCATTAAGACTTTGGCCAAGCCTATGGTGAATAATTATTTGATAAAAAAATTTCTATTTTGGCCATGAAGGATTATGCATTTGGAATTTATTAAGATAGGTCGCAGAGTTTTGTGATTTATGAATTTCAATTAGGAGTTTATATAATTAAGGATTAGGTAAATTAATAGGATGAGATAGGGGCCAAATAAATTGCTTAAAACCAGCCCATGACCTCACCTTATTTTAGGCCATTTGGGCCTAGCTGCGAAGCCCAAGAAGAGGAGCTGTCGCTGGCCCATGAAGCCCGCGAATAGGGCTGCCGTTGACCAAGGAGAGAGGGAGAGGCCGGCCCACTTCTTCCCAAGCCCATCTTGCATGTGTCTTGCCAAGTGGCAAAAAGAAGACTCCATGCATTGGCCATTTGGGGAGGCTTCTCATCATTGCAAATGATGGCTTTGTGGGGGGATTAAAGAAAAGAGAGTGGCCGGTTGAGGGGTTGTCGCCCAAGCCAAGAGATAGAGAGAGAGAGAGTTGCGAGAGAAAGAGAGGAACCGAGAGAGGAGGAATGAGCCGCTCGCCCGCCCGTCGTCCGTCCATCCGCTCGTCCATTGCCGTCCGTGTGCCGTCGTTTGCTCGATTTTGGAGGCAAGTTGGGATCTATTTTATGCTCTTGCATGTGTGTCTTGCATGTGTGTTTGGAATGGTGTTGAATCTTGGTTGTTTAGGGTCTAAGAAACCGAAGCTAGAATGTGTTGCTCTTGAAAATGTGTTCTGTTTTTGAGTGTGCCGCCTGACCCCGAACGTTGTAGAGGCTTGCATGCGTGTTTTGAGTTGGATTTTGACTTCGACTTCTGCATGAAAGTTGTAGACAACATCTCAAAGTATAACATACTAAAATTTGAGACAAAATGGATGAGTTTTAACGGGTGAAGCCCTTCCTCTACGAAAACGCTAGATCTGGAACTATTTTGTTGCCCTCTTGGTGGTTTTGTGTGTTGCATGTTACCTTTTACCGAGAATTTCACTTCGATCTCTTCATGAAAGTTGGAGAAAACAACCTAGAGACTGACATACTCAACTTTGAGGTAAAATGAGTAAGTGTAGCCTAGTCAAACGATTTTCTTTTTAAGACGGCGAATCTGGAAGTAGGGTACTGGACTCCCGAGACTTCTTAGACTATATGGTGACTATTATTTGCGAATCTCACTTAGATCCCTGAATAAAAGTTGTAGGGGACCTCTTCAGGCAAAACATATCAAAATTTCAGAGGAAACGAAGAAAGATAAGTAGGCGAAACCTCAATTTTTCGGAAGATAGCTAAACTGGACTGTTCGGTACTAGGGACAGGAGCTTCGACCGTCTATAGTTAATTATCTAGAGCGAATCTGGCCTAGCATGAAAAATATACCTTAGGGTTTTGAATATAACCTGATAAAATTTCATAATTTTTGGAGGTCATTCGTGTATTTTAATCGAAATATTTCAAGAACTGCGCAATCTGACTTTGTCCGAATTTTGCAGGTTGTAACGTGTGAGCTATATCTTTTTGGTGTGAAGCACTTTTGGGCATGTGTTCTTCATGAAATTGTTACCTTTGTGTCTTGTCTATTACATGCTCTGATTGTGTGATTTTTGAGGATCATATGGATTTTTAATTTAAATGTTTTCCAAAATTGTGCAAACTGGAATTTAGTAAATTTCAAAAAGGCATGATATATGGACTATTCTAAGTTGTATGGACCCCATGGATTGTATTGTCATTAGTGGTTGTATCTTGCTGCATGTATGATGATGATTGGAAATGCATATAAGAATTAAAATGATGAAAGTGATCTTGTTTGCCATTACATCATGTGCCATGCTGATTTTGAGACATAAATTGGTGAACATGAATTATGATAAATGAGGAAACTGTTGGAGGTGGTTGATAATGCCCTGGGATTGTTAGGATGCCCGGGATGGGGGGTGCCGGATGCTCGGATTGTATTGAGATACATGCCCTTATGTCCTCGGGAGTTTCGAGATGCCCGGAATGGTTGGGTGCTGGAAGCCTCGGAGGTTTGTGCCCGAGGGGATGCCTCGTGATGCCAATTGGGATGCAAGATGCTCAGAATGTGGGGGTGCCAGATGCCCGGTGGTGTGTGCCAGAGGTTTTCTCGCGATGCTAGGTTGGGGTGTGAGTGATAAAGTGTGGGATGCAATTACTGATCCCGGGAAAGAGAGATGTGGTGATCAAATTGAACGATAAAAGCAGAAATTGAATCATGCATATATGATATAATGATGATCACCTGTGGCATGATGATATGCGTATGATATGATGATGATCACCTGTGGCATGATGATATGCGTATGATATGATGATGATCACCTGTGGCATGATGATATGGGTGTGACATGATGATGATCACCTATGGCATGATGATATGTGTGACATTATGATGATCACTTATGGCATGATAATATGTGTATGATATGATGATGATCACCTATGGCATGATGATATGTGTGTGACATGATGATGATCACCTATGGCATGATGATATGTGTGTGACATGATAGTGATAAGTACATGAGGATGTAGGTACATATGGTATGATGACATATGCATGGCTGCAAGGTGAATTATGCTTGGATGCATGAATGGCATGTACTATGCTATGATTGTTATGATTGAATTGTGTGATGCATTGAGTTGTTTATTGGATCTTTTACCTGCTGAGTGGTTATACTCTCCCCTTCGAGGACCAACATTTCATATTAGAAAGATGCGCTCCCTACGTCACGTGGAGCACCTTTTATGGCCTCCCATCGGATGTAGAGGTAGAGTGTACAGAGATCGACTGCGTCACCGTCCCTGGACTGACATTTGTGCGAGTTCGAGTGATGGTTATGTACGACATAGGCTTAGCTGAGGGCCCTGTCATTCAGGAGTTTCTGTCAGTTCATGTCCGCCGAGATGGAGTGTTTACGGAGATGTTGCCGCCACCACCACCCGACGCACTAGGATGGGTGTGATGGCAGCGTGAGGGGTAGAGAGCCGATGTCTCTTTTTTGGGAGTAGCCACCACTGTTAGATGGAGAATGTCACGTGGTCACTATAGGGGTCGAAATATCCTTTTGGGATGTGGCCAAGTGTAGCTAAAAATCTTGGCTTTTTTTTGTTGTATCGACCCGAGAAAATCCATCATGAAAATATGTAAATAAAAGTGGCTCGGCTTTATCTTTTCCTATGGTACTTAGTGGTGTGCATTGTATCATGATCGTTGGAGGGAGAGATGGCGATATTGAATTATGCTTCCGCTAATACGTTGCGCTGGGACCGTTTTTAAAAAAAAAACAATGTGTGCCTATGAACTACGATGCTCCTACTAAGAGGTGTAACTAGTGTTCATTAGGTGTAGCGATAGGTAACTGTGGCGACCTTAGGTGGTTTACGGGTGCCACACCTAGTTATAGATTTCCTAGATTTTCTAGACTAGATTAGCATGAAAACGACCAACCATGCATAATCGCTTTGTTTAAGACTAACAATCCCAAAAATGTAAGAAGAAATACTTGGACACGTTAGGTAAACATAATATACTGTTTAGGTGGCTTTAATAGAAATATTAACGTAAACCTAAGTCCCCGAACCTACAAATCTGGTTGGGTAAAAATCGAGAGAACACTCTTGATCTTTAATTGGGCTTCTAGCTGACCCCCAAAAATAAGGCTAGTGGTGATTCATGTTTTACTTTTAGGTCGTCTTAAGTAACTAGACCATATAAATGAACTCGTCGAGCGGAGTACAGGCCTTGATAAGACTCACCATGGTTTAGCATACTCACATGTGGAAAATTCCTAATGGATGAAGTGTGCCATCCTTAGGAAGGAGTACCAGAGAGAGAGCTACCATGGTAAATGTACCCTTAAATCTGATATTCACACTTGACCTCTTCTCTCAAGGTGTCTCGACCGTATGGGTATGGGTCATGACACTCTGCTATCACACGGGGTATGAGTTTGGGAGAACTCGCGACCTTGTAGAGGAAACTCACAAGAGGTTCATGGGAAGGGTGAGGTGATGACATCCTTGTAGTTGAGAACCATGAGGGAACTCTAATGGTCAAGTACCCATCAATCTGACCTTTTCCCAACTTCTTCTCCTCGCGAGAAGGATTGGGGGCGGCGAGGTCGAGTCGTGACAATGACATAAGGTTGAATACGACAATGGTTTAGGTAACACATTTAACCCTAAATCAGAGTACAAAGAAATCACACAAGTCATTAACATTGGAAGATGACTTATTGCTAAAAATGACATGCTGGACAAATTTCAGTTACAATGAACTAAATTGATGCATGCTTTTTAAATTTTAAACGGGATTCAAATATGACGTGCCATGCATCAATATGAAGCTTGTAACACGTGCTTCAAATGCCGTGAAGACAACAAGGCACAATTTGGCCCTTAAGGGGCCCAAACATATGAGTCTTGGTAGACTCATGATAAGCCCCTAATTCAACATAACAATTACAAAACATGCTTAATTTTTTAAAATCTAATGCGTATAAAAATCTTAGGAAAAATTCTATGTGTAGAATGCATTATAGCGAGCATTTCCTATGAAGACATCTGAACCTAACTTGGCTTACACAAGCCCACACGAAAATGGCAAAATAGAGTCATGTAATGAATCACACAAATCACAGCAGCGCCCAAACAACTTTGCACATGCAATTAACATGGTAAATGATGCTTAATTCGCATGAATCATACCTTGTTAGAACACTTGCAACATGTGTTACAAATCTCATGGAAGATACCAAGTCAAATGGACTCATTTAGGGCCTTAATCCTAGGCAAACTTAGGTCGGACCTCGTGTGGGGCAGACTAATCCTATGACGAATTTTGGCAATTTTACCTAACCAAATTAATATAATAAAAAATCTAGAAATAATATATGATGTACTTTAAGATAATTTCATACAAATCTCGTGAAGAAAGTAATGGTAGGTAAATTACTTTTATCCTTTGAAATGGGGATCTTGAGCCTTTAGCATTCTCACCCTAGGCATCGAAACCTCACAGTTTTATGGGACTAGTGATTTATGCTTGCCATGTATTTGGTTGGTAAGAGATCGTTCCATTTTTACTGTTACCTTGTTCTTTAAATTTCAAAATTTCAATTTCACGCTTTTTACTTGTATATGTGATGATAAAATTATTGAAGAGTATGATATAGCCATTTGATTAGATAAGGATTCCTTAGATTTGCCTATCCAACAAGATCCAATCACCCTTTCGAGCTGATTCCTAAACATTCCTTCCAATAAGATTAGAACCATTCTTAAGGGTAATTGCAATACCATGTCATACACCTTTCTTGAACAATATTTCTCAAATTATTAAACCTCAATCCAGGAGTCAAATTCACTGCACTTTTCTCCTTATATTTTTTGGATTTTTCATATTCCCACATACTCGTAAAACGATGGATCCTTTAGTCACTCACATTGTCAATCAACTTTGTGCTTTTAAATGTTTTACACATATGATCCTAGACGAAATCTTTGTTTCCCTCAACCGTTTTAAGGAGATGGATGAGGAACTCTTAGAGCCCCAATAGGCCTCCTACAAATTTGGCTTTTCTCCCATATTAAGGAATTCTCACCCCATTTGAAGATCATCCGAGTCACAAATAACTATAACCCTATTCATATGTTCCATCAAAAGAAAGAATTCTTTCCCACTTGGTCCTTCTCTATTTGGTTCCATTTCCTCAAAGTACTCTTCCCGAACCAAATCCAATGGCATATCAAATGGTTAGGGGATCCCGAGGTATGCCCTATTGGTGGAATGGATGACCCTATCCCCCTGGTGGGATTAACTAGTCTAACTTCTTATTACCGTTTAAGGGTTCTTCTCCAATATTGCACACTTCAAATGATCTCTCCAATCCTTAAGCTAGAGTTATATCGTTCTGATTGTTGTAAGGAAGTTTTAGTGGATAACCAAATTGACCACGGCAAGACCCTAATTGGAGAAGCCATTGAAGTGTGGCATCACTACACTCCACAACATGTGGCCAAAGTCAATGAGATTGAACTGGGAGGTGAGATGAAGACCTACCATGCTTCCATTGATTATATTCATCGCCAAGTGAAGCGCCAAGTGAAGCTAAAGCTTGAAGTGGCCCTATCTGAAATTCCCGAGCCTCATGGTCACTAACAAGCATATATGGTTCAACTCATAAGGGAAAGGGACAATGCCTTAGCTGAAATGGAATGCTTGAACAATGATAACAAGCATCCCCAAAAGACCCTCCTAGTTCTTCTAGCTCATGACTTCTTAGAGACTCTGTATAGGATTTTCCATGAAACGTATCCCTATTTCATGCAATCGGATTTTCCTTGTAATTTCTAATTTCAATTTCCTATAATAGACGTTTCCATGCACTCGTTCAATCCTATTTCCCACATAATTGGAATTTCCCTGTATTTTCCTAAATCAATGTAACCAATGTTTTCTTTCCATATAATGGTTCGCTGAAATTTCATTTAACTTCCATGTAATTTTAGAAAAGGAGCATTTCGATTAAATGTCCGTCGTCGCCCTTTCAATTGTATAATTTCTTTTGAAGAAATATGGAAAGAGTTTATATGATAGTGACACGGCCAACGGACAAGCATGACCAAGACCGTCCATGCTCAGCCGTGTCACGCACCAGGGCGTAGCTGGGAACGCCCTAATCGATCCTTGTCCTGATCAAGACCCTGACCGATCCCGCATCAGTCCCTGATCGATCCCCGATGATCATTGATCAGTCCTAATTGATGCGCTACATCCCTGATTGATCCTTGATCAATTGACTAACCGATCCACTAATCGGCCCTTGCATGATCCGCGCCTAATCCGCCCGTGCACGATAAGGGCATGATCCGTGCATGACTAGCGAGCAGCCCTTGATCAGTGCTCGGCCAGCCCTCTACACGAAGCTAGAGTGGTTCACCTGCTCCTGTCAAGCGACCTTGACACGCTCCTGATGGCCCTGGCTCGACCATGCTACCCTTAATCATGCTTCTGACTTGTGCCTGCTCCTATGGCTAGTTCCCAATGCCTGCAACCACCTGCTAAGCTGATTTGTAATGATGGCCGTAGTTTGAACATAGCCGTTGGATCGGAGGGATGATCCATGGCCGAGAATTCATTCGAACTTGTATAAAAGGGGTCCCTCCCCCCATCATTTGAGCTTAGCTCATTCATAGTGAATTACATTCGCCCCTTGTGCAGCCAAGACTTGTGTTGTGCATGTGAGTGAGTAGGCTGACTTGGGATCACCAATCCTAAGGCTGCGTGGTGGATGATTGAACGAAATTGATCGACCCGTGACAAGTGGTATCAGAGTAATCATTCCTAGCACAATGGCTGATCCTCGTGCTGATGTCTTAGTCGTGCAAGGCGATGACCGTGATGATCGTGGGCGTCTAGCTAAGAAGGCCACCCGGTCGAAGAAGACCAATGCTGTCTTGTGTTCGAGGGATCCAAAGGGAGACTTGGAAAACTGAATGACAGTCCTAGAGGAGACCGTCATGAATGTCCAAGCGTTGGTGGATGACCTACACTAGACCGTTGATGGAGTGGAAGCCGGTGGGGAGGAGTTCTTGGCCAAAGTGCAAGAACTCTAAGCGGGCATGGGAGAGCTCTAGGTCAAGGTGATGGGGTCTCTCATGCATGAGCTATAGTAGTGGGATGAGACTTGGGAGGCCGTGATGATGGCCATGTGCGCAGAGATGGCCGAGCTGAAAAGCAAGGTTGCCAAGCTCGAAGCAGCACGTGTGAACGGGGTGATCATCTTGCAGTCCCATGCCGATGCACCCAAGTCAAAGGAGTACAAGGGCTCCCGGGTGGCAAAGGACGTGGACAACTTCCTATGGTACATGGAACAATACTTCCAGACCATGGGAACAACCAACAACGTGATCCGGGTGAACACCGCAGCCATGTATTTAGCTAATGATGCGCTGCTATGGTGGCAGCGTTGGTTGGATGGTAGGAATGGCAATCCTATTGCGACATGGGTTCGGTTCGTCGAGGAATTTCAACGAGCCTACTATCCCGCTTATGTGGAAGAGGAAGCTCATGGGGAACTCAAATGCCTAGAACAAAAAGGCGGAGTCCGCAACTATGTGAAGCGATTCTTGGAGCTACTACTCCAAATCCCATCCATGACCGAGACGGAGGTGTTCCACCAATTCATGAGCAGACTCAAAGCATGGGTCAAGCAAGAGCTCAAGCGATGCAATGCAACGGATCTCACAATGGCTACCTCCGTGGCCGAATCCCTTATGGAATATAGGTCGACATCCTCGGCCAAGCCCGACCCCCGACTGAGAGAAAAGGCCACTGGTGGGGGAGATTGGAGCTGGTATCATCACCCAAACGGAGGCCAACCACCCTTGGTCCCTCCTAGGAATCAACCCGAGTTGAGCAATGGAGGAAACTTTTGCAAGGTATGCACATACAAGTTCTTCTTTTGTGATGGTCCCCATATTGCCCAAGATTGCCTGACAAGAGGAAAGTTGGCCACCTTGTGCAAAGAGGACAAGCCACGAGAGGAGGTGTGGTTGGGATCGTTGCAGATCCATGGGTCGATCAAGGCTAACAAGGCCAAGGAAGCCAAAGGAATGATGTTTGTGGATGTGAAGATCGGTGGTACCACGATGAGTGTGCTCGTGGATACCGAGGCGTTTGATTTCTTCATATCCAAAGAAGCCGCGAAGAAGCTAAATCTTTCGATTGAGACGAAAGATGCCGGTTGACTCAAAACGGTGAATTCTAGAGAAGTCCCAACCAGCGGCATGGCTAGGGGTGTGGAGTTCCACCTTAGTCCATGGACCAGCAAAGAGGATATCGAGGTAATCCTCCTAGATGACTATGATTTCATACTCGATTTAGGATTCCTCGATTGGATGAATGCGAGTGTTATGCCCTTTAAGGATTGCATATGTATCCTAGATAAGCAGTGGCAATGCATGGTCCCGATTTACCGCGAGTCGAGACGCAATAGGAAGATGCTATCGGCCATGTAGCTGACCAAGGGGTTACGAAAAGGCGAGGTGACCTTCTTGGCAGCATTGAAGGAGGAGGGCACGGAAGAGAAGGAGGTACCGGGAGAGGTAACCCGAGTCCTCGACACCCTCCAAGATGTGATGCCGCCCAAGTTGCCCAAAAAGCTGCCTCCTTGGAGAGAAGTCGATCATCGGATCGATCTAGTGCTCAATGCTAGATCGCCGGTCATGGCTCCTTATCACATGGCCTCACCCGAGCTGGAGGAATTAAGGAAAAAGCTCAAAGAGCTACTCGATGCAGGGTACGTTCAGCCATCAAAGGCCCCGTTCGGTACTCCAGTTTTGTTCCAAAAGAAGCATGATGGATCCTTCCGCATGTGCATCGACTACCGGGCACTAAACAAACTGACTGTCAAGAACAAGTACCCAATCCCACTTATAGCCGATTTATTCGATCAGCTCGAGGAAGCCTAATGGTTCTCCAAGCTCGATCTTCGATCGGAATACTATCAAGTGCTGATTGCCGAGGGGGATGAGCCGAAAATAGCATGTGTGACCCGCTATGGATCATACGAGTTCTTCATCATGCCGTTTGGCTTGACCAATGTGCTGGCTACGTTTTGCACTCTCATGAACAAGGTACTACATCCGTTCCTTGATCGGTTTGTTGTGATTTACCTTGATGATATCGTTATTTATAGCCTGACGCTTGAGGAACACGTCGAGCATTTGAGTCGAGTTTTTCGGACCCTTATATGTGAAATGTGAGAAATGTGTCTTTGCACAAAAAGAAGTCCCTTTCCTTAGGCACATCGTTGGGGGCAAATGAGTGTGGATGAATGCAGCCAAGATCCATGCCATCGTTGATTGGGAGCCACTGACCAAGGTGATCGAGCTGAGATCCTTTCTCGGTCTCAGACTATTACCAACGCTTCATCTTTGGATACTCACGCCTCACCGTGCCACTCACGGATATGTTGAAGAAGGAAAGACTGTGGGAGTGGATAGATAGGTGTCAAGAGGCATTCAATCGGTTGAAGTGGGCCATCATTGAAAAGCCGGTGCTTGTGCTGCCCGACCACACCAAACCGTATGAGGTAGAGACCGATGCTTCTGATTTTGCTATCAGTGGTGTCTTGATGCAGGAAAGGCATCCAGTTGCCTTCGAGTCTTGGAAATTGAATGATACCGAACGACGATACACGGTCCAAGAGAAGGAGATGACCACGGTGGTGCATTGCCTTCGCACGTGGAGGCACTATCTCTTGGGATCGCAGTTCGTCGTGAGGACCGACAACGTGGCTACGAGCTACTTCCAAACTCAAAAGAAGCTAATACCGAAACAAGCTCGATGGCAAGACTTCCTAGCCGAGTTTGATTATGTGCTGGAATACAAGCTCAGAAAGTCCAATTCCATGGCCAACACCTTAAGTAGGAAGCTGGAATTGGCCAATGTGATCAGCCGACCCAACTATCCATGGACAGATCGTATCAAGGAGGGGCTAAAGCACGACCAAATGGTCCAAGCCCTCCTTCGATACGCTCAAGAGGGCAAGATGAGATGGTTGTGGCTTGAAGATGATCTCCTCTACACCAAAGGATGACGACTCTATGTGCCGCTTCATGAGAAACTTCAGAAGGAGGTGATGCATGAGTGCCATGACTCCAAATGGGCAGGACACCCGGGAATCCACCGCATCATGGCACTCGTCGAGGATCAATACTATTGGCCGCATATGCGGGACGACGTGGAAGCCTATGTGCAAACTTGTCTCATTTGCCAACAAGACAAGATCGAGCAACGATCACCCGCGGGGCTCCTGGTGAAAGCCTATGTGCGAACTTGTCTCGTTTGCCAACAAGACAAGATCGAGCAATGATCACTCGCGGGGCTCCTAGTGGAAGCCTATGTGCGAACTTGTCTCGTTTGCCAACAAGACAAGATCAAGCAACGATCACCCGCGGGCCTCCTAGTACCGTTGCCCATCCCGGAATGTCCATGGGAGAGTGTCTCGATGGATTTCATCGTGAACTTGCCAAAGTCCGAAGGGTGTCGGACCCTCATGGTCGTGGTGGACCGATTCTCCAAGTGTGCAACAATTCATGCCAGCCTACTAAAGATTGCCCTGCCGAGGAAGCCGCCAAGCTATTCTTCAAGCATGTCATCAAATATTGGGGCATTCCACGCACATTTGTGAGTGATCGCGATCCTCAATTCACCGACAGTTTTGGACCGAGCTCTTCAAGTTGTTGGGGACGAACCTCAACTTTTCCACCAACATGCATCCCCAAACCGACGAATAGACGGAGCGGGTAAATGCATTGTTGGAAACCTATCTCTGGCACTAGTGAGCAACAAGCAAGCAAATTGGGCGCAGCTGATCGACGTGGCCCAATTCTCGTACAACTCGCAATGGAGCGAGTCCACAAACCAAAGCCCGTTCGAGATCGTGACCGAACAACAACCGCTCACGCCAAGTGTGATCGCCTCAGGATATCGAGGAAGTAGTCTGTCCACATACAAGCTCGCCAAGGAATGGGACGAACATGCGGACTTGGTGCGGGTGTGCTTGATTAGAGCCTCGAAGCACACAAAGAAGTGGGTCGACAAGAAGCAACGGCATGTAGAGTTTCAAGTCAGGGACTTGGTGTTGGCCAAATTGCCCCTCGTCCTTCGATATCGGGATGTGCACAAAGGGCTTATCCGTCGCTACGAAGGCCCCTTCCAAGTGTTGCAACGGATCGCGAAGGTGGCCTACAAGTTAGACTTGCCGTCCAAGCTCAAGGTACACCCTGCGTTCCACGTGAGGATGCTGAAGTTGTTCCATGCGGACGAGGATGATCCAAATCGAGGCACATCACACCGAGCACCCCTTGGAACAAAGACCTCCTATGATCAGGATGTTGAATGCATCATGGCCGATCAGATCATCCGGAAGAGATATTGTGCGCCAAGAAAGGAATATCTCGTCCAATGGAAAGGCCTTCCCGAGAGTGAAGCGAGTTGGGAACCCTCCGAGGGCCTATGGCAATTCAAGAAGCACATCGAAGCCTTCCACTCCACCGACGGGATGAGGACGTCACCCAATTAGGTGGGGGAGAATGACACGGACAACGGATGAGCATGACTAAGATCGTCCATGCTCATCCATGTCACGCACCAGGGCGTAGCTAGGAACGCCCTGATCGATCCTTGCCCCGATTAAGTCCTTGACCGATCCCGCATCAATCCATGATCGATCACTGATCGATCACTAATTAGTTTGGATCGATGCGCTGCATCCTCAATCGATGCCTGACCGATCGACCGACCAATCCACTGATTGGCCCTTACATGATCCACGCCTGATCCGCCCACCCATGCACGATCATGGCATGATCCGTGCACAACCAATGAGCAGCCCTTCATCAGTGCTCGGCTAGCCCCCTACACAAAGCTAGAGTGGTTCGCTTGCTCCCATCAAGTGACCCTGACACGCTCCCGATGGCCCTGGCTTGACCATACTACCCCCGATCTTGTTTCTAACGTGTTCCTGCTCCTATGGCTGGTTCCCAACGCCAGCAGCCACCTACTGAGCTAATTTGTAATGATGGTCGTAGTTTGAACACAGTCATTAGATCGGAGGGATGATCCACGGTTGAGAATTGATCTGAACTTGTATAAAAGGGGTCCCTCCCCCCTCATTCGAGCTCAACTCATTCATAGTGAATTACATTTGCTCCTTGTGCAGCCGAGAGTTGTGTTGTGTGTGTGAGTGAGTAGGCTAACCTAGGATCACCGATCCTTAGGCCACGTGATGTTTGATCGATTGAAATTCATTGACCCGTGACACTAGGGTCATATAAATTTCCTTCCCATTATTTCATCTGAAGAAAATATAAAATTGAAAAGCTTATATTTTCTTGCCAAATTGCCCACTTAGGACCCATGTGGGTCTAAAATTTATGCAATTTGGTCCCTACAGGACCAAATTGAAAAGGAATTTTATCCTTTTCTGAGAAGAAGTTGGCCAATTAAGAAACAATTAAGTTAATCTATCACGACTCGAATCTTGAGCACATGCACATGCCTTAGTGGTCGATAAAAATTTTTCAACATCCCAGTAATTGTTGCTGACCCATTCATTTTATTACACAAGCGGAATCGTAATAATAACCTCCAGACAACACAGAAATGGGATAGCAAACATAGGATTATATTTTCACCAAACAAACATTTTTACAGTAGTATTTATATATAGTAAAGTCTAACATAACATGGGTCTATTTCAAAAAGAAGAGCTTCTAGACTATCTATGCTCCAAGCTCCTCATCCATGGGATCAAGTCCCTCCCTACGACCCTACTAGACTTTTCGATAATCCTGGGTGAGCTAACACCCCTTATCTAGATTAGAAGGAAGACCCGTTAATATCTAGAAGAGGTTATAGAAAAACTCATACTCCACTTCCTGCAACCCTCTGCATCTGGTTTGACAATCTTCCATCTAAGGACCTGAAAAATTTAGCCCATGACGGGGTGACAACGTCTCAGCGAGTCCATCCCCTAAATCCTGATTAGGAGAAAAGTACACCCCCATGCATTCTAACCACATTTCCCAAAGTTCCCTTAACACCAACATTTTCCTGCATGTCAGTATCAATCAAATCATACATAATTGTATTGAGATCACATATCATAGGAACATTTCAACATATGTATATGCATGGGCGTACATATCATCACAATCACACGGGCCCTCAATTACCAGACTAAATTGTTATGGTACGTCCCATACTGCACCACACAATTTCGTCTCCTAATTAGGTCCCTCAATTTCAATTGTTCATAAGTCTCACTGACTTCAACCCATCGGCCACGGCCAACTCAACAGCTAGCAATCTTCTGGCATAACCAGGCATCGTCTCGCACCATCGAGCACAACAATGTCTACATTTAGACGGCATTCCGATTAAGAGTATCAGCCCAGCATCCACTGCGACTGACATTCGTTCACTTGGGGCATTCCCGAAGGAGCATTGTCCAGCCCCAAAGGCTCGTGATGGATTCTCATATCATTTATGCATTCACCCAATTTCACAATTCAACAATCAATTGCATAATTCGACCACATCACCAAATATGCAATTTCTAGTAAGCAAAGCATTAAGAACAATCACAAACTACTATCGATCCTAATCGGTAGAAGCGGTGCACTCGCACGTCTCCGAGTTTAACCCCAGATAACCAATCAAACAAGTTTGAAAAATTCCTAAATTAGAACATGTTGTAAATGACACATAAACGAACCATTTTCATGTGGATGCATTAACCCAAATCCTTCTAGATTAAGGCCAGTAAATCGCTCAATCCAAAATAGAAACTGTGTCAATTTCTAGAAAGTTTGTTTTTGGAATTAGTTTGGTTCGAGACCTAAAACTTGTCCATTTGGTCTGAAATTTGACTATGTTAAACTAGAAGATGTGACAAAAAAACTTTTGTGAAAAAACCATTTGTAAATTCGAACCCTAAGAGTTGATAAAAACCCCTAGAATCCCAAAAGGTCACAAATTCCAGCACAGTCCAAGTTTCTGTTTGCAAATGACGGAGCTGATATCTCAATATTTTAAATCCCCAAAAATCTTGAGAAAAATATATGTAATGGCTGAATATGTCTAAAACATTTCTCAAGAACGAAACAACCTCAAAATCGTAATATATTTGGGTCTACAAAAATGGCAAATGGCAAGTGTTCAAGAATCAATTCTCAAGAATAGCCACTGCTTTTGACCAACCCATCCTTAATGGTGTTAATCTCACTAATTAGACTAACACTTATCTATTCTAAGGCTAATCTAACCATTCTAGATTATCACTAATCCATACTTAAGCTAATATAAACCATCCTTAAGCCTAATTAACCTCCTAAGCAAGTGTAATTAACCCCTAATAAAAAATTAGAAAGTTAACTCACCTAATCTAAAAACCAATCACTTCCGGAGACGACGGTGAGGTCTCGGTCCAAGGAGGTGCCAGAACACCTCCGGATGGCCTTACTCAGGCCAACGAGGCCCTTGGCCTACTGCTGAGAAGTAGGCTTCTCAGCCAAACCAGGTTGAGCAGCAACGGTGGAAGCTCCTTGGAGGCGAGGCAACAACAACGTGGAGTGATTTGGTCGAGTGGTGGGTTGTACCGGTGCAGCAGGGATCCTGGCGATAGGGCAGTAGCAACGGCAAAGGGATGGTTGTTTACAGTGAAGACAGTGAGTTGAGATTGAAGAGGGAGGAGCGGCGAAAATGCCGTAGCACCCGTATGCAGTGGTGCTAAGCTTCCGGCGAAAAGATGCAGAAATCTTGCTAGTTTTTGTGGACTATCAGGCTGCTGGTGAGGATGGTTGAGAGGTGATTAAGGGCCACACAAATGAGAAACGAAACATGAGGACAGCTTGGCCGGTGTTTTTGCTGGTCCATAAAATCTGCAATGCCAAAATAGAGCCTCCTCCGTTTTTCCGTTGCTGGCTTTGTCGGTTCAGCAGAGATAGAAGAAGCCAAACAAGGGCCAAAACTCTTAAAGAAGAAGAAGACAAGGGATTTCACGACTGAGAAAAGGAAAGGAAAAAGGAAAGAAAAAAAAAGGAAAGGGAGAAAGGGATGTAGTCGCATGGTGCAAGAAGGGGGGGAATATGCACGGATGGCGAGAGAGGGAAGGAGAAAAAGGACCATGGAGGGTCCCCCTCCCCAATTTCCATAAGCTAAGGGTCCTTATTCCGTGGAAGTTAAGTCCCTTTCACTTTCATATGGCCCACCACCTCCAAGCAAACTTATCTTCTACAAACCACATTCAACTGGTGGTGGAATTCCTTGTGGTGAGCCTACATCCGAATTTGCATCTTTTCCAATACCTTTTCCTGTTTTCATTTCACCATTTTATAATCTTAGTTAATAAGAATAAAGTCTTATTTAAATCCTCATAATTACCATCTCCAAAGGTTCCTCATTAACGACCAAAATCCCCTTACATTACGCCCTTTTTCCAATTTCTCTTTGCTAACTGTAATTTGAATTTTCCACCAAGATTTTAAATTTGTCAAAAGGCCTTAAGAGGATGCATTGATGTTCCTAGAATTAATTGTGACATGATAGAATTCTCCATTTCTAAAATCGAATTAAATTTCATAGTTAAATTCAGTCAGGCGTGATTTTAGCGCGACCTAAACTATCGGGAAGTTTTTGGGGAATTTTCGGTGCAATTGACCCGTGGTCAATTATTTTCGAGTTACAGTGTACATCTTTGACTCATTGGCGACTCTCGGTTGTCGTGAAAATCTCAAGGTTTCAATTACGAGCACAAAGTACCAAAACGACAAAAAAATCAGTCTAGTTTCGATTGATAAGAACTTTGCAATTAGGTGGAATCACCCCTGCCTAATTACATATTTCCGTCAAGTCAACCTATTTTCGGTCTCTGATAGATTTTCGACTGTACCGCAATGACTCTTGCAAATTAACACGGCCTAGCAGTCGATTCCTGGTCGAATTCTCAAGCCTATTGCATTAAAATCCCTTAATGACTTCCCCAACTAGTCTAGTTATCTCATGAGTGATTGGCTCAGAGAATAGCACTATAGACATGTCAACGAAAAGCTTGATTTATTCAATTGAAAATAGAAGTAGAAAATCAGACTGTCACAACTCTTCCCCTCTTATAAAACTTTCGTCCTTGAAATTTAAGTTATTACATCTGTCAAATCAAAAAGGTAAGGGTATTATGTTTCATTGCATCCTCACTTTCCCAAGTTGCTCCTTCTATGTCGTGGTGTTGTCAAACCACTTTGACCAACGAAATCGTCTTGGTACGTAGGACCTGTTCTTTTCAATCCACAATTTGAATTGCTCTCTCCTCATACGACATCCTATCGTCTACTTCCAATTCTTCAAAATTTAGTATGTGGGTTAGGTCAGATTCGTACTTCCTCAGCATCGACACGTGGAAGACATTCTGAACTTGAGCAAGTCTCGGTTGTAACGCAAGGCGATATACCAAAGTCCCTATTCTTTCGAGAATTTCAAAGGGACTTACGTACCTCGGACTTAATTTCCCTTTCTTGCCGAAGCGTGAAGTACCCCTCATTGGTAACACCTTCAAAAAGATGTGCTCACCAACTTGGAATTCTAGTGGTTTTCACCGCTTGTTGGCGTAACTTTTCTGGCGACTCTGAGCAGTCTTTAATCTGTTTCTGATAACTATAACAACATCCACTAACTGCTGGACTAACTCTAGGCCTGTGATCTTTCGTTCCCCGACTTCATCCCAATACACCGGTGTAACACCCCGAACCCTTCGCAGGTCGTTACCAGTGCCGATGTTACATCTTATTACCGTTTCTATCTCGTACTTAAAACAAGCGTCATTAATCATGGCATTTTTTTTTTTTTTTAAAAGCGGTCCTGGCCGCGACTCATAGCGGAAGCAAATCAAACATCGCCATCTATCTCCCTACCGATCCATGATACAAATACACACTAGTTAAACATCAGGATTTTATAAACAACTTCGACGCTTTGCTTAGATACATATATATAGCAAGATGGGGTTCTCTTCGGGTCGGTACCAAAAACAGGAAAGGTTAGGACTCTGCCATGTCCTACCTAAAATCTCAAAAAGAAACCTCGACCCCTAACATTGTAAGTGCACAAAACCTACCATCAAAAGCGTCGACTATCTACATCAAAAAGAGATCAAGCTCCTACTCATCGCGCGCAGGTCTCACACCCAACCCGGTGCATCAGGTGGTGGCGGCGGCAGCATCCCTCGCATAGCTCCATCCCGTCGAACATGCACAGAAATGAACTCTTGTATGACAGGGCCCCCAGCCAGGCCAATATCATACATCACTAGACATCGCACTCGGATAAAAGTCAGTCCAGGAACAGAGGGACAGTCAAACTTCGCACACTCTACCTCTACATCAGACGGTAGACCATAGAACACCCCACGCGAGACGGCAGGAAGCAGCATACTGCTAATCTGAAATGTTATTCCCCAAAAGGGGTGAGTACAACCACCACTGAGCCAGATAGGGAAATCCAATAACAACTCAATGCACCATGCATATCATCATACGATGCAGGCATTGCTTACCTTTTTGATGTCATACGTATTCATGCATCATCATAGCATACATATCATCATCATGGCATCTCATATATCATTATCATCAGCATGCATTTCATCATGCATAACATACCATGGATGATCATCATATCACATCACATCTCATCATCATCATGCATCATCATGCATATATCATAGGTGATCATCATATCACATCACATCTCATCATCATCATGCATCATCATGCATATATCATAGGTGATCATCATATCACATCACATCTCATCATCATCATGCATCATCATGCATATCATCATCATTTAATTCTCATCTTTATCTTTAAATTTGATCACCACATCACCCATTCTCAATTATCAATTTCATCATCCCTTCGGGCAAAGACCTCCGACACGGGGTTCCGGCGTTCAGCCTCCCGGGCCACCGGGCTTCCGGCCCCCCACATTCCAGGCATCTCGCATCTCAACTAGCATCACGAGGCATTCCCTTCAGGCAGAAACCTCCGACAGGGCTTCCGGCCTTTACCCTTCTAGCCAGGCATCCCGCACCCCAATCCTGGTGTCGCGAGGCATTCCCTTCGGGCAACGACCTCCGACAGGGCTTCCGGCCCCCCACATTCCGAGCATCCTGAAACTCCCAGGGAATTCCGGCAATGCATCTCTGTACATTCCAGCCTCATCCTCCACCACAACCTCTTACTCACATATCACTTTCCACTTTTATCATCATTTTAATCTCATTATTACATGGCATATGATTCACACATGCATCACTATTCATGATCATACATACACCAATGTCATATAACAATACATAATAAATTCAATAGAATTTATGGCCAATAAAATAATCCACTTTTATTTTTTTTAAATTATTTTATTGTTATTTTATTATTTTATTATTTTATTATTATTTATTTTCATAAATAAATATTACATTTAATATTTATGATTTTCCAAAAATCATAATATTCAAACAATCATTAAACAACCATTAATGACAATTCTATACAAAATTCATGGCCAAATTAAATTTTACATAATTTCACAATTTCCACAAAATAGCACATGTCATTCGGATAATGGCCAGATTGCACAGTTTCCAAATGAATTCGATTAAAATAC
The DNA here is from genome assembly GCA_014182575.1 of Eucalyptus decipiens. Classification (NCBI taxonomy): domain Eukaryota; kingdom Viridiplantae; phylum Streptophyta; class Magnoliopsida; order Myrtales; family Myrtaceae; genus Eucalyptus; species Eucalyptus decipiens. The sequence continues at coordinate 460,647 of CM024617.1, forward strand.
TCATATGGCCTCCACAAATTACGAAATTTTACAGGGTGATAGCCAAGACATTTTCGTGCAACTTTCATGAAGAACTCTAAGCCATATTCTTTTTAGATTAATTTATACAACCTCACGAAGCCTCTGGAACCACTACCGCTTCGTCCAGAATGCACATCTCCGAAATATTAAGGTTTCACCCATGTATTCTCTTTCGTTTCCTCTGAAATTTTAGTATGTTATGTATCAAGGTGTCCTTTACAAGTTTCATGAAGAGATATAGGTCAAATAACCAAATTATGATCGTCTTTTAAGTCCTTGAAGTCTCGGGTGTCTCGGTACACCTCACCAGAATCAATCATCTCCAAGATCTAGCCGATTTACTAGGATATACTCATTCATTTCTCTTCAAATTTTATTATGTTTTAGTTTAAGATGTTACCTACAACTTTTATGAAGACAAAAAAGTGAGATCTCCAACAGAAATCAACATGCAGTCAAGAAATCAACAAGAGCTCAGTGAAGATTTCGCAGATCTGAAGTCTCCGTATGATAGAACTTTTGACCCCTCAAATCTCCATATTTTTCTAGAAAATTTCATTATGTTATACTAAAAGATGTTAGCTTCAACTTTCATGAAGACACCGAGGCCAAAATCGAACTCTAAACACACATTCAAGATCGAACAAACTACTGACTTCCACAAACCAAGCAAGAACAATCACATGGCTTGAAGACAACCAACCCTTACCTCGGTTTCTCTCACAAACACACTCAAAACCGAACATGCAAAGCCATATAGACACATGCAAGAGAAGTTAAAGGAATCCACTTGCCTCTAAGATGGACAAACGATGAGCACACGGCGGCGAATCGGGCGGCACACGGGCGGACGGACGGCGAGCGACGGCGGCACCTCCTCTCGGCTCCTCCTCCCTCTCTCTCTCTCTCTCTCTCTCTCTCTCTCACCCTTTCTCTCTTCTCGGCCGAATGAAGCAAGTAACCGGCCACTCTCTCTCTCCTTTTTCCTTTTATACTGCCCTAATCCCATGATTAGTAATGATTACTTTGCCTCAAAACCAACCAATGCATGCCCATCCTCTTTGCCACTTGTCATTTTCATTTTTTAAACTTGATTGGGCTTGGGCTTTGGAGTTGGGCCATCCGGCCACTCCTCCTTGGGCTGGTCGACAGCCTTCTTGGGCTCTAATGGGCCGACTAGCTTGGCCCACCAAGCTTTAGGCCAATGGGCCTTAGGCCCATTTCGAAAATTAACCCCTTTTTTTTTAAAATTCCTTTCTATAATATTTTTGAATTCAAATTTTCATCTTGGCCAAAGTCTTGGGATATTTTTTAATTATTGAAATTTAAATCATATGGCCAAGCATTAATCTATTAAATTTAAATTTCCACAATCACAAGCATAATTTATTAAATTAAAAGACTATTGGCTAAAACATAAGCCATAAAAATTCTATCACCTAATTAAAGACTTTAAGACACCTTAAGGCTTGGCTTTGAATTTCTGGGATGCCACAATTCTCCCCTCCTTAGAGAATTTCGTCCTCGAAATTCAAGCACTTCTCGCGCCTTCTTGAAATAAATAAGGGTACTTTTCCCTTATCTTATCCTCACTTTCCCATGTGGCTTCCTCCATATCATGATGTCGCCATAACACCTTAACTAATGGAATCTTTTTAGTCCTAAGAATGTGCTCCTTTCGATCCAATATCTCGCACAGGCTCTTCTATGTACCTTACTTTCTCATCCATTTTGATGGCTTCATGATCGAGTAGGTGACCAGGATCCGGCTGGTACTTCCTCAACATCGATACATGAAACACATCGTGCAGATTTTCTAACTTAGGAGGTAATGCTAAACGATAAGCCACATCTCCTATCCTCTCACGAATTTCAAAAGGTCCAACAAACCTAGGTCTTAGCTTACCCTTCATCCTGAATCGAGATATTCCTTTCATTGGAGATACCTTAAGGAATACATGGTCTCCTACACCAAATTCCAAAGGCCTTCTACGTCTATCTGCGTAGCCTTTCTGTCTACTCTGAGCTGCTTTAAGCCTTTCTCTAATAACATCAACAGCCTAAGTGGTAACTTGTACCAGTTCAGGTCCTGTCAACTTCCTCTCACCCACTTCACTCCAACAGACAGGAGTCCTACATCTCCTTCCATACAATGCTTCATAAGTTGCCATACCTATACTCTTCTGAAAGCTATTGTTATAGGCAAACTCTACCAAATGCAATCTTTCATCCCAATTTCCTTTGAAATCGATTACACAGGCTCTCAACATATCCTCCAGTATCTGGATTACTCTTTCCGATTGACCATATGTCTGAGGATGAAAAGAAGTACTAAACCGAAGCTTAGATCCTAACGCAACTTGAAGACTCTTCCAAAAATTCGAAGTGAACCTTGAATCTCGATCTGAAGTAATGGTCACTGGAACACCATGTAAGCGTACAACTTGACTTACATACATGTCCGCATACTTTTCCATTGGGTAGTCCATGCGAATAGCTAAGAAATGCGCCGACTTAGTCAAACGATTCACTATAACCCAAATTGAATCATGATTCCTTGATGTCCTTGGCAATCCTTGCACGAAGTCCATCGTTATATGTTCCCATTTCCATTCAGGAATGTCTAATGGTCTTAAAAGTCCTGCGGGTTTACGATGTTCCGCTTTTACTTGCTGACACGTCAAACATTGAGATACGTACTTAGCCGTATCTACCTTCATACCATTCCACCAAAATTGCTGACGTAAATTTCTGTACATCTTTGTACTACCTGGGTGGATACTATAATTACTCTTATGTGCCTCCGACATAATTTCCTTCCTCAATTCCTCATTGTCGAGAACACAAAGTCGTCCTTGACATCTTACTATCCCATCATCAGAGATTTGAAATTCTGATCATTTCCCTAAAGATACAGCATCTTTCATTTTCAAAATCTCAGGGTCAGATTTTTGCAAGATTTTAATTTTCTGGATAATCTCTGACTCAATCCTCAATGCACTAAGCATGCCAGTAAGACAATCCATTTCCAATTTAAATTCGGAATTTGCTACAGATTCTAACAATTTCCACTCCGCCATTCTCAAACTAGCAATTTCCATAGCCGATTTATGACTAAGAGCATCTGCTACTCTATTCGCTTTCCCTGGATGATATCTTATCTCACAATCATAGTCCTTCAACAACTCCATCCACCTCCTTTGTCTCATCTTCAACTCCTTTTGTGAGAACAGATACTTCAAACTCTTATGGTCCGTATAAATCTCAAACATTTCCCCATACAAATAGTGTCTCCATATTTTTAAGGCAAACACTATAGCTGCTAGCTCTAAATCATGCGTCGGGTAATTCAACTCATGGGGTTTCAATTGTCTGGATGCATAGGCAACAACCTTGCCATGCTGCATCAACACACATCCTAGTCCTTTGTGAGATGCATCACTATACACTGTAAAACCATCAAGTCCAGTAGGTATAGTCAGAATTGGAGCTGAAGTCATTTTCCTTTTGAGCTCTTGAAAACTCCTTTCACATTATCCATTCCACTCAAATTTCACATTCTTTCGAGTCAATTTAGTTAAAGGTCCTGCCAGTCTTGAAATCCTTCAATGAATCGTCTATAATAACCAGCGAGGCCCTAAGAAACTTCGTATTTCGGCAGGTGTCGTTGGTCTCGGCCAATTCACTACCATTTCAACTTTTGCCGAGTCTCGCAATTCCATTTCCCGACACCACATGTCCTAGAAATATTATCCGATCCAACCAGAATTCACACTTACTAAACTTAGCATACAACTTATGCTCTCTCGTAGTCTCGTAAACAATTCTCAAATGCTGCTCATGCTCTTTAGGCCCTTTCGAATATACCATAATATCATCAATAAAGACAATCACAAACTGGTCTAAATAAGGCTGAAATATTCTATTCATCAAATCCATAAATGCAGCCGGGGCGTTAGTCAATCCAAATGGCATAACAAGGAACTCATAATGTCCATAACGAGTCCTAAATGCAGTCTTAGGGATGTCCTCCTTCTTAATTCTTAACTGATGGTATCCCGATCTCAAGTCAATCTTAGAAAAGACCGAACTTCCCTGGAGTTGGTCAAACAAGTCATCAATTCTAGGCAAAGGATACTCATTCTTAATGGTCACTTGATTCAACTGCCTATAGTCAATACACAAGCGCATTGATCCATCCTTCTTTTTCACAAACAAGACCGGTGCACCCCAAGGTGAAGCACTTGGTCTAATGAATCCTTTGTCAAGCAACTCCTGCAGTTGTACTTTCAATTCCTTCAATTCAACTAAGGCCATTCTATATGGGGCTTTTGATATTGGTCCGTTGCCTGCATTAATTCAATTTCAAATTCAATCTCCCGCTCCGGCGGCAATCCAGGCAATTCCTCAGGAAATACATCTTGAAATTCGTTAACTACACGAACTTCCTTAAGATTAGGCTCCTCCCTGGCATAATCTCTAACTATGGCTAGGTACCCTTGACATCCTTTGTCAAGTAACTTACAAGCTTCTATTGCCGAAATAAGCGCTACAGGCAAATGGGTTTGACCTCCTAAAAATTCACAACTAGACTGATTAGGTAAAACGAATTGAATCACTTTTCTATAACAATCCATTCTAGCCCGATACTTACGAAGCCAATCCATTCCTATAATAACATCAAAATCATACATAGCCATTACGACCAAGTCTATTTCCATGTCCTTTCCTCCCATGGATATCTTACAATTTCCACACACCAACGTAGACAATACCATATCCTTTAAAGGCGTGGAAACACAAAGAGGCGTCTCAAGAGGCATAACTTCTATCTTATTCAAACATCTATATCTTTCAGACACAAACGAATGCGTTGCACCCGTATCAAACAATGCATATGCTTTTTCACCATTAATAAGAATCGTACCTGAAATAACATTCTTGGAAGCTTCCGCTTACTCCTAGGTGATCGCATACACCCTTCATTGCGCAGGTGGTCTCTGAGGATTTCCTTGCGGATTTGACCTAACAGCACTCTGATATCCCTGTCGCACTGAGCCAACACTCACTTGCGACCTCTCTTGTGGGAAATTCCTCCTAAGATGACCCACTTGTCCACAGCCAAAACACTTATGTTGTCCCGTACAAGGTCCTGGGCCATGGCGTTCATTACACTTTTGACAAATACCAAGCTGATAGGGTGCTTTCCCTATATTCAGACCACTCCTTGCCCCTCCAAAATTTCCAAAGTTACCCTTCTTCTTCACATTCCAGGTCTAACCTTGACCAGAATAAGGTCTCTTCCCTTTTCTCATATCACCAAAATTCAACGGTTTCTTAAATTCCGACCGTTCCCTCAACAGCTCCTGCTCCACTAACTGTGCCTTTTCATAAATCTCATTATAATCTCTTATGCTCAAAGGCACCAGTTGCTTCCTAATGTCAGTCCTCAGCCCTTTCAGGAATCTCTTAGCCTTCTCTTCCTGATCCTCAATCAATCTAGGAGCATATCTAGACAATTCAGAAAATCTAGCCTCATACCGATCTCACAGCCAACCCCTTTTGTTCCGCTTGAACAAATTCAGTAATCTTCCTATCCTTAGAACAATCAGAGAAATGCTTCCTATTGAAAGCCCTAACAAACTCCTCCCAGTTAACATCAGTACCTGGTGGAAAGATTATGTCCTTCGAAGCTCTCCACCAAAACTTCGCATTTCCCTTCAATTGGTACTCTGTTAAAACTACTTTCTCAGCATTAGTGCAATCCAACAGCCGGAAAATTCTTTCCATCCCATCAATCCAATGCTCTGCCTGCTCAGGACTTCCTATTCCATTGAACTTAAGTGGCTTCAGCTTCAAAAACTGTTCCACTAGTCCTTGAGTACGGCGTTCGCTCCGGCTGTTGCCGCGCTTGCCTTTCCATCGATTTCCAATATTGGCCAATGCCTCGCAGGATATCTTCCATTCGGGGTTCAGCCCTTGCAGAGGCTTCAGCCCTCGATGGATGAGCACTTCCAGCTCGCACCATGACTCTCCTGCAATTTCCAAGCATTGCCTCAGGAATAATCTGAGACTCACTGCCTCCACTCAAAGCAATTACTACTACTACATAAGTAACATATACATGTTACTGGCAATTTCAAGGCAAACTACTAGGGATCTACGAGTGAATACCCATCACCCGTTATTCAATTATTTCATTTACATCCTATGGTGTGCATTGTCATCATGTTCCTCACTTCCAAATGAGGTTCCTTATCACTCCACCTATAACCATTCGCTCTGATACCAAAAAGGGCGACTGTAACACCCCGAACCCTTCGCAGGTCGTTACCAGTGCCGATGTTACATCTTATTACCGTTTCTATCTCGTACTTAAAACAAGCGTCATTAATCACAGGCCTTTTTTTTTTTTTAAAGCGGTCCCAACGCGACTCATAGCGGAAGCAAATCAAACATCGCCATCTATCTCCCTACCGATCCATGATACAAATACACACCAGCTAAACATCAGGATTTTATAAACAACTTCGACGCTTTGCTTAGATGCATATATATAGCAAGATGGGGTTCTCTTCGGGTCGGTACCAAAAACAGGAAAGGTTAGGACTCTGCCATGTCCTACCTAATATCTCAAAAAGAAACCTCGACCCCTAACATCATACGTGCACAGAACCCTCCCATCGAAAGCGTCGACTATCTACATCAAAAAAGAGATCCAGCTCCTACTCATCGCGCGCAGGTCTCACACCCAACCCGGTGCATCAGGTGGTGGCGGCGGCAGCATCCCTCGCATAGCTCCATCCCGTCGAACGTGCACAGAAATGAACTCTTGTATGACAAGGCCCACAGCCAGGCCGATATCATACATCACTAGACATCGCACTCGGATAAAAGTCAGTCCGGGAACAGAGGGACAGTCTAACTCCGCACACTCTACCTCTATATTAGATGGTAAACCATAGAACACCCCACGCGAGACGGCAGGAAGCGGCATACTGCTAATCTGAAATGTTATTCCCCAAAAAGGGGTGAGTACAACCACTCAGCAGATAGGGAAATCCAATAACAACTCAATGCACCATGCATATCATCATACGATGCAGGCATTGCTTACCTTTTTGATGTCATACGTACTCATGCATCATCATAGCATACATATCACATCACATCTCATCATCATCATGCATCATCATGCATCATCATGCATATATCATAGGTGATCATCATATCACATTACATCTCATCATCATCATGCATCATCATGCATATATCATAGGTGATCATCATATCACATCACATCTCATCATCATCAAGTATCATCATGCATCATCATGCATATATCATTGGTGATCATCATATCACATCACATCTCATCATCATCATGCATCATCATGCATATATCATAGGTGATCATCATATCACATCACATCTCATCATCATCATGCATCATCATGCATATCATCATCATTTAATTCTCGTCTTTATCTTTAAATTTGATCACCACATCACCCATTCTCAATTATCAATTTCATCATCCCTTCGGGCAAAGACCTCCGACAGGGTTCCCAGCGTTCAACCTCCTAGGCCACCGGGCTTCCGGCCCCCCACATTCCAGGCATCTCGCATCTCAACTAGCATCACGAGGCATTCCCTTCGGGCAAAAACCTCTGACAGGGCTTCCGGCCTTTACCCTTCTAGCCAGGCATCCCGCACCCCAATCCCGGTGTCGCGAGGCATTCCCTTCGGGCAAAGACCTCCGACAGGCTTTCGACCCCCACATTCCGGGCATCCCGAAACTCCTGGGAATTCCGGCAATGCATCTCTGTACATTCCGGCCTCATCCTCCACCACAACCTCTTACTCACATATCACTTTCCACTTTTATCATCCTTTTAATCTCATTATTACATGGCATATGATTCACACATGCATCACTATTCATGATCATACATACACCAATGTCATATAACAATACATAATAAATTCAATAGAATTTATGGCCAATAAAATAATCCACTTTTATTTTTTTAAAATTATTTTATTATTATTTTATTATTTTATTATTTTATTATTATTTATTTTCATAAATAAATATTACATTTAATATTTATGATTTTCCCAAAATCATAATATTCAAACAATCATTAAACAACCAATAAAATGACAATTCCATACAAAATTCATGGCCAAATTAAATTTTACATAATTTCACAATTTCCACAAAATAGCACATGTCATTCGGATAATGGCCAGATTGCACAGTTTCCAAATGAATTCGATTAAAATACTCATATGGCCTCCAAAAATTACGAAATTTTACAGGGTGATAGCCAAGACATTTTCGTGCAACTTTCATGAAGAACTCTAAGCCAGATTATTTTTAGATTAATTTATACAACCTCACGAAGCCTCTGGAACCACTACCGCTTCGTCCAGAATGCACATCTCCGAAATATTAAGGTTTCACCCATGTATTCTCTTTCGTTTCCTCTGAAATTTTAGTATGTTATGTATCAAGGTGTCCTTTACAAGTTTCATGAAGAGATATAGGTCAAATAACCAAATTATGATCGTCTTTTAAGTCCTTGAAGTCTCGGGTGTCTCGGTACACCTCACCAGAATCAATCATCTCCAAGATCTAGCCGATTTACTAGGCTATACTCATTCATTTCTCTTCAAATTTTATTATGTTTTAGTTTAAGATGTTACCTACAACTTTTATGAAGACAAAAAAGTGATATCTCCAACAGAAATCAACATGCAGTCAAGAAATCAGCAAGAGCTCAGTGAAGATTTCGCAGATCTGAAGTCTCCGTATGATAGAACTTTTGACCCCTCAAATCTCCATCGTTTTCTACAAAATTTCAGTATGTTATACTAAAAGATGTTAGCTTCAACTTTCATGAAGACACCAAAGCCGAAATCGAACTTCAAACACACATTCAAGCTCGAACAAACTACTGACTTCCACAAACCGAGCAACAACAATCACATGGCTTGAAGACAACCAACCCTTACCTCGGTTTCTCTCACAAACACACTCAAAACCGAACATGCAAAGCCATATACACACATTCAAGAGAAGTTAAAGGACTCCACTTGCCTCTAAGATGGACAAACGACGAGCACACGGCGGCGAATCGGGCGGCACACGGGCGGACGGACGGCGAGCGATGGCGGCACCTCTCGGCTCCTCCTCCCTCTCTCTCTCTCTCTCTCTCTCTCTCTCTCACCCTTTCTCTCTTCTCGGCCGAATGAAGCAAGTAACCGGCCACTCTCTCTCTCCTTTTTTCCTTTTATACTTTCCTAATCCCATGATTAGTAATGATTACTTTGCCTCAAAACCAACCAATGCATGCCCATCCTCTTTGCCACTTGTCATTTTCATTTTTTAAACTTGATTGGGCTTGGGCTTTGGAGTTGGGCCATCCGGCCACTCCTCCTTGGGCTGGTCGACAGCCTTCTTGTGCTCTAATGGGCCGACTAGCTTGGCCCACCAAGCTTTAGGCCAATGGGCCTTAGGCCCATTTCGAAAATTAACCCTTTTTTTTTTTTTTGAATTCCTTTCTATAATATTTTTTAATTCAAATTTTCATCTTGGCCATAGTCTTGGGATATTTTTTAATTATTGAAATTTAAATCATATGGCCAAGCATTAATCTATTAAATTTAAATTTCCACAATCACAAGCATAATTTATTAAATTAAAAGACTATTGGCTAAAACATAAGCCATAAAAATTCTACCACCTAATTAAAGACTTTAACACACCTTAAGGCTTGGCTTTGAATTTCTGGGATGCCACAACCGGCATTCTACACGCCCGGCCATACAATGCTTCAAAATGAGCTATCCGAATGCTTTGCTGGTAATTGTTGTTGTAGGCAAACTCGACGAGATGAAGTTGTTTTTCCCAACTTCCTTTGAAATCCAACACACAAGCTTGTAGCATGTCTTTGAGGGTTTGAATGGTCCTTTCTGATTGGCCATCCGTCTAAGGATGATAAGCTGTACAATACTATAGCTTCATTCATAAAGTAGCCTATAAAGTTTTCCAAAATGCAGCTGTAAATCTCAGGTCTTGATCTGACGTGATCATCACTGGCACTCCATGCAAACGAACAATTTGATGGACATACAACTCTGCATGCCTATCTAGATCAATGTCTTTCTGTACTGTGATGAAGTGGGCCGACTTCATCAGTCTGTCGACCACTACCCAAATGGAATCATTACCCCTCTAACTTCTCAGTAAACTTGTCACAAAATCCATTATGATATGCTCCCATTTCCACTCGGGAATCTCGAGAGGTTGTAAAAGTCCACCCGATTTACAGTGTTGAGCCTTTACTTGCTAACACATCAAACACTTGACGACATACTTGGCTAAGTCCGCTTTCATACTGGACCACCAATAGTGTTGATGCAAATTCTGATAGATCTTCGTATTGCCAGGATGTATGCTGTAACTGCTACGATGTGCTTCTGATAGGATTTCCTCTTTAAGCTCTGCATCATCAGGTACACATAATTGTCCTTTGAATCTCAACGTTCCATCTTTTGAAATGTGAAAATCTGGTTTTCTCTTTCCTACCTCCTCTTGTACAAGTTTCTGGATCTTTAGGTCGGTCCATTGAAGTGTCTTGATCCTCATTTGTAGTTCGCACATTTGCGACTTTATTTGCTTTTCCAGGGTAATACAAAATATGACAATCATAATCCTTTAGGAGTTTCATCCAACGATGCTATCTCATGTTCAACTCCTTCTGAGAAAATAGATACTTGAGACTTTGGTGGTCCGTGAAGATCTGGAATCTTTCTCCATATAGATAATGTCTCTAAATCTTCAGAGCGAAAATGATTGCTGTGAGTTCCAAGTCGTACGTCGGATAGTTTAGCTTGTGAGGTCTCAACTGACGGGATGCGTATGCAACAACTCTGCCATGCTGCATTAACACGTAACCCGGTCCTCTAAATGATGCATCATTGTAGATCTCGTATCCTCTAGGACCAGAAGGTATGGTCAGCACAAGTGCGATAGTTAGCTTTTGCTTAAATTCCTGGAAACTATCTTTGCACTTGTCTATCCACATGAACTTCTCTTCCTTCTTCAGTAGGCGGGTCAATGGCGAAGCTAATGCTGAAAATCCTTCCATGTATCGTCTGTAGTATCCTGCCAACCCCAAAAAACTCCTAATCTCTGTCACTAATATCGGTCTCGGCCAATTAATCATTGCTTCAATCTTAGACGGATCTACTGAGATTCCTTCTCCTGAAATCGCGTGACCTAGGAAAGCAACACAAGTCAACCAAAACTCACACTTAGTAAATTTGGCATACAACTCATGAATCCTCAGAGTCTGGAGTACCGTTCTCAAATGTCCTTCATGCTCCTCTGGACTTCTAGAGTACACCGAGATATCATCAATGAACACAATCACAAACTGATCTAAGTATTCCTTGAACACTCGATTAATCAAATCCATAAAAGTAACTAGGGCGTTTGTCAATCCAAACGGCATTACTGTGAATTCATAATGACCGTATCGCGTACGAAACGCTGACTTTGGTATGTCCTCCCTTCTGATCCTCAGCTGATGATATCCCATCCTCAGTTCGATTTTAGAGAATATCGACACTCCCTATAACTGGTCAAATAGGCCGTCCATCCTCGGCAACAGATATTTATTCTTAATAGTCACCTGATTGAGTTGTCGGTAGTCGATGCATAAACGTAATGAACCGTCTTTCTTTTTCACAAACAGAACTGGTGCTCCCCAAGGCGATGATGCACTGGGACATATAAATCCCTTATCTAACAATTCCTATATCTGTACCTTCAGTTCTTTCAACTCTGCTAATGACATCCGATAAAGAGCCTTAGAGATTGGTTCTGTCCCGAGGGCTAACTCAATCACAAATTCTATCTCCCTTTCTGGCGGTAGACCTAGCAATTCTTTTTGAAACACATCCAGAAAATCTTGTACCACTACAATATCTTCAATCTTTAGATCTTCAACTGTCGTGTCCATGACAGTCACCAAGTAACTTTGACAAACCTCGTCTAACAAACGAGTTGCCTCAAGTGACGAGATTAGGTTAATCAAGGGTCCTCCTCGACTTCCACTAAACTCGAAACTTTCACTCCTTAGTGGGTTGAACTAAATCGCTTTACGATAGCAGTCCATCTTAGCTCGTTGCTTGGTGAGCCAGTCCATGCCAATTATTACATCAAAATCATACATGGCTAGAACTATCAGGTCTATTCTCCCCTCTTACTAACCAATCACCAAATTGCAACTAGGACAGCCCATCGTAGACAATACCCTATCTTTTAATGGCGTCGATATACTAATAGCCGATTCCAACAATTTAGGACTCAATCCTATTAACTTAATAAATTGCTCCGCTATAAATGAATGAGTTGCACCAAGGTGAAATAAAGCGTACGCTAAATGATTATTCAGTGAAACAGTACCTGTGATCACATTCGGTGCATCCTCTACCTGACCTCTAGTGAGGCGTATGTCCTTCCTCATGCTGGAGGCCTAATTGGTTCACCCTGTTGTGTGTTCGGGGGTGCGTACCCCTGGTGCTAACCCATTAGTGGTGGAGGCGGTAACTGTTGTCCCATTGGTCAATTGGGACAATCTCTGACCTGATGGCCTTGTTGGCCACATCCATAGCAGACTCCTATCCTAGCATGACATGGTGCAGATCCATGTTGTCTCGCACAAAAGCGACTGACTCCATTATTGCTTGGTGCTGACTTACCCACCCCACCTTTCCTATTAGGTGGAACAGGATATCTTTTTCTGACCATAGGTCTCTTCCCAAACATAATATTGTTCCTATTCATGTTAAACCTCGACCCTGACACAGCAGCTTGCTCATTCAAATCCTTTTCTATCAGTTGAGCTCGACGATAAATTTCTTGATAGTCATTCAGGTCAAAAGGCACCAATGGTTGCTTCAACTCTAATCGAGGGCCATTCTTGAACCTTCAAGCCTTTTCCTCAGGATCCTCTACCAATCTCGGAGCATATTGAGAAAGCTCTGCAAACTTGACCTCATACTAGTCAACAGTCATTGATCCCTGATGATGACACTGGAATTCTTCCATTTTCTTCTCTCTGGCACTCTTCGAGAAATACTGCTCATTGAATGCCCTGAGGAAGGCGTCCCATGATGAAATTACTCCTCCTGGAAACACGATCTCTCGGATGGCTCTTCACCAGGTATTAGCATTGCCCTGTAGCCGATCGATTGCCAAGGTTACTTTCTCTTCCTCACTACACCTCAAAAGAGCAAATGCCTTCTCTAAATCCTGAATTCAATGAGAGGCAGTCTCTGAATCCCCGGTATTGGTGAATCTTGGCGGACTCAACTTCAAAAATTGCTCCACCAGCTTGTGTATAGGTCTCTCCACAACCACGTTCCCTGGTAGAACTTCAGCAGGTGGGGCAATAGGTGCGCCGACAACAGCGAAATTTGCAGCAGTAGTAGCGACAGCTGTAGCGATTGTAGTAATGGCGACTGCTTGATTCTGGACCTGCTGTCCAATCAAATCTCTCATCGCTTCTAATGCCTACATGATCCCAATAGTTCCTAGATCACCGGGTGCTGCTACCCCAACACCAACCGACAAAACCAACTGCAGTGCTACACCATTAGCGCTTGCTTGAGCCAGCACTTTACCTCTATTACCCCGAGCACCAACTTTGGTTGGCATCCTAGCTCGAGTAAAGAGTCCAGTTGCCCTTTTCCTATGCGTTCTTTGATTTTGCTCACTCATGGTGCAGATTCTTTATGGACACCTGCTTCCAATTCCAACACCATATTAGAATTTGAGTGATTTTACAACCAAGCTATCAATCAGCTATCACTCACATGCATTATCATATTAAAAGCCTTTCCTACTAACTATCCCACGACTCCTCGCACCTTATAACTCCAAACTCTAACTTGCTCTGATACCATTTAAACGGGGATGTCACGACCCAAACCTCGAGCACATGCACATCCCAGTGGTCAATAAAAATTTTGCGACATCTCAAGAATTGTTGCCGATCCATTCATTTTATTATACAAGTGGAAATGTAATAATAACCTCCAGACAACACAGAAATGGGATAGCAAACATAACATGAGTCTATTTAAAAAATAAGAGCTTCTAGGCTATCTACGCTCCGAGCTCCTCATCCATGGGATTAAGTCCCTCCCTACCACCCTGCTAGACTTTCGATAATCCTGGGTGAGCTATCACCCCTTATCCAGATCAGACAAAAGACCTGTCAACATCTGGAAGAGGCTACAGAAAAACTCATTCTCCACTTCCTGCAACCCTCTGCATCTGGCTTGACAATCTTCCATCTAGGAATTTGAAAAATTTTAGCCCACGATGAGGTGAGACAACGTCTTAGTGAATCCATCCCCTAAATCCCAATTAAGAGAAAAGTACACCCACATGCATTCTAACCACATTTCCCAAAGTTCCCTTAACTCTAGCATTTTCTTGCATGTCAGTATCAATCAAATCGTACATAACTGTATTAAGATCACATATCATAGGAACATTTCAACATGTCTATATGCATGGGTGTACATATTATCACAATCACATGGGCCCCCAATTGCCAAGCTAAATTGTTATGGTACGTCTCATACTGCACCATACAATTCCGTCTCCTAATTAAGTTTCTCAATTTCAATTGTTCATAAGTCTCACTGACTTTGACCCACCGGCCACGACCAACTCAACAGTTAGCAGTCTTCCGACATAACTAGACATCGTCTCGCACCATCGAGCATGGCAACGTCTACATCTAGACGGCATTCCGATTAGGAACATTAGCCCATCATCCACTGCAACCGGCATCCATAGACTTGGAGCATTCCCAAAGGAGTATCATCCGACCTCAAAGGCTCGTAATGGATTCTCATATCATTTATGCATTCACCCAATTTCACAATTCAACAGTCAATTGCATAATTCAATCACATCACCGAATATGCAATTTCTAGCAAGCAAAGCATTGAGAACAATCACAAACTACTACCGACCCTAACCGGAAGAAATAATCCACTCGTGCATTTCCGAGCTTAACTCCAGAAATCCAATTAAACTAGTTCACAAAATTCCCAAATTTGAACATATTGTAAAAGACACATAAAAAAACCATTTTCATGAAGACGCCTTAACCCAGATTCTTCTAGATTAAGCTCAATAAATCGCTCAATCTAGAATAGAAACTGTGTCCATTTTCAAAAAGTTTGTTTCTTGAAATTAGTTTGGTTCAAGACCCAAAATTGTCCATTTGATCTGAAATTTGACTATGTTAAACTAGAAGATGTGAAAAAGAACTTTTGTGAAGAAACCATTTGGAAATTCAAATCCTAAGAGTTGATAAAAGTCCCTAGAATCCCAAAAGGTCACAAATTCCAGCACAGTCCGAGTTTCTGTTTGCAATTGATGGAGCTGATATCTCATTTTTTAAATCTCCAAAAATATTGAGAAAAATATATATTATGGATGAATATGTCGAAAACATTTCTCAAGAAAGAAGCAACCTCAAAATCGCAATTCATTTCAGTCTACAAAAATGGCAAATGGCAAGTGTTTAGGAATCAGTTCTAAAGAACAGCCACTGCTTTCGACCAACCCATCCGCAATGGTGCTAATCTCACTAATTAGACTAACACTAATCTATTCTAAGGATAATCTAATCGTTCTAGATTATCACTAATCCATACTTAAGCTAATCTAAAACATCCTTAATTCTAATTAACCTCCTAAGAAAGTGTAATTGACCCCTAATCAAAACTTAGGAGGTTAACACATCTAAGCTAAAAACCAATCACTTCCGGCGACGGCAGTGAGGTCTTGGTCCAAGGAGGTGTCAGAACAGCTCTGGATGGCCCTGCTCAGGCCAGCAAGGCCCACGGCCTATTGTTGAGAAGCAAGCTTCTCGGCCAGACCAAGCCGAGCAGCGATGGTGGAAGCTCCTTGGAGGCGAGGTAGTGGCACCATGGAGTGGTTTGGTCTAGTGGTGGGCTGCACCGACACAACAGGGGTCCTGGTGACAGGGCAGCAGTAATGGCAAAGGAATGGCTATTTCTGGTGAAAACAGTGAGTTGAGATTGAAGAGGGAGGAGTGGTGGAAACGTTGCAGTAGCCGCATGTAGTGGTGCTGAGCTTCCGGCGAAGAGATGCAAAAATCTCACTGGTTTTTGTGGACTGCTGGGCTCTTGGTGAGGGTGGTTGAGAGGTGATTAACGGCCACACAAATGAGAAATGGAACATGAGGACAGCTTGGCTAATGTTTTTGTTGGTCTAGAAAATTTGTGACGCCAAAACAGAGCCTCCTCTGTTTTTCTGTTGCTGGCTTTGTTGGTTCAGCAGAGAGAGAGGAAGCCAAATAGGGGCCAAAACTCTTAAAGAAGAAGAAGACAAGGGATTTCACGGCTGAGAAAAGGAAAGGAAAAAGGAAACAAAAAAAAAAGGAGAGGGAGAAAGGGATGTAGTCGCACGGTGCAAGAAGGGGGGAATACGCACGGATGGTGAGAGAGGGAAGGAGAAAAAGGACCAAGGAGGGTCCCCCTCGCCCAATTTCCACAAGCTAAGGGTCCTTATTCCATGGAAGTTAAGCCCCTTCCACTTTCATGTGGCCCACCACCTCCAAGCAAACTTATCTTCTACAAACCACATTCAAATGGTGGTGGAATCCCTTGTGGTGAGCCTATATCCGAATTTTCATATTTTTCAATACCTTTTCCCTTCTTCATTTCACCATTTCATAACCTTAGTTAATAAGAATAAAGTCTTATTTAAATCCTCATAATTCCCATCTCCAAAGGTTCCTCATTAACGACCAAAATCCCCTTACATTACGCCCTTTTTTCTAATTTCATTTTGCTTGCTGTAATTTGAATTTTCCACCAAGATTTCAAATTTGTCAAAAGGTCTTGAGAGGATGCATCAATGTTCCTAGAATTAATTGTGACACAATAGAATTCTCCATTTCTAAAAACAGATTAAATTTCACAGTTAAATTCAGTCAAGCATGATTTTAACGCGACTATTGGGTAGTTTTTGGGAATTTTCGGTGCAATTGACCCGTGGTCGATTATTTTCGAGCCACAATGTACATCTTCGACTTATAAGCGACTCTCGGTTGTTGTGAAAATCTCGAGATTTTAATTACAGGCACAAGGTACCAAAACGACAAAAGGTCTAGTGGCAATTGATGAGAACTTTGCAATTAGATGGAATCACCCCTGCCTAATTACATATTTCAGTTGAGTCAACCTATTTCCAGTCTCTGATAGATTTTCAACTGTGCCGTAATGACCCTTGCAGACTAACACGGCCGAGCAGTCGATTCCTAGTCGAATTCTCAAGCCTATTGCATTAAAATCCCTTAATGACTTCCCCAACTAGTCTAGTTATCTCATAAGTGATTGGCTCAGAGAATAGCACTATAGGCATGTCGACGAAAAGCCCGATTTGTTCAATTGAAAACAGAAGTAGAAAATCAGACTGTCACATAATCAAACCTTATGAACGTGATCTAGGGGCCTTTCATTGACCTAATTGAATGATTATCATGAAAACCAATGAGTCAAAACCATGGTAGCTTTGAATTGGGGCTAAAGGGTTAAAATGGTAAAATTTGCAATTCAATGGGCAAAATTGCAAATAATTAAAATTGAAGTCAATTAGTGTCACAATTGCCCTATCTAATGAGTTACCCATACGTAAGATCACTTATCATATTTAAATTGACCTTGGATTGAAATGCTTGAGCTTAGGTTAAAAATAGATCTAAGCCTAACATTAAAATTGGACCAAGATTTATAAAATAAAACCATAATCATGAATAGGTCAATTTGAATTTTGATAATTGAAGCTTAATTGCTTGATTTTCCTATGCTTGAGAGGATATAATTCTTCAAATTGATGAATTTTTGGTGTGAATTTCCCAAAATCGATTTTAGATTTTGATTTATTTTAAGAAAATGAGTGAGAAACAATTGTCCGTCCGTAACTTATGAAGGATCGATTTTTATCCCCTAATTAGGGCTCAAAACAGCAATTCGTATTTTCATAAGTAATCACAAAATTAAATGTACAGGCAAATTTCAAATAGTCCCTAAACCAAATGTCAAAAAAAAAATTACACGTAATTATAACTAGAATAAAAGTAATTTTATTTTTGGTCAATTTAGGATCTAAAACTGACAAATTGAAAAATCAAGGTTTTTAATCGAATTTTGTGAACTTTTTGACAAAAAAAAGTCAAATTGGCATTAAAATAATGTATTTGTGCATTTTTTATTTTTTTATTTTGTTGTCAATAGTTTGACCAAAAGTCAACCATTTGACATATGGGCTTTTTCTCGAAAATGAACTAGAAATTATTTAAAAAATTCAATGCAAAATAAAGAAATGAAAAACAACACTTTTTGGCCGAGAGATGAGGTTCCATCGCAATCAAAAACCCAAATCTTGATTATTTACCTTTTAATGACACGTCAATTAAAAATCAAGTGTCAACAGTGCTTACTCAAACTCAATGCAAAAGGATAAATGACTGTCAACTCAATTAGAGTCGAATTACTGAAGTGTTATTCTGTTTAATCTGAGAAAGAGTCTTTTACGGTTTCTATGATTTTTTGTGTCTTATCCATTCTAAGTTATTCCTAGAGTCATCTTGAGTCGATTCAATCCTTTTTATTTATGTTTCGAGAAAGTGAAAAGTGGAAGATATGGTGTCTCGGAAATTGCCTAACTTGGATGGTTTTTCCAAAATGAAACTAAATAAACCCCTCTAGGGCCTCCCTGAGGGTTAGAACATATGGTTTCATTAAACTACAGAATAGCTCGTATTTTGGCTATACCAATATCGAACATCATTCTACTACGGGTTAACTTGAAATTTTAGAAAAATTAATCTCTTCTTTTGTTTTGTTTATGACCATTACTTTCTTGATCCCATGCTTGGTGCATCTGGTAGCCGACATTGCAAGAGCCCAACCACCTTATATTCGCCAAACCAATACACAAAACAAATAGGCATCGTGCGATTAAAAATTGCCTCAAGCTTATGAGGAAGGAAATAGAAAAACCCAGTTTTTGCTTCCCGTCCCAGACCTAGAGTATAGATTGAGGCACACTTAACAGCGCATGACTCAGAAAGCATTGAAACCGACATTTGCTTTGTGGTGGGAGACCAGTTTCGCATGCCGTGCAAAGAAATAGGAATCTTTTGTTGTGCAATTGGTCGTAGGTCCACGACGTGGGCTTGATTGTCAAAAATCTTATCGATGAAAAGGAGAGAACATGCTTCCTGTTAAGCATTTAGCTACTGGTTTTAGTTTTGTCCACGCATTTGCCACGAAGAAGAACCTGCTAAAGGTGTTCTATTTTAAAATGATTTCATTATTATTTTGCGGCCAATGTGAAAGTCTATTAGGGTTTCTAATTTAGGAATGGGGCCAGCGATGTGCCTTGGTCGGATGTGGAATGGTGATGGGTTGTCCTACTGATTGACTCAAGGCATGGAGTAATGCGAGCTGCGGTGGCAGCCTAGGCACAGGCCTTTGATAATCTAGTTTGAGAATGGCGGAATGGAAATTGTTAGAATACGTAGCAAATTCCGAATTTAAATTAGAAATGGATTGTCTTACTGGAATGCTTAGTGCATTAAGGATTGAGCCGGAGATTATCCAGAAGATTAAAATCCTGCAAGAATCTGACCCAGAGATTCTGAAAGTGAAAGATGCTGTATCTTTAGGGAAAAGATCAGAATTTCAAATCTCTGATGATGGAATAGTAAGATGTCAAGGACGACTTTGTGTTCCTGACAATGAAGAATTGAGGAAGGAAATTCTGTCGGAGGCACATAAGAGTAATTATAGTATCCACCCAGGTAGTACAAAGATGTACAGAAATTTGCGTCAGCAATTTTGGTGGAATGGTATCAAAGCAGATATGGCTAAGCATGTTTCTCAATGTTTGACGTGCCAGCAAGTAAAAGCGGAACATTGTAAACCCGCAGGACTTTTGAGACCATTAGACATTCCTGAATGGAAATGGGAACATATAACGATGGACTTTGTGCAAGGATTGCCAAGGACATCAAGAAGTCATGACTCAATTTGGGTTATAGTAGATCGTTTGACTAAATCCGTACATTTCTTAGCGATTCGCATGGACTACCCAATGGATAAGTACGCGGACATGTATGTAAGTCAAGTGGTACGCTTACATGGTGTTCCAGTGACCATTACTTCAGATCGAGATTCGAGGTTTACTTCAAATTTTTGGAGGAGTCTTCAAGTTGCGTTAGGGACTAAGCTTCAATTTAGTACTGCTTTTCATCCTCAGACAGATGGACAAACAGAAAGAGTAATCCAGATATTATAGGATATGTTAAGAGCTTGTGTGATTGATTTCAAAGGAAATTGGGATGAAAGATTGCATTTGGTAGAGTTTGCCTATAACAATAGCTTTCAGAAGAGTATAGGCATGGCTCCTTATGAAGCATTATATGGAAGGAGATGTAGGACTCCTGTCTGTTGGAGTGAAGTAGGTGAAAGGAGATTGACAGGACCTGAACTGGTGCAAGTTACCACTGAGGCTGTTGATATTATCAGAGAAAGACTTAGAACAACTCAGAGTAGACAGAAGGGCTACGCAGATAGACGTAGAAGGCCTTTGGAATTTAGTGTAGGAGACCATGTATTCCTTAAGGTATCTTCAATGAAAGGAATATCTCGATTCGGGATGAAGGGTAAGTTAAGCCCTAGATTTGTTGGACCTTTTGAGATACTCGAAAGGATAGGGGATGTAGCTTATCGTTTAGTACTACCTCCTAAGTTAGAAAATTTGCACGATGTGTTTCATGTATCAATGTTGAGGAAGTACCAGCCGGATTCTGGTCACATACTCGATCATGAAGCCATCAAAGTAGATGAGAAAGTTAGGTACATTGAAGAGCTTGTACAGATATTGGATCGAAAGGAGCAAATTCTTAGGACTAAGAAGATCCCATTGGTTAAGGTATTATGGCAACATCATGATGTGGAGGAAGCCACATGGGAAAGTGAGGATCAGATGAAGGAGAAGTACCCTTATTTGTTTCAAGAAGGCGCGAGTAGTGTTTGAATTTCGAGGACGAAATTCTCTAAGGAGGGGAGAGTTGTGGCATCCCAAAATTTAATGACAAGCCATAAGGTGAGTAAAAGTCTCTAATTATGTGTTAAATTTACATGGCTTATGCTTTAGCCATTAGTCTTTTTTTATTTAGGTAAATTATGCATATGATTGTGAGAATTTAGATTTGATGGATTAATAATTTATGCTTGGCCATGTACTTTATAAATTAAATTTCAATAACCAAGATGCCCTAAGACTTTAGCCAAGATGAAAATTGAAATTTAAAAATATTTATAGAAGAATTCAAAAAAAAAAGAAGGGAAAAGAGGGTCAAAATTCGATTGGGCCTTAAGCCCAAGAGTGGAACTTTAATGGGCCAAGTTGGCCGGCCCATTGAAGCCCACAAGTGGGCTGTCGACCAGCCCAAGAAGAGTGGCCGGATGGCCCAAGCCCAAGAAGCCCAAACCCAATTCAAAATCCAATAAGACAAGTGGCAAAGGGGAAGGCCATGCATTGGTTGGTTTGTAGGCAATCTCGTGATTGCTAATGATGAGTTCTAGGGGGTATAAGAAGGAGAGAGAGAAGGGTGGCCGGCCATTTGCTCGCCCAAGGAGAGAGAGAGATTTCGAGAGAGAAGAGGGAGAGGCCGAGAGAGGAAGGAGGCGGAGCCGAGGAGGAGCCACCGTGCGCCGCCGTGTTCGCCACCCTACGCCGTCGACTGACCGGTCTAGAGGCAAGTGGGAGTCCTCTAGCTTCTCTTGCATGCTTGTGTGTTGTTTGCATGTTGAATTTTTTAGTGTTAGATGAGGAAAACCGAAGCATGGATGAGTGGTGTGTGAGTAGTGTGATTGTTTTCGTTCGGATCATGTGAGTCAGAAACTTGTTTGAGCTTGCATGTGTGTTTGGAGTCCGATTTTGGCTTCTATTTCTTCATGAAGGTTGTACCTAACATCTTTTACTATAACATACTAAAATTTCGTGGAAAATGATGGAGATTTGAGGGGTTAAAGTTTTATTCTACGGAGACCCCAGATCTGTGAAGTTTTGACCGACCTCTTGCTGGATTCTTGATTGCATGTTGGTTTTTGTTGAAGATCTCACTTCGATTTCTGCATGAAAGTTGTAGGGGACACGTTAAGCTACAACATACTCAAATTTGAAGAGAAATGAACAAGTATAGCCTAGTAAATCGGCTAGATCTTGGAGACGATGATTCTGGTGATGTGTTCCGAGACACCCGAGACTTCAAGGACCTAAATGGTGACCATACTTTGGTTATTTGACCTATATCTCTTCATGAAACTTGTAAAGGATATCTTGATTCATAACATATCCAAATTTCAGAGAAAACGAAAGAGAATAGGTAGGTTAAATCTCAATATTTCGGAGACGTGTATACTGGACGATGCGGTAATGGGTCCAGAAGCTTCGTGAGGCTGAATAAAATAATCTATAAGCAATCTGACTTGGAGTTCTTCATGAAAGTTGTACGAAAATTTCTTGGCTATAACCCAGTAAAATGTCATAATTTTTGGAGGCCATATGGATATTTTAGTTGAATTTATTTGGCCATGGATTCAATTTAATTTATGTGGCATATGTGTGATAAAGTCTTGGTACATGTATTGAATTGAGATGCAAGTGTGAATTCCATGCCAAGAATGATTTGTTTGATGCCATGCCAATTGCCATGTTAAATTGGGATAAAGAAATGGTAAATGTGGATAATGGTAAATGAGGAAGTGGTTGTGGCGGAGGATGATGGCCGGAATGTGTAGAGATACATTGCCGGATTTGCCCTGGGAGATTCAGGATGCCCGGAAGGTGGGGGGCCGGAAGCCCTGTCGGGGGTTTTTGCCCGAAGGGAATGCCTCGCGATGCCAGGATTGGGGTGCGAGATGCCTTGCTAGAAGGGTAAAGGCCGGAAGCCCTGTCGGAGGTTTCTACCCGAAGGGAATGCCTCGTGATGCTAGTTGAGATGCGAGATGCCCGGAATGTGGGGGGCCGGAAGCCCGGTGGCCTGGGAGGCTGAATGCTGCGAGCCCTGTCGGAGGTCTTTGCCCGAAGGGATGATGAAAATTGATGATTTGAGAAATGGGTGATGTGGTGATCAAATTTAAAGATAAAGATGAAAATAAACTCATGGCATGATGATATGCATGATGACGATGTTATGTGATGTGATATGATGATCACCCATGGTATGATATGCATGATGATATGCATGATGATGATGATATGTGATGTGATGTGATATGATGATCACCCATGGTATGATATGCATGATGATATGCATGATGATGATGATATGTGGTGTGATGTGATATGATGATCACCCATGGTATGATATGCATGATGACGATGTTATGTGATGTGATATGATGATCACCCATGGTATGATATGCATGATGATATGCATGATGATGATGATATGTGATGTGATATGATGATCACCCATGGTATGATATGCATGATGATATGCATGATGATGATGATATGTGATGTGATATGATGATCACCCATGGTATGATATGCATGATGATATGCATGATGATGATAATGATATATGATATGGCATGATGATATGCATGATGATGATGATGATGATGATGATGATGATGATGATGATGATGATGATATGTGATATGGCATGATGATGATGATGATGATGATATGTGATATGGCATGATGATATGCATGATGATATGCATGGTGATAATGATGATGATGATATGTATGATATGATGACGCATGATTGAAATGCGCATGACTTCAAGGTAAGTAATGCTTGCAATGCATGTGTGATTTTGTATGATGCATTGAGTTGTTATTGGATCCCTTATCTGCTGAGTGGTTGTACTCACCCCTTTTGGGGATAAACATTTCAGATTAGCAAGTATGCCGCTTCCTGCCGTCGCGCAGGGTATATTTTATGAGTTACCGTCCGACGTTGAGGTAGAGTGTGAGGAGTTCAGCTGTCCTTCCGTGCCTGGACTCACCTACATACGCGTGCATTGTTTCGTCTGTTACGACATAGGCCTGGCTGGGAGCCTAGTTGTTCAGGAGTTTGTTTCTGTCCACGTTCGCCGCGATGGGGTGATGAGAGGATGATGCTGTCGCCACCGCTAGATGCACCGGACTGGGTGTGAGGCCCGAGCGTGACGAGTAAAGGCTGCGTTTTTTTTGGGAGCTAGTTAGCCGACACATGTGATGGGAGGTTGTGTACATGTGATGTAAAGGGTCGAAGTTCTTTTTGAGGTTTTAGGCAGGACATGGCAGAGTCCTAGCTTTTCCTTGTTATGTATCGACCTGAAAAAGAAGTCCCATCCTGAAAGAATATGTAAATAATGTGTCGTCGCTTGTTTATAAAACCCTGATGTTTAGCTGGTGTGTATTGGTATCATGGATTGATAGGGGGATAGATGGTGATGCTTGATTTGCTTCTGCTATGAGTCGCGCTGGGACCGCTTTTGAAAAAAAAAATGCCTGTGAATAATGACGCTTGTTCTAAGTATAAGATTAAAAAGGCTAATAAGGTGTAACATCGGTGCTTGTGGTGACAGCCGAAGGGTTCGGGGTGCTACATGCATCGCCAACCAACGTTGAAGAGATGCGCACTCCAGAACATTTGCCCACTCAAACTCAATGCAAAAGAATAAATAATTGGAAAAATGCTCCTATGGTACCATTTCTACAATTTTCAGGACACCTTTTACTTTCCGAGGCCTTCCGCTAGTAATATTATGTAGAATAGAAACAAATTTCATCAAAAAAGTTGCTGGAACGAAGAGATGCGCACTCGAGAGAAGATTTGCCCTCTCAAACTGAATCCAAAAGGGTGAATAACTGGAAAAAGATATTATTGTATCATTCCTACAATTTTCGGGACAATTTTGCTTTGCGAGACCTTCCTCTCCAAATATTTTGCAGAATGAAAACAAATTTCGTCAAAAAAAGTTGTCGGAAGGAAGAGATACCCACTGCAGCAAATTTGGCCACTCAAACTCAATGCAAAAGGACAAATGACGTTCAGCCCTGATGGTTTTAATTATTTAATGTGATGGGCCTAAGTTGGCCCGTCCATCCATGTTGGGCCTAAAAGCCCCGCCCACGAGATTAAGGCCCATGGATTAAAGAATATGATGAAGGGACACGTTTCTTTTTGGAGAGAACGTATATAAAGTGAAATAAAGAGGGAGGAACGCACCTTTTGGCATACCGTGCGTTCCTCCTCCCTCTCACCCTAAAAAACATTCCAAAAGAAAGAACAGTGCGCAAGAGGCGACACCCATCTTCCCTTGAAGACGAATTGACATCATCGGATCTAACGGGATCAAAATTTATTCCTCGATCTTTAGCATTGGTGTTTAATCTGTGGCTAACAAGGTACGCTCGATTCCGTGGTGTGCTTTAGGATCGGTGATACATGTTTTTCCCGGGCTCGTCTTCCGCATAAGTTTAGGGGTTCGATTTAGTGTCGAATCCGGTTTCAGGGAATCCGACTTTCCCTACATTGGTATCAGAGCCGTAGTTCTTATTTCCCGATCCTTTTCCATGTTTTTCCTGACCCCTTTCATGTTTATGGATGATTTGTTATTGATTTTTTCGTGAAATTAATCGGCCAACACCGATCGGGGCGAAAATCCCGACACCCCAGCACTGTTCATCCATTTTTTTGAGTTTCTATAAGATGAAATCATTTTTTGATGGCGTTGAATGGAAGGTCTCGTCGAGACGAGCGCGGCGAGTGGCGGAACGCCGCCAACGACTGCCGGACGCACCCCCATGCGCAGCCGGAACGAACCAGCATTGCACGCGCCGATTCGTAGGGGAAGGCGCGTGCGTCGCCCGCGCACGCGTGACAGACGCGTGCACGTGCGAGTGCGCGGTGCTGGCGCGTGCCGCGTAGGCGCCGGATGACGTCATCGTGACGTCATCCAGGCACACGTGAGGCACGTGCCGGGTCGGTTCATCCGACCCGGCCCAACCGGTCCGACCGGTCCGTCCGGTCCGACTTGTTCGACTGGCCCGACCTGCCGCCCGTTGACTCCGACATTGACCCGTTGACCGTTGACTTCGACTGTTGACTTCAACCGTTGACTTTGAACGTTGACCCAAAAAAAAAACAATAAATTGGGAAAAAGAATCTGTTTCTTTTTCAATTAAGTCTATGTGGGTTATAAGTAATCCATTATTTTTTATTATGCATGTGTTGCATGAATCATGGAAAATTATGTATTTTCCGTTCTGTTCATTATGGATTATAAGTGATCTATTTTTAATTCTGCATTTGTTGTAGGAACTATGATGCGTTATGCACGAATACCTACAATCCCAAGAACGGACGAAAGAAATGCAAGACTTAAAAGGCTTATGTCAGAGTTAGCTAATTATCGGTGGCATGACGGTGATTTAGTATCACATGTGGTCAGGGTTAATTAGATGATACAAGAAATCATCTGGAATGGTTATCTTAGGCCGCATTTTGAGAAGGTGCCGGCCTTGATGAACACTCTTCTACCTGAATGGCAAGCAGTGTTAGATCGCCTATGAGAGGTCAACGTGGT
The DNA here is from genome assembly GCA_014182575.1 of Eucalyptus decipiens. NCBI lineage: Eukaryota > Viridiplantae > Streptophyta > Magnoliopsida > Myrtales > Myrtaceae > Eucalyptus > Eucalyptus decipiens. Next base: position 487,398 of record CM024617.1, read on the forward strand.
CCCGGGTTATAGGAGGCTAGTAGTAGATTTTGTGAGAGAGTACTATAGGATTGAGTTTATCAAAACTTCAACCCTTAGATTGAGCGTCACATGGCGCAGAGTGAATGCACCTTGGAGGCGACATGAAAGCTCTCCAAAAGTTTTTCCATGGTTGATAAATGTGCCTTCAGATTTCTTAGATATTTTGACTGATAGATTATAATGGACATTCCCTATTTATTTCTTAGATTAGTTTGAGATGTTTTGAGTGTAAATATCTCTTTCTATGTTGATATTTTCCTCTGTATATATTACTTAGTGTAGTGGATAATTGTATTATATGAAAGCATTATTATTCTATTGGATGTCAAATATTATTTACTTTCTGTTGTTGATGACTGCTGTGGGTAGTTTATAGAAGTTTTTGTAACTTCATAGAATTTATTTTGTATAAGATAATTATATTAATAATAGTTTTAAGTTAGGATTTTTGGAGGATAATTGGAAACATAGTGACATTTTGATTATGAAACCTTACTTGAAATTGTTCATTGATATGATGGGTCTATGCAAAGTGGATGCATAAATGATAGGCATTAATTATTCGTGCATATATTTCTGATGTGTTTAGATCGATGGTCTCAGCAAATAAGAACGTAATTGCTAATATGAATGGCAACAATTGTGAAATATTGAATATGAAAATTCAATATGTGCTAGAAAAGCAAGAAGCACTAGAAGCTCTTGACCATGTTATGGAAGATCTTGAGAATGCCGTGTGCCACCTTGAGCTAGTAGAGGACCACCTAACGGCATTTGAGTCGAAAATAGACATTTGCAATGCTGGTTCTAGCTTAAAAAGGGCTTTGAGCTCTAAGTGCAAGCGTATTGATTCGTTCAATATGTGGGAATGCAAATGATCAAGTCTTTATTGCAAGAAATCAAGAGTTAACCAACACAAAAAAAAAAAAACGTCCTCAAGTGAAGAAAATGTCAAGGGTGAGGTGTTACAATTGTGACAAAAAATGTCATTATGCTCGCAACTGTTGTGAGCCGAAAAAGGTAAACACCTCTTGTACATTTGAGAACTTTGCTTATGTGTCAAGTTCTGCATTATTGGCTGAATCAAATCCTTTGTGGACTGAAGATTCAGGAGTGACAGACCATGTAGTGAAGGATAGAGAATCCTTCATGGAATTCCGATGATACCAACTGGAACTAAGTGGATCTATGTGGGAAATAACTCAAGAGTTGAAGTTAAAGGGATTGGCACCTGCCGATTGAACATGCGTGGTGGACGCACCTTGATGTTCTATATGCTTCGGAGATTCATCAAAATTTAGTGTCTGTTTTGGTGTTGGTTAAGCTTGGCTTTAGTGTGAACTTCCGTAGCGGTGTAGATTTGTATTTGGATATAAACTACTATGGTTGTGGTCATTTTCTGGATGGTTTTATTATACTAAATGTTGACTGTGGTGATGTCAATATTTATTATTCCCTTTTTCACGTCTCCCACTTCATATGATAATGATGTGAATATGTGACATGCTAGACTTGGTCATATTGGCCAACAACGTATGAATAGACTAGCCAAAGATGGCTTGTTGGGCAACATTAAAAAAGTCGATTTGCCCATATGTGAGCATTGCCTAGTAGGGAAAACGACAAGGAAACCATTTGGAAAAGGTAAAAGAGCTGAATTTCATCTGCATTTAATCCATTCTGACGTCTATGGTCCAATGAATGTGAGAAGAAGGCATGAGGCTGTTTATTTCATCACTTTTATAGATGATTATACTCGATTCGGATATGTCTATTTGATTTCTCATAAATCTGAAGCAATAAGTTGTTTCAAAAGTTTTATGAACTTGGTAGAAAATCAATTAGACAAGAAAATAAAAGCATTGAGATCCGATCGAGGTCGAGAATATTTATTTGATGAGTTCAGAAAATTATGTGATGAAAAAGGAATAGAAAGACAGTTGTCCATTCCATATACTTCTCAACAAAATGGTGTTGCGGAAAGAAGAAACAGAACCCTACTAGAAATGGTTAGGTCTATGATGGCGCATGCTAACTTACCTATCACTTTTTGGAGTGATGCGTTGTTAACTACTGCCTATATACTTAACCGAGTGCCTTCCAAATCAATTACTTCCACTCCATATGAGTTATGGACAGGTAGAAAACCGGACTTGAGTTTTCTTAAGCTATGGGGTTGTGCTGCCTATACTCATAAGTCCTCTCACAAGTTTGGGAAATTGGGTCCCAAAGGAAAGAAGAGTATTTTAATAAGATACTCCGAACACTCGAAAGGGTATGTGTTCATAGGTGAGCAGGAAAGTGGAAGTATAACTGAATTTGAATCATGAGATGTCACATTCTTAGAGGATGAATTTCCTAAGAAGGGCGAAATATGAGAAGATTACTCCCTATTTGAAACCTTGGATCAAAATAATGATATTGGTGGAGTTCGTCCAAGTGGGAGTAATATGAGAAGTGATGAATTGAATTCGACTCATTCTCAATTACAACCGCATGATGAGACGACATCATCATTATCTAATCCTAGTGGGAGCATAATGGGGAATGATGTGCACAGTATACAATCTCCCATATGGCGAACAAGTCGCCAAAGTATTCCCCGTCGATGTTTTGACATTGAAGGGGAAACTTTTATGATTGCTCCGCAAGATGAGGATGAGCCAAGAAATATTAATGATGCTCTAAATTGCCCTAGTAAGGAAAAATGGATTCATGCAATGGAAGAGGAAATAGAGTCAATGAAGTCAGACCACGTTTAGGAACTGGTTGATCTTCCAAAAGGACGCAAAGTTATTGGGAACAAGCGGGTTCTCAAAATAAAGCGTAATGCTGATGGCTCGATATAAAGGCATAAGGCTCACCTTGTGGCGAAGGGGTATAACCAACAGGAAGGAATTGATTATGAAGAAACATTTTCTCCTATAGTGAGATTTACCTTAATTCGCAATATTCTGGCAATATTGGCTAGTATGGATCTTGAGTTACATCAAATGGATGTAAAGACTGCTTTCCTCAATGGAGAATTAGAGGAAGAAATATATATGGAACAACCTGCTAGTTTCATAGTGAAAGGCCAAGAAGAAAAGGTATGTCGACTTTTGAGGTCGATATATGGCCTTAAGTAGTAGTCAAGACAATGGTATATACGTTTTTTCATAATGCCATAATGGCATATGATTTTACAATGATTGATGAGGATCATTGCGTATATATCAAAAGATCCAAGGATCAATTTGTGATCATATTATTATATGTTGATGATATACCAATTACCGGAAGTAATATGGAGTTTGTTAATACCGTCAAGAGTTGGTTTTCTTCCAACTTTGAGATGAAGGATATGGGTAAGGCTGCATACATTTTTAGAGTTAAGATTTCAAGAGATCGTTCGAAGAGATCGTTATATCTTTCGCAAGAAACATATATACATAAGGTTCTTGAACGATTTCGTATGCAAGATTGTAAACCCATAAACACTCCTATTGCAAAAGGTGAATGATTGAGCCATAGACTGTGTCCAAGGACTCTACAAGAGAAGGAACAAATGAAACATGTTCCTTATGCTAGTGCTATTAGGACCTTGATGTACGTTATGATGTGTACAAGACCTGACATATGTTTTGCAGTTGCAATGGTGAGTAGATACCAATCCAACCCAGGTCAAACACATTGGAAGGCCGTTAAGAGAATACTGAGGTATCTAAAGGGAACTGCTGATTATATGCTGAGTTATCAAGGAAAGGATCTGCAACTCTAAGGCTATTCTGATGTTGATTATGGAGGAGATTTAAATGAAAGGAAATCTACCTCTGGCTTTGTTTTCTTACTAAATAATGGCGTCATATGTTGGAGCAGTAAGAAACAAACGTTTATAGCCTTGTCCACGATGGAAGTTGAGTTCGTGGCATTATCAGCAGCAGTATAAGAAGGTGTTTAGCTTAAGCGATTTTTGGATCATTTAGGTGTTATTGGAAGTGCTGCAGATTCATTATTGGTTAACTGTGATAGCCAAGCAGTTATAGCGTACACCAAAAGATCCAAAATATCATGGCAAGACCAAACACATGATACCAAGTATAATTTTGTCAATGATATGATTGTACGAAAATATGTGAACTTACAGTACATATTACGCATAGAATGGTAGCAGATCCTATAATAAAGTCAATACCTAGAGATATGTTTTGTGGCCATATGAAATCTCTAGGATTGCATAGAGGCTGATGTACTGAATATTGTAATTTCCCTAAGTGTTCACATTTGATGAATTTGTGTTTTCATCATTAATGTTTATGAATATTTGTTTGATCTTTATGCATCTTAATGCTCAGTACATTACTTTAAGTTGAGAAAGTATGTCGGACAGATATAAGATTAGCCCGCTCACACGGGTAATCGCCTCTATTTACTGTGTGATAAATAGAGATGAGATTGTTTTTAAGCTTATTATCTAGGTGATAATCGAGAGCTCAAGCTTAAAATACATAAGTCGCCTTAACTGAGTGTTAAGATGAGGACATAATACTTACTATGTCCGAAAGTAAAATACCCCACATATTTTACTTTATCTATCTAAGATGCCAGATGTGAGTTCTGATGAATTTTGTGAATGAGTAGATACGTGAACTCAAGTTAGACATTGGGTATGTCTGAACCATCATATGCACGGTATTGAAGGTATAGACATACACTCCATGGGAAATGAGTTAATACCATAATACGTATTTCATACTACGTATGCATGAGACGACCAATAAGCATGGCAAAAGTTTGATCTCAACTTTTATGCCGTGTGAGACTCTTGAGGAAAAGAGTTCCTCAATTTTAGTGCCCTCATGACTCTTACTTATTTTCAAGATTTCTATTTAATGTTTGCTAACTTAGGATGTTGCCAATGGTCATGACTTGATTCGATCTAATGGGACATTTTTAGAAAAGCAAGCTGAACTGAAATTGAGAGTTTGAATGAAAGAGGAAGATCGAATTTGGAGAATCACATTGTAGTTTTGTATTCACTAGTTAACCAATTATGACTGTCTTTGGGATAATCATAATTATGAATACAATATATATATATATATATATATATATATATCTCATTGTTTAAAATAGATCAAGAGAGATATAAATGTGATCGATCGATCTAGGGTACTACATACTAAATCTACTCAGGATGTGATGCCTATTATGAGCAACTATATATTCCTAACAAATGTATGGCAACGAGCTCTCAAAGTATGCTGGTCGCACGGATTATTCACCGGTATGAATGTTGAAGAGAGGTAAAGAGGATCCTGTTCGGCCCACCATGTGCGAGTGGGAGATGATGGTTTTAATTATTTAATGTGATGGGCCTAAGTTGGCCGTCCGCCCATGTTGGGCCTAAAAGCCCCGCCCACAAGATTAAGGCCCATGGATGAAAGAATATGATGAAGGGACACGTTTCTTTTTTTAGGGAACATATATAAAGGGAAATAAAGAGGGAGAAACGCACCTTTTGGCATAATGTGCGTTCCTCCTCCCTCTCACCCTAAAAAACGTTCCAAAAGAAAGAACAGTGCGCAAGAGGCGACACCCATCTTCCCTTCAAGACGAATTGACATCATCGTATCTAACGGGATCATAATTTATTCCTCGATCTTCAGCATTGGTGTTTAATCTGTGGCTAACAAGGTACGCTCGATTCCGTGGTGTACTTTAGGATCGGTGATATATGTTTTTCCCAGGCTCGTCTTCCGCATAAGTTTAGGGGTTCGATTTAGTGTCGAATCTAGTTTAAGGGAATCCGACTTTCCCTACAAGCCCAATTAGGGTCCAATTACTGAAGTGTTGTTCTGTTTAATCTAAGAATGAGTCTTTTACGGTTTCTATAATTTTTTTGGGTCTTATCCGTTGTAAGTTATTCCCGAGTCATCTTGATTCGAGTCAATCTTTTTATTTATGTTTGGGGAATGTGAAAAACGGAAAATAAGGTGTCTCGGAATTTGCCTGACTTGGATGGTTGTTCCGAAAAGAAACTAAATAAACCCCTCTAGGGCGTCTGAGGGTTAGAACATATTATTAATAAAATTTATTGGTTTCATTAAACTACAGAATAGCTCGTATTTTGGCTATACCTATATCGAACATCATTCTACTATGGGTTGACTTGAAATTTTAGAAAAATTAGTCTCTTCTTTTGTTTTGTTTATGACCATTACTTTCTTGATCCCATACTTGGTGTATCGGCAGCCGACATTGCAAGAGCCCAACCACCTTATATTCGCCAAACCAATACACAAAACAAATAGGCATCGTGCGATTAAAAATTGCCTCAAGCTTATGAGGAAGGAAATAGAAAAACCCAGTTTTGCTTCCCGTCCCAGACCTAGAGTATAGATTGAGGCCCACTTAACAGCGCATGACTCAGAAAGCATTGAAGCCGACATTTGCTTTGTGGTGGGAGACCAGTTTCGCATGCAGTGCAAAGAAATAGGAATCTTTTGTTGTGCAATTGGTCGTAGGTCCACGACGTGGGCTTGATTGTCAAGAATCTTATCGATGAAAAGGAGAGAACATGCTTCCTGTTAAGCATTTAGCTACTGGTTTTAGTTTTGTCCCCGCATTTGCCACGGAGAAGAACCTGCTAAAGGTGTTCTATTTTAAAATGATTTCATTATTATTTTGCGGCCAATGTGAAAGTCTATTAGGGTTTCTAGTTTAGGAATGGGGCCAGTGATGTGCCTTGGTCGGATGTGGAATGGTGATGGGCCGTCCTACTGATTGACTCAAGGCATGGAGCAATGCGAACTGCGGTGGCAGCCTAGGCACCGGCCTTCGATAATCTGTGTGCTTCAGGCATTGGTAAGTGGGCTACCCATTCGAACCATCTTGAAACATAAATGAAGGAGTCTAACATGTGTGTGAGTAGATGAGTGGCAAACTCGTAAGGCATAAAGAAGCTAATTGGTGGGATTCTTTTGGGTGCGTCGCCAACCAACGTTGAAGAGATGCGCACTCCAGAACATTTGCCCACTCAAACTCAATGCAGAATTTGAGTGGGCAATCCCCTGACAATTCAAGCCTTAAAGGCGATGATAGCCTGTGATAAGCCCAATATTTTGTTCTTAATGGAAACGAAGCATAATCAGAATTTTGTGAATAGGATACAGCGTAAGTTACATTTCACTCACTCTTATGTGAAGGACCCTGTCGGCTTCAAGGGAGGCCTCGCTCGTTTTGGAATGACACTTTTGAAGTTTCTCTTGTTCATTTGGATGATCGGTTTGTTGATTTCATTACCCGTGATCCTCGAACTTGTCTCTACGCATATCACTTGCTTGCATGCTCCCCCATCATATCACCTCCGTCAAGATTTCGGGATACTATCGAATTATCCATGCTGCCAATCATTTACCTTGGATCTGTCTTGGTGACTTTAATGATTTCCTTTCTCCCGGGAGAAGATGGGTAAGAGACCTGCATCCACTTCAAGAATGACCTCTTTTCGGAATCTAATTAATGATTGTGCCCTTCTAGAACTATATACAAGAAAATTTGTGAATTCCTGGTCCAATCACCGTGAAGGGGATGATCTTGTAAAGGAGAAGTTAGATCGGGCGTTTTGCTCTGGATTGGGCGACGTCTTTCCCTTCTGCAGAAGTATATGCTTTACCTCCGTTGGCTCGGATCACGCCCTTTCTTTGTTGCAAGCGCGTCCCCCATCGTCGGACGTACAAAGATGTTTCACTACGAAGCTTTTCTGGAATCTAGATCATGAGTGTCACGACATAGTTTCAAAGACATGGGACAATAGTAGTACCTCATTGCTTCCGAATTACTGGCGGTTGCTCTCCGATTAACTAGCGGAGCGAGAAAAAGGTTCAGCAAGTCACCGGCGTATCTCTCATTTGCATTATCAAGCGCAATCAATCATTAATCGACCATTCTATCAAAGAGGGGATAAAGAGCAAGCTCATGCAATCCGATGTGAAATTCATCAATTATGGACTCGAGAGGAACAATGCAGGCTATGCGTTCTCGTATTAATTGGTTGAAATGGGGAGACCATAATTCAAAGTTTTTTCATGCTACTACTATGCAACGACGACAGCGAAATCGAATTACTATGCTTCTAGATACTAATCATCGGTGGATTCGAGAACCGGATCAGCTTAAAGAACTTACTCGGGTTTCTTCTCTCGGCTATATCGACCAGGCAATCGGGATTTTCAACCTTTTCTACAACAATGTCCGTCGGTGGTAACTCCGAAATAAATAATCATTTGATGAGAAAGATCACGAAGAGGAAATTTACCAAGCAACTGTCAATTGGGAGCTTCAAAGTCTCCCGGTCCCGATGGCCTTCTGGACTCTTCTATCGGCATCACCGGAATGTTATAAAATCATCGGTTATTCAAACGGTTCAAGATTTTTTTGATACAGGAAGTATGCCTACCAGACTTAATAGAACGATTATAGCCCTAATCCCTAAAGTTCAGCATCCAGAAAGCATTGAACAATACCGGCCTATTAGTCTTTGTAACTTTGCTTACAAGATCATTTCCAAGATAATGGCCAATCGACTTAAACCATGGTTATCCTCTTTGATATCAAATGAGCAAGCAGCATTTATTAGCAACCGTCAGATTCAGGACAACATTATGGTGGTGCAAGAAGTCATGCATCAATTTCGAGTAAGAGCATGCAAGAAACGTTTTAATCTTATGCTAAAAACGAGATATGCGAGAAGGCCTATGATCGGGTTGAATGGGATTTTTTGGCAGCCTATTTGAATCATTTGGGCTTTCACTCTAAGTGGGTCTCTCAGGTCATGGCTTGTGTCACTACAGTTTCCTTCAGTATTAGATTTAACGGTGAACATCTTCCTTATTTTAAGCCCACTAGAGGACTTGCGCCAAGGTGATCCCCTCTCTCCATACCTCTTCATTTTAATAGCCAATGCCCTATCTCGCATCTATTACTCAAGCCGTGTCTATAGGTCATCTTAAGGGGTTCAATTCAATAGAGATTTGTCCTATCTTATCGCACCTATTTTTCGCTGATGATTCCGTATTTTCCTCGAGCCACCCTTTCTGAAAGTCAAAATCTTGCTAACCTCCTAAACCAATATTGTTTCGCCACAGGCCAGCTCATAAATCGGAATAAATCTGGTGTGTTCTTTAGTAAATATTGTCCTAACTCTCTACAACAGAACATAGCACAAGAACTCAGGGTACCTATTCTCAGTAAGTATGGAAAATACCTGGGCATTCCTTCGGATTGGGGCCGATCCAAGAAGGAAATGTTCTCGGATCTGGCAAGAGTAAATGCTAGATTAGCGGGTTGGCGAGAACAATTTTTATCGAAAAGTGGCAAGGAAATCTTACGAAATCAGTGATACGGAGCCTTACCGCAATATGCCATGTCCATCTTCAAGCTTCCGTTGTCTCTCTGCAGATTAATAGAAAAGAAGATCTCAGCTTTTTGGTGGAGTAAGCATAATAGTAATACAGGCATTCACTGGAAAAACTGGTCCGAATTAAAGCTTTCCAAAGCTTCAGGGGGGATGGGTTTTCGTGATTTAATTACCTTTAACAAATCTATGCTTGGAAAGCAAGCTTGGAGGCTTTTTCAACAACCTCAAGCTATCTGGAGTCGGCTCTTTAAAGGTTTATACTTTAGATACTCCTCCTTCCAAACTGCTACTTCAGGACATCGTCCTTCCTGGGGGTGGCAGAGTTTATTGAAAGGTAGAGATGTGATTACTCCTAAATTGCGTTGGTTAGTCGGGGATGGGTCGCAGATTCATATTAGAACAGATCATTGGTTACCACAAGGTCAGATAGGAGGCTTACCTGCGAGGGCGAACCGAACGTTCGTTGCCGATCTCATTGATTCTCAACGTTCGAATGGAAGTCTTCCTCGTTACTTCATTCTTCGATGACCAGGTTAGTAATGCCATTCTCAACACTCCTATCAATCCGTCTCTTCACCACGATCACCTGGTTTGGACAGAGACATCTTAAGTACCTACTCGGTGAAGAGTTGTCATCATTATCTTTCTGCACAATCTCAGCACATAATTAATACCCCATCATCCTCTTATACCAACCCGCCTATGTTATGGAAAAAAATTTGGAATATGCATACAGTGCCCAAGCTTAAAGTTTTTCTATGGTTAGCTTGTAAAAATGCATTAGCCACCAAACAGAACCTTTACCAGCGACATATCATCCAACACCCCTTCTGTACTCTCTGCCATAACTCTACACCAGAAACAATAGAGCATCTGTTTTTCTTTTGCCCTTGGACTCATGACATATGGAACCATGAAGATATCAGAGTCAGTATATGTCCTACCTCAGTACGCAGACTTGATGCTTGGCTTGTAGAATATATTTCTAACCCTCGACCGTCTCTGGATTTCGAAGTGATTGTTCATCTTCTGTGGGAAATTTGGAAACATCGAAACAACGCTGTCTTTCGCCACTCTCCGTTGGATTCTCTTCTTGTCGTCAATGAAGCCCTCTCCCAACGCCTCATCTTCAAGGTCATCCAACCCTCGCCAAAGAAGATTCAAAATGGTCAGATCAGTCTAGGGCACGGATGGACCCCCCCAGCGGAAGGCTTTATTAAATGCAATATTGATGGGGCTTTTCGCCCAGCATCTGAGCAAGGATCCATAGCTTGCATTTACAGAGACAGTAGAGGAATTTTGACGGACGTGCTTACCCGATCTGTGCCTGCTCAGTCGCCATTCCAAGCCGAGATCTATGCTCTTATGTCTGCTCTTCAACGGATCATCCAGAAGGGTCTCCATCTTCAGCCAGTCGTGATTGAATCTGATTGCTTGCAGTTGGTGGAGATCGTTCGGACGAAACAGCAGCCGCCATGGAAGGAGAGTCATCTGTTCGCGATTCTGGGAGATCTTCTTCCGCAGTGCCCTCACCTTTCGCTTCGACATATTCCACGAACGGCAAACCTAGCAGCTGATTGGGCTGCAAAAGCCCATCGGGATCAAGGCCCATCAACAAACGGCTTTTCTTTCCTCCGCCTTCCTTTCTTAATGTTCTTTCTTCGGATGCTTCCACTTGTATTAATCTCTAATATAATATAAGTTCTCTTTCGACCAAAAAAAAAAAAAACTCAATGCAGAAGAATAAATAATTGGAAAAACGCTCCTATGGTACCATTCCTACAATTTTCAGGACACCTTTTACTTTCCGAGGCCTTCCGCTGGTAATATTTTGTAGAATAGAAACAAATTTCATCAACAAAAGTTGTTGGAACGAAGAGATGCGCACTCCAGAAGATTTGCCCTCTCAAACTGAATCCAAAAGGGTGAATAACTGGAAAAAAGATATTATTGTATCATTCCTACAATTTTCGGGACAATTTTTGCTTTGCGAGACCTTCCTCTCCAAATATTATGCAGAATGAAAACAAATTTCGTCAAAAAAAAGTTGTCGGAAGGAAGAGATACGCACTGCAGCAAATTTGGCCACTCAAACTCAATGCAAGAGGACAAATGACGTTCAGCTCAATCAGGGTCCAATTACTGAAGTGTTGTTCTGTTTAATCTAAGAGTGAGTCTTTTACGGTTTCTATAATTTTTTTGGGTCTTATCCGTTGTAAGTTATTCCCAGAGTCATCTTGATTCGAGTCAATCTTTTTTATTTATGTTTGGGGAATGTGAAAAACGGAAAATAAGGTGTCTCGGAATTTGCCTGACTTGGATGGATGTTCCGAAAAGAAACTAAATAAACCCCTCTAGGGCGTCTGAGGGTTAGAACATATTATTAATAAAACTGATCGGTTTCATTAAACTACAGAATAGGTCGTATTTTGGCTATACCTATATCGAACATCATTCTCCTATGGGTTGACTTGAAATTTTAGAAAAATTAGTCTCTTCTTTTGTTTTGTTTATGACCATTACTTTCTTGATCCCATACTTGATGTATCTGGCAGCCGACATTGCATGAGCCCAACCACCTTATATTCGCCAAACCACTACACAAAACAAATAGGCAACGTGCCATTATCCCTTTTTAAAAATTGCCTCAAGCTTACGAGGATGGAAATAGAAAAACCCAGTTTTGCTTTTCGTCCCAGACCTAGAGTGTAGATTGAGGCCCACTTAACAGCGCGACTCAGAAAGCATTGAAGACGACATTTGCTTTGTAGTGGGAGACCAGTTTCGCATGCAGTCCAAATAACTAGGAATCTTTTGTTGTGCAATTGGTCGTAGGCCACGACTTGGGCTTGATTGTCAAGAATCTTATAGATGAAAAAGAGAGCACATGCTTCCTGTTAAGCATTTAGCTACTGGTTTTAGTTTTGTCCCCGCATTTGCCCCGAAGAAGAACCGGCTAAAAGTGTTCTATTTTAAAATGATTTCATTATTATTTTGCGGCCAATGTGAAAGTCTATTAGTGTTTGTATTTTAGGAATGAGGCCAGCGATGTGCCTTGGTCGGATGTGGAATGGTGATGGGCCGTCCTACTGATTGACTCAAGGCATGGAGCAATGCGAATTGCGGTGGCGGCCCAAGCACCGGCCTTTGGTAAGTCCATGAAAACATTGCCATTGCGATTGTGGAATTCAGCACACACCATTCGACGTGCCTCGATATCTATGTGCTCCCGGCATTGGTTAGTGAGCAATGCGAATTGCGGTGGCGGCCCAAGCACCGGCCTTTGGTAAGTCCATGAAAACATTGCCATTGCGATTGTGGAATTCAGCACACACCATTCGACGTGCCTCGATATCTATGTGCTCCCGGCATTGGTTAGTGGGCTACCCATTCGACCCATCTTGAAACATAGATCAAGGAGTCTAACATGTGTGTGAGTAGATGAGTGGCAAACTCGAGAGGCATAAGGAAGCTAATTGGTGGGATCCCTTTTGGGTGCATCGCCAACCAACGTTGAAGAGATGCGCACTCCAGAACATTTGCCCACTCAAACTCAATGCAAAAGGACAAATAATTGGAAAAACACTCCTATGGTATCGTTCTTACAATTTTCGGGACACTTTTTACTTTCCGAGGCCTTCCTCTGGAAATATTATGCAGAGTAGAAACAAATTTCGTCAAAAAACGTTGCTGGAACGAAGAGATGCGCACTCCAGAAGATTTGCCCTCTCAAACTGAATCCAAAAGGGTGAATAACTGGAAAAAAAGAAGCTATTATTGTATCATTCCTACAATTTTCGGGACAATTTCTGCTTTGGGAGACCTTCCTCTCCAAATATTATGCAGAATAAAAACAAATTTCATCAAAAAAAGTTGTCGGAAGGAAGAGATGCGTACTGCAGCAAATTTGCTCACTCAAACTGAATGCAAAAGGACAAATTACGGTTAGCTCAATTAGGGTCCAATTACTGAAGTGTTGTTATGTTTAATCTAAGAATGAGTCTTTTACGGTTTCTATGATTTTTTTGGGTCTTATCCATTGTAAGTTATTCCCAGAGTCATCTTGATTCGAGTCAATCTTTTTTATTTATGTTTGGGGAATGTGAAAAACGGAAAATAAGGTGTCTCGGAATTTGCCTGACTTTGATGGATCTTCCGAAAAGAAACAAAATAAACCCCTCTAGGCCCTCCTTGAGGGTTAGAACATATTATTAATAAAATTGATTGGTTTCGTTAAACTACAGAATAGCTCGTATTTTGGCTATACCTATATCGAACATCATTCTACTATGGGTTGACTTGAAATTTTAGAAAAATTAGTCTCTTCTTTTGTTTTGTTTATGACCATTACTTTCTTGATCCCATACTTGGTGTATCTGGCAGCCGACATTGCATGAGCCCAACCACCTTATATTCGCCAAACCACTACACAAAACAAATAGGCAACGTGCCATTATCCCTTTTTAAAAATTGCCTCAAGCTTACGAGGAAGGAAATAGAAAAACCCAGTTTTGCTTCCCGTCCCAGACCTAGAGTGAAGATTGAGGCCCACTTAACAGCGCGACTCAGAAAGCATTGAAGACGACATTTGCTTTGTAGTGGGAGACCAGTTTCGCATGCAGTCCAAATAAATAGGAATCTTTTGTGGTGCAATTGGTCGTAGGTCCACGACTTGGGCTTGATTGTCAAGAATCTTATAGATGAAAAAGAGAGCACATGCTTCCTGTTAAGCATTTAACTACTGGTTTTAGTTTTGTCCCCGCATTTGCCACGAAGAAGAACCGGCTAAAAGTGTTCTATTTTAAAATGATTTCATTATTATTTTGCGGGCAATGGGAAAGTGTATTGGGGATTCTAGTTTAGGAATGGGGCCGGCAATGTGCCTTAGTCGAATGTGGAATGGTGATGGGCCATCCTACTGATTGACTCAAGGCATGGAGTAATGCGAAATTGCGGTGGTGGCCCAAGCACCGGCCTTTGATATGTCCATGAAAACATTGCCATTGCGATTGTGGAACTCAGCACACACCATTTGGCGTGCCTCGGCATCTGCGTCCTCCCGGCATTGGTTAGTGGGCCACCCATTCGACCCCTCTTGAAACACAAACCAAGGAGTTTGACATGTGTGCGAGTAGATGGGTGGCAAAGTTGTAAGATGTAAGGAAGTTGATTGGTGGGATCTCTTTTGGGTGCATCACCAACCAACCTTGATCTGCTAAAAAGGGTTCGAGTGAGAGCAGGACCAAAAAGATGGTGAACTATGCCTGAACAAGGCGAAGCCAGAGGAAACTCTAGTGGAGGCCCACAGTGATACTAACGTGCAAATTATTTGTTTGACTTGGGAATAGGGGTGAAAGACTTATTGATCTTTCTAGTAGTTGGTTCCCTCTAATGTTTCCCATGGGATAGCTGGAGCTCAAGAATGAATTCTATCGAGTAAAGCCAATGACTAGAGGCATTAAGGGCGTATGGCCCTTGACCAATTTTCAGACTTTGAATAGGTAGGATGGTGAAGCTACTTTATTGAGCTTCACCATGGAATCGAGAACTCCAAGTGGGCTATTTTTTATGAGTAGAACTAGCAATGAAGGATGAATCGGGAGTGAAGTTACAATGCCTAACTGCCTGCTAACCTAGAATCCACAAATGGTGTTGGTGGATTAAGAAAGCAAGACGGTGGTCATGGAAGTCAAAATCCGCTAAGGAGGGTGTAACAACTCGTTGAATTAACTAACCCCAAAAATGGATGGCGTTGAAGTGCAGACTATACTCGGCCGTTAAAGCTAAGTGCCAGGCTTTAATGAGTAAGAGGGCCCGGTGGTCGTTGCAAAACTTGAGGCATGAGCCCGATGGAGCGACCGTTGGTGTATATCTTGGTGGTAGTAACAAATATTCAAATGAGAACTTTTAAAACCTTAAAGGAGCCTAGTTCCATGTGAATGAAACTTGTACATGGGTTAGTTAATCCTAAGAGATAGGGGAAACCCTTCTAATAGTGCTTCGTGCACAAGCTTCATAAGAAAATCGGGTTAAAAATCTTGAATCAAGATGTGGCAGTTAACGACAATGTTAGAAAGTCCAAAGGTGTTGGCAAGGGTCTCGAAAGAGTTATCTTTTACGTTTAATAGGTTGCCAACCTTGGAAATGGCTTAGTCATAGGTAGGGTCTAGCGGCTGGAAGAGCACCGCATGTCATGTAGTGTTCGATGCACCCCCACTGGCCCTTGAAATTTAGAGGACCAAGTGTCGTCCAAGCCCAATCATACTCATAACCACATTAAAGCCCCGTTTGGTTCGACTTTCCCAAGGGGTTTTGGGCCCCCAAAGCCCCTTGGAGAAAATATTTTGCGTTTGACAAATATTTTTGAAAGCTCATTTGCTAAATATCAGCATTCCCAATGCTAAAAGCTCAATGCTAGGGAGAACCTACTTTGAGCATTGGCATTTTGGAAATGCAATTTCACTGTTCACCGCATCACTGTTCATCTTCTTCTTCCCCGCCTAAGAGTCAGGCTTCTTTGACAGCCGCCACCACCGCTTGAGGGTCACATGTCCCCGGTGACCACCGCCTAGGGTGGCGCATCTCACGACCCAGGTAGCGTTGCCTAGTGCGCACGAACCAGGTGACGCCGCCTGGGTCCACGCGACCTCAGGCTGCTAGATTTGACGGTCCAAAGGCCAGATCTGGCCATCCAGCAACCAGATATGGCGATCCAACGGCCAAATTTGGCCTCTACAACCTTAGACGACGGCATCACCTAAGGTCGCACCCCCAGGCAACCAAATCTGGCCGCCGGATTTGATTTTCAAATTAAAGAAAAAAAATAGCAAAAGCCCATTACAAATGTGAGTTTTGTCAAACGGTATTTATGCTAATGTTACATTTCAATGCTATTTGAGATTATAATTTATCAAACGGTGTAACATTTTGAAAAATTCCTTTATCACAAATGTATTTGCATTCTCCTAAGTGTATTTCCCCAAAGCCAAACCAAACGGGCGCTAAGTGTCTAAGGTGAACAACTTCTAGTCGATGGAATGATGTAGGCAAGGGAAGTCGGCAAAATATAACTTTAACCTTGAGAAAAGAATTGACTTTGAGGATTGGGAACGGAAATCCCAATCTCGAACCCGTTAGCTATTGGTGGACTAATCAAGCTGCTCTCATGGTGAGAGCGGAGCACCTCGTGCTAGCCAAGGGATGGGTTAGGAGCGGCTCCTTTGGACGCCTTCCTCGGGCGTCAAACAAAAAATTCAATTGGGGTCAAATTACTAAATGCCGTTCAGTTTTATCTAGCTGTGAGCTTTTACGGTTTCTATGATTTTGTTGGGTCTTATCCATTGTAAATTATTCCAAGAGTCATCTTTAGTCTTAAGTCATTTTTTTTATTAATGTTTTATTTAGGGAATGTGAAAAATGAAAAATAATGTGTCTTGGAATTTACTTAACTTGGATGGTTGTTAATGAAACTATATAAATTATTCTAGGGCTTCCTTCGTTGAGGTTTCTAACGTGTTATTAATGAAATTTATCAGTTTCATTAAACTGCAGAAAAGCTCCTATTTTGGCTATGCCTATATCGAACATGGGCCGACCACGGGTAAACTTTAAATTTTAGAAAGATTAGTCTCTTCTTTTGTTTTATTTATGCCCGTTACTTTCTTGACCCCATGTTTTGTCTATCCGGTTGCCGACATTTTACGTGCCCGACCACTTTACATTCGCCAAACTACTACACGAAAAAAAAAATCGGCAATATGTCATTACCCTTTTAAAAAATTGCCTCAAGCTTATGGGGAAGGAAATAGAAAAAACCCCAGTTGTGCTTCCTGTCCTGGATCTAGACTGAAGATTGAGGCCCACTTTACACCGCATGGCTCAGAAAGCATTAAAGACGACATTTGCTTCGGTGTGAGAGGCCAGTTTCGCATGCAGTCCAAAGCAATAGGAATCTCTTGTTGTGCAATTCGTCGTTGGTCCTCGACGTGGGCTTGATTGTCAATAATCTTGTAAATGAAAAAAGAGAGAACATGCTTCCAGTTAAGCACATGAAAAAAGAGAGCACATGCAGGGACAAAACTAAAACTAGTGGGTAAATGCTTTCTTTTTTCTTTCTTTTGTTTAAAAAGCAGCATTTAGCTACTGGTTTTAGTTTTGTCCCTGCATTTGCCGCGAAGAAGAACCTGCTAAGAGTGTTCCAATTTAAATAATTACATTATTATTTTGCAGCCAATGTGAAAATGTATTGGGGTGTCTAGTTTAGGAAATGGGTATGGGAATAGTGTGTTTAGTTGGCTCATCACTTCCCACACCTGGGAAATTCGTTTTCGGGCTTTTGACAATAGAGCTATTTCAGTTTTCCATATTTGCATCACGTTGACGATAATTGAGAACCAAACAATGTCCGCCTAACAAATTGTAAAAGTAAGTGTTCTAAGAATTATCATATATGCATCACATTGAAGAGAGATGACACTCAAACAGATTCAGCTGTTTGGACATAGGAGGACTTGCTTTCCATCTGGAAATGATGGCTTTATGACCAGTGACATTTTGTCAATACTCAACACATGGAACAAATTACGGAAAGGTCTACGTTGAATCTCTTATTATGTCATCTGGCATTGGATGAGATGAGCAATAAATAAACGATAACAACATGCATTTCCCAGTTTCTGAAAATGTTTTGCTATGATCCTCATGCATGCATGTGCTTTCTAATACTGAAGCGTCCTCACTAGTAATTATTGGCGAAGTCACCTAGCTGGCTGATGCGATTCTCTTGACATGGACTCGTTAACCCTCTGAATGGGATGCTTTTCCCAGTAGATGCCATTTAATGACGTGTCCTCGATCCCCAGAAATTAATAAACAACCCGCTGTTTTAATTTCATTATCTTCGTCAAATGATATGAACATGTCAGTGCTTCGGGAGCTCATGGAGCGTCACGAGTTAACTTTGATTGTCTCTCGCTTTTGCACCGCTGTCTGTAAGTTCTGTTCAAAGATCTCTCTCCCCCCCACAAGTAGACATGTGCATTTGCATTCTACTGAATGTTATATTAGAAGGGTTTTTCAACTTTTCTAATAGAACTGATCATTAGATTAAATTTGAAAATATTGAATATGTAACTTCGTATTGCACCGAACAAAAAAAAAAAAAATAACAATCATGTTGCGAAAATAAAGTTTTGCAAGAAATGACGATATGCACATTAAAAACTTCACGCGTGAAAATGAAATTCGTGTGAATCAATATATTTCGGAAACTCATGGGATTGTGGGAGTGTGGCTTTCTACACTTGTTTTATGTGCATAATCCATCAAAAAACGAATATTCCATCCAGTTTCTATAACATTAGACGATGTTTCACTTCTGAAACAAATCGAATTTATTAGGAAGAGATTTCGAAATTTCCCTATCAATATTTAAGTGGCTCACATGGACAACACCTGTCGCCAACCCGAAATTCCCAGCTTCTAGTATTACCCACCACAAACACCTGCATGGCTCGATCCCAATCGTCACTATCCTCGTTGTCGCAAATGCCGACATGGATTAAAGCTAAGTAGCACTAACATCGACACGTAATACGCAATATGACATGATACAACATGGAAACACTTCATTCCTTAAAAAATAGAGAATTCTAATACATTGGGATATATTGTACATTAAATGTGTGTGTATATATATAATAAATTATAATTTTATGATTATTTCAATCAAATTAATTTGATTCAAATCCACACATAAACAAATAAATAATAATAATAATAATAATAAAAGAGTCTAGAATGAATTTGTACTAAAAACATTAATCCACTATTTGTTAGTATCATTCATTATTTCAAATTGACAAATTCAACTACATTCCCTTCCAATTATGACAAAACTTGGAAATTAATTATTAAAAAAAAAAAACAAGCAATCCACATTTCACCATTAAATTTAATATTTAACAATTAGTTGGAAAAAAATCTACATTTTACCATCAAACATAACAATAAGTCATTCATCTACATTATGCACTCCCTTTTCTTCTTTGTCCCTTCTCATTTTTTTGATAGATTTACATTTTGACCCCTAATTTATTGAAAGTATTTAAAATTGACTCCGTGCGTGTCTAAATGACATATCGAGATGCTGGACTCACATGCCGCTAGCGTATTTGGAGCATTGACCATGTGTTGGATGTCCAACACTTGCTAATCGTGTGTCAGTATAACACCAACACGGAGGCTCCTAGAGAGTATCCATACTTCCTAGAGTCAAATTGCTCATAGGCATCGCCGTTCTCTTGCTCTACTGCATCCTTTACATGCTCCTGAAACGGCGTGGAAAAGAGAAACATCCATCTTCAACATCCGATGCCTAGCCCAGCTCCAACAACGTCGTCATTGGCAAATCCACCAGAGAGGCCGGCTAAGAAGACGCCACAACCTCAGGCTCGGGCAGTTGAGGCACCCGATCCTTCTTGTGGTACTGGGCCAATGCTGCCATGTACTTGTCCATCGTGTGCATCCGACGGAGGCTTGTATCATGGGAAGTGCAGATGCCCATGGTGTAGCTTCAGAAAAAAAGTTGGGGTTCACATACAATACCCTTCATAGAAATAAATTGGGCACAACTAGAAGAATGCAAAGTACACTATAGTTCTTAATTTCTTTTCTGAAGATGGATAACAGATTGTTGATTAATTCATTTCTTTCCATGCGTTGTAAAATTGTCAACTCTCCGATTCATGCAATTGGGAGAAAAAAAGAAAAAGAAAAAAGGAAACGCGTGGAACGAAAGAGAGCACGATTTCGCATTGTATATAATAATTGAGTTCCCGTCTTCAAAACAAAAAGAACCACTAGGAATTAATTAACCTACGGTCGTCAAGCTCGGCCCTACTGTTGTTAATTCTTAAGTGTCATCTCCAATCGTCGCAGACTTGAGTGACTGTGATTAGACGATGTGGTGGAGATAGATGAACTGCCGTAGGATTAATGCATTGCCAACTAACACCAGGCATTGAAAGCAACATCAAAAAGAAAGGAGCACTATATCCCAACTCTTTTCCTTCAATGACTCTTGTCCAAATGCCATATTGTTGGAGCAATAGCAAGTATATCAAAATCAATAATGAATATATTCTATATCTTTCATCATTAAATGGATGATCCTCACAAGGGAATCTACACATTTAAGACACTTAGTTTTGGACTCAGTTGCATTCAAAAACTATTATCTTATTCATAGAAGATTGATTGGATAGTAATTGTTTTGTGCTAAATATACATATATCAACTATTTAACGCCAGACTTCTACATCATGAACACCATCTACTGTTCACTTTGACAAACAATTATTTCCATTGTCTCCATGTCAAAGGGCAGGCATTCTCTGCTGCAACAGCTCCAAAATATTTCTCCTTAGTTATACTTTCTCTATGAATATGCTATTCAAGATCGCATACACTTAATTTGGGATATGTCATCACATTGTAATTTGAGTAAAACGCCTATTCCTACCATATGCTACATGAAGAACAATGATTATGAGCATGAACCAACAGTCATGTTTAGAAAGGGGAAAATTGTTCAAAAAGTTCTAAATTTATTGTGTGAGAATCAATTCAATCATAAAGCTTTCAAGTTAATAATCTAGTCCTAAATCTTTTAACAATTTGTCAACTTAGTTTTTCTTACCAATTCTATCTAGAAATCCATAACGTGGATACTGACAATCCTATGTAGCACAACTAGCATTGATGTGGATAATTTTTTGTAATTTTTTGATTTTTTTAAATGTTTAATTATTATTTCTTTTTTTTTTCCTTTTCTTTTTACTATCTTTCTTCATTGAAGGTCATTGGTCACAAGCGAGGGCCATGATAACCCACTCCTTATACAAATTTGGCAAGGCGACAGTCATCACAACCCTCACTAGTTTTGTGTGAGCTAGTTATGGCCACGATGACCTTGCCTCTGTGCGAGGCGAGGGCTGTTGTGCCCCTTGCCATGCATAGATTTGGCTTGACAAGGGCCGCAAAATCCTCACTAGCTGGCATAAACCTAGCAAGGGTTGCAATAGCCTTTGCCTCGCTAGATTTGTGCTAGATAAGGGTCATGGCCTGGTGGCCAATGAGGGTCATGCTGGCCTTTGCCAGGCCTCAGAGACCCCTACCGGACCCTTGGGGAAGAAGATCAGTAAAAATAAGAAAATAAAAAAAATAATTTTAAAAATTGCAAAATTTGGTCATGTCGTACCGCAGTTTGTGCCACACAGGGTAGCTGTCATTCACGTTATTAATTTGCAGCTTAAAAGGAATAAATTGACAAATCATCAAAAAATTTATAGCTAAATTTGTCAAATTAAAAGATTTATGACTGAATTGGCCACTATAAAATAGATTTATCATTGAATTGGTCATCATAAAATATGTTTGGGACTTTTTGGACTTTATCCCATTCAAAAAGAATTGTGGAGTTAAAAAATGCTTCGCATTTCTAGCAAATTCCTTGTCAAGACTCAAGAATAGAAGCGTCCAAACTTAAATGTTTCGTGTCCCCAGTCGAAGCACCGTCCGGGGTTGGATGTCTTCATTGATCGTTTGTGTCTGTAAACAATATCATCAATATGAAATCATGATTGTACGGTACATGATATAAAATTTCCCAACTCTCTGTCCTGTCGTCCGCAACAATCACTTCTTGCCCACATCCTCATTTTAAATTAAAAATTGTTGACGAGTTGGCCAAAACAAACTGTAGAGGGCCATTATAACGAGAGGCCACCTGATGAATATTCGCATTTCTTTGCAAGGCTGTTTCAGTAGCAATAGCATCGCTCACCCGTTTGCTCAGTTATTCTTGGTAAGGTTTGTGCAAGCACCTCCTTCGACTCTTCCAGTCAATCATATCTCGCTGAATTCCGTTTTCAATCATCTCGATCTGGCGCTAGGATCTATAATCTTGTTGATCTATCGTGATGAAAAACTGTCTTTTATAATAAGGTTCCATCTTTTGGAAGAATTATCACCTTTTTGTACGAACTGATGCTTAGAAATGTCTTTCTGAACTTACATCTTGTGTTGAACTACACAGAGCTTTCTTGATGGAGAACAATTGTCCAGGAAATTGTGCGGGTTTCCCGTACTTCCCTCCTCCATCGGCATTGGTCACTCCTATTTCGGCATCGGCCAACAACACTCCATGGTGGAAAGATGGCAAGTGGGTTATCCTCGTCATAGCCTCTGTCGGTGCCATACTCAAAGTTCTCCATACCATCTATCGTCAAGCTCGTAAAGACAAAACCGCCGCTGCGAAGGAAAGATCGAAGTCTACAATTAAGATTCGACACAGCATCGATCCGCCGTCAGAGACCGGCTCCAAAGCATAATAATTTGGGAGCTTCTATGCATGTTTGTGTGTGAAACTTGAATGTTGCACAGTGACAGATCGTCCACTGTACTACAGAACAATGGAGATTCAATGTAATGAATAACTTTTGTGTCGGAGGGTTTATTGAATTCCTTCTTATAATTTATGGAAAGTTCCATGGTTCATCAAGAAATGGATCCTCACATCATAATGAATCATAACTCTGCATCTTTTCTATCTCCTATACAAAATATTGAGATACACAAAATTTGGAAAGTTTTACGATTAGTGGATGAGATTTATTTCTTTCTTTATCTGACGATCATCGGGGAATTGAGATTAGTTTAAGAGGATTCTCAGAAACATCCTTATAACCGAGTAACCAAAAATAAAAATGAAAATAACCAAAACAACTTCATATCTCCAACTCACATTTGAAAAACAACATCAATGATTTCGGAAAAAGTACCAAAAAAATTATAACTATATTGGTATCACTCGTTTGTTGATGCTGTCCATGGACGAATTATATGAAATGACTTGCAATTCAACTTCCAATGATACTTATGAGCATATCAACCTCCAAAGACTTTAAGTTGATGGTAGATCAACCTTGGTCCTTCCAAGTTCTCATGAACTTACTCTCGCGCATACTAAATTGTTCCTCATTGCATCAAACTGGATTTTAATAATTCCACAAAATCTATTAGGATTAGTTCATCAACTTATTTACCCTCCCTCCAAGTTACATACTTAGCCATAACAGATGTAAATATTAGGATTGTAATTTAATTAAAGAGCTGTTAATCAATCAATGAACATTAGTGCCTCAATTTTATCTTCTTGATATCTTTACATTTTAATACTCTTTTACATGATTGACCACGATTACGTTCAATCTTCATATCTTTAATTTTCAAGCCAATTCGTGTTTAATATAGGACCTTTCACATCCTTTGTCAATTTCCATATCGATCACACTTTGAAAGGTGCTTTGTCAACACTCTTTGACGAAATAGGATTACAAGTAATTGTAAGGTTACAATATTCGGTCTATTCATTTCCATTATATTTTGAATACTTAAATAGATTTGTTATTTACTATTGGAGCAATATAGCAGATGTAGGTCAATTTCTTTTGAATTTTTATTGCTCGAACATGGTCACTTGGATTTTATTAAACTAGTAGGATCCCATCCCAGGGCCCTTTTGCTCTTTCGGTTTCCCATACGTTGCGAATGGAAACCCCGTGGCCCCAACAACAGCTTTACAGATGAAGGAACCGTTATGCTAGTTGGACCCTACCACAAACAATAGATGTCGTATCCTAACATAAGCTGGAGACGTGAAGTTGTTTTGGTGTTCTTTTTATTCTTATTTTTTGTAGCTTTGTTATAGGGGTGCTTCTAAAAATCCTCGAGAACTAATCCTCAATCCTTCGATGGCCGTTCGATAAAGAAAATATAATTCTCATCCGTTATTCGTAAAACCATAACGAAAAATCACAGAGAGTTGTAAATCTTTATAATCTGAAGATTCGTTTCTCAGTCAACCAACAACTGTCCATTTAATATGAGGAGAAATTCAATAAGCCCTCCAAAACAAAGAGTATTTATTGCATCAAATCTCCAATGTTGTACATTAGAGAAAATGATATATCACTGTGCATCATTAAAGTTTCACACACAAACATGCCGAGAAGCTTCCAAAATATGATACTGTGGAGATGAAACGAGCTTGGTGTCTGGGAGGTACCCCCCCACCCCCCACCCCTGCGCCCCGGGGATGTCATCGATGTCCCCGGTGTCGTCGATGTCAAAGTGGTATCGTCCATGTGATACTCCCCTATAGCATCATCGTCGACAAAAGAAAAGGGCTTAATATGTCCGGCCATATTGCCGTGGATGTCAACGTCCCTGTTGCCGTGGATGTCGACGTCCCTGACGTAGTCGATGTCCCCAGCGTTGCCGTGGATGTCGATGTCCCTGACGTAGTCGATGTCCCCAGCGTTGCCGTGGATGTCCCCAGCGTGTCAGTGGTACCCTCCGGTGTCTTATCGTCATCCTTCCGTCCCTGAATGTTAACGTCCGGTGTCCCAATGGTAATTTCTAGTCTCGGTGAAGCTGCGGTTGTGTCCTCATGACCATGACGACTGTAGGAACGGAAACTGTAGTATACAGCAGCGACGACGACGACAATGACTATGCCAATGATTACCCACCTTAGAGTGGCCCACCACGGAGTGCTGTTGTCGTTGGACGATATCGAATTCGGACTGATCCATGGAGGAGGGAAGTACGGGAAACCTTCACAATTTTGTGGACAGGTGTTGCTCTCCATCAGGAAAACTCTGTGTAGTTCAATGCAATCAGTAAATTTACAACCCATTACGAAGCATCAAGTCATACGAAAAGGGTAGTAAGTCTTCAAAAAGATGGTACTTTATTAGAAAAGCAACACTTTGGGATCACGATAGATGGAGAAGATTATATGGAGCGTGATATCGAGATGAATGAGAATGGAATTCAGCGAGATATAATGAGTCAAAGAGTCGAAGGAGGTGCTTGCACATACCTTAACAAGAAGAACTGAGCAATCCAGCGAGTCATGTTATTGCTATAATTTATACACAACCTTCAAAGAAATGCGAATATTCTTTAGGTGGACTCTCTTTATAATGAAGAACCCAATATGCTATCACCAAACTTATTCAATTGTTAATAAAATTCACTAAAAGTAAACACCCATCAGGCAACTAAGTCAAGTACTCATTAGAACAACCTACCTTAGTGCCTAGAGTTTTCATTTACCTCAAATAACATGCACAAAAGACCAAAACTTTAACTTCCTTCAATGAAAAAATGAACAAAATATAGGATCAATAATCCTACTTCCAAAAACGACAAAACTGATTTATGGAGAGTAGTTGGAAATTTAATGGTTACCTGGTTCAAACCTGGAAATAAACTCGAGACTTTAATAAAAATGCACGTGAGATATTTTTCTTTTATTTTGGATTTGAAAGCAAAAGTTGAAAGAGAAGTGGAAGTAATTGGCGAAG
Organism: Eucalyptus decipiens; assembly: GCA_014182575.1. Taxonomy (NCBI): domain Eukaryota; kingdom Viridiplantae; phylum Streptophyta; class Magnoliopsida; order Myrtales; family Myrtaceae; genus Eucalyptus; species Eucalyptus decipiens. The sequence continues at coordinate 513,252 of CM024617.1, forward strand.
TAATGAAGTGGGGCCTTCTCTTGGGAATTATCTCTATCTTTTGAAGTTGAGCACTTACCCTTCAATATGGCAAGTATTTAAGAGTGAATTGATGAAGTGTTCAATTAACCAAGGATAAAATCATGAGGTCTAAGAGTAGAGAGGCTTGTTGTTCCAATTGAAAGAGTTCATGTGGCCCCTAAGTGAATATATTAGGCATGTGGCACAATCTCATAACCAAGAGATGAGATATTTAGGAGTGGTTCATCTCATCTGGTCGAGTAAGTGTATGAGTCACCCCTTGCATTAATGAAGTAGAAGTTAACATATATGAAATAGGCATGACATCATCAAAGGTTAAGTTCAATCTTTCAATTTGTCAATGGAGGAAAGCTAGAAATGCAAGTTCAAAGTGAGACTTGCCAATGGAAGAATGAGCCAAGAGAACAACTTTCCAAAACAACATCTTTGGTTGAAATGCTAAGAAATCAAGGGAATCAGTACATAAACATGAATTCTAAATATTGATAAATTGAAAAAATATTTTGGACTTCTCAAAACATTTAGCAAAACTTTCCAAATGTAAGTAAATGATTAGCTTAGTAACTTTCTAACCCATAGCTAAAACATGGCAATCATATTAATCGATCACATAAAACTCCTAACACATGATGTCAATCGCAACCAAATTCCTATGCATTAATAAATGGAGGAATTTTCCAGATGGTCGGGATGCCCCAAGAGAGTGCTTGGGATGCCTCAAGAGCCAAGATGCCTCATGTGTCGGGATGCCTTGGAGCATTTGGGATGAAGCCAGTGTAACAAACCCAGTGCATGTTCATGTTTATACCTTATTTGTGTAAATAATTTACTAGGTAATATTGGTGCATGATTCTCGACAATGAACTAAGAGGTAACATTAGTACAACATGATTCTTTATGTTATCCGCATGTAATGAGTGATTAACGGTGAATATCATCACTATTGATTCGCCTTCAACATATAATAGGACTTATATGAATGTTCAGCTCACGCTTTCATGCACCAGATTGAGCAGTAAGAGGATCATCTATATTATAAGTAGAGATTTCATTTACTGAGCTTTAGCTCATTCTTTATGTTACAGACTTGTAGGATGGATAGACCACCATGCTTCGCTTTGGAATTCCTATAACAATTGACTACGCCTTTGAAGATGTGATTGATTTGGAAACCGATATTGCATATTGCAGATATAGTACCGTAGTATGGATCAATGTTAGACTCGGCAAATAGGTCCCTCACCGCTTTGTAGGTCGGTACATTGGTCTGCATGGTGAATGGGTCAGACCACTTAGAGGTTTCGATGGTCCCCCTGATTTTGACAATGATGGGGCACCAGATGATGGAGAAGTGGTCGACCCTTAGGCAATAGGACGGCTTTTACATACATAGTCCTGGTTGTATTTAAGTAACATGGAGCTAGTCGACCCTAATCCTCGACCCTTTCCACGGTTTTTGTTGTAAATACTCGGGCTACTAAACTCATTTACTCTGTTATGTATAATAATAAGTATGTTGTGCTGCAATGAAATGAGTTGCAATTATTCTGTTGTGCTTCCGCGTACAATACAATTAGAAAAGAAAAATAATTTAGAACCATGTAGTGCGTGCCATGCCCGGTGCGTCACTTCAATTAAGCCTACCTTGCTATATGAATTTCAACCGAGGCATGTCCTCCTTGTGGCTGAAGATTGGCCTCCTTTTTTTTTTTTTGACCGAGAAACCGCCAGAGATCACTCTTCGAGGATCACACGACCCTCCAATGCCCGGTGGCACCGTCGGGCCTCGCCGCAAGCCCCTGTTTAGATGTAAACCTCAAGGGAGGTTAGCCCATGACCCCAACACTAGAACCTCCCACTTCAGACACTTTAGCAACAAGAGAGTTTGAACCCTTGACCTCTGTGATGAGGGAGAAAACTTACACCAACTACGCTGCTCGTGGTTGGGTCCTGGTGAGGGAAGATTGGCCTCCTTTTGGGGGCTCAATTTGTTCAATTTTAAGCACAAAACCCTTCACCGTTAGTCCAATGCTAAAACAATTAATGAAATAAACTATATAATAAATCCTCCTATAACTATATGAGTTAAAGATTAATCTCTAATTTTCTATGCAATTAATTAATAAATGATTAGTCGAAATTTTAGGTTTCAATAATGGTGAACAACCTCTAGTTGATGGAACAATGTAGGTAAGGGAATTTGGCAAAATGAATTTGTAAATTTGTGAAAAGGATTGGCCCAAAGGATTGGGCATAGAGATCCCAATCTCGAACCAGTTGGCTATATGTGGACTACTTGAGCTGCTCTTATGCCAAGAGCAGGAAACCCATGCCGGCCGGGGGACAGATTGGGAACGGCTACTTCGGGGGCTTTCCTCAAGCTTCGAATAGTCAACTCAGTTAGGGTCAAATTACTGAAGTTTTGTTCAGTTTAATCTAAGAATGAGTCTTTTACGGTTTCTATGATTTTTTTGGGTCTTATCCATTGTAAGTTATTCCTAGACTCATCTTGAGTCAAGAGTCAATCTTTTTTATTTATGTTTTGGGAATGTGAAAAATAGAAGATAAGGTGTCTCGGAATTTGCCTAACTTGGATTGTTGTTCCGAAATGAAACTAAATAAACCCCTCTTGGGCCTCCTTGAGGGTTAGAACATATTGTTAATGAAATTTATTGGTTTCATTAGACGACAGAATAGCTCGTATTTTGGCTATACCTGTATCGAACATCAGTCGACTACGGACAAACTTGAAATTTTAGAAAAATTAGTCTCTTCTTTTGTTTTTTTATGACCATTACTTTCTTGGTCCCATGTTTGGTATATCTGGTAGCCGACATTGCATGAGCCTAACCACCTTATATTCGCCAAACCATTTACACAAAACAAATAGACAACATGCCATTATCCCTTTTTAAAAATTGCTTCAAGCTTACGAGGAAGGAAATAGAAAAACCCAGTTTTGCTTCCCGTCCCAGACCTAGAGTGTAGATTGAGGCCCACTTAACAGCGCATGACTCAGAAAGCATTGAAGACGACATTTGCTTTGTAGTGGGAGACCAGTTTCGCATGCAGTCCAATGAATCTTTTGTTGTGCAATTGATCGTAGATCCACGACGTGGGCTTGATTGTCAAGAATCTTATAGATGAAAAAGTGAGCACATGCTTTCTGTTAAGCATTTAGCTACGAAGATAAAAGTGTTCTATTTTAAAATATTTTCATTATTATTTTGCAGCCAATGTGAAAGTGTATTGGAGTTTCCAGTTTAGGAATGGGGCCAGCAATGTGCCTTCGTCGGATGTGGAATGGTGATGGGCGGGTCTACCAATTGACTCGAGGCATGGATCAATGCGAACTGCACAGGCAGCCCAAGCACTAGCCTTCAATATGTCCATGAAAACATTGCCATTGCGATTGTGGAATTCAGCATGCACCATTTGGCATGCCTCGGTATCTGCGTGCTCCATGAATTGGTAAGTGGGCAAGCCATTCGACCCATCTTGAAACACAGACCAAGGAGTTTGACATGTGTGCAAGTAGATGGGTGGCAAACTCGTAAGGCATAAGGAAGCTGATTGGTAGGATCCCTTTTGGGTGTACCACCAACCAACCTTGATCTTTTGAAAAGGGTTCGAGTAAGAGCATGCCTATCGGGACCAAAAAAATGGTGAACTATGCTTGAGCAGGGCGAAACGAAAGGAAACTCTTGTCACACCCTGATCCTCAAGTACGTGTCCATCCCTCACCTAGTCGATTAATAGCGACGTCCCAGGACGCATCGCTGACCCTTTTATTTTAATATGCATGTGGAAGCATAAAATAATCCCCAGACAATAAAACAATCAGATAGAAAAGTAGGGCTATATATTTCATCACTAAAAAACCACAATCACACTTTTATACAAGTAAACCTCATAGTATATATTACAATACTATTCACAAAAATATTATCTATCACATAACAGTTCACAACCAGGGGTTTGCAAATAGGATGGGACCTCAGTCCTCATCCGGGTCATACTCTGGATCATCATCGGGATCCTCCTCGGACCCCTCCTCCAGTTCTTCATCAGGGTTCTCCTCTTCGAGTTCTTCCCCTTTAGGTTGCTCCTCCTCGGGTTCCTCCTCCAGATTTTCTTTTGGGTACACCTCTTCTTGTTCAATGTCCCTGTCTTCCGTGCTCCAGCTGAAGTCCACTGCTGATTGCTTGGGAGAGTCGGAGTCACTCACAAGCTTAGGGTCTTTGGCATTGGTCACCACTCCATCCTTGGGATTTGTCGTTCATTCCCGAAACACTTCCTCTAAAATGAACATAGGTACATCACCTTCTGGCATGGGACCCTCCCTTCGCCCATCATGATATCCACAATATCACGACCGATACTCGTGAGGCCTCAAGGCGTCCTTACCCACATCAACCCAGATGGTCGACTTAACCATAACATACTTTAATCCTTTCGGATGAGGGTGTATTGGAAAGTTAGTTTCTATCTCGGTGACTTTTTCAGGTATACCAAAATGCATGGGAGGATGAGAAGGTGGAGGTGCTGCCATCTAAGGGTTTGAAATGGTTATACAATAACCAACAAGACAACGTCTTAGCAAGTCTATCCCCTAAGACTCGAAGGCCAATACACTACGAGGATCGCCTATGCACAACACGAATTAGAAGACTTACCTTGGCCTCAGATTCAACCTGCAAATCAATATAGTTCAATAGGCACCCAAAACAATCATCACAAATCGAAGCATCTATCTATCAACTTAATTGATTACATGTCAAACTGACCATTTCCCGGTCATTCTAGCCATTACTATCCAGTCTCAACTGATAGAACCAATCACTGAGCCATGTGCATTTTCTAAAGTGATTCCTTTTCACTGAGCCATGTGCATTCTTCAAGATGATATATCCAATCATTAAGCCATGTACATTTTCCGAGGTGATATTACTTGTTATCGAGCCACGTGCATTCTCCGAGATGACAGATTAAATCATCAAACCAAAATTTTGTCTTTCTCCGAGATGACATCCTCAGCCATCGAGCCGACATATCTTTACGCCTCTTTTCGAGACATCTTTAGTCATCGAGCCGACGTGATATAATGCATAATCAATTTCCCATTTAATTACCAAAATTAACCAATTTTAAAATAAAATACTCATCCACGCAATTTCACTCAATTTGCACAATCAGGTACTCAATTAAATAAACAAAGATCACCACTACAATCAGCATGAAATTTCGATCGCCGACTATTTCGGTCTAATTTCCAGAAAATAATTAAATAATTAAATAATTACCAAAAATATTAAATAAATAGAAATAAATCCAATTTAGACCTGTAATGCCTAATTGGACGCCAAAACATATCCAGAAAATTTCCAAGATTCGTTCAATAGTTATTAGGACGTGTCTACTCGCTAATTACACTAACCATTTGCCTAACATGTATCAATAAGGCACTAAACTAATTACTCTACTCTAATCTAACCACCTAATTGTACTTAATTAAATCTAATCAACCCTAAGTATCATTAGCACACTAAGCGAGGAGTAGTGAGTTAAACTCACTTGTTTAACGCGCGGGTCGGATTAAACCGACGAGAATGGCGCGGGGGTTGCTTTTCTCCAAAGTGGGCCTAGGATTCGAGGCCCAGAAAACCCTTAAATCAAGCCTAGAAGCTACTATGAAACCCATAAAACCAGCTTCTAATTTAGAGCTGCAAACAAGAGAACAAAGGTTGGTTAAGGCAAAGCAAGGTCGGCAAGGGCAAGCGGGTGGTTTGGCGAGGGTCGATCGGATGGGGCCTACGGTGGTCGGAGGGACTCACGGTGACCTGCTGGAACCGCGGAGCAGAGCTGGAACGTGCATGGCTGGGCTATGGCTTGCACAACACATGCGTAGGCGACGAACGGCGATGGTGCGTGCGGTCCTGGTGTGCAATGGTGGTGTGAGGCGGTAACGGGCGGTCCTGGCTTGCTGTTGTGGCTTCAGTCGGTCTTCTCCGGTTTGCTGGTGGCGTCACACAACAGGGAGGGATAGAGGAGAAGTCTCGGATGGCAGCAAGGGGGAGGATGAGGGAGAGAGAGATGGAGGGGGTCACTTGGTCCAATTTTTCCACAAAATTGTCCCCCATTGACTCATCCTTAGCCATATATTTTCCTTGGCTGTCCATGAGCCACCAATGCTCTCTTTGCAAAATTGAATTGGTCCATTTTGGGCTAGGCCAAGGGGGCACACGAATTTGACACAATTCATTCGACACTTGATCCATCTCAAATCAACCTCATTTGGCCCTCATAATTTCAATTGACACCTCAATGCTTCATTTGATATTTTTCCTCACCTAGGTATCCATCTTATATCCCAATTTTGCGACCAAAATCGATCTCGACATTTTTCTGAACAAAAACGGTCCTAAACCGACTTTTGCCTAAAAAGTCTCGGGTTTTAGAAAAATCTTTTGAGAGTGAGTTGACGTTCCTAGAATTTATTGTGACATGACAGAATCTTAAATTTCTGAAATTGGACTTGAATTCTTGGTTAATTTCCATTCGGCGCGTTTTTAGCGTGACTTAGGCTACCGGGTAGTTTTCGGAATTTTTTAGGGCAAATAACCGGTGGTCAATTGTCTTCGAGTCACAATGAACCCACTCGACACATTCACGACTCTCAATTGTTATGAAAATCTCGAGGATTCAAATACAGACACAAGGTACCAAAACAACAAAAAAATCAGTCTTGGGCCGGTCAATGAGAATTTTCCAATTTAGTGGTATCACCCACGATTAGCCACACATCTCAGTCGAACAAACCTATCTCTGATCTCAAATCGATTTTTAACTATGTCGTAATAGCCTCTAAAGATAAACATGGTCAAGAAGTCGATTCTTGGTCGAATTCTCAAGTCTATTGTCTTAAAATTCCTCATTGGCTTCCCTAAATAGACTAGTTATCTCGAGAGTAATAAGTTGTGAGAATAGCTCTATAGGTGCATCAATGAAATGCCCGATTTATTAAATAGAAAACAGGAGTGAAAATCTGGGATGTCACAACTCTTTCCCTCTTATAAAAATTTCATCCTCGAAATTTAAACCATTACAAAACTTCATCAAAAAGGTGGGGGTACAACTATCTCATCAACTCTTCTGTCTCCCATGTCTCTCCTTCAGTACCGTGATCTTGCCAGACCACTTTGACCAATAGAATGGTGATGTGGACATCGAGCCATATCAAGGAGGAGATGCTAGGGACCCATTGTCTATTCCAACGGGTTCGATCACTCGAGCGCGGGCCAAGCAATTTAGGCAAGCTATTGGCGTCATGGTTCGTGATCTTTGGTGTGGAGATGACTTTGGATCAAATCTTGAAGAATCTTGGAAATCTTTGTGCAATTTGATTATCTAGTCACCAAATATTTGACCAAGACAATATATATATATATATATATATATATATATATATATATATATATATATATATATATATATATATCTTCTTATTTAGGTATATTCTATAATATGACGCATTAGATTTCTAAGGTTGGTTTTAGGGTTTGTGTGGCAGCTAGAAGGCCTATATTAAGGACTGGCCAACTTTCTTTGGGAGACAGAGATATATTTTTATATTTGAGGAAAAGAATTGAGAAGTTCTCTTCTATTACTCTTTTGAGGACTTGACCTTATCAAGATTTTCTTGTGGTGGTCGATTTGACTTATCGAGCAAGATAGTAAATTCTTTCACTTATGGCATCTATAACGTTGGTTGGTTGACACGTGTTCATCAATAGGTCACGTTCATACTGAGGTTGCCAATCACAAGTTTGATTGGAGGTCAAGGTTAGCAATTTGCACCATTTGGGCTTTCGTAGAACGATCTTTCTGCAATGATTGACCTCATTTGGTATCAAAGCTTGCTTCTACAAGGTCTATTTATCTTTAATTTTTCGTTTATATTCAGCAATTTGAGATTTATTGAGCTAGGGTTTCAGTTCTAGCCAATTTAGGGATCCGATTGCTTTTGTGCTTCCATATGTAGTTGTTTGCTATTAGTTTTAATTTTTTTTTCCTAGCATCTTAATTTGTATATGAGTTTGTAAAAAAAAAAAAAAAAAAAAAGAGAAAGTTCGTCAAAAAAAAAGAAGAGAAAGAAAACGCACACAAAAAAAAAAGTGTGCAAGAGAAAAAAAAGATTCAGCAGAAAAAATAGCCGAATGAAAAAAAAATCAAGAAGGTGACTCTTTTGTTAGTGGATCGAATTGAAACAAAATCAGTAGTGATTTACGTTTCAACTGGAATTTCGAAAGTTGTACTTGTTGGTTTGAAATTATTACTTGCTGAAACAAAATCAATAGTGATCTAATCTTGTTTAATTAGTTTGATTGATTGTGTGAGGGGGTTGAGAGACGGGTTTTGAGTCCAATAAAGAGCTTGTGAAAAGAGAATACGAGAGGGAAAATGCAAGTGTGTAAGCTTAATTGTGGAAAAAGCCTAGAGTTGAGTTAAACGCGAGGGGAGTGACAAACACCTTGAAAGAAACGCATGCAGGAACGATTGGTGGGGATTTTTGTGACTAACGTTTACTTGCAAGTCTAAAATATGTCACGGAAAGAAAGCGTGAATCAAAGGGAGGTTGACTCCATACGAAGGGATGAAGTGCTCGTGGAAAGCATCTAGCAATTGAGGGCCGTAGTGGAGAAGCTTAGTGCCCGAATGATGGGGAATGGTATGAGGGTTGATGGTGACTGAGAGCTACCCCGAGGAAAGCCGCAACATCAGCAAAATGCCTCTAGAACACAACATAGAAGGCAGCGGCATTATGATGATGATGAGGCCGACATGGAGGATGATCAAGATGCTCGATTTGAAAGGTAGAATAGAGCCCGAGGGTTTAGACACCGAGAAGATAATGAACTTGGCAATATTAAGATGAAGATTCCTTCTTTCCAAGGGAAGAATGATCCCGATGCGTATCTAGAATGGAAGAAACGCATGGAGATGGTATTTGATTGCCAATGATACTTCGAGCTCAAAAAGGTAAAAATTGCAGCTATTGAATTTATTGATTATGCTATAATTTGGTGGGATCAATTTGTGACTAGTAGGAGGTGCAATGGTGAAAGACCGATAGAGACATGTGATGAGATGAAAGCGGTAATGAGGAGGCATTTTGTACCAAGTCATTACCATCGAGATTTGTTTCAAAAGTTACAAAATCTTACACAAGGCAATAAGAGCGTGGAAGAGTATCAAAAGGAAATGGAAATTGTCATGATCCGTGCTAATGTGGTGGAGGATTGTGAGGCCACAATGTCAAGATTTTTGAGTGGTTTGAGCTGAGACATAGCAAGGGTGGTGGAGCTACAACACTATGTTGAATTGAAGGAATTGGTGGACAAAGCTATCAAAGTTGAGCGGCAATTGAAGTTGGACCGAAATCACAAGAATGGAGGAGGTTCAAATCAAAATTGGAGATCCAATTGGAAGAGAGATGAGAAGCCAAATTGGAGAGGAAACAACACCAAAACTGAAACCTCAAAGGAGAAGGAGAGGGACGGTAAAGTTTGAATGAATCCGGCTTCAGGTAAAATCGAAAACCCTAACACTAGAACTCGTGAGATTAAATGTTTTAAGTATTTGGACAAGGGTCATATGACGAATCAATGCCCTAATAGGAGAGTGATGATCATGACTGGACATGATGTTATTGAACCAAAAGTGAAAGGGAAGAAGAGGATGATAAGATGCCATCGTTGGAGGATTGTAGTGATGGAGAAATAACTATAAAAGGAGACTTGTTGATGGTTAGGCATTCTCTTAGTGTGCAAGTAAAGGAGGAGCAGCATCATCAACAAAGAGATAATTTGTTTCATACAAGATATGTGGTGAATGGTAAGATATGTAGTTTAATAATTGATGGAGGTAGTTGTGCAAATGTGGTAAGTTGTATTATGGTGGATTGGGTTTGAAGACGACAAAGCACCTTAGGCCTTATAGATTTCAATGGTTAAATGATAGTGGAGAGGTGAAAGTGTCGAAACAAATTTGAATCCCATTTGAGATAGGGAGATATAAGGACGAGGTAGAGTGTGATGTTGTACCTATCCAAGCGGGTCATATTTTACTTGGAAGACCATGGCAATATGATCAAAAGGTACATCATGATGGGTATACTAATCGTTATTCATTAGTGATGAATCAAAAGACTTATACCTTGGTACCAATGACACCTAGTAAGGTGTATCAAGATCAGTTAAAGTTACAACGAGAAGTCGAGATAGAGAGAAAATGTGAGAAATCTGAGGGCTTGCGTGGTGTGTCTAAGATGCAAGAAAAAGGAGAGGCCGAGAGAAGGATTGTGGTAAAAACCGAGGGAAAAGAAGAGAGGAAAGAAAATAGGCAAAAGAATTTTTATGCAAAATCGAGTGAGGTGACGAGAGCTTTAGTTCTAGACTGACCGATGCTTGTACTTTTGTATAATGAGGTTTTGTTTTCTACTAACGATCTTGACCCAAGTTTGCCTAGTCCTATTGTGTCTTTATTGCAGGAATTTGAAGATGTCTTTCCTGATGAACTTCCTAGAGGGATACTACTAATTCAAGGCATAGAACATCAAATTGACTTGATTCCTGGTGCGCCATTACCTAACCGACTCGCATATCGAAGCAATCCCGAGGAGACAAAGGAACTTTAGTGTCAAGTTAGCGAGCTATTAGAATGGGGGTATGTGAGAGAGAGTCTTAGCCCATGCGCTGTCCCAGTTTTGTTGGTGCCAAAGAAGGATGGAACTTGGCGAATGTGTGTCGATTGCCGAGCAATCAATAACATTACGGTAAAATATCGACATCCTATTCCTAGATTAGATGACATGTTGGATGAGTTGCATAGTTCTTTCATTTTCACTAAGATCGATTTGAAAAGTGGCTATCATCAAATTAGGATGAAAGAATGTGATGAATGGAAAACTGCATTTAAGACCAAGTATGGATTATATGAGCGGTTAGTCATGCCATTTGGATTAACTAATGCACCGAGCAAATTTATGCGACTTATGAATTATGTTTTGCGTGCTTTTATTGGTTGATTTATGGTTGTCTATTTCGATGACATCTTGATATATAGCTGAAGCCCTGATAACCATATTGAGCATGTGCGAGCTGTCTTGTAAGTTTTAAGGGCCAAGCAATTATACGCTAATATAAAGAAGTGCTCTTTTGTTACCAACAAATTAGTATTTCTAGGATTTGTTGTTAGTGCTGATGGTATACAGGTTGATGAAGAAAAGGTCAAAGCAATCCGTGAATGGCCAATGCCTAAGACATAGGAAATGTGCGTAGCTTTCATGGATTTGCGAGTTTTTATCAGCTCGTTTTTATCGGCGATTTGTGAGAAATTTCAGCACCATTGCCGCACCTTTAACTAAGGTTATCAAGAAGAACGTGGGTTTCACATGGGGAGAAGAGCAAGAGAAAGCATTTAATATGCTAAAAGATAAGTTGACTAATGCTCCTTTGTTATCTTTGCCGAATTTCAGTGCTACTTTAGAGTGCGATGCTTCTGGTATAGGAATCGGAGGCGTGTTGATGCAAAGAGGGCGTCCCATAGCTTATTTCAATGATAAATTAAGTGGAGCTACATTGAATTATCCTACCTATGATAAGGAGATGTATGCTTTAGTGCGAGCTTTGGAGACTTGGCAACGTTATTTATGGCTGAAGGAGTTTGTGATCCACACCGACCACGAGACCTTGAAGTACTTGAAAGGGCAGCAAAAGTTGAATAAAAGACATGCCAAATGGATGGAGTTCATCAAGACTTTTCCATATGTGATCGAGTACAAGAAAGGTAAGGAGAATGTGGTAGCCGATACACTTTCTCAAAGGTATGCGATTCTAACTATTTTAGAAGCAAAGTGTTTAGGTTTTGAGCATATTAAGGGCTTATATACTGATGATGATGACTTTGGGAGAGTATTTGAAGCTTGTGAACATACTGCACTTGATAAATTCTATAGGCGTGAATGTTATCTTTTCCGTGAAAACAAGCTATGTTTGCCTAAGTGTTCTTTGCGTGAATTGTTGGTGCGAGAAACGCATAGTGGTGGTTTAATGGGACATTTTGGCATTAATAAGACTAATGAAGTGCTGCATGAATATTTTTATTGGCCACATATGAAGAGAGATGTCACATGTGTTTGTGAGAGATGCATTACTTGTAAGCAATCAAAGTCTACAACTAAACCGCATGGCTTGTATACACCATTACCTATTCCAATGCATCATTGGACTGATATTTCTATGGATTTTGTGTTAGGATTGCCTAGGTCTAAGCATGGTAGAGATTCTATTTATGTGGTTATTGATCGGTTTTCAAAGATGGCTCATTTTATACCTTGTCATAAAACTAATGATGCATCTCATGTTACTAATTTGTTCTTTAGGGAGGTTGTACATTTGCATGGCATGCCTAGATCGATTGTTTTAGATCGAGATTCTAAATTTCTTAGCTACTTTTGGAAAACATTGTGGAAAAATTAGGAACACGGTTGTTATTTTCTACTACTTGTCATCCACAGACCGATGGTCAAACTGAGGTAGTTAATAGAACTTTAGGGGTATTGTTGCCTGCTATTATTAAAAAGAACATAAAATCTTGGGAAGATTGTCTGCCACATGTTGAATTTGCATATAATAGGAGCATGCATTTTGCTACTAAATTTACACCATTTGAGGTTATCTATGGTTTTAATCCGTTAACTCCGTTAAATTTAACCCCTTTACCCGTTGATGAGCGTGTGGATTTAGATGGAGCAGAGAAACCCGAATTTGTCAAGGTGTTGCATGAGAAGACGTGCGCAAATACTGAGTGCAAGACTAAGCAACATGCAAGGCAAGCCAACAAAGGGCGCAAGGAAGTGGTGTTTGAACCTGTCAATTGGGTTTGGATTCATATGCGCAAGGAGCGATTTCCTGAGAAGCAACATTCTAAGTTATTACCACGAGGGGATGGACCATTCATGGTGTTGGAAAGAGTTAACAATAATGCCTCTAAGTTTGATCTTCTAGGTAAGTATGATGTTAGTGCTACATTTAATGTTTATGACTTGACTCTTTTCGATACAAGTGATGATTTGAGGGCAAATCCTTTGCACGGGAGAGGGATTGATATGGACATCGAGCCATATCGAGGAGGTGGTGCTAGGGACCCATTGTCTATTCCGACGAGTTCGATCACTCGAGCGCAGGCCAAGCAATTTAAGCAAGCTGTTGGCGTCATGGTTCGTGATCTTTGGCGTGGAGATGACCTTGGATCAAATCTTGAAGAATCTTGGAAATCTTGGTGCAATTTGATTATCTGGTCACCAAATATTTGACCAAGACAAAATGTATATATATCTTCTTATTTAGGTATATTCTAGAATATGACGCATTAGATTTCTAGGGTTGGTTTTAGGGTTTGTGTGGCAGCTCGAATGCCTATATTAAGGACTGGCCAACTTTCTTTAGGAGATAGAGATATATTTTTATTTTTGAGGAAAAGAATTGAGAGGTTCTCTTCTACTGCTCTTTTGAGGACTTGACCTTATCAAGATTCTCTTACGGTGGTTGATTCGACTTATCGAGTGAGATAGCGAATTTTTTTGCTCATGGCGTCTATAACGTTGGTTGGTTGATACGTGTTCGTCAACAGGTCACGTTCATACCGAGGTTGCCAATCACATGGATGTGAACCGTTGCAGAAAGATCATTCTACGAAGGCCCGGATGGTGCGAATTGCGAACCTCGACCTCCAATCAAACCTGTGAATGGCAACCTTGGTATGAACGTGACCTATTGACGAATGCGTGTTAACCAACCAACGTTATTGACGCCACGAGCGACAGAATTCGCAATCTCACTCGATAAGTTGAATCGACCGCCACAAGAGAATCTTGATAAGGTCAAGTCCTCAAAAGAGCAGTAGAAGAGAACCTCTCAATTCTTTTCCTCAAAAATAAAAATATATCTCTGTCTCCTAAAGAAAGTTGGCCAATCCTTAATATAGGCCTTCTAGTCGCCACACAAACCCTAAAACCAACCCTAGAAATCTAGTGCGTCATATTCTAGAATATACCTAAATAAGAAGATATATAAATATTTTGTCTTGGTCAAATATTTGGTTACCAGATATTCAAATTGCACCAAGATTTCCAAGATTCTTCAAGATTTAATCCAAGGTCTTCTCCACGCCAAAGATCAGGAACCATGACGCCAACAACTTGCCCAAATTGCTTGGCCCACGCTCGAGTGATCGAACTCGTCGGAATAGACAATGGGTCCCTAGCACTTCCTCCTCGATATGGCTCAATGTCCACATCAAATGGTCTTTGTACATAGAACTTGCTCTTTTCGATTCACTATCTGAACTGGGCCTTCAACATATGACACACAGTCATCCATGTCCAATTCCTCAAAATTGAGCACGTTGATCTGGTCAGGCTCATACTTCCTTAACATCGACACATGAAAGACGTCGTGCACTTGTGCCAATCTTGATGGTAACGCAAGATGATACGCTAGGCTCCCGATTCTCTCAAGAATCTCAAACAAACCTATGTACCTCAGACTCAATTTTTCTTTCTTACCTAAGCGTAAAGTTCCCCTCATTGGTGACACCTTTAGAAAAACGTGATCACCAACTTGGAATTCTAATAATCTCTAGCGCTTGTCTGCATAGCTTTTCTATCTGCTCTGTGCGGTCTTTAATTTGCCTCTGATCACTGCCATGGCTTCCACTAACTGCTGGACCAATTCTTAGCCTGTAATCTTTTTTTCCCCAACTTCATCCCAACACACTGGTATTCTGCACACTTTGCCATACAATGCTTTAAATGGAGCCATCTTGATGCTCTGCTGATAACTATTGTTATAGGCAAATTCCACCTGGTGTAATTAATCTTCCCAACTTCCTTTGAAGTCTAGTACACAAGCTCTTAGCATGTCTTCGAGGGTTTGAATTGTCCTCTCAGACTAGCCATCCATCTGAGGATGATATGCCGTATTATACTGAAGCTTGGTACCTAAAGCACTTTGCAAGCTCGTCCAAAAGGCGACAGTAAACCTTGGTTTCTATCTGAAGTTATCGTAATTGGCACTCCATGCATATGAACCACTTGACACATGTACAGATCTGTGTGCCTATCCAAACTAAGCTACTTTTGAACTGCAATGAAGTGAGCTGACTTTGTTAGTCTGTCGACTACTACCTAAATTGTATCATTTCTTCTCTGACACCTTAGAACTCCAGTTACAAAATCCATCGTGATATGCTCCCATTTCCATTTTGGGATCTTGAGAAGTTGCAAAAGTCCTCTTGGTTTGTAATGCTGAGCTTTGACTTGCTGATACGCCAGACATTTGGCAACATGTTTGGGGATGTCCACCTTCATAATAGACCATAAATAATGTTGACGCAGATTGTGATACATCTTGGTACTATCATAATGAACTCTGTAATTGCTACGATGTGCTTCTGACAAAATATCCTCTTTAAGCTCTACATCGTCAGGTACAACCAAACATTCTCGAAACCTTAGTATTCCTTCATCAGAAACCTAAAAGTTAGCATTTCTTTTCTCAGTGTCCTCTTGCAAAATTTTTTGTACATCTAGATTTGTCAGTTGGAGTAACTCAATTCTGACCTGGACATCCAATTCAATTCTAAGGGTGAACATAAGACTCGAAAGGTGGCCTACCTCAAATTTGAATATCGAATCTTGAGCTTTCTTGATTAGATTCCACTCCTTTATCATTATATGAGCAACTAAATATTTTCGACTCAAAGCATTGGTGACCTTGTTCACCTTTCCCAAGTGATATAGGATTCATAGTCGTAATCCTTCAACAATTCCATCCATCGGTGTTGTCTCATGTTTAATTCATTATGAGAGAACAGGTACTTGAGACTTTGATGGTCCGTGAAGATCTGAAACTTTTCCTCACACAAGTAGTGTCTCCAAATCTTCAATGCAAATATGATTGCTACTAGTTCTACGTCATGCGTCAGGTAGTTTAGTTCATGAGGTCTCAACTGATGGGAGGCGTATGCAACAACCATGCCATGTTACATCAACACGCAACCCAATCCTCTAAGTGACGCATCACTATAGATCTCATATCCTCCAAGACTAGATGGAATCGTGTGTGGTAGTCAGCTTTTCCTTCAGTTCTTGAAAACTACTTTTGCCCTTGCTATCCATACAAATTTATCTTATTTCTTTAAGAGTTTTGTCAGTGGTGATGCTAATGATGAGAACCATTCCACAAACTATCTATAATACCCTATGAAACCCAGAAAGCTTATAATTTCTATCACTATAGTCAGTCTTGGCCAATTAATCACGGCTTCAATCTTGCTCGAGTCTACTGAAATTCCTTCGCCCAAAATAACATGTCTTAAAAAAGCAACACGAGTCAACCAAAACTCGCATTTGCTGAACTTAGCGTACAATTGATAGAATCTTAATGTTTGCAGCACTAATCTCAAATGATTCTCGTGCTCTTCATCACTTGTTAGATACACCATAATATCATCGATGAACATGATCACAAACCAATCTTGGAATTCTTTGAACACTCGGTTCATCAAATCCATGAAAGCAGCTGGAGCATTCATCAACCCGAATGACATCACTGTAAACTTGTAATGACCATACCAAGTATGAAATGCTGACTTAGGAATTTCTTCCTTCCTAATTCTTAGCTGATGATATCCTGTCCTTACGTCAATCTTTAAAAATATCGACGCTCCTTGCAACTGATTGAATAAATCATCAATCCTTGGAAGTGGATACTTATTCTTGATCATTACCTAATTGAGTTGCCAATAGTCGATGCACAAGCTCAACGAACCATCTTTCTTATTTACAAACAGAACTGGTGCTCCCCAAAGTGATGCATTGGGACGAATGAATCCCTTATCCAAAAGTTCTTGCATTTGCACCTTTAGTTCTTTCAATCAGATAACGCCATACAGTAAAGAGCCTTAAAGATTGGCTCTGTCTCGGAGGCTAGCTCAATAACAAATTCTATCTCTCTTTTTGGCGGTAGACCTAGTAATTACTTTGGAAAGACATTTGAAAATTCTTGCACCATGGCAATGTCTTCCATTTTCATTTCTACAACTATCATGTATACGATAGTTGCTAGGTAACATTGACAACCCTCGTGTAACAGACGAGTTGCCTTTGGTGACGGGATCAGGATAATCGAGGGTCCTCCTCGATTCCGGACAATTTCAAAGCTTTTACCCTCTAATAGGTCAAACTGAATCGCTTTGCGATAGTAGTCCATTTTAGCTCGTTGCTTGAGGAGCCAGTCCATGCCAATTATTAAATTAAAGTCATACATGACTAGGACTAACAAGTCTATTTTCCTCACTCGCTCACAAATCACTAACTTGCAACCAGAACAACCCAAAGCAGCAATAACTTTATCCTTCAATGGCGTAGATATGCAAACTACCGACTCCAACAATATAGGACTTAATCCTAACAACGTAACATATTGTTGGCAATAAAGGAATGAGTTGCTCCTGAGTCGAATAAAGCGTAAGCATGATGATTGTTTATCGAAACCATACTTGTGATCACGTCAAGCGCAACTTCTGCCTGACTTTGTGTAATCATGTACTCCATGCCTTAGATTGGAGGTCTCAGCTGTCCTCCCTGTGGCATGTTCTGGAGGGCATACCCTCTAATTTGTCCCTTAGGCGGTGGCGACGGTGGTAATTGGGTTGTCCTCTTGGTTTCTAGGACAATTTCTGGCTATGCGGCCTTGTTGGCCACATTCAAAACATGCTCCTAGCCTAGCTTGGCATGGGACTAGTCCATGTCATCTTCCACAAAAGTGACATGTATCATTCCTATTTGGCATTGGCTTGCCAACTCCACCCTTCCTATTAGGTGGGACTTGGAATCTACCCCCAGGCATGGGTCTCTTTCCCTGTTGGATATTGTCTTTATGAGAGCTAAACCTCAATCCAGATGAGGCAACTTGCTTGTTCAAACCTCTCTCTATCATTTGAGCTTGACGATTGACTTCTCGGTAACTTGTTAAATCCAATGGCAGTAGGGGTTGTTTCAGTTCAGAATGAATACCATTTCGGAATCTTCGAGCTTTCTCTTCCGAGTCCTTAACCAGTCTTGGAGCATACTGTGAAAGCTCAGTGAATTTGACCCCATACTAGTCAATAGACATCAATCCTTGACGAAGGCGTTGGAACTCCTCCATGTTTTGTTCTTAGGCCATACCCAAAAAACATTGATCGTTGAAAGCTCTGAGGAAGGTGTCCCATTCCGGGATCACACCTTCAAGAAATATCATGTTGTTGGCGGCCCTCCACCAAATATTGGCATTGCCTTGCAATTGGTAGACGACCAAGGTTACCTTCTTAACTTCATTTCACATCAAGAGTGCAAAGGTTTTCCCCAAATCCGTGAATCCATAGTGAAGCAACCTCAGGGTCTCCAGTACCCGTGATTTTTGGTGGACTCCGCTTTAGGAATTGCTCCACCAGCTTGTGGATCAGCCTTTCTCGCAATGCCACGATGTTCTCGGGTTGAACTTTAGCAAGTGTAGCAACAGGTGCGGTGGCAAGTGTAGGAGGAGCAACGGTGGCTTGGTTTAAAGCCTACTATGCCATGACATCTCTCATGGCCTCTAACACCTGCATAATCCCTTCTATTCTAGGATCACTAGGGGTTGCTACCTCGGCACCAATGGGAGGTGGTGCCACTCTACTCACGCTAGCTTGAGCTGGTGCTTGACCTCGGCCTCCTCGGGTACCAACCTTAGTCGATGCTCTATCCCGAGTCATGGCCCTACTAGTCCTCTTGCTAGGAGTTCTTGGCTCTAGATCACTCATGGCTTAGTCTTTATCTATTACGCCTATTTCCAATTTCACACCAAATTAGAAACAAAGTGATCCAAATAGCAAATGGATATATTAATCAATTACCACTGACATGCTCCAATCAGAAATTTAAAAGTCTTTCCTACCACTATTCCATAGTCCATTGCACCTTATCACTCCAATCCTGAATTTCACTCTAATACCACTTAAACATGGATGTCATGCCCCGATCCTCGGGCACGCACTCATCCTTCACCCTGGTTGATTAATAGCAATGTCTTAGGATACATTGCCGACCCTTTCATTTTAATACGCATAATAAAACAGATAAAATAATCCCCAAACAATAAAACAATGGGATAGAAAAGTAAGGCTATATTTTTTGAACATGAAAAACCAAAACCACACTTTTACACAAAGTAACATCATAGTATATATTACAATACTGTTAACGAGAGTCTGATCTATTTCATAACGGTTCACACTTAGGGCTTGCAAAATGGGGTGAGGTCTTTGTCCTCATCTGAGTCATACTCCGAATCATCCTCGGAATCCTCCTCGAACCCCACCTCCGGTTCCTCATCAGGGTCCTCCTCTTCGAGTTCCTTCTCTAGGTTCTCTTCTGGGTACACCTCTTCTTGTTCGATCTCTCCTCCTTCCATGCTCTAGCTGGAGTCTACTGTTGATTGCTTAGGAGAGTTAGAGTCACTCTTGAGCTTAGGGTCTTTGGCATCAGTGACCGCTCCATCCTTAGAATCAGCCGTCCCTTCCCCAAATGCTTCCTCTAAAATGAACAGAGGTACATCACCTTCTAGCATGGGACCCTCCCTTCGCCTATCATGATATTCATGATACCACGATTGATATTCGTGTACCCAAAGTGTGGATTTAACCAGAACATACTTTAATCCTTTCAAATGGGGGTGTATCGGAAAGTAAGTTTCTATCTCGGTGACTTCTTCGAGTATACCAAAATGCATGGGAGGACGAGAAGGTGGAGGTGCTGCCATCTAAGGGCCTGAAATGGTTATACAATAACCAATAAGACAACGTATCAGTGAGTTCTACCCCCTAAGACTCGATTAAAAGGCCAATACACTATGAGGATTGCCTATGCACAACACAGGTCAGAGGACTTACCTTGGCCTCAGATTCCACCTACAAATCAATACAATTCAATAGGCACCCAAAACAATCATCATAGATCAAAGCATCTATCAATCGACCTAGTTGATTCCATGTTCAAACTGAACATTTCCCGGTCATTCTAGCCATTACCATCCAATCTCAACTGATAGAACCAATCATCGAGCCACGTGCATTCTTCGAGGTGATATTACTTGTCACTAAGCCACGTGCATTCTTCGAGGTGACAGATTAAATCATCAAACCAAAATTATGTCTTTCTCCAAGATGACATCTTCACCATCGAGTTGACATATCTTTATGCCTCTCTTCGAGATGACATCTTTAGTCATCAAGCCGGCATAATATATTGCATAATCAACTTGCCATTTAATTACCAAAATCATCCATCTTAAAAATAAAATACCAATCCACACCATTTCACTCAATTTACACAATCAAGAACTTGATCAAATAAATAGAGATCACTATTGCAATAAGCACGAAATTCCAATTGCTAGCTATCCAAGTCTAATTTTTGAAAAATAAATAAATAAATAATTACAAAATATTAAATAATTAGCAATAAATTCAATTTAGGCTTGAAATGCCTAATTAGAAGCTGAGACGGACCCAAAAAATTTCCGAGATTTGTTCAATAAATATTAGGACCTATTTCCTTACTAAGTACACTAACCATTTGCCTAACATGCATTGATAAGTCTCTAATTTAATTACTCTAATCTAATCTATCCACCTAATTGCACTTAATTGAATCTAATCATCCCCTAAGCATCATTAGCCTATTAAGTGAGGATTAGTGAGAAAAACTCACTTGATTAACACGTGGGTCGGATCAAACTGACGGGAACGTCGCGGGAGTCATTTTTTCCAAAGTGGGCTTAGGATTCTAGGCTCGGAACACCCTCAAATCGGGCCTAGAAGCTACTGTGAAACCCACAAAACCAGCTTTTGATTTGGAGCTACAAATAAGAGAACAAAGGCTAGTTAAGGCAAAGCAAGGTCGACAAGGGCAGGCGAGTGGTTCGATGAGGTAATGGGCAGTTGGACGAGGCCTACGGTGGCTGGAGGGACTCACAGCGGCCTACTTGAACGGTGGAGCAGAGCTAGAATGTGCACGGCTGGGCTGTGGCTTGCGTGGCATGTGCATAGGCGGTGAACGGCAACAGTGCAGGCAGTCCTGGCATACAATGGCGACGTGAGGCGGCGACAGGCGGTCCTAGCTTGCTACCGTGGCTTCAGTTGGTCTTCTTTGGTTTGCTGGTCTCGTCGCACAACAGGGAGGGATGGAGGAGAAGTCTTGGACGGCAGCAAGGGGGAGGATGAGGGAGAGAGAGATGGAGGGGGCCACTTGGTCCAATTTTTCCACAAAATTGTCCCCCATTGACTCATCCTCAGCCATATATCTTCCTTGGCTGTCCATGAGCCACCAATGCTCTCTTTGCAACATTGAATTGGTCCATTTTGGGCTAGGCCAAGGGAGCACACGAATTTGACACAATTCTTTGGACACTTGATCCACTTCAAATCAACCTCATTTGGCCCTCATAATTTCAATTGACACCTCAATGCTTCATTTGATATTTTTCCTCACTTAGGTATCCATCTTGTATCCAAATTTTGCGACCAAAGTTGATCCCGACCTTTTTCTGAACAAAAACGGTCCTAAGCCGACTTTTTCCTAAAAAGTCTTGGGTTTCAAAAAAATCTTTTGAGACTGAGTCAACGTTCCTAGAATTTATTGTGACATAACGGAATCTTAAATTTCTTAAATCAGAATTGAATTCGCGGTTAATTTTCATTCGACTCGCTTTTAGGATGACTTAGGCTACCGGGTAGTTTTCAGAACTTTTTAGGGCAAATGACCCATGGTTGATTTTGTTTGAGCCACAATGAACCCACTCAATACATTTGCGACTCTCGATTGTTATGGAAATCTCGAGGATTCAAGTACAGACACAGGGTACCAAAACGACAGAAGAATCGGTCTAGGGCTGGCCAATGAGAATTTTCCAATTTAGTGGTGTCACCCATGATTCGCCACACATTTCAGTCGAACAAACCTATCTCTGATCTCAAATCAATTTTTAACTATGCCGTAATAACCTCTATAGATAAGCACGGTCAAAAAGTCGATTCTTGGTCGAATTCTCAAGTCTATTGCCTTAAAATTCCTTAATGGCTTCCCTGAATATTCTAGTTATCTCGAGAGTAATCAATTCTGAGAACAGCCCTATAGGCACGTTAATGAAATGCCTAATTTATTCAGTAGAAAATAGGAGTGAAAATCTGGGATGTCACAACTCTGGTGGAGGCCTACAATTACACTAACGTGCAAATTGTTTGTCTAACTTGAAAATAGGGGTGGAAGACTTATCGAATTGTCCAGTAGTTGGTTCCCTCCAATGTTTCTCTTAGGATAGGTGAAGCTCAAGAATGAATTCTATTGGGTAAAGCCAATGAATAAAGGCATCAAGGGCGTAGTGCCCTTGACCTATTCTTGAACTTTAAATAGGCAGGATGGCATAATTGATTTATTGAGCTGCACCATAGAATCGATAGCTCCAAGTGGGCTATTTTTGGTTAGTAGAATTGGCGATGTGGGATGAACCATAAGTCAAGTTACAATGCCTAACTGCTCGCTAACCTAGAACCCACAAATGGTGTTAATGGATTAAGAGAGCAAGATGATGGTCATGGAAGTCCAAATCCCCTAAGAAGCGTGTAACAACTCACTTGCTTAATCAACTAAAGCTGAAAATGGATAGCATTTAAGTGTAACCTATACTTGGCCATTAAGGCAAGTGCCAGGCTTTAATGAGTAAGAGAGCCTAGCGGTCACTACAAAACTTGAGGCATGAGCCTGGTGAAGTAGCCATCGGTGCATATCTTGGTGATGGCGGCAAATATTCAAATGAGAACTTTGAATACCATAGAGGGCCAAGGTTCGATGAGAATGAAACTTGTACATGGGTTAGTTAATCCTAAGAGACAGGGGAAGCCCATTTAATAACGCTTCGTGTGCAAGCTTCGTAAGGAAATCGGGTTAAAATTCTTGAATTGAGATGTGGTGGTTAACAACAACGTTAGGGAGTCCAAAGATGTTGGCAAGGGTCTTGACAGAGTTATCTTTTATGTTTAATAGCTACCCAACCTAGAAACAGCTTAGTCGTAGGTAGGGTCTAACGGTTGGAAGACCGCCACACATCGTGTAGTGTTCATGCGCCCCTGGTAGCCCTTGAAATTTGGAGGACCAAGTGTCATCCAAGCTTAGTCATGCTCATAAGTGCATTAGGTGTCCAAGGTGAACAATGTAACGACCCCAACTCCATCCTTAGGGTCACAAGTGGTAAGGGTTAAGATTTTTTGTGACATCCCCGGCGTGTTGCTGACCCATTCTTATTTTCTTTTTATTAATCTCCAAGTTATTTATTTGCGGAATCAATTACTACCCAATCACAACATCACAACAGTAATAAGTTGGTAGGAAAACACACTTACAACCATATATTACATATACATGGCAACTACTTGTAATTTTACATACATGCCTTATTTATTTTACAATCCCATTTATTAGGGCCAAGTTCCACACATACAATTCCTTGTAAACATACTAACCTCGGGGTATCTTGATCTCTTCTAACAAGATTCTATCAAAATTGGTACCCCTAAGGACCAACTACTAACTTTGTCTTCTACAATACCATCGGGTGGAGTGACGCCATCAGGCCCAGGTGGACCGTCAAAGCCACGAAGGGGACCTACAAAACCATCATTGACCCACTCATACTATATGCGGTATTTGTGAGGGACGAGTTCGCCCATTCCTTCATCCACCCATATGGTTGTGGTTATCATTCGATAATTTTTACTAATACTTGCATAATAGATCATGGTTTCTAACACTATCATATCCACAAGCACACCGAACCTTATTGGAGGCACAACCATCCTACAAGTTTGGAAGAAAAACAATGAATGAGTATAACTCAGTAAGTAAACCTATTAAAATCCGAGTAGAATGATGCCTCGCCTTTCAACAAGCAAATAACTTATCTCATGCAATTGTCGATGGTAGATCAATAGCAAGATGAAAATCATGCCATTACTAAAAACATGAGAGATCCTCAAATAATTAAATGCAAGCATATGCTAAGAATCCATTACACATATGAGGAACTCATGCGCACGGGGTTCATTTAATTAATGATTGAAATCCATCAACCCTTCGGAATCCACCGAGCATCGAAATCCATCAAGCATCGTCACCAAATCCATTGGTTGATGGCATAACCGAAGTCCATCAGGCATCATCACTGAAATCCATCGAGCGATGGCTAATTTTGTCCCTCGTGTGTCCATGCATCATGTAATAACCTCAACTTCAAGCCTTTGTCTAGTCCCGGTTGCACTTCCAATGGCCTATTTTTCCATGTTCGCCATATTATTTGGAAATGGACAAAAAAGAATATGCCAGAACCCTTTAGTCATTTAATGAAGGGGGTGATTCATTACCTTAGGTGGCCTTGAGAAGATTTGGTGATGAATACCAAAGATTTGCCTTGGGGATTAAGTTGATTAGTCATAGCACAAATAGACCAATGAAGGGAAGGTTCTAGAGAACTTAGCTTAGAGACCAAGTTCTTGAAAATAGGCCATGTGAGAAATATCCAAATTTAATGATTACACAAATTCAAGCATTAAATACAAGAAACCTTGTCATCATCTTAGGTGTCCATATTAGATTATGTAATAATGCCAAAAGATTTGCCTTGATGAATAAGTTAGTGATTTGTGGCTTAAGTGAACCAACCCATGGAAGGTTCTAGAATGCTTGGCTTAATGCGCAAGAAAAGACATGAAACATGTGCCAAAAATCCAAGACTTATGATGGCCATATCTTGGGCATTAAATGAAGGGATGAATCATTAGTGTGACATCCTAGATTTTTAATCTACTTTCAATTAAATAAATCAGGCTTTTCATCAATGCGCCTATAGTGTTATTCTCAGAGCTGATCACTCTTGAAAAAACTAGACTATCTGGAGAAATCATTTAGGGATTTTAATGCAATAGACTTGAGGATTCGACCAATAATCGACCATTCGACCGTGCTCATCTACAGAGATCATTATAGCATAGTTAAAAAAAAATCAATTACAAATCAGGGATAGGTCGGTTCGACTGAGATATGTGGGTAAACGTGGGTGATTCCACTAAATTGCAAAATTCTTGTCGATCGGCACTAGATCGATTTTTCTGTCGTTTTGGTACCCTGTGTCTATATTTAAAATCTCGATATTTTCACGACCACCGAGAGTTGCCAATGTTGAAGAGGTTCATTATGGCTCAAAGAAAATCAACTATGGGTCATTTGCACTAAAAATTTCTGAAAGCTACCCGGTAGCCTAGGTCACGCTAAAATCACGCCAGATTGAAATTAACGCAAATTTGAATCCGATTTCAGAAATTGAAAGTTCTGTCATTTCACAAATCATTTTAGGAATGTCAACTCAATCTCCGAAGATTTTCAGCAAACCAAGACTTTTTGGGAAACAATCGAGGTAGAGGCGTTTTTGTCTAGAAAATGCAGGGACCATTTCGATTGCGAAGTTGGGATGCAAGTGGGATCAATTGGTGAGGAAAAATACCAATTTGATCGTTGACTCGATAATGGAATTTATAGAGGCCGAATTGCATTAATTCAAGCGAGGTTGATGTCCAATTGGAGGGAAATAATGTGAAATTCGTGTGCCCCCCTTGGACCCAACTTATGGACTACTTCAAGGCTTTTGAAAGGGGCATGTTGGTCTGGAACTTGGCTGAGGAAAGCCAGCTAGTGTGGTGGACAAAGGGATAGGAAGAGACCAAGGTAGGCCCCTCTCAAGCCAATTTGTGTGCCCTCTCTTCTTCCTTCCCCCATCCAGTTGAGCTCCCCCTCTATTCCAGCCGAGTGGACTTCTGACAAACCCCGAAACCACCACACAGCCTCCCCTCGCCGCCGCAACAACCCGCTGAAGCCAGAGCCAACGTACGCCGCTACTCACGCCGAGCATCCCTCGTGCGCAGTCCCGTCTCTTCCCGCGCCCAACTGCGTCGTCCGCTGTGGCCTCACCATCCCTAAGTCGTTTCAGATCGCCATCCAGCCCACTGAAGCTCCTACCACCGCCGTGTGCCATCGCCTCCACCCATCCAAGCCACTGCAACCCCACCGTGCCGTCTCCGCCTCGTCTAGCTCCCATTCAGCCCTTTCTCGGCCCATACCAGAACTGAACCAAGTGGGTCTTTAGGCTGTTGTTCGACCCGTTTTAGAGGCATTCCCAACCCCGTTTGGCGACCCACTTTGAAGTTTCTTGAGCCTCTTGGCATTCCCATCGATTTGATCCGAGCGGATTTCTTAACAAGTGAGTTTAACTCACTAATCCTTGCTTAGTAAGTTAATGACACTTAAGGGTTGATTAATTTAGACTAAGTATGGATTAGGTTGATAGTTAGATTAGATTAGCAATTTAATTAATTGTTGTTGCATGTTAGGTGGTTAGACTAGTATAGTTAGAGTCTAGACAAGCTCTAGTATTTATCTAGAGTGGTTCGGAAATTTTCTAGGCCCGTCTCAACTTTTAATTAGGCTTTACGAGCCTAAGTTCTATTTATTGGAATTTATTAATTATTTTTTGTAATTATTTATTTATTTATTTATTTTTCGAAAATTAGATCGGGATAGTCAGTGACCAGAATTTCATGCTGATTGCAATGGTGTGGTTGGCTTATTTATCTAGCTGTTAATTTGTGCAATTTGAGTATGATTGGTGATTTTGTGTAATTATCCTAAAAAAATAATAATTTTGGTAATTAATTAGAAAATTACCAAGCGTCGGTATATAGTGCCAAAAATGTATTTTTGAACTGGAGAAATTAGTGGGATTTTCAAAAGTGAAAATATTGTATTTTGACTAAGGCCGACCGTGTACCCACACATGATAATTTTTAACGGGTTTTTGAATACGAAGAAAATAGGTCATGACGTCATGTTAATTGAGGAAATTAAGTGTGAAGCTCAATGTCATGGACCATGGGTGAATAATCGTGTGAGACTGTGTAAGTTAAGAAAGCCTTTTTCGATAGAGGTAGCGCCCAATCGGGTCGTGATTTGCCACCTGTTAGAGGTTGTGCCCAATCGGGCCATGATTTGCCACCTAATAAAGGTAGTGCCAAATCGGGCCATGATTTACCACCTTACTTAGGTTGTGTCCACTAGGCCGTGATTAAGCTAGTTCCACTAGGAGACTGCCCAATCTAAAATAAACTGTGCCATGTGTGGCCGTGATTAATAATCGGAGTGAACACTTGACGTGATTGGATTTGGTAGTCAGTCCTGATTGGCTTGACCTATAAAAGGTCTGGATGACATAAAATTGACTAGTTCGATTAACCGATGATTTAATCAGATTGATGATTTGATTAAGTGAAATGATATGGTAAATATATAAATTGTACTGACTTGCAGGTGGGATCTGAGGCAAAGGTAAGCCATCTATCTTGTGATTGTGCTCTTTGTACAGAATGAATTTGGCTAATTTTCCTCCATGAAAAGTGTTTTTTAAGGTCTTCTCTACAACATATCAAGATTTTATAATTTTTTGAGCCCATTTGATAAGGTAATTGATGCCGATTTTAGAATTTGCTCGAAATTGTCTTTCACCCTGGGATAAGAATGTCACACACCCAACTTGAGGAGCAAGTTAATCTAGAGACTTCTTTACTTGAAGATAAGAATGCATTAAATGCTTTGGGACCTTAATGTGTTAAAAAGAAGAAACTTGGAGAGCAAGTTTGTAATATGAAGATATCTAGCCTAATGATTACTCAAGATACAAACATTAAATGGGAGAGGCTTAGTCATTGGATGAGGTGTGCCCATAATAATTACATGTAATTATTACATGATGACTCCCCTTAAGTGGACTGATGGAAAGATAAGCAAGTGTCGCCCTTAGGAGCTAGACTTGCCACCCACCCTTTAGCTCGCCACCTCTTCATCCTAGGATGTCCACCTAAAGAAATGTGATTGGTCTACTTAGAAGGGAAATTGTGGCATCCCAAATTTCACCGACCTTCATTAGTGTAATTAGATCATTAGGAACTTAGATTAATTAGATTGGGCCAGAAAGTGAACCCGATGGATCGTGAGAAATGTGTGCGCTTGAGAAGTAAGTGGGCCACACGATTTGGACGTAAAAAGCCGAATGAGAGATTATGGGCTTGGGCTTAATTTAGAGCGGGCCAAGATTTAGAATTGTTAGACTGGAAAATTTAGTGGGCCGGATTGTTATAGATTAAGCCTATTGGGCCAGGGATGAATATTTAGGCCCGAGTGATTTTATTTTATAGATTATAGTTATGATAATTTGATTAATGATTGTAATGCTAATATCAATTGCTAACTTTAGCATTTCTTGTGATGAATTCTCTATAGACTAACACTAAGTGGTTAATATGTCATAAAATTTCATAACTTTATATGATTATAATAGAAATGAAATCTAATGGAATCGAAAGGGAACTAAGTGAAAAACATTAGAAACTAATGAACCGACTAACGACACGGATTAGAGACAAAGTGAATTTGAGAGATCAAACTTGGAGGCCATGACACTTCTCTCTCTTTTCTCTTCATTTTTCTTCATCACCCACGGTTTTGATTCCCACAAACCGAGAAAAATCAACAAGGAACACAATCATTAGTAAAATCTCATCATTAGTCTAGCCTAGGGATTAGCCTTATAGATCTATTTCCCCTCATAAGTTTCGAAACCCTCTCTCTCTCTCTCTCTCTCTCTCTCTCTCTCTCTCTTAAAAAACCGAGAAACCCATCTTCTTCTTCTTCTTCTCGTTTTTCTCCCGTTCGAGCAGTGAGGAACCAGCAACAAGCCAGCAATTTCTCCTTCTTGCATGCGAGCTTTGGTGCTGATTTTTGAAGAATCTTTGAGTTATCTAATAGCTGAAGCAAGGTAAGGAAAGATATAACTCTAAGTTGAAAGTTATCCATTATTCATCAAGAAAGCTTGCGGATCTAACCAAACAGTGAAGGATTTGATTTGTAGTTGCTGTTTTGTGGTTAATCTAAGCTTAGTAAGTGTTAGATTGAAGGTAGAAGCCATTGCATGTTACTTTTGAGTCTTGCATGTTTCGAAATCCAAGTGTGAGTATGCTGTCTTTGCTGAGTGAAGTGATGAAATGGTTACCTTGTGGATGGATATGGTGTATACTGTGATGAGTGAACTCACAGATGCATTTATACTTTGAGCCGAGCTATGCATGGGCTATTTGTTAAAGAAAAGCTTGCTGAAAGTACTTTTAGTTGCTGTGATTAAGTATTGAAGTGTTGTAGAAGAGATTTGTGGAAAAATAAGTGGTTTGGTCGGGCTAGGAGTGAAGGAATCGTGTATACCTATTCTGTTCTAGGAGAATACGGTTAGGGAGTCTTTTGTTTTGTGTTATTTTCTTTAGGTATATTGATGAAATAAGAAAGAAACCATTCTACGTGATAGAACATCCATGAGATTGAATTAGATACTTAGCTATAACCAAATGAATATAAAAACATAGAGATAGAAGTGAATTTAGTAAAACCAGTAAATTGTTTTTATGAGAACGGTTTGACCTTTACTGATTATACGAATTTTCTGTAATTACCTAGTTAGAATTTGACTTAGAATCCTTAATGAAAATTGTAGAAAACATCTTAAGAAATAACGTGTAAAAATTTGAGATTTAATGGATAAGAATTGGCTAGTAAAACAATTTTCTTTGTAGATAAAGAATCTGGACGTCAGTACAGGGTACTAGTAAAGATTATGGCGATTGTTAATTTTAATACGGTGAGAATTAGACTTATGTTTCGTCAAATAAAATGTCAATCTATGTCTCAAATATAACATACTAAAATTTGGTAGTATTTTGACAGGAATTGATATACCTTTTGTGTCCAAAACCGAAACTGTTCATTTAGCTAGTAAACTGTCTGGACCCGAGAACATATACTAGATGTTGTGTCTTTTATATTAGATTTGTATGACACACATAAAGTCTAGTTACCTCCTAATAGATGTTAGTTGTATAAGAGTAAGTCTCATATATCATTTGAGGTGTAGGTACATATAGTATCATGCGTGTGCAATGAGTGCGGTGCATAGTGCTTGATTATGGGGTAAATATCTATTCGGCATGGAATGGGACATGTTGTAATGGGTTTTATCTTATAATTTGGACACGCACATGTGCTAGGTTCATGAGAGTTAGATATATGGTTAGATACTTTGGAGTCTTTTCTTTTGCATACGATAAATGCATTAAATAAAGGTGTGGTGGTGTGAAACGTGTGCTTAAGAGAGTGAATGAACCCATCGGTGTAGAGATACCGGTGATGCCACCGGAAGTTTGGGATGCCCATGCTGAGTGGTGTAACACCCAGAACCCTTCGCAGGTCGTTAACAGTGCCGATGTTACATCTTTTACCATCTCTATCTCTTTGGCTAAATTTAAGCCTTGCCAGATTACAGGCATTTTTTTTTTTTAAAGCGGTCCCATGCGCGACTCATAGCGGAAGCAAAATTCACATCATCATCTATCTCCCTTCTAATCCATGATACAAATACACACCAACTAACAGCACGATTTTATAAATAACGTTGACGCTTTGCTTACATACATACATGTAGCGAGATGGGGTTTCCTTCGGGTCGGTACAAAAAACAGAAAGGTTAGGACTCTGCCATGTCCTACCTAAAATCTCAAAAAGGAACTCCGACCCCTAACATCACATGAACACAAAAACCCTCCCATCACCAGCGTCAACTATCTACATCAAAAAGTGATCTAGCTCCTACTCCTCCGCGCGGTCTCATACCCAACTCGGTGCGTCAGGTGGTGGCGGGGGCAGCATCCCTCGCATCGCTCCATCCCGTCGAACGTGCACAGACAAAAACTCTTGTATGACAGGGCCCCCAGCTAGGCCGATATCATACATCACTAAGCACCACACTCGGGTAAACGTCAGTCCGGGCACAGAGGGACAATCTATCTCTGTACACTCCAACTCGACATTAGACGGTAGACCGTAAAATACCCCACGCGAAACAGCAGGTAGCGGCATAGTGCTAATCTGAAATGTTATCCCCAAAAGGGGTGAGTACAACCACTCAGAAGATAGGGAAATCCAATAACAACTCAGTGCACCATGCATACCATCATACAATGCAAGCATTGCTTACCTTTTTGATGTCAAGCGTATACATGCATCATCATAGTATATATATATATCATCATCATGGCATCTCATATATCATTATCATCACATCATCATTAACCATGCATCACCACGCATATCACATCATCATTAACCACACATCACCATGCATGTCACATCATATCATCATTAACCATGCATCACCATGCATATCACATCATCATTAACCATGCATCACCATGCATATCACATCATCATTACCCATGCATCACCATGCATGTCACATCATATCATCATTAACCACGCATCACCATGCATGTCACATCATATCATCATTAACCATGCATCACCATGCATATCACATCATCATTACCCATGCATCACCATGCATATCACATCATATCATCATTATTATTATAATTATCATTATCATCATCATCATCATCATTATCATCATTATCATTATCATCATTATCATCATTATCATCATTATCATCCCTTCGGGCAGAAACCTCCGATAGGGATCCCAGCATTCCAGCCATCTCATGGCCACTGGGCTTTCGGCCCCCCACATTCCGGGCATCTCGCATCTCAACTAGCATCACGAGGCATTCCCTTCGGGCTGAAACCTCCGACAAGGCTTCCGGCCTTTACCCTTCTAGCCGGGGATCTCGCACCCCAATCCTGGCATCGCGAGTCACTCCCTTCGGGCAGAAACCTCCGACAGGGCTTCCGGCCCCCCACATTCCGGGCATCCTGAAACTCCCAGGGAATCTCTGGAAGTATGCCTTTTCAGCCACCAGACATCATCCTCCGCCACAACCCCTTACTCACATACCACTTCCACATTCACCTTCCTTTTAATCTTATTATTATTACATGGCATATGAATCACGCACATGCATCACAATTCATGATCATACATGCATCGATGTCATATAACAATGCATCATAAATTCAATGGAATACATGGCTAATAAAATAATCCATTATTTATTATTTATTATTTTATTATTTTATTATATTATTATTTTATTATTTTATTATTATATTATTATTTTTATAAATAAACATTTCATTTAATATTTATGATTTTCCCAAAATCATAATATTCAAGCAATCACTAAACAATTAGAATCACAATTTCATGCAAAATTCATGGCCAATTTGCATTTTACATAATTTCTCAATTTTCCACAAAATAGCACTTAACATTCGGAAAATGGCCAGATTGCACAGTTTTCAAATTAATTCGATTAAAATACTCATATTGCCTCCAAAAATTACGAAATTTTACAGGGTGATAACCAACACATTTTCGTGCATTCATGCAGAACCCTAAGCCAAATTCTTCATAGATTAATTTATACAACTCCACGAAGCTTCTGGAACCTCTACCGTTTCGTCCAGAGTACATATCACCGAAAAACTTAGGTTTGACCCATCTAATCCCTTTAGTTTCCTCTGAAATTCGAGTATGTTATGTATCAATGTTTCCTTTACAAGTTTCATGAAGAGACCTAGGTTAAATAACCAAAGTATGATCCTCTTTTAAGTCCTTGAAGTCTCGGGTATCTCGGTTCACTTCAACAGAACCAACCATCTCAAAGATCTAGCCGATTCACTAAGCTATATTCATTTGTTTCTCTTCAAATTGGAGTATGTTGTATTTTAGGATGTTACCTACAACTTTCATGAAGACAACAAGGTGAGATCTCCAACAGAAATCAACATGCAACCAAGAGATCAACAAAAGGTCAGTGAAGATTTCGCAGATCTGAGGTCTCCGTATAAAAAAGCTTTTGACCCCACAAATCTTCATCTTTTTCCACGAAATTCGAGTATGTCATACTAAAAGATGTTAGCTTCAACTTTCATGAAGACACCGAAGCCAAAATCGCACTCCAAATACACATGCAAGCTCGAATAATGTACTGACTACCACAAACCGAACGAAAACAGTCACATAGCTTGAACACATTCAACCCTTACCTCGGTTCTTCGCCCAAACCACACCTAAAACCGAACATGCAACCAACAAAATAGACATGCAAGAGAAGTTAAGGACCCCACTTGCCTCTAAGATGAACAAACAGCGATGAACGGCGGCGTACGGTGGTCGGACTAGGCGGACGTACGGCAGACGGGCGGCGGCAACTCTCGGCTCCACCTCCTCTCTCTCGGTCTCTCCTCTCCCTTTCTCTCGAAATCTCTCTCTCCCTCTCACTTCTCTCGGCCGAATGGAGCTAGAGGAACCGGCCACTCCTCTTCTCTCTCTCTTTTATATCCCTTAATCCCATCATTAGTAATCATTGCCTCACCTCTCCAATGGCCAATGCATGGTCTTGCCATTTGCCACTTGTAAATTTTGTTTTTGAATTAATTGGGCTTGGGCTTGGGCTAAGGCCCAACCGGCCACTCCCTTGGGCTGGTCGACAGCCACCTATTGGGCCCTAGTGGGCCGACTAGCTTGGCCCACCAAGCTTTAGGCTAATGGGCCCAAGGCCCATTCGAATTTTCGATCCCTTTTTCCTCTTTTTTTTTTTTTTTTTTTGAAATTTCTTCTATAATATTTTTGAATTCCAATTTCCATCTTGGCTTAGTCTTGGAATATTTTTAATTATTGAAATTTAAATCATATGGCCAAGCATTAATCTATTAAATTTAAATTTCAACAACACAAGCAAAAATTCATCAAATTAAAAGACAAATTGGCTAAAGCATAGGCCATAAAATTCTCCCCTCCTTAGAGAATTTCGTCCTCGAAATAAGGGTACTTTTCCCTCATCGATCCTCACTTTCCCATGTGGCTTCCTCCACATCATGATGTCGCCATAACACCTTGACTAATGGGATCTTTTTAGTCCTAAGAATTTGCTCATTTCGATCCAATATACGCACGAGGCTCTTCAATGTACCTAACTTTCTCATCCATTTTGATGGCTTCATGATCGAGTATGTGACCGGGATCCGGCTGAGTACTTCCTCAACATCGATACATGAAACACATCGTGCAGATTTTCTAATCTAGGAGGTAATGCTAAACGATAAGCCCTATCTCCTATCTTCTCAAGTATTTCAAAAGGTCCAACAAATGCGGGGCTTAACTTACCCTTTATCCCGAATCGAGATATTCCTTTCATTGGAGATACTTTAAGGAATACGTGGTCTCCTACACTAAACTCCAAAGGTCTTCTACGCTTATCTGCGTAGCCTTTCTGTCTACTCTGAGCTTCTCTAAGTCTTTCTCTAATAACATCAACGGCCTCGGTGGTAACTTGTACCGGTTCAGTCTGTCAATTTCCTCTCGCCCACTTCATTCCAACAAATAGGAGTCCTACATCTCCGTCCATACAATGCTTCATAAGGTGCCATACCTATACTCTTCTGAAAGCTATTATTATAGGCAAACTCTACCAAATGCAATCTCTCGTCCCAATTTCCTTTGAAATCAATCACACAAGCTCTCAACATATCCTCCAAAAAGTATCGAATCACTCTTTCGATTGGCCATCCGTCCGAGGATGAAAAGCTGTGCTAAGGCGAAGCTTAGATCCTAACGCAACTTGGAGACTCCTCCAAAAATTCGACGTAAACCTCGGGTCTCGGTCCGAAGTAATAGTCACTGGAATACCATGCAAGCATACCACTTGACTTACATACATGTCCGCATACTTATCCATTGGGTAGTCCATGCGAATCGTTAAGAAATGTGCCGACTTAGTCAAACGATCCACTATAACCCAAATTGAATCATGATTCCTTGATGTCCTTGGCAATCCTTGCACAAAATCCATCGTTACATGTTCCCATTTCCATTCAGGAATGTCCAATGGTCTCAAAAGTCCTGCGGGTTTTCGATGTTCCGCTTTTACTTGCTGGCATGTCAAACATTGAGATACGTGTCTAGCCGTATCTGCTTTCAAACCACTCCACCTAAATTGCTGACATAAATTTCTGTACATCTTTGTACTGCCTGGGTGGATACTATAATTACTCTTATGTGCTTCCGACAAAATTTCCTTCCTCAACTCCTCATTGTCGGGAACGCAAAGCCATCCTTGACATTTCACTATCCCTTCATTAGAGATTTGAAATTCTAATCTTTTCACTAAAGATACAGCATCTTTCATTTTCAAAATCTCTGGGTCAGATTTTTGCAAAACCTTAATTTTATGGATAATCTCTGGCTCAATCCTTAATGCACTAAGCACGCCAGTAAGACAATCCAATTCCAATTTAAATTCAGAATTTGCTCTGATTCTAACAATTCCCATTTCGCCATTCTCAAACTAGCAATTTCCATCGCCCGACTTGCGACTAAGAGCATCGCTACTCTATTCGCTTTTCCTAGATGATATTTTATCTCACAATCATAGTCCTTCAACAATTCCATCCACCTCCTTTGTCTCATGTTCAACTCTTTTTGTGAGAACAGATACTTCAAACTCTTATGATCCGTATAGATCTCAAACTTTTCCCCATACAAATAGTGTCTCCATATCTTCAAAGCAAACACTATGGCTGCTAACTCTAAATCATGCGTCGGATAATTCAGCTCATGGGGTTTCAATTGTCTGGATGCATAGGCTACAACCTTGCCATGCTGCATCAACACACATCCTAGTCCTTTGTGAGATGCATCACTATACACCGTGAAACCATTAGGTCCGATAGGTATAGTCGAATTGAGCTGAAGTCAATTTCCTTTTGAGCTCTGAAAACTCCTTTCACATTCCCCACTCCATTCAAATTTCACATTCTTTCGAGTCAATTTAGTTAAAGGTCCGCTTGGTTGCGAGAATCCTTCAATGAACCTTACGTAATAACCGGCCAGTCCTAAGAAACTTCGTATTTCGGTAGGTGTCGTTGGTCTCGGCCAATTCACTACCATTTCAACTTTTTTGGATCTCTTTGCAATTCCTTTTCCGACACCACATGTCCTAAAAATACTATTCGGTCCAACCAAAATTCACACTTACTAAACTTAGCATACAACTTATGCTCTCGCAGGTCTGCAAAACTATTCTCAAATGCTGCTCATGCTCTTTAGGCCCTTTCAAATACACAGAATATCATCAATAAAGACAATCACAAAACTGGTCTAAATAAGGCTGAAATATTCTATTCATCAAATCCATAAATGCAGCCGGGCGTTAGTCAATCCAAATGGCATAACAAGGAACTCATAGTGTCCATAACGAGTTCTAAATGCAGTCTTAGGAATGTCCTCCTTTTTAATCCTTAAGCGATGGTATCCCGATCTCAAATCAATCTTAGAAAAGACCGAACTTCCTTGAAGTTGATCAAACAAGTCATCAATTCTAGGCAAAGGGTACTTATTCTTAATGGTCACTTGATTCAACTGCCTATAGTCAATACACAAGCGCATTGACCCATCCTTCTTTTTCACAAACAAGACCGGTGCACCCCAAGGTGAAGCACTTGGTCTAATAAATCCTTTATCAAGCAATTCCTGCAATTGCACTTTCAACTCCTTCAATTCAACTAAAGACATCCTATATGGAGCTTTTGATATTGGTCCCGTTCTAGGCATTAATTCAATTTCAAATTCAACCTCCCGCTCTGGTGGCAATCCAAGCAATTCCTCAGGAAATACATCTGGAAATTCATTAACCACATGAACTTCCTCAAGATTAGACTCCTCTTTAGCACAATCTCTAACTATGGCTAGGTACCCTTGACATCCTTGGTCAAGTAACTTACAAGCTTCTATTTTTGCCCGAAATAAGTGCTACGGGAAAATGAGTCGACCTCCTAAAAATTCACAACTAGCGATCGGGTAAAACAAATTGAATCACTTTTCTATAACAATCCATTCTAGCCCGATACTTACGAAGCCAGTCCATTCCTATAATAACATCAACATCATACATAGCCATTACAACCAAGTCTATTTCCATGTCCTTTCCTCCCATGGATATCTTAAAATTTTCACACACCAGCGTAGACAATACCATATCCTTTAAAGGCGTGGAAACACAAAGAGGCGTCTCAAGAGGCATAACTTCTATCTTTTTCAAACGTCTATATCTTTCAGACACAAACGAATGCGTTGCACCCGTGTCAAACAATGCATATGCATTTTCGCCATTAATAAGAATCGAACCTGAGATAACATTCTTGGAGGCTTCCGCTTCCTCTGGGTGATCGCATACACCCTTCCTTGTGCAGGTGGTCTTTGAGGATTTCCTTGCGGATTCGACCTAACAGCACTACGATATCCCCCTGTCGCTTGAGCCAACACTCACTTGCGACCTCTCTCGCGGGGAAATTCCTCCTAAGATGTCCCACTTGTCCACAGACCAAAACATTTATGTTGTCCAGGCTGATAGGGTGCTTTCCCTATGTTCAGACCACTCCTTGCTCCCCCAAAATTTCCAAAATTTCCCTTCTTCTTCACATTCAGTCGACCTTGACCAGAATAAAGTCTCTTTCCTTTTCTCACATCACTAAAGTTCACCGGTTTCTTAAATTCCGACCTTTCCCTCAACAACTCTGCTCCACTAACTGCGCCCTTTCATAAATCTCATTATAATCTCTTATGCTCAAAGGCACCAGTTGCTTTCTAATGTCGAGTCCTCGGCCCTTTCAGGAATCTCTTAGCCTTCTCTTCCTGATCCTCAATCAATCTAGGAGCATATCTAGACAATTCAGAAAATCTAGCCTCATACTGATCTACAGTCAATCCCTTTTGTTCTAGCTGAACAAACTCAATAATCTTCCTATCCTTAGCACAGTCAGAGAAATGCTTCTTATTAAAGGCCCTAACAAACTCCTCCCAATTAACATCAGTACCTGGTGGAAAGATTATGTCCTTCGAAGCTCTCCACCAAAACTTCGCATTTCCCTCCAATTGGTACTCTGCTAAAACTATTTTCTCAGCATTAGTGCAGTCTAACAGCCGGAAAATTCGTTCCATTCCATCAATCCATTGCTCGCCTCCTCGGGACTTCCCATTCCATTGAACTTAAGTGGCTTCGGCTTCAAAAACTGCTCCACTAGTCCCCGAGTACGGCGTTCGCTCGGGCTATTCTTTGCGCTTTGCCTCTCCATCAAATTTCCAATATTGGCTAATGCCTGTAGGATATCTTCCATTTGGGGTTTAGCCCTTGCAGCAGAGGCTTCAGCCCTCGATGGATGAGCACTTACAGCTCGCACCATGACTCTCCTGCAAAGTCCAAGCATTGCCTCAGGAATAATCTAAGACTCACTGCCTCCACTCAAAGCAGTTACTATTATCATATAAGTAACATATACATGTTACTGGAAACTCAAGACAAACTACTGGGGATCTACGAGTGAATACTCATCACCCGTTATTCAATTATTTCGTTTACATCCTATGGTGTGCATTGTCATCATGTTCCTCAATTCCAAATGAGGCTCCTTATCACTCCACCTATAACCATTCGCTCTGATACCAAAAAGGGCGACTGTAACACCCCAAACCCTTCGCAGGTTGTTAACAGTGCCGATGTTACATCTTTTACCATCTCTATCTCTTTGGCTAAATTTAAGACTTGCCAGATTACAGGCATTTTTTTTTTAAAGCGGTCCCATACGCGACTCATAGCGGAAGCAAAATTCACAACGTCATCTATCTCCCTTCTAATCCATGGTACAAATACACACCAACTAACAGCACGATTTTATAAATAACGTTGACGCTTTGCTTACATACATACATGTAGCGAGATGGGGTTTCCTTCGGGTCGGCACAAAAAAGCGAAAGGTTAGGACTCGCCATGTCCTACCTAAAATCTCAAAAAGGAAATCCGACCCCTAACATCACATGAACACAAAAACCCTCCCATCACCAGCGTCAACTATCTACATCAAAAAGTGATCTAGCTCCTACTCCTCGCGCGCGGTCTCATACCCAACTCGGTGTGTCAGGTGGTGGCGGCGGCAGCATCCCTCGCATCGCTCCATCCCGTCGAACGTGCACAGATAAAAACTCTTGTATGACAGGGCCCCCAGCCAGGCCGATATCATACATCACTAAGCACCGCACTCGGATAAACATCAGTCCGGGCACAGAGGGACAATCTATCT
The DNA here is from genome assembly GCA_014182575.1 of Eucalyptus decipiens. Taxonomy (NCBI): domain Eukaryota; kingdom Viridiplantae; phylum Streptophyta; class Magnoliopsida; order Myrtales; family Myrtaceae; genus Eucalyptus; species Eucalyptus decipiens. The sequence goes on from CM024617.1 coordinate 552,643, forward strand.
CTGTACACTCCACCTCGACATCAGACGGTAGACCATAAAATACCCCACGCGAAACAGCAGGTAGCGGCATAGTGCTAATCTGAAATGTTATTCCCAAAAGGGGTGAGTACAACCACTCAGCAGATAAGGAAATCCAATAACAACTCAGTGCACCATGCATACCATCATACAATGCAAGCATTGCTTACCTTTTTGATGTCAAGCGTATACATGCATCATCATAGTATATATATATATATATATCATCATCATGGCATCTCATATATCATTATCATCACATCATCATTAACCATGCATCACCACGCATATCACATCATCATTAACCACGCATCACCATGCATGTCACATCATATCATCATTAACCATGCATCACCACGCATATCACATCATCATTAACCACGCATCACCATGCATGTCACATCATATCATCATTAACCATGCATCACCATGCATATCACATCATCACACCATGTCACATCATATCATCATTAACCACGCATCACCATGCATGTCACATCATATCATCATTAACCATGCATCACCATGCATATCACATCATCATTACCCATGCATCACCATGCATATCACATCATCATTAACCATGCATCACCATGCATGTCACATCATATCATCATTAACCATGCATCACCATGCATATCACATCATCATTACCCATGCATCACCATGCATATCACATCATATCATCATTATTATTATTATTATCATTATCATCATTATCATCATCATTATCATCATTATCATTATCATCATTATCATCATTATCATCCCTTCGGGCAGAAACCTCCGACAGGGATCCCAGCATTCCAGCCATCTCATGGCCCTTTGGGCTTCCGGCCCCCACATTCCGGGCATCTCGCATCTCAACTAGCATCACGAGGCATTCCCTTCGGGCAGAAACCTCCGACAGGGCTTCCGGCCTTTACCCTTCTAGCCGGGGATCTCGCACCCCAATCCTAGCATCGCGAGTCACTCCCTTCGGGCAGAAACCTCCGACAGGGCTTCCGGCCCCCCACATTCCGGGCATCCTGAAACTCCCAGGGAATCTCTGGAATTATGCCTTTTCGGCCACTAGACATCATCCTCCGCCACAACCCCTTACTCACATACCACTTCCACATTCACCTTCCTTTTAATCTTATTATTATTACATGGCATATGAATCACGCACATGCATCACAATTCATGATCATACATGCATCGATGTCATATAACAATGCATCATAAATTCAATGGAATACATGGCTAATAAAATAATCCATTATTATTATTTTATTATTTTATTATTTTATTTATTTTATTTATAAATAAACATTTCATTTAATATTTATGATTTTCCAAAATCATAATATTCAAGCAATCACTAAACCATTAGAATCACAATTTCATGCAAAATTCATGGCCAATTTGCATTTTACATAATTTCTCAATTTTCCACAAAATAGCACTTAACATTCGGAAAATGGACAGATTGCATAGTTTTCAAATTAATTCGATTAAAATACTCATATTGCCTCCAAAAATTACAAAATTTTACAGGGTGATAACCAACACATTTTCGTGCATTTTCCATGAAGAACCCTAAGCCAAATTCTTCATAGATTAATTTATACAACTCCACGAAGCTTCTGGAACCTCTACCGTTTCGTCCAGAGTACATATCACCGAAAAACTTAGGTTTGACCCATCTAATCCATTTATTTTCCTCTGAAATTCGAGTATGTTATGTATCAATGTTTCCTTTACAAGTTTCATGAAGAGACCTAGGTTAAATAACCAAAGTATGATCCTCTTTTAAGTCCTTGAAGTCTCGGGTATCTCGGTTCACTTCAACAGAACCAACCATCTCAAAGATCTAGCCGATTCACTAAGCTATACTCATTTGTTTCTCTTCAAATTGGATTATGTTGTATTTTAGGATGTTACCTACAACTTTCATGAAGACAACAAGGTGATATCTCCAACAGAAATCAACATGCAACCAAGAGATCAACAAAAGGTCAGTGAAGATTTCGCAGATCTGAGGTCTCCGTATAAAAAAGCTCTTGACCCCTCAAATCTTCATCGTTTTCCACGAAATTCGAGTATGTCATACTAAAAGATGTTAGCTTCAACTTTCATGAAGACACCGAAGCCAAAATCGCACTCCAAATACACATGCAAGCTCGAATAATGTACTGACTACCACAAACCGAACGAAAACAGTCACATAGCTTGAACACATTCAACCCTTACCTCGGTTCTTCGCCCAAACCACACCTAAAACCGAACATGCAACCAACAAAATAGACATGCAAGAGAAGTTAAGGACCCCACTTGCCTCTAAGATGAACAAACAGCGATGAACGGCGGCGTACGGTGGTCGGACTAGGCGGACGTACGGCGGAAGGGCGGCGGCAACTCTCGGCTCCACCTCCTCTCTCTCGGTCTCTCCTCTCCCTTTCTCTCGAAATCTCTCTCTCCCTCTCACTTCTCTCGGCCGAATGGAGCTAGAGAACCGGCCCCTCCTCTTCTCTCTCTCTTTTTATATCCCTTAATCCCATCATTAGTAATCATTGCCTCACCTCTCCAATGGCCAATGCATGGTCTTGCCATTTGCCACTTGTAAATTTTGTTTTTGAATTAATTGGGCTTGGGCTTGGGCTTAGGCCCAACCGGCCACTCCCTTGGGCTGGTCGACAGCCACCTATTGGGCCCTAGTGGGCCGACTAGCTTGGCCCACCAAGCTTTAGGCTAATGGGCCCAAGGCCCATTCGAATTTTCGATCCCTTTTTCCTCTTTTCTTTTTCTTTTTGAAATTTCTTCTATAATATTTTTGAATTCCAATTTCCATCTTCGCCAAAGTCTTGGAATATTTTTAATTATTGAAATTTAAATCATATGGCCAAGCATTAATCTATTAAATTTAAATTTCAACAACACAAGCAAAAATTCATCAAATTAAAAGACAAATTGGCTAAAGCATAGGCCATAAAATTCTATCACCTAATTAAAGACATTTAACACACCTTAAGGCTTGGCTTTTAATTTCCGGGATGCCACATTGTTGTTGCATTGCATCTTGATATGAGATTGAGCTTGAGAAAGGTAAGCATAGAAATGGATGCTCATGAGGTGATTACATACATGATGTGTTAATATCCAATTGTTTATGCTTGTGACAATCCTACCTTAGTATCTTAAATTGTTTGGTCATGATTCCCTTGTAATATTGATGGCTGTGGATTGTTTAAGTTAGAGTTTTATCATTCTTTATTGGGCAAAGTTGTTGATCATACCTTACGTTTTTCAGATTAATAGCATGGATGTGCCACCAGTAGCTCGATACGGGGCGATAGTACGCCTTGATGTTTCTCTTCATGACATGTATGATCCCGACATTGACATGACTTTCTCCAAGTATGAGGCTACTTTATGGATGGATGATAGTAGAGCTGAGTTGATACCGATGAAGTTCGTTGCATGGTTTATCAACCATGAAGGGGAGATATTCGGCCCTTTACCCTTTGGTGTAGGAGGACCTGGAGCTGGGACGGATGGCGCCTAGATGCCTTTGATCATGTAGAAGCTAACTGTCTTTTTGTCTTTTTTGTTAGATGTGGGCTTGTGTGGGAACTCGTGGGGTAGACACCCTCACCCTTTATCCCTGACTTTTGTTACGCCTTACTTTTGTTATGTATATGTTGTATATATGGGCGATGAACATGGAAAGAGTCCCGGTTGATAAATTTTGTAGGCCCTGATGATGATAAGAAGAAATGAAAATTCTCATGATCTTGTTTATGTGCATGAATGAATTGGCCAATACTTAAATTGAAGGTAGAATGATTGCAGGATAACCTCATAATATAAACTTGAGATTTTAAATAATCTATGTTATAAATGCTAACCTTCAATGGTAACACTATAGATTATCTAAAGGAGGTTACAAGCTAGGCAAGATGATAATAATAATTATAATCCCGCTTGCACTTAGTACATGACGCCCTGGGACATCACAGAAATTATGAGGGGTTTGCCTATAAATAGAGGCATTCCCCCCCCCCCATTTCCACACCATCTCCTTTTCCTCCCTCACTTACACTCTCTTTTCTCTCATGCCCCCTCACCATTGCCCTCTCTCTCTTCTCGGCCTTGTTCGCTCGCTGCCTCATCGGACAATTCTCTATTGGTAAAATCACCTATAGTTTATCGAGGTTTATCGAAAATAAGTAGAATCTCTAACTCTTCGCTAGGTGTTCTTTTGTGTGTTTGATTATGTTTGCATGCTTGAGTATGTTCACGCCCCAGGGCGAGGTCAAGGTTCGGTCGATTTGGAATCAACATCAAGTTGCGATAGCCTAAGCATGCGACTCAAGCCATGAACCAAGAATCATTCCCGACATGTTTTATAATATGATCTTAAGGGTCATGGCACACTCACTTAAATGAGCATGCCCTCAGGCCTTGCATATGTCGACTAAGATGAAAAGATGAAAAACCGGCTTATGTTATGCACTTGTGTGTACGCTTAAAAAGGAAAAAGTGTGACATCCCAAAATTTGGCCCGTGTTTTGAATATATGTAATGGTTTTTTTATCGATAGACTTATGGTTATTTTACTCAAAACTGATCATTTACGATTTAACTAATCTTTTAGGTGAGGCTATAAAGGGATATAAACGAGACAGACTAGAGAATTCAATTAGAAACCGATTGTTCAACCATAATAATTGGCAAGGGTCAATACCACAATGTTATAAATTGATTGGCAAATGGATATAAGCCGATTCGATGGAAGTACGTAGTCGAATTGCGGGTGGTTCCGCATGATTGTGATATTCAAGTCGAACGACAATAAACCGATTTTCTATCGATATTGTATTTAGGATGCGTAATTGAACCCTCGTGATTATATGGCAATCGAGGGTCGTCTACGATTCAAAAATGCACAAATGTGGATCGAAAATTATCGACCACGGGTCAATAGCATGAAAACCCCTAAAAGCTACCTGGTAGATTAGGTCGTACTAAAGTTGCGTTCGATCGATTTTAACCACGAAATTTAATTCGGTTTCGGAATCGAACATTCGAGCATGTCACGATTTATTTATTGGACGTCATCTCATCTTTGTCAAATTTTCAACGAGTCTGAAATTTTTCAGAAAAACGATTTTCGGACAAAAAGAAAAAAAATGAAAATCGGATGGGGAAGCAAATTGGGAATTCGCTGCCCAAAAAGCTTTAATTTTGAGAAATTAGAGTTAAGGAAGATATTTGGGAGACCAAGAATGAGCATAGAAGACTTTTGAGGCATTTGGATAGAGTGTGATGATGAGAATTGGGATATTTTCCATAGAAGTCTTTGGATTGGCTTACTCTCTCTCTCTCTCTCTCTCTCTCTCTCTCTCTCTCTCTCTCATGCGTGAATCAGCCTCCCCTTCTGCTCCTTCTTCTCATTTTCTTCCCCACGTTCATCCCTTCAGCCCACGCCTTCATCCCCTCCCCTTCATTCTCTCTTCCTTTCGCTACTATCAGCCCCATCCATCATTATCCCTAATCTTCTTCATCTCATGCCGCAACACCACCATCACCAGCACTCCACCATCACCCGCCATCTCCACCACCCACACTCCACCCCCAGTGTCTCCATTCTCCTTTCTTTCTCTGCCGCCAGCTCCATTTTCTCTTCACCTGGTTCTAGTTCTTCTTTTCTTTTCATTATGCTGCATCCACCATATCACCACCCATCATCCCATCATCCCCCATCCTTCCTCATCCATCATCACCTTACAACACCCCAGCACCTCACGCCCATCTCCACCAACACTTCACCCTTACATAGCCACCACTCCTCACACCCAGCCACCACCACACCAACATCTCCGCCCGCCAACAACACCACCAAGCAGCCGCCAGCACCCCTCCCTGATGTCCACCCACTCGCCGTTGCGAGCCACCCACAAGCCGAGCCTTTCCCCTTAGCTAAGGGCTTGAAGGGCCGTAAACACCATCTTTGAGCATCCGTTCAAGCCGCGGTTGACACGCCTTCGATGCCGTCACATCGCCTTCGATGCCATCGCATTGCCGTCGCCGCAAGCTTGCCACCGTCGAAAACTCGTGAGTTAACTTCCTAATCTTTGATTAGGCCATTAATTTCGGTTAAGGGTGGTTAGATTAGTGCTAATGAGGGTTAGTCTTAGTTAATCCTAGTTTATTCTTAATTATGATTAAGGATAGATTAGATGAAATTAATTATGATCAGTGTAAATAATTTTGATTAGCCGAATTAAGTATGATTAGATTGCTTAATTGAGTTTAGCCTTATTAATTGTGGACTATTTACATTAATCGTAATTAGCGTAATTAGTGACAGATTAGTCATTACGTAGAATTTTACGCTCATTTTCTTGGATGAGATTATGCGTGATTTTGATGGTTTGTATGTACGATATTGTGCAATTGATTGCTCTATGGTAGTCACCGATTATTATTACAAATGATGGTTTTATGGACAATTAAATAGAAAAATGTGCGGTGTCAGGTTTGGACGCCAATTTTTACGTGCTAGATAAAACAATGGAGTTTTGAAATAGAAGTGTGCTAAGATCGATGGATTGATTTTCAATACGTGACCACATACGGATATTTTATTGAGATTTTTAAATAAGAAAAATTGGTCAAGTTGATGAATTGAAAGCAAAGTACGGCGTTCTTGGCTAAGTATGTGCTTGAGTGGTCATCTAATTAAACCAGTCACCCAATGGGAGTTTGGGGACAATGCCTGAGTTTATCGGATGCCCAGCGGGGGTCCGTATGCCGAGTCGCGGTTGAGGCCGGACCGAAGCTCCTTTATGGAATGTTGTTTGGGTGAGAGTCCTAGACGACGCCGTGCCCGATGAGGCGAGATGATGCCAGGTTATGCCGAAAGACCGCCAACACTCGTGTTGGCCGTGGCCCAAGGGGTCGTAATAATTGGAACATGTGTGTCGACAATGCATGTGAAATTCTCGTATGTGTTCTGATTGTTAGTTATGTAAGTTACTCTATTATTTTTGTGTGAGACGTGCTAATATGTAGGGGCACGCTGAGGCGAGGTGAGTTTATGTTTGGCGTGTGCTTAGGCCACCTTCGAGGCAAATTCATGTCCTAATCAAGGCTTAGGGATTTTAACTCGTTGAGATTTTATCTCAACCCATCATTGTCATAAATTTTCAAGTCCGTAGCATGGAGTGTTGCCCTGTGCGTTTTGGGGTCCCCTAGGATATGGAGGTAGAGACTACTCTATATCCTATCCCTGGGACCAACCGATTTCGCGAGTTGATAGTTACGATGGTGTGGGTAGATGAGGGTTTTGCAAATGTGGTGCCCCACTGCTTCAAAGCGTGGTTTGTTATGGAGGCAAACGATGGTCGGGAGGGTCCCCTGCATGGTTTCGATGGACTACCCATCGAAAATGTGGATGGCCAAGATAGTGACCCCATGGATATCGACATCCCCGACGGTGTCGTAGTGAATCTAGATTATGAGCTGGAGGGGCCCGAGGAGCCGTGCTCACCTAGCGACTAAGTAGCACTGACATTGACATGCGACACGCGACACAACACCACACAACACGCCGACACGTCGTTTCTCAAAAAACAGAGAATTCCAATACGTTGGGACTTGTTGTATATTAAATATATATTTTTATATATACATAATAAATTATCATTTTTATGATTATTTCAATCAAATTAATTTGAATCAAATTCATAAAAAAATAAAATAAATTAATAAATAAATAGATAAATAAATACGCCTAGAATGAATATGCACTAAAAACATTAATTCGCCATGTGTTAATATCATTCATTATTTTAGTTTGACAAATTCAACTCTATTTCAATAATTCATAAAACTTGGAGAAAAAATAAGTGATCCATATTTTGGACTCGCATCTTAGATATGTTGGAAGAGGAGAAAAAAAAACTTAAGGGGTGAATTGTGTATCACAAGAAGTGAGAGTCAAAAGAGAAGAGAAGACTAGGTTATAATTCTTTCTCCATTTATTATTTTTATTATTGTGTTTTATTTTATCATATATATATATATATATATGTATATATATTTATTGACCTCTCATTTATTGAATTTTTAAAATTGACATCGATCTCGAAATCACATGTAGAAAACTCATATGTCAGAATTCCGACTTGAGTGTCGGAGAGTGTTGAGAAAATTGACCGAGTGTCGGATTTTTCAACATGTGTTGACCGAGTGTTGGAGAGTGTCGAAGAGTGTCCGAGAGTGTCAGACACGTGTCAAAGTGTCCGATACGACACAAAGGCTTTTTGAGAGTGTTGGTGCTTCATAGCCTGGTGACGTGCCCGTCTTCACGCTTGGGATTAGAGCAGATGTGGGGATTTGTGCAGTTAGAAGTTAACCCTGACCTTTGACCCTTTTTTGTTTATAGGTCGCTTAGGAGTTTTGTTTTGTGGTAGGCCTGTATATATTAAACTCCTTGGGTTAACTTGTTGATAAATAAATTGTAGTTTGTGAGAAATCGTTGTGGTGTTTTTACTATCCCTATTATTATTGATTGACTAGGTGTTTAAATTTAATTCGTTTCCGCATGTGTATTATCGAAAGATAAAAAGAACGGGTTGACGATGCATCCTGGGGTGTCGCATTTTTAATTGACCTCTGAGAGATGTTCACATACTCGGGGTTTTGGGCGTGACATCCCCGTTCGAAGTGGTATCAGAGCCTGGTCAAGGTTTGGAGTGATAAGGTACGATGGGTCATGGGATAGTTAGTTAGGAGAAACATTTTTCTTACACTTATGCTTGCGATTGATTGATTGTTTTGTGCGAGTCGCTTAAATTTCTAATTCCATGTTAGAATTGGAAAGTAGGTTTTTGTAAGGACACTGCGAGATGAGCGATCCTGAGCAGAGAGCCCCTCGGAGAAGGGCGATAGTAGCTTTGACAGTGCCAAAGGGAGGGCACCGAGACGAGCAAGTGTTAGAGGGAGAGCACTAGCTCAGGCTAGTATCGGGGGAAGAGTACTGCCTCAGGCTGGTGCTGGAAGAGGAGCACCAGGCGATCCTAGGTTGGATGGGATCGTGTAGGTGCTAGAGACTCTAGGGAACATGATCGGTTAGCAGGCTTAGAACCAAGCTACCACTACGCCACCACTGCTACTACCAATGTTGTTGTTGCTGTTGTCGCCGCACCTACTGAAGTCCCAACAGGAAATGGGAATGGTGAACGACTTATGCATAAGCTGGTGGAGCAGGTTCTAAAACTAAAGCCGCCAAGGTTCACTGGAGCGGGCAATCCGGAGGCTGCAACCTTCTGGATCCGAGAATTAAAGAAGGTCTTCGCACTGGTGAGGTGCTCTGAAGATGACAAGGTAGTCCTGGCTGTCTATCAGTTGCAATGTAACGTGAGTACTTGGTGGGAAGCCACCAAAGGGAGAGTGTTTCTCGAAGGTACGATCCTGGAGTGGGATGCCTTCGTCGAGGCCTTCTATAGGAAGTATTTTTCAGATTGTGCAAGAGAGCATAAAATGACCGAGTTCTAGCATCTCTGTCAGAATCAAATGTCTGTGGACCAATATGAGGCGAAGTTTACTAAGTTTTCCAAATATGCATCGACATTAATTAAGGACCCAATAGACAGGGCGAGGAGGTTCAGAGATGGTCTAAGGTCAGAGATTAAGGACCCGCTGGTACCGTCGAATCTCAAAGACTATGATGAACTGTACGAGAGGGCCCAACTGATCGAGAGGAATCTGAATGAGCGAGCCGCCGCATCTAGGTTCAGTTTGTGCACAACCATCATAACAACGGGTTTAGGAAGAGGCCGATGACGAGAGGAAAATATTCCATTCCTCCCAATCAAAAGGGTGGAATTGGAAAGCTAGCACCCAATTCAAATGGCGTGTGCTAATTCTATGGAAGGAAACATGGACTAACCCCATGTCCTGCTAGAATGGGAGCATGCTACGGATGTGGCCAGCACAGCCACCAAGTGAAGAATTGTTCGCATAGGCCCATAGAGCACAGACGCCACTGCCATAGATAGGGCAATCAGGAGGGAGTGTGTTGCAAAATGCACAGCAGGGCATTATGAGCAGGACTTCGATGCAAGGAATGGTGTATGCTGTCACCCGAGGGAGGCCGTGGACTCACAAAACATGGTTACAGGTATGGTCTCATTGAACGACCATGTCGCTTATGCTTTATTTGATCCTGGAGCTACCCATTCATTTATTGTTAAACAATTCTTTAAGTTAGTAGGGTTAAGTTCAAAACTATTGGAAGCAGTCATTAGTATATCCACCATTTTAAAGGATAAAGTGTTGTCTGCGATAAGGTGTCCTGGTTGCAAGTCAATGATTGGTGAGCAAGAGGAAAGAATAGATTCGATTGTGCTAGAAATTTTGATTTTGATGTGATTATTGGTATGGATTGGCTCACCAAGCAATGAGCTACCGTAAACTATTATTGTAAAGCGGTTCAGTTTAATCCATTAGCGGGTGAAAGTTTCGAATTTGTTGGAAGTCGAGGAGGACCCTTGAGTACCTTAATCTTGTCACTTGAGGCAACCCGATTGTTAAAGGTGGGTTGCCAAGGTTATTTGGCAATCGTAACTGATACGTCAGTTGAGGAGCCAAGAATGGAGGACATCGTCGTGGTACAGGAATTTTCTGACATGTTTCCTGATGAATTGTCTAGCTTGCCCCCAAAAAGACAAATAGAGTTCATGATTGAGTTGGCCCATGGGACAGAGCCAATTTCTAAGGCTCCTTACAGTATGGCGCTATCAAAGTTAAAGGAGTTGAAGGTGTAAATGCAGGAGTTGTTAGACGAAGGATTTATACGTCCTAGTTCATTACCTTGGGGAGCGCTAGTTTTGTTTGTAAGGAAGAAGGATTGTTCGTTGCATCTTTACATCAACTATCAACAACTTAACCAAGTAACGATCAAGAACAAGTATCCGTGGCCAAGGATTGATGACTTGTTTGATCAGTTGCAGGGAGCATCAATATTTTCCAAGAATGACCTTACCATCAGTTGAGGATTAAGAAGGAGGATATACTGAAGACGGCTTTTCGTACGCGTTACGGCCATTATGAATTTATTGTAATGCCATTTGGTCCGACCAATGCCTCGGTTTCTTTCATGGATTTGATGAATCGAGTGTTCAAGGAGTATCTAGACTAGTTCGTGATTTTGTTTATTGACGACATCTTGGTGTATTTGAGAAGTCCAAAGGAGCATGAAAGACACTTAAGGACGGTACTCCAAACCCTACAAGAACACGAGCTATACGCCAAGTTCAGTAAGTGTGAGTTTTGGCTAAGTCACGTAGCTTTCTTAGGTCATGTGATTTCTAGCGAAGGGATTTCCGTGGACCCGACCAAGATTGAAGTTGTGATAAACTGGCCAAGACCAACAACGTTGACAGAGATCCAAAGTTTCTTGGGATTGGCAGGCTATTATAGATGATTCATGGAAAGATTTTCTGCGATAGTCATGCCCTTGACATGATTGCTAAAGAAGGAAGAGAAGTTTGAATGGACCAATAAGTACGAGCGTACTTTCCAAGAGCTCAAGCAGAAGCTGACTACTGCACCCGTGTTGACGATTCCGTCTGGACCTAGAGGATATGGGATTTATAGCAATGCGTCATATAGAGGATTGGGTTGCGTTTTAATGCAACATGAGAGAGTTGTTGCATATGCGTTCCGTCAGCTGAGGCCTCATGAGTTGAATTATCCAACACATGACTTAGAACTCGCAACAATCATCTTTGCCTTGAAGATTTGAAGGCATTACTTGTGTGGAGAAAAATTCTAGATTTTTACAAACCATCAAAGCCTGAAGTACTTATTCTCTCAAAATGAGTTGAACATGAGGCAACATTGTTGGATGGAGCTTCTCAAGGACTACGACTGTGACATCATGTATCATCCTGGAAAAGCCAATAATCTAGAATCTTCGATCATTAATGAGGGGCCCGTGTATCGCTCTTTGATTAGTTCACATGTGTGCTACCTTTTTCTAGAACTTCAAATATATTTTTGACCTCCATCATGACATTTGAATTTTCAAATGACACATCACCCCTTCATTTAATGAGCGGGTTCTAGAATTTTCTTCACTTTGTTCTTTTCTTCCTAAAGAAAGCGATCTAGAGAATTCTATTGTCCAAGTTGGTTTCAGGGCCAAAGAAGGGATCATTAGGTACACCTTGAAAAACCAAATCATGTGCACCTAAGGTTCTATCATCACACCTCATACTTGCTCGAACCATTCCTTTAGATAGTCGGTCGACCAAAAGGGTCGGTTATCCTTCGGTTGGTTCAAGGCTAATGATAAAGCTACCCATGGCCTAGCACTAAGCCAAAGCACTCATGGACCTTAGAATTAGTGACGGAATAGCCAGGTCTATCCTTGAGCTCATTTCGGTTAGTACTTGATCCATCCATATGGTTTGTGGCCAGTGCATTACCATCCACGATCGAACATCATCAATTCGAGATTCTATGGCACCCCTTGACGGCCCCCGAACTATTAAGGTCGCCACAGATTACTTACCTTTCACTTGTCCTAATAACATGCCACTCTGATACCATTTCAATTGTAGTGAGTCCATACAACCTAGGGGTTTACATCTTTTAGATCGGTCCCAGCGCAGTTCATATAACAGAAGCATACTCGACATCTCCCTAACCCATACACAAACTAAATAATACGATGCAATACACACCAACTACAACCTTTCATATATATATATATATATATATATATGCATTTTAGGGCCGAATCACTTTTATTTACATAACTAAGATGGATTTCACAAGTCGGTACAACAAAAGGCCAAGACGTTAAGTAAGCTCGACTAAACCCAAAAAGAACCCGACTATACATCAGACATGTACATCAATCCATCAGCTAGTGTCGGTCATTCCAAAAAGTGTCAACCACCACCAGTCACACGCTCCTATCACACCCATCCCGGTGCATCGGCCGGTGGCGGTGGCAGCATCCCCATCATCCTCCCATCTCGACGAACATGGACAGACAGAAACTCTTGTACTACAGGGCCATCAAGTAAGCCCACATCATACATGACCAAAACACAGACGCAAATAAACACCAGAAAATGATTACCAACGTAGGGGTGCTCCGAGCACTCGACTTTAACATCATACGGTAATCCATAAAATGTACCACACGTGACACATGATAGAGGCATCTCTCAATCTGAAATGTTAGTCCCCAAAGGGGTGAATACAACCACTTAGCAGTAAAGATCTATCAAACTACACAATGCAACAAGCAAGACAATCAAGATATCACGAGTAAAGCACATATCATCCATGCTATTGAGCATACATCACCATGCGGTCGTGCATATATCACCATGCAGTCATGCATATCTCACCATGCCATCATGCATATACCCCCATGCAATCATGCTTGTATTTCCATGAGGTTCATTTTATGCCATATGCACATACATACGCATGATTCATATCATCCATATAATTATGTATACATACCCATGAGATCCATTCAAGCCTTCATGATCGTATTCTCTATGTCAAATAGCATCAATTTACTTTCATAAGCAGATCATGCATCAAGCCACATGCATACACCCATACGCATGATTCAATTTCAATTTTTATCTTTCACAAGGATCTCATCATTTTCCTTCCAGGAACCAATGTTTGCATCCCTCAATTTATCGCTCGCTCCCAACCTGGCATTGCGAGGAACCTCCGGCACAAACCTCCGGGCATCTCGCACCCCAACTAGCATTACGAGGAATCCCCCCAATATAAACCTCCAGGGCTTCCGGAATTACGTACCGCCATACCACCAGGCATTCCCCCTAGAATTACGTACCGTATACCACCGAGCATCTCGAAACTCCCGAGGACCCTCCGGTACAAACCTCCGGGCATCTGATACAAACCTCCAGGCATCCCAACACTCCCGTGGTATCGTCGGCTCACACCTCCGACAGTATCATTATTATCACAATATATAATCACATATATGTCTCATTTTCAACATGGCATTTGATGCAACAATATCGAAGGTCTAAACCAACTTTTCGATGTCATATGATATGCCAAATGTCACCATATATGCAGTACACATAACACCCACGATATCACATTTCATAAAGAAATTGAACATGATGTAAAAAAGATCCAAATGAAGATATTTTGTGAAGAACACCATGTAGAGAAAGTTTCACATCAATCACATAGATCCATACATCACACCAAAAGAATTTCCAACGCCACTTTTTGTACAATTTCGGAAATAATTTCGATTAAGCCCTTAAATGAACTCAGAAAATTCTGATATTTTAATATGTTATAGATTAGATCTAGGGGTAAAATTTCCATGCAGAAATAGAAGTCTAATTCCTTATTTATTAAAATTTATAATTTTTATAACTCTCCCGACTCTCGGTTCACTGTCCAAATTCATCCTCTTTAAAGAAAGTCATTTTCCCCGACCAATACTTGTCTTTTTATTCTCAAATTTTATTATGTTGCTCCTCAAGATATCATCTACAACTCTTATCAAGCACACGAGATCAAATTCGGACTGGATAATTTCACAAAATTCAGAGAATCACAATAGATCAACATAACAGTTTCCAGATTTACTTTCTTTAAAGAAAATTTTTTTCACCGACCTATACTTGTTCATTTCCTCTCAAATTTTGATATGTTACTCTTCAAGAAGTCCTCTACAACTTTCATCAAGAAGTAAAAGTGAGATTCCAACTAGAACATTACATGTAACTCACGAAATCATCAAAGGTCGGACTGTTTCTACATGCAACAACTGACTTGGAACATTACCACCATTCATTCGAGTTTCCAGCGTTCAACATCACAGCTCAAGCATTTCCAGCATTCAACATCACAACCACAGCAAGCAAAGGGTAGATCAATGGACTCTACTTGCCTCTAATCCAAGCAAAATCACAGCAAACAAGAACGGCGAGGCAAGGCAGCTCGACGGCGGGACTGGCAGCACGCACGGCAGCGACGGCCTCCTTCTTCTTTTCTCTCTTTCTCGCTTTCTCTCTTTCTCTCCTTCTCTCACACGACAGCTCTCTCTCTCTCTCTCTCTCTCTCTCTCTCTCCTTCTCTCTCTCTCTCTCTCGCGATCAAAAACCCTCTCTCCCAATCCACCTCTCCTCTTTTCTTTCACTTCAATGATTTGCAATCATTTGATTTTGCATGGCTAATGCCACTTGGCTCTAAGGGAAAAACACTTGGCAAGCTCCTCTTGCCACTTGTTTAATTTCATGCAGGTTGATGGGCCATCCTTGGGCCGGGCCTCTCCCCCTTCAGTCGACGACAGCCCTCCCTTTAGGCTTCGCGGGCCAGGCCTTAGTGGCCGAACGGTGGGGCTGGTCTTTGGCCTAAAAATTGCGGCCCACTCCCTCTTTTAATAATCTACTCTAAATCCCCACTTATATAAATACCTAATTGAAATTTCTAAGGCCATAAAACTTGCAACATAAATCAATAAATTCCAACTTATAAAACACATGGCCAAGAATAGAATTTTCCTAATCAATTTATTATCCATTAAAAGCTCGGCCTTAATCTTATTGCAAATCATGGGTCAAATGGCTACAATATGATTTAATGGTGCTTCCATCAACTATTCAAGGTTCATAGCATATCTAGGGGTTGTCATGAAATTCTAGGATACCACAGATTCATTTCCAATCACTAAGAATTATATAGGGAATGATGCATCTTTCATCGAAAGATGATCACATTTGATCGAATCGGATTGTCCGTATATCGGTGCATAGCAGGGTGGAATCACTCATTACCAAGCACTACGACCAGTTGGATCGATCTATAACCATTCGCCGATCCAAAATCATCCCATGACCAATCCTCATGATCAAAATGTCATCTTATGAGCTAGTGATCCTATCCCACCAGTATGGTCGATAGAAAATTCATGGCCGACACCTTGACTATTTCGTGATTGGTTGGTTGGTTGAACTAACTGATCCTTGATTCCTTACTGATTGAATTGATCGATCCCATGGCCAATGGCCCATGGTCGATCCATTCAAGACCTTATGGCCAATCCTCACAGGGTCTGTATCGGGGTGTTACAAAATTGGGAATGGAACTTATTCTCTATTTCCTCCCAATTTTGTACCAAATTCACGAGAAGGCTAGTATACTGAGTAAAAGCCATTTTCGATAACAACAAAGGAAATAAATGCAACTTCATCCTAGCCAATGAAGAGAGTAAACTCAGGGACTTTGTATCTCCCGAGATATGGGATATTATCAATCTAATCTGGGTAAGGTTTACGATACATAGGCCTCGGGACGCCTCCATCCAATCCCATTCATTGCATGACTAACCAAGCAACATACTCTATCACTCGTTGATCCCTTGCAAGATCTAACACCCAATTCCCTTGATTCAACTACACCCTGGGTAGTGAAGGAGGCTGAATAGCAAAATCTCTATGCCTTCCTTACGATTAGTAAAGTCGATACCTTACAATTGGTACAAAAATCGATCTGATGTTTACTACCCCTACAGGTGGTACTGCATTACTACCCCCTAGTCGATTAACATCAAGAGGCAACTGTTACGAGGTGCCTGCCTACACCTCATTTCCCAAGTTCGAGGTATCACCAATCACTCTTGCCGTATGTGTGCTATTATAAGTTTCTAGTACCGATTCGAGTTGAAGTATGGTTCCAAGCACCCCAGTCCAATTGCCCTGACTGCCTAGAATCTGCTCATTTGCACCATCGACCCTTTACAAGATGCTAACTAGTGGTATGGGATTTGATCTCCTACAACAGCAAGTTGGGCCGGAACTTGTATACACTGTCGAATCCCACTAGCCTAACCGCTATGGCCATGTTCACTTGATTCGGCACTCCCATTGTCAAAGTTAAATTAGTGACCAAAATAGTAAGCAGAGGAGTTAAGATGTCGGACAAATGATTAGACATATAATTGGCTAAATCATTTTGCTACTCCTCAAACATCCTTCTCATGGTGGCCATTACCACAGAATATGGGGCCAACTCCCTTCTCTAATCTTCAAATGATTCTCGTGGAATGTCTCCAGAATGTTCGCCCGTGTTGAAGCCATCAACAGGGTCTGCATTCTGACGAAAAATCTCGGAACATATGGTTCTTTCTCCAACGCGCTGCAAGGACAAATTGTCCTCGTTGGTAGAGGAGCCACTCTCCTATTTCCTTGTTTTTGCCATCAACACCTCTTAGGAACTAAACACAATGGTCCCACTAGGCGTGCCAAAAAGATGTTAGCCGGGGAAAGTTCCCTTAACAAATATCTTTCACCAAAAGGGCAAAACTTCGACTTTATTATTTGAAACGAAGTGGTTCTATGTCATTCCAAAAAGGAAGCAAATTGTCTAAACTATAAGCAAGTATAAATGCAAGAAAATGGAGGGAAAATAAAGATACGGTCGAATGTAAAAGTATGATAAAAGAAAAGATAGCAAATGAAAACAAGTGTTTGATTGTCGATTTGGCAAAAGGTCTTTCACACAAATGCCTTCTCGGCTATTTATAGTGACAGTCTATGGGTAACTGCTCTTTGGTGGTTACCATTTCGATCTTTAAAATCTTTCGGAAGCTTTGGCTCCTTGTCGATAACTACTCTACCTTGCTGATATTTTTGCTGGTGTCAATTCTCGTAACTGCTTTCGTTCTCATCTCACTTATTTTGATAGGTTCTAATGTAGCACCATTCGAAATCTTTGCTACCGACCACTTGCTTTCCGACCCATTATTCATGAGTTCTCGCATGCTTGGCCTGCTTTGCTTTTGTCTACTTCCAAAGCCCAATAGGCCAATTTTGGGTGCCAACAGTACCAATGCAAAAAGATTTATGATTAAACTTGTCCAATTTGTTGGAGAAATCTTCTTGAAGTGTTTTGAAGTTGACAAAACGTTTCTTTCAGTCTAGTCTGAAGGTTTAGCAGACTTTTCTATTTAAAGTCTGAAGACCTCCGGACAGCCAAAGAAGTCTGGGATAGATTACATGTTACTTATGAAGGAACCGATCGTGTGAAAGAGACCAGAGTCAATATACTCCTCGGTAAATACGAAGCCTTCGGGATGAAAATGGGAGAATCTATAAGCGACATGTTTAGTCGTTTACGAGATATCGTAAATGGTGCGGAGAATCAAGGTCAACCAGTTTCTGACTCCATGAAAGTAAATAAGCTACTGCGAGGACTCTCCAAGGATTGGAACCACATAAAGACATCAATAAGAGAAACTCAAAGAATCATGCCACTATCTGTTGATGAGTTGGTTGGAACTCTTCAGTCTTATGAAGTAGAACGAATCAATGAAGATGAAGACCCTAAAGGTAAGAAATCCATTGCATTAAAATCCAATGATGATTCCGATGTTGCAGATTCGAAGACGATATGGACGATGAGGAGCTTGCTCTCATGATTAGAAGATTGAAAGCTGAACGAAAAGGAAGAAGATTCAATCCAAGGAAACAAGGTTTTCAAAAGCAACAGGCTAAGTTTATTGAGGATGATGAATCAAACAAAGATGTTGTTTGCTTCGAATGCAAGAAAAAAGGACACATCAGACACAACTGTCCTCTTTTGAGAAAGAAGAAAGGAAAACTGAAAAGTATCGAAAGGCTCTTAAAGCGAGAGACGGAGTGATACGAATGTGAAAAAGTGATGATGATTATGCCAACATATGGCTAATGGCACAATCAGACTCAGAATCAAACTCCGATTCAGATTCAGAAAGTGAATTCGAGGTAAGTAACTTCAAAATCCCTGTTAAAGTTTCAAAATACATTGATGAATTATGTTTTAGTCTTAAGACTTCTCTTAAAAGAATTTCCGAAATCAAAAAGGAAAATTCTGCTCTAAAACATCAAAAAAATGTTTTGGAAGAAAAAGTGAAATGCTTAGACCAGAATGTTTCTTCTATCAATGAAAGCAAAGATAATCTTTTAAAAGAGAATGCATTTTTGAAAAATGACATTTCAAATATTTCCAAAAGATTTTCTCTCGGGATCGAAAAACTTGAAAAAATACTTTCTGTTCAAAGACCTTATTTCAATAAATCTGGTTTAGGAATGATTTGTTGAAACTATTCCTTTAATCGATTTTCCTAAAGTAAAAGAAAGAATCAAACAAAGACCTTCAAGAAATGCTTACAAAAATCATTTTGAAAGGAAATTTGTAAAAAAAAGAGGTCGCAATGCTCTTAAATGTTCAAAATGCAATAGTGTAGATCATTTTGATAAAGAATGACCTATGATATGGAGACCTGTCAATAAAGTCTGGGCAAAAACTGTATATCAAACTAACTCAAAAGGACCCAAGAAAATATGGGTACCAAAGAAAATTTGAGTCTATTTTTATATGCAGGTCACTATCAAGAAAAAGTTGAAATGGTACCTGGATAGTGGATGCTCGAGACACATGACAGGAGATTTAAATTGCTTCATAAAGCTCAATCAAGTGAATGATGGAAAAGTTTCATTTGGTGGAAACAGCAAAGGAAAAATAGTAGCCTTTGGAACTGTAAAGATTGGGAACCTCACAATTAGCAATGTTTCTTTAGTTGAAGGGCTCAATTACAATCTGCTCAGTGTCAGTTAGCTGTGTGATGCTGGTTTTAGGATCAACTTTCAAGAGGGTATTTGTTCAGGAACCGGTAAAGACTCTACTCAATCATTTATGGGTCGAAGACATGGAAATATCTACCTCTTGGACTTAAAACCAGATGAGTCACAATGTTTAATCTCAATCCAAGACGAAGCAAGCTTGTGGCACAGAAAGCTTGGGCATGTTAACATGAAGCAGATAGCCAAGATCTCAACAAAGAAGCTTGTTCGTTGTCTACCCAATTTATCATACCAAAAGTCTGATCTATGTACACCATGCATATTAGGAAAACATGTAAGAAATTCCTTCAAATCAATAAATCAAGTTTCTACTAACCGTGTACTGCAGCTCTTGCATATGGATCTCTTTGGACCAACAAGAACGCAGAGCATTGGAGGTAAGAAATATTGCCTAGTAATTGTGGATGATTACTCATGATATACTTGGGTATATTTCTTAGCAAGTAAGTCTGAAACTTTCTCATATTTTGAAAAATTTGCTAAGATGGTTCAAAATGAAAAGGGATATGTTATTTTAAGAATAAAAACAGATCATGAAGGAGAATTTGAAAATCAAGATTTTGCCAAATTTTGTGAAGAATATGGTTTTCAGCATTTATTCTCTTCTCCATATACTCCAGAGCAAAACAGAGTTGTGGAAAGGAAGAATAGATCTCTTCAAGAAATGGCTAGAACTCTTTTAATTGAAAGTAATATCTCTTTACAATTTTGGGCTGAAGCTGTTTCAACATCATGTTATATTATCAATAGAGTTTTTCTAAGACCTATTCTAGAAAAAAAAAACCCCTATGAACTTTTTAAAGAAAAGAAGCCTATTGTTTCATATTTCCATGTATTTAGATGCAAATGTTTCATACTGAAAAATGCAAATGATCGAGTTGGTAAGTTTGAAGAAAAGTCAGATGAAGGCATCTTCCTTGGATATTCAACCTCTAGCAAAGGATTCAGAGTCTACAACAAGAAGTCTCTAAAAGTGGAAGAATCAATGAATGTCAAATTCCAAGATTCCATTCAAAATGAATCTACTCGAGTCATATTGAGGAATTGAGATCTGCTCCAGATCCTACAAAGTCTAAATCTCAAGAAGCAGCTCGGACTTTGAAGGATCGGAAAAGTATTTGTTGAAGAATTAAGCGAAGAAAGTGATTATCAATCGACAAATTATTCAGCAATCGGAAGCATAAGTCCAATCATCCCAAAGATCTTATCATTGGCGACATCAATGAAGGAATTCGTACAAGATCCAAAAGGCGTGAAGAATCTAGTGTTGTAGCTCTTATTTCGAAATAGAACCCAAGAGCATAGAAGAAGCTTTATCTGATGAAAGCTGGATTGAATCTATGCAAGAAGAACTCAGGCAATTCAGTATCAATGATGTTTGGGAATTATCTCCTAAACCTAAAGGTAAATCTGTTGTTGGAGCAAAATGGGTTTTCAGAAACAAGATAGACGAAAAAGGAAAAATCTTGAGAAACAAAGCAAGACTCGTGGCCAAGGGTTACACGCAAGAAGAAGGGATCGACTATGACGAGACTTATGCACCTGTAGCAAGGTTAGAAGCAATTCGTTTATTACTTGCATTTGCTTGTTACAAAAATTTCAGGTTATTCCAAATGGACATCAAAAGTGCTTTTCTGAATGGATTCATCCATGAGGAAGTTTATGTGGAACAACCACCGGGTTTGAAGACCCAAAGAAACCAAACTCGTATTCGAGACTCAAAAAGGCCTTATATGGCTTGAAACAAGCACCTCGAGCTTGGTATGACAGGCTGAGTAAGTTCTTAATTCAAAACAATTTCGTGAAAGGTAAAGTAGACACTACTCTATTTATCAAAAAGGAAAGCAAGAGTTTTATTCTAGTTCAAATATATGTTGATGATATCATATTCGGATCTCCTAATGAAAGTACGTGCAAGAAATTCTCTAAGACTATGCGGGAAGAGTTTGAAATGAGCATGATGGGTGAGTTAACCTTCTTTCTTGGACTTCAAGTGAAACAACTAAAGGAAGGAACTTTTTATTCGTCAAGAAAAATATGCTAATGATCTTGTCAAAAAGTTTGACTGGACAATTGCAAAAAGATCGACATTCCAATGTCAAGTGCCTTGAAGATAGACAAAGATAAAGAAGGAAAGAAAGTTGATCAAAAGCTATACGAAGTATCATTGGCTCACTTCTTTATCTTACGCTTCTAGACTCCGACATTTTGTTTAGTGTTTGCATTTGTGCTAGATTTCAAGCGAGATCCTAAAGAATCTCATTTAAGTGCTGCAAAGCGTATTCTCAAATACATTGCTTCAACTTCAAGCATCGGCCTATGGTATCCTAAAGAGGGAGACTTTACTCTTCTTGGATACTCAGACGCAGATTTAGCTGATTGCAGAGTTGATAGAAAGAGCACCTCGGGTACCATCAACTACTTGAGGCGGGGACGGTGTCTTGGTTTTCAAGAAAACAGAGTACGAGCTAGCTCTCTACAAGGCAGAAGCAGTATGTAGCTCTTGGAAGTTGCTGTTCACAAATTATATGGATAAAGCAACAACTAAGAGACTTTGGAATTGAAGATTCATGCATTGAGATAAATTGCAACAACACCAGTGCTATCAATCTTACCAAAAATCCAATTCTTCACTCAAGAGCAAAGCATATAGAGATTCGACATCACTTCATCAGAGATCACATTCAGAATGGAGATGTTTCAATTCAATATGTTGATACAAAGAATCAGCTGGCAGATATATTCACGAAGCCTCTAGAGAAAAATCAATTTGAATCGATTCGCTCAAGACTCAACATTTTAAGGTTTGAGGAGATCAAAGTCTAAAGACCCTCAGACTCAGAGATGCAAGACCTTAACTGTAAGTTAGTCTTGATACGATCGTCAGACTGTAAGTTAATCTTTCTCTCTCTCTTGAATTTTATCTTGAAAAGGTACGATTGCCAATCGTGTTTTATTGCTACCTTCAATCGACGTAATTATTGCATCGTTTCCTTTTTCGAAAAAGAAGTTATTTTTTCAAATGAATATCTTCACGGAAAAAGGGGTAGTTATTTTTTTTAAAAAGGTATCTTTTTACCTTCCTTTGTGACGGTTCGTTTACCTCTCTTTTATTCGAGAGTGCTCTGTTTGTTTCTCTTCGCTTTACTCTCGAAAACCCTAGAAAGCATCAATCCTCCATTCTCCATTTTTCACCCTTGTTTAATCCTTGAAAAAGTTTTCATCTTTCTTGAGAAAGTCAAGCAAGGAATCTTCCAAAAGCGAGAAGAATGTCGTCCTCGAGAAAGTCATCGAGAATTGCTAACAGGGGACCACGAAGATTGAATGAGGGGCCTACGCACTTCGATCTTACTGAAGAAGAAGCTTCTCCGAACAGCAACCGAGCCCACAACATTCTCGGCAGCGTCATCCATCTAGTCCTCAAGGCGTTGATCATCAACAAAAGGAAGAAATCATTGAGGATGCAGATCCAAGAAGAATTTAAACGCCGCTTTTATGTATAAGTTTGTATCGCGCTTTGAAAGGAAGCGGTACTCCCTTGAACTATGTCGACTCTTTTCTTAAAGACAAAGGTTATAAGAACGAATACCTATTTTTGCGAAGAATGGAAAGTTTCGGAATTGCTCGACAAGGGGTGGTGAGGAATCTCTTGCGAATATCCCAAGTGATCCTCGTGGACGGGGACCGAATCTGTAGATGGAAATGATAATGACAAGTTGTACGGTCAATTTCAGCCAAAAATGGGTGTTGCGGTTAATGAGTCGAGGAAAAAGGGGAGAAGTGTTCCGATCGAAGGAACAAGAGGATTTGTACTCGAAATTGCTGAAGCGTGGGGTTATAAACCCTAGAAGTGTGGACTTTGATTTTCGGATCTTTGTGAAGGTGAACTTGAGGGAGAAACTAAGTTACCTTCAACTTGAGACGTTATGTTCTGATTCGACAGAGGCCTATCCTGAACTGACTGCCTATTTCTATTCGAATCTTAGCTTTTTGGATGCGGATAGATTTTCTTTCAGTGTCAAAGATCAAGACTATGTTGTGGATATGAATGTGCCGGCAGATGTGTTAGGAGTTGAAAGAGGAAGATATCAGCCGATCAAGGTTTCCATCGCTCGGGCCACTCTGGAACTTGTGAAGGATAGGAGAACAGATGAGAAGATCACCTACCTAAGGATGAATGTATTCAATATCTTGCTTCACAAGATAGTGATCAATTGCCTCCGGCCAAAATCAACCTCGAAGACTATTGTTTCAAGTTCAGAGGCAAAATTGATGTATGCCATCCTCACTGGAAAAAGGTTTTCTCTTCCTCACACTGTCATGTTTCACATGTATAGAGCAATAATGAAGGACAGAGGTCAACTGCCTTATCCAAGCCTTGTGACAAAGTTGTTCAAACATCTCAATATTCAGCCTCCGCAAATATTTTGTGTTTGATCGTGCGATCATATGGTGGTAGGACTGAAGATGGTGACCAAAATGCGTCTGAAGGAACTGAACAAGGAGTTGGAGAAATTCAAGGAGAAGACTCCAGTCAGATCTCATCAAACCTCTTCTTCAAAAAGAAAAGGAAAGGAGCCATTGATTGCTTCAAAGCAGAAAAGAAGAGCTCTTATTGTGGACGAAGAAGAAGATGATGATCTTAACATTTCGGTAATAGCTTTGAAAAGGCTAAGTCGTTCTGCCCCAGACTCAACAGAACAGCATGAAACAGAAAAAGAAGGAGAAAGAGAAGGCCAAGAAGGAAGAGATGTCGAAGAAGAAGCAAGAGAAGATGAAGAAAAAAAAGAAGAAAGGGAGAAAGAAGAAGAAGAAATAAGAGATGAAGAAGAAAAAGGAGATGAAGAAGAAAGAGAAGTTGGCGAAGCAGAGGAGGAAAGATCTGGAAATGAAAGAAGAGAAGAAGGAGAACCTGAGGAACAATCATCTCCACCTGTAGGCATGAAAACAAGGGGAGATCAAGAGAAAGGAGGGACGTCCTCACATCCTGACATGAGTGAAGGAGTCAGTCGTTCTCCTGTAGACCCAGAGGATGTTTATGCCTCTCAATTTCTAGAAGAAGATCATGAAGTTTCAACTCCAAATCTGCGAGATTATTCGGACATGCCATCATCCGTAGAACGTCTTTGAAGCTAGTACGCGGGCCCGACAACACGGGGATTTTCGCAGAATTCTAGATGTTCTCTTGGAGATGCGTGGTCAAATTTATGCCTTGGGATGCGAGGTTCAAAATTTGCGAGAATGCTGGTCAAGTTTCTTCAGTGTCCTTACAAGATCAGATCCAAGCCCTATCTGTTCAAATTCAGGCCAATGCCAAGGGTGAGGAGATTGCTCAACTGAAGGAAGATCTAAAAAGGCTAGAAGGGATGGTTCAGTCAATGGAAGATTTCTAGCTTGTTCGTGTTCCCAAGAAATCTTGACTTCATTCCATTTTCATCTCAACCCTTTCAATGCGACAAAAAGGGGAGAGATGCAAGAGATTTGAACAAACTTTTACTTTTGAACAACTTATTTTTTTTTGTTGGTTTGTTTAATTCGGATTTAAACTTCATGTGTTTCTGTCTGGATTTGAATTTGGATTATTACTATTGACTGCTATTAATATCTTATGGATAGTTTATCATATTCGAGACTAACCTATTTTATGTGGTTGCAGATTTTAGAGTTAGTCATTTATCTCTATAAGATATGCATATGTTTGAGATATTTTGCAGGTCAATGTAGTCCAAATCTGCAAGAAAGTTTTGTCACCATCAAAAATGGGGAGATTGTTGGAGAAATCTTCTTGAAGTGTTTTGAAGTTGACAAAACGTTTCTTTCCCTAGTCGAAGGTTTAGCAGACTCTTCTATTTAAAGTCGAAGACCTCCAGGACAGCGGGACTCAAGACTCAAAGTCTATCATCATTGACAGTCTCTAATCCGTTGAAGAATGGTTATCCAGATCTGGATGATTCGTTAAGGGGATGACCTTATCAACTGGAGAAGACCTCGTTGCTGGAGAAGACATAACGGAATCCTTGATTGATCGAGATTGACTCGATGATTGAAGATCCGATAATTGTCTGGATATTCTTGGAAGGTTTTACTTATGGAAACCGAGATCCTGATTGTATGGGCGAGCAGGATTGATGGGCTATCAACACGTTCCTTTAATAGCTTAGTTAATCTTCTTGATTGATTCCGTCCAACGGGTAGATTGGAGGAATTCCTTTGGTAAGTGCCAACGGGTATGATGGCATGAAGGAGTATATAAAGAAGACGTATTAGTTGTTGAAAAGTGTGCGCGATAGAAAAATTCCAAAGTCTAAAAGCTTCCTGTTGTTTAGACAAATTCGTTGAGCGAATCATTGTATTCAAAAGAGAGTATATATTTGTAAGAGACCTTGAGGAGGTGTAGTAGAACATCTACACTGTGGAATCAAGGAAGAGCTGTGGTGTAACTCATCTTTTGTTCAAAGTGGAATCCAGCCAATTGGCTGTCAGTGCGGAAGAGTGCACGTAGGCTTAGAATAAGCCGAACCACTATAAACCTTGTGTTTAATCTTCTCTTCCCTTATCTTAGTCTTACTTTGATTGCTTATTGTCTCAATTCCATTCACTGTCAAATATTGTGCGATTAACGAGAAAAATATTTATATACCTATTCACCCCACCTCTAGGTGCTTATACTAGCTATATCACAATTAAATTCTTTTAATTGAATTTACATGGACCTAGCTTAAGCGTGAATTACCCTTTTCAAAATTGACCGAATTAGGCCTCTTTATTTGCTTTTTTATTTTTATATTTTTTTTATTATCATTATTTTTTTTGTTCTTTTCCTATCATTTATTTTATTTTCACAAAAAAGCATACTTGGCCTGTCAACAAAAATTGATGTGTCAACACCCCAATACGTAAATTTGGGGTAAACAATGTGTTAGTCGTTGAGGTCCAATCATGCTAACTTCACTTTTCTAGCACGCCAAGTTAAACAGTCTATATCAAAATATTGCTACGTTGGATTCTCAGACCACACCAATCATTGATGGAACTGAAGTGATTTTTTTTTTTTAAATGCATTCAATTGATCACTTGAAAAGTTTTGATATTAAATTGAGCATTATAGGAAAGTTGTGGCACTTTTGGTGCTCTTTTCTCCATATAGATGTTTCCTTCATATTTTGAATATTTAAATATTCTTATTATTAATGTTGGATCATTATATCCATCATTTTTTGTCATAATTATATCCACTATTTAGAAGTTGCACTTTAAAAAAATTTATGAATTTCTATAGCTTGAATAATATCGCTTTTATTTCTCTTAATAGACTACAAGGGAAAATGATACTTCAAGTGTCATAACTTTTGTACGATGTTTATTCAAGTATCATAACTTTTTTTTGATAACTTGAAGCTATAACTTTTGTACGACACTCACTTGAGTACTAGAAATTCTTTTTGGATCACTTGAGTGCCAATGATGTTTCGATCAATTACTTAAATTTCATAACTTTTTAAAAATCTTCATTACAAATGCCATACCATGTCAAATTACCGATACTCAGATGAACACTTTATATAAGTTATGGTACTCTAATAATTGATTGAAAGTTTGATACTTAAGTGAATGTTTTTTAAAAGGTCATAACACTCAAGTGATGAACACTTTATATAAGTTATGGTACTCTAATAATCGATTGAAAGTTTGACACTTAAGTGAATGTTTTTTAAAAGGTCATAGCACTCCAGTGATCGAAAAAAAGTTATGGCACTCAAGTGAGGGATCCCACTCCATGGCCCATTTACTCTTTTCAATTCCCATCTCTTGGGAATGGAAACCCATGGCCAACACACCTATCACGACCTTACCTTGGGTGCATCACCTAGGGTTTGACTAATGGATTATTAAGCTTAAACTTAACTCGGGCTCTCCCAAGTTCATACTAATTCGAAACTCATGAATCAAGTGCTTACAATGCAAATGATTTTCAATAAGGAATCACCACTAATTAGTTCGCCGTGAGTTTATTAGAAACCCAAGTAATGGGACATTTACTTTGCTCCTACAAATAAGAGATTTTGAGTACGGGAACTTGATTACACTAGATTTGTCTAATGCTCTTTCGGTACCATTCTTTTTATAAAAAAATATTTAGCAGGCATCTTGAATTCATTTTATTACTTACTAACATGTGAAGTGATTATGCATGTGTAACATCTTGATTTTCAAGTTCTGTTTTTGATTGGATAAATTGTGCTTTTAATCAATGCGCCTATAGTTCTTTTTTCGGAGTTGGCCACTCACAAAATAACTAGCCTATCAGGTGAAGCTGTTAAGGAATACAAACGTAATAAACTTGAAAATTCAACCAAGAATTGACTGCTCGACCGTGCTAATCTGCAAGGGTCACTACAACACAGTTAAAAATCGATTAGAGATCAGAGATAGGTCAATTCGACAGAGTCATATGATTAAGTGTGGGTGGTTCCACCTAATTGCAAAATTCTTGTCTATCGGCACTAGACCGATTTTTTTGTCATCTTGGTACCCTGTGTTCGTATTTGAAATCTTGAGGTTTTCACGACAATCAAGAGTTGCCAATGTGTCGAAGATGTACATTGTGGCTCGAAAATAATCGACCACGGGTCAAATGCGCTAAAAGTTCCTAAAAGTTACCCAGTAAGTTAGGTCACGTTAAAATCGCGTCAGATTGAAATTAACCACGAATTTGAACCCGATTTCAGAAATTGAAAGTTCTGTCATGTCACAATTTATTTTAGAAACGTCAACTCATCCTTTGAAGAATTTTTGGCAAGCTCGGGATTTTTACGAAAAATCAATTTGGACAATTTGGAAAAGAAAGGAAATTTGGAGGGACCAAATTGAAGGGATTTTTGGCCTCCAAAGTGAACTACTTGGTGAAGGAAAATTGTAGAAATTATGTGGGTTTCCTCCTTAGCAAAATTGGTTACCAAATTGGAGAGATTTGTGAAGAAATTGAGTCTAATTGAGGGAAATTCGTGTGTTGGTATGGGGGCTGCAACATTTGGCATCGACTTAGCTAATTGTGGGGATTTATGTGGAAGAAAGTGATGAGGGGACCAAAAGGATATGTATGAAAGCTTGTGGGGCCAAGAATTGATGAAATGGGATAATTATCTTGACTTTCATCCCTCCCTCTCTCTCTCTCTCTCTCTCTCTCTCTCTCTCACGTTTCCCCTCCATCCGACCACCCTCTGCCATCTTCTTCCATTTCTTTTTCTCCTTTTGACTTTTTGGGCTCTCCCCCTCACACACGTCTCCCCCTCTCTCTCCTTTTCTTTATTTTGCACGTTTCTTTCCCCCTCTCTGCCGACACTCTCTCCTTCCTCATCCCTTCCTTTCTTTTGTTCTGCAGCAGCCCACTTCCTTCCCTCCATTTCTCTTCCCCGCAGCTTCACACCGCTCCACCGAAGCAACCCCTGTTGCCACACATCTGAAGACCGCTGCTCCATCTCCACCAATTCTCATCACCTGCAGCTCATGCCCTCCACCGAGTCAACCCACAAGCTCCCTCCGCTTCTGTCCTCTTCTTCGTTTGACCGTGCAGCCCACGCACGTCCGACCATCCCGCACCTCTCCAAGCTTCAACAACCTCAGCCCACACGCCAGCAGCTTCTCCATCTTCGTGTTACACTTGAACCACCACCTGTGGCCACCAAAGCCAACCCAAGTCGCACCCATCCAGCCGCCATTTTCACCTCCACAGAACTGAAGCGGCTCAACCAGCTCAACCCATGAACTTCCTTTGCCATTTTCAACCTAGTCCGAGCTTTATTTGGCATCACCATAAGCCCAAGTTTTGGCCACCATTACGTCGCCGTCGCCGTGGACTTACTAGCTCGCTAATCCAGTGAGTTTACTCACTAAACTCTGCTTAGGGAGTAGATTAGGCTAATTAAGGATTAGGTTGTTAGTTAGAATGGATTAGCGATTTAATTATTTGATTTTGCATGTTAGGTGATTAAAACTGCTTAATTAGGGACTAGATAGATTGTGTTATTTATCTAGATTGGTTCGGAAATTTTCCAAGCCCGTTTCGGTGTTTAATTAAGCATTTTCGACCTAAGTTTCTATTTTTGGTAATTAATTACATTTATTTAATTATTTTTTATATTTATTTTAATTATTTATTATTTTTCGAAAATTATATCAAGATAGCCGGTGACCAGGATTTCATGCTAATTGCAATGGTATGCTTGGTTTATTTAATTGAGTGCTAATTTGTACAAATTGAGTGGTAATTGTAATTTTAGGTATTTATTTCAAAATTGTGGAATTTTGGTATTTTAATTAGAAAATACCGGGCGTCTTCAACACCGAAATGTGTTTACACACTATATAAATAGTGAGATTTTCGAAAAGAAATATATTGCATTTTGGCTCAGACTGACCATGTACCTACACACAATTATTTTTATCGGATATTTTCAACACGGTAAATCGTCAGCTTTAATGAGCAATAATATATATCAACTTTGGTGAGCAATAATATATATATCAGTTTTGATGAGCAATAATATATATGTTAGCTTTGATGAGCAATAATATATATATCAACTTTGGTGAACAATAATATAAATCAGCTTTAGTGAGCAATAATATATATATATCAGCTTTGGTGAGCAATAATAATAAATCTCAACTTGGGTGAGTAGTGATTGAGTTAAGTCAATTGATTGAATGGATTGATGGTTTGGGTTGAACTGATTGATTGAAATTATGAATTGTACTGACGTGCAGGAAGGAATTGAAGCAAGGTAAGTCTTCTGACTTGTGTGAATAACTACCTCTAGGCGTATTTCCTTCCTAATCGGAGTTTAGGGGGTGAACTTGCTGAGACATTGTTTCACCCCGTTGTGGGCTCAAACTTTTTAGGGTCCCTAGATGGTGGTTCCTCCGGAATGTTTTGGACAGCCGCGGGCTATTACTGAGCAGGGTATGGACGTCCTAGTCCCTGGTAGTCTTTGGGTCTATAAGTTAGTGGTGATCACCGTCTAGGTCGATGAGGGCCTACTGGAGAGAGTACCTCCTCGATTCAGGGCGTGATACCTCCATGGACTCAATGGGTATAAGGTAGACCACATGAAGGGATTTGATATCCCTGCCGTTGTGCTCAACGCCACTCTGGGCGAAAACGTAGCTAACCCTCCTGATAGTGTTGTGGAGGACCCAACGCCCCCAGAGCCTATGGAGATCGAAGGTTCAGTAAATGTGTTCGGCTAGTTGGTCATAGGATAATTCCCTTTTTGAGAGTCGGCCTTTTGTAGACTCTTGACCTTAGGCTCCTGTTGTATATAAACCGAGGTGTTTATAAAAGCATGTTTTTGTTGTGAACTTGTTCCTGCTTTTCTATCCCAAGCTATTTGTTGTCAGGGGATTTATTTATTTGCTTCTGCATGTGCAATAAAACGAATGGGTCGGCAACGCATCCTGGGATGTCGCAATTTTATCGACCACTGAAAGATGTGTGTGTGCTTGTGGATTGGGGCGTGACAACAGGTATGCAAACGACAAAAGTAACATCCAATAAATCAATGAATAAATTGTGGGGAGAAAGTACTTACCTTAGTGCAACCAAACCATCTGGGATATTAGTTAAAAAATTAATCAACAACCTAGATATGATTTTTAATTAATACACAATTCACTCATTATTTTTTTTAGGGTTTTCACTTATTTAAATGAAATCTAAACTATGTGCAACGCATGTAATTTAATTATTCTCAATGCAATCACATACGAAATATGTCTATATTAAAATGGCATGCAACTTTCAATTAAATAAACCTTACATGCAAACTATGTGTCACATGATTTTAACTAAATGAACTAAACATGTAATTACTTAATGATGTGTAGTTAATGAACCTCATTCTACATGACACGCACATGATATTTTTTTACATTTTTTAATTAAAATTCGTAATAGAAAATACCCAATATCTAAACATGCAATTTAAATTAAGAAAATGAAGTCTAATTTATTCTAAGTCAATGCTTTTGTATTATTTATTTTGAAAATTCTGAATAAATAAATTACTTAATGTAAACATGCAATCTGACCTAAATTCGCCAATATTATCAACAAAAATCAATTTAAATTCTATCTAATCTTTTTTGGATTTTTATAGAAATAATCAAATAGAATAGAACCATTCAATCAAATAGCACCCACACAATCCATGAAGCCAAACTTATCTATTTAAATTTAAAAACAGAATAAACCAATGATCATATCTGAGTGATTAAGCATTTTGATGAAAATTTTTTAGTTTAAATTTGAAAATAGGTATATCAAGGATCGCATCCAAATGGTATGGATAAGTGTAAGATTTTCCATACAGCTGAATATCTTATCTCATAGTAAGAGATCAGATTACCGTTCACGCACGATGGTAAGTTTCCTAACTTAGGTGCTCTTTTAAATCTTTGTGGACATCACACATTCACCCAAAGATAGCAAAAATCCACGTAATCGGCAGAAAATTTAAAAGATCAAAGTTGAAGGATAATCTTACCTAATTTGTGGATAGATTTCGAAAATTCGTAACAACAATGGATCACGGCTCGAGAGGGACTCAACAGTGGCAGGCAACTCGTGG
The DNA here is from genome assembly GCA_014182575.1 of Eucalyptus decipiens. Lineage (NCBI taxonomy): Eukaryota > Viridiplantae > Streptophyta > Magnoliopsida > Myrtales > Myrtaceae > Eucalyptus > Eucalyptus decipiens. Next base: position 584,990 of record CM024617.1, read on the forward strand.
TTAGAATGGTAACGACGGCGGGTGATGCTAAGTCAGCATTGGGATAGCAGGTGGCTTGTCAAGCGGGATAGCAGCTCGTTGTACAAGTTGTTGGGATTTCAAGAATCATGTATAGGTCAAATTAACAAAAAGAACGCAGCGGAAACAAAGATGATATATTTTATACATGATTCTCCGAAGACGTTGTTCGTGCATTTTAATCAAAAATCTGAATATAAAAGGAAGTTAAACGAATTACCTCTCGAAGTGTGCTTTAAACAAATTGGTTTGGATATTCTTCAGTTCGAGTCCCATAAACATCGGACCTCTAGTTCAACCATACCAATAATGGATGTCGAATGAAAGAGAGAACTTTCGGATAATCACCACTATGATCGTGCTAGCAATCGTGGAAACAATTTGGCGTATTTTTGATGTTTTTAGTCACGGCCCGAATGAGAGAGAATCCCTCTTCTTTCTCGCATCTTGAAAAAACAACAACACACACGTTTTACTCTATTTTCAACAACCGTTTTTTATGTCCTCAATTCAGCATTTTAAATAAAATAAAATAATATATACTTGAATCAGCAACGGTTGCCGATCAAGGGACGATCAGCAACCGTTGCTGATCGTTTGCTCATGCACGATCATCGTGCATGAGCAGTTGGTCAGCAATTGCTGACCATTGCTTCGTGCATGATGGTCAGCAAATTGCTGACAATTCATGCACGATGAAGACCCGCTTTATATTTTTTTATTATTATTAAAAGAAATGCACATGGTTAGCAACAATTGCTGACCATGTGCACATTGATTAATCAATTAAATAAAAATAATTAATCAATCCATTTATATATATATATATATATATATATAAAGGACATAATTTTTATGTGTGCATTTGGAATACATTAACATATATTCACTTTGGGCATGTATGTGCATCATATGCACGTAAGCTCATGATTATATTACAAATTAAATTAAATTTTATTAAATTTAATTTCAAGTCGACACAATTTGATTGCAGTAATTGCAAACACATTTGCAACAGTATTTCTCTCTTGTTTCACATTATCCTAATTGTTTATGGTGTGTGACATCCCTAAGATCATCACTAAGTTAGTAGTAAGACTTGTACTAACACATTAGTACTCCCAAAAGAATTAATTGTCCCAATTAATCTTTGGATCCTACAAGCCATGATTGATATCTAGCAATATGTCATGGCTACCCAAATAGCATGAATGCTTTAAGAACACAATAAACCTATCAGTTTTGGTTATAGTGTAATTCTCATCTGTCTTACTATATCCCGATCAAATAAAGACTATGGAATATTTGTCAAGTCACCAATTCGATCATATGTACAAATCTAATTGACATGCATTTTATTTGAGACATAAACAATTTATTCTCGGTTACATCCCCGGCCGATGATTTCAATACAGTGTCATAATTAGATCGCATAGGACATCATTATTATACCTTACATGTAACAAGGAGACAGATTCCATATTGCACACACATGCAACCTTTTATATGAACAAACTACGACCATCAGGTAAAAAGACGGATCAACGACCCGACAATACGTGCATCTGTGAACCATAGTTGTTCGACATACAAGTTAACAATGTGCCTTAGGTCTAAGGATTATTTACACAAGACCAAAGCATGAACATTAGACATTGACCACACTAAAAGCTTCAATGTCGCTAATTGTTCCATATGCATCACATTCGGTGAACTTGTCTAATACAACACTCATGTTCTTAACATAGGCTTCACAATACCTAATGACTTGTGACTCATCATTCCCTTAAGTATCCAATACTTAATGGTGAAGTTATGAACACACCGGTCTCAACAGGATTATTAATATCCACTCAATAATCCATCGACTGGAAACGATTTAAAGATTTAGTCTAACTGTGAACCCGTTACATATATTCTTAATGTCTCAAGAATATGTCTAGTTACAACTGATCTTATGAAATCATTTATAAATATAAAATAATTAGACAGATGAATGAATACGTCATTGCCATTAATTAAATAATAATAATGATAGTACAACTAAAATCCCTAACCAACATATAACTATTACATAGTAGCTTTAGGGCATACATCCAACACAAGTGGCTCAAGTAGTAGGGAGTAGCTAGGGTCATCGTGCGTCACAAACGCTAGTCATTGGGCCAAGCGCGGATCGGGACAGTGAGGCTCGTCTTTAACACAGACAGCAACAAGTCGTCCCGGGTCACGCAGGCAATAGCTTGTGTCGTCGAGTTCCGTAGGTGTAGCTGCTCAGCAGTGCGATCCTGAAGCGGATAGCGTTATTGTCCGGTGTTAGTGAGGTCGTGGCAATGAGCAGCAACTCATCATTATCACATGGGGGTAGCTAGGTTCATAGCAGCTTGGTGTCATTAGTGGCAAGGGGCGGCGAGCAATGGTAACGATGGTCATGTGGTGATAGGTCGAAACAGCAAAAGCCATTGTGAAGAAGCGCCGGTGTGGGGTTGTCTTGGCCTAAGTCAAGAGAATTCTCCTCTCTTAGGGCATGTTTGGCAATCGACCAAACAATGAAAATTTTTATTATTTTTGTTTCCGGGAATAGATTTAGAACAGAAATCCATTTAGTAAAATTTTTGTTCCCGGGAACAAATAGATTTGGAGTAGAATCGAGAAGTAAAAAAAGAAAAAAATTTGATTCTTTATTTCCGGGAACAATTTCAGAATCAAGCCAAGCCATTTTTTTCTCTTTTCTCTTCTTTTCTTCTTGTTCTTCTTCTTTCTCTCTTCTTCTTACGCCACCACCGCTGCTGCCACCGTCCATTGTAGCCAATCATTGGTGACCAGTTGGGCAAGGACCGGTGACCTCGCCGAAGGCTTGCCACACTAGGGCGAAGTCCAACAAGCTCACTAGTGGCTAGGCAGGCCTCGTCCGGGCATCCCTTGGCCACCGGTGAGCCTCCTTGGCCAGGCTAAGCCATGGCTGGGCAAGGCTCGACCTTGCCCAAATCTAGCAAGACTGAGCTCACCTAGCCAAGGCTTGGCTGACGAGGCGTGGCCTCACTAAGGGCCATCAAGGTCACCGGCTAGAGCTTGAAGAAGAAGAAGAAGAAGGGAGAGAAAAAAAGATGAAAAAGGAAAAAGTGATAAAATTATTTAAAAAATTAAAAGAAAATGATTTTGAGAAGAAATTTTGAGGAAAGTGCCAAATGCAATTCTATTTCGGGAATAGAAATGTTTGACAATTACCAAATGCCTTAAAATGCTTAGAAATTGTTCCTAGAAATAGAATAAAAAAGAATGATTTCTAATAAAAAATTGTTCCCCATAACAAAATGGCTACCAAATGTGCCATTATTCTCTCAACTCCCCACATGTTTTACTTAATATATTCTAAATTCCAATTCGTTGACCTCGAGTTATGAGGCATAGCTTTCCTTAAATAGCAATAAACTAGGTATGCTTCTGGTTATATGGGCTTGTGCTTTGGCCTTTAAACTTAATGAGTTTTAATATCTTAAGGCCAATCCTTAATTAGACTCTTAATGGGCTAAATAAAGCTTAAATTGGGCCAATTAAGGCCTTTGCCCTATGATTTTCGGCCACAATTCTTCTCCCATGCTATTCGAATTTTCCCATCTTTTGCGGCCTCAATTTATTGAATTTTAATCTCGAAACCATTCACTACTGATCCAATGCTAATACAATTAATGGAATTAACTATATGATAAATGCCCTTAAAACTATATATATGCAATTTAATTCTAATTATTTTGTTTAGAGGTTAAAGATTAATCCCTAATTTTCTATATAATTATAACTAGATGATTAGTTTAAAAGTTAATACCCTGAAAAACCTCAAATTGGTACACCTACCCCAAACTATTTTTTTTTTTTTATCATGAAAAATCCCAAACTGCTATACATTTGACAAATTTATCATGACTGGCCATAAAAAAAAAAACCCCAAACCGATAAATTTATGACAAATTTACCATAAATTAATTTATTCGATAGCAAAAACCCAAAACTAGTAAATTTGTGACAAATATACCCTTCGCTATATTGGATTAATACCACAAAAAATCACAAAAATTGTAAACTGTGACAAATGATGCGTAAAATCCCAAATTGCTGTACCAATCAACTATCACGTGTCATTTAACTGAACAATTGGATAATAAAATTTAACGAAAACTCTTTACAAAAAAAAAATTAACAAAAACTAACAAATGGTAAATTTGTCACAAGTGTACTAGTTTATGGTAAATTTGTCAAAGGTATACTAATTTGGGGTTTTTCAAAGTATTAACCCGTGTTAAAATTTTAGGCGTCAACAACACCGTTACAAATTAAAGAACCGTTATGCGAGCCGGATTCTATGAGAAATAATTGATGATGTTTTCCAACACAAGATGGAGATGTGAAGTTGTTTTGGTTTTTATTTATTGTTACTTTGATGTAAGGGGAGTTTCTAAAGATCCTTGAGAATTGATCCCAATCGCCCGGTGACTGTCGGATTAAAAAAAAAAAAAATCTTATCCAAAAATTCTACAACATGCAAGATTTTGCGTCGCAACCACACTTCCATTTACTCACAGAACACTTCTAAATAGATATATTCTTCCTTCGCACTTCATTTCTCGATAGGAGTTAATAATTGCCCCCTTATGGATTGGAGTATGAAGGCCCACCCGGAAAAAAATAAATTAAATAAATAAGAATATAAGTTGTGCTTTCTATTCTGCGAGTATTGCCATGGTTTGATCCCATCGTTCCCTCACTAATAGGAGGCAACGAAAGAGCAAATTCGTCATAGAGTACTCCACCACAAGCAGGGATGCTATTTTATCATGCATGCTAATTCCTTGGTTGATTCACGATATTTTGTATGGAAGTTAACGAAGAAATGCAAAAGATATAATTTATTACGATTCGAAAATAGTTTCTTAATGGACCATAGAGCTGTCCATGTATTACAAGAAGAAGTTCAGTGAAACCTCTAACAAAAAAGTAGTTTATTGGATCAACTCTCCGATGTTATACAATAGACGATCTGCCACTGTGCACCCTTCAACTTTCACACACAAACATGAATAGAAGCTTCCACATTAATATGCATACCTTAGGATAAGAAAAGATATTGTAATTTCTGTCTCATTTTTTGTCTGAAAATTTTATATTATCTTCCACCTTGCACTGGCACTGAGAGCAAGCAAATGAGAAAGAATACAGTCCTCCTCTATTCTTGCACGCCGGACAATTACCTGGATATGAAAATTCAATGCCCACTGGCAGCGGCTTGGCGGGCTGAGCTGACTTGGCGGGTTTCTTTTCTTGCTTCACGAAGCAGTAGTAAAGGAAACCGCAGAGTACGACCACGGCAATGACTATGCCCACGATGACCCAGGTCGGAGTTTTGTTGTCGTCAGACAATAACGACTTCGGATAATTCCATGCCGATGGAGGAGGAAAGTACTGGGAACTTGGATAATTTTGTGGATAGTTATTGTTCTCCATCAAGAAAACTGTGTAGTTCAATGTAAGCACTGAATTTATAAATATACTTCAAAGCATAAATTCATACAAAATAAAAAGATAATAATTCATAAAATGATGGTATTTTATTAGAAAAGTAACACTTTTTTATCGTGATAAATCAAAAGATTATGTGGTCTGAGTGAGATTCAGATGATTGAAGACGGAAAATTCAGCGGGATATAATGAGTCGAAGGAGGTGCTTGTACATACCTCAACAGGAAGAACCGTGCAAACCAGAGAGTGATGTTATTGCTTTAGTTCTTCCACAACCTGCGAAGAAATGCGAAATTTCTTAGATGGCCTCTCATTATAATGGCTCTCCGGCCCCCATGTGGGCGGCTTTGATCAACTTGTCAACACAATTTTTTTTATCTTTTTAAATTGACCATGTTCGTAAGATGCAACGACTAAAGACCACAGGACAAAGAGTTTTGCAATATTCATATAGCGTACCATGCAAACAATAATGACATCCAATCTCGGACGGTTCTTCGACCGGACATGAAACTTTTTAGGTGGGACGCTTCTATTCTTGAGTCTTACAAGGAATGCTAGAAATGTGAAGCATTATTACAGTTTTTTTTCCTTCATTTGATTTGGAGAGAAGGATACTAAAAGTGCCAAAAGTTTTGTACGGCACTCACTTTAGTGCCAAAAGTCTTCACCGACTCACTCAACTGTTAAAGGTGAAAAATTCCGGCTAAATTGATTATATGGCATAGGTAAGTAAAATTTTTAAGTGACATACCTTATATTTTTAAAAACTCAGTCCACGTGGACGTGTGAAATGACATCACTCAGTCCAACATGGCTGGGTAATGAACAAAATGATGTCACACGTTGTGTAGGGCAAAAGCGATGTTGTCTAAACTTGAGCAAAAAGGCTGGCCTCGTTGCATCTCTCCCCGTCGCTCGCTCGACGTTGCTTGGTTGTCGTCGCATGCCCGCCCTCACTTGCCTTCCACTCATTGTCGGTTGCTGTCGTTTGCTCGTCACCCATGGTAAAGGTGCATTTCTCTCTCTGCGTTGGTCAATTGGAGGGGACAGTAAAGGTTCGTAAGGAAAGATTAGGGTCTGTGAGAGAAAATTAGGGCTCACGAGTGGAAAAGTTGGGGTTGTGAGCTACTATTGAAGCTCTTGCTCTCTATCGGTACGATTGAGCTGTTAATTATGGAGGCAAATCAAATAGGGAGTGAATTTGGGTTCAATGGCCAGTTAGGGTTTGAAATTGGGGGTTCTCGTTCAATTTGGAGATTTACTTTTCTTATTTGGTGGAAAGGCACTAGACGGTGTCGTATTAGGATTTAGATGATGTCTGGACTCTCTGGTAAGCCACATTGGCTTAAGAAACTAATAAAAAAAAGGCCACGTTAACTTTATGGCTAAAGAGAATAGAGTTGACACTGAAAAGATCGTTTTTCAAAAAAATTGACACTTAAAGTGACCTAAAAGAAACTTTTTGAGACTAAAGTGAGTGCCGTATACAATTTTTGACACTTCTAATATTTATACATGCTCATAATCGTCTTTCTTCATGTGCCGTACGAAAGGAAGAGGCGCTTTAGTCCAATTTTAATGTGATGACATATCCCAAACATAGTGTACGTTATCTTGAAGGGCATATTCGTAGAGAACATATAACTAAGGAGAAATATTTCGGACGTGTTGTGGTAGAGAATTTTTGCTCTTTGACATGTAGACCATGGGAATTATTTTATTTTTTTTCTGGTTAAAGTGAAAGGTAGATGGTGTTAGTGAATGTGAATTTTGGCATTAACTAATTTATATATGTACATGCTGCATAAAACAGTTAATATCTAATTGATTCATAATTTAATAACTTAATAGCTTTTGAAATTGAGTCCAAAATTAAGGGTCTTAAATGTCTGTTTTAGACGCAGGTTCCCTTTTGACGATCCTCCGTTTGATGATGAAAAAGTCTAGGATATATACATTATTGATTTTATACATGCTATTCACGTCCTTCTTTATAGGAAATAAACACTGTCGAAGATGGATATTGGTATGGAGTGTCTTTCAATTGAGTGAGGGTCGATTTAGAGAGGCTTTTACTTTTTAAAATTTCTTGGCTTTCACAATTAGACTTTTATTTAGCAAAAAACAAATGTAACTTTTCAAACTATACATATATAGACATATAGAACTATGTACAGTATTACATAATTTTTTTTTTTAACTTGATCTTTCAAAAGTTTTAAATTTTAAATGAGAAGTTACATATAAGAAAAATTATCTTTTCTACACAGAAAATTATACCCTTAATGTTATAAGTTCTATATGTAGGTCGGTTAAAGTATTTGTTGCACATACATCGTTTCTTTCTTTTACTGAGACCTTGATTTCTCAGTGTTGTTGCATCCGAACAGTATATGGCTCCACTTCTCTTGAAAATCGGTTAAATTATCTGGTTTCAATAAAATATTGTGTGATTAGGAAAGCTCCACTTCTCTATAAAGAATGATGGAACCGTCACCCCCGCATTACTCAAACCAAAAAACGTTCGGTCATGATGGAGAAGAAAAAGGACAAAAGAGGGGAATTGATCGACTGGTCTGGTGGTTGTCCACCACTTTCCATGTGCTTTCCACCGAGATGGAGAAGAAAAAGGAAAAAGTAGAGGAGTTGATCGACTGGTCAGGGGTTTGTCCACCACTTACCATGTGCTCTCCACAAAATTATCCCACAAGCAGCCAAATTCCCACTGCTTCAAGCTGTGATTGTCCACCTGTTAACATGTGCTCTTCTCTTGGCCAAGTGCGTTGCTCTACATTTGGCCGAGAATCTCCTTACTTGTGCTCTTGGCTTGACCGCGACTTTTGTGAGAAAAACGTGAAAGAATTGCGAGTGATTTGTGAAGAACACATTCTTCATCTCGGGAGTTTAATGAATTACTATCAGGCACAAATAATCTCCTTACAAGATTGAACTTGCGCTTAGCACGGATCCTTCCAAGTCCTGTCAATGATAAATCAACTTTCCTATTAGTTGTATACACAAACAAATGTCCAACTCATCGACATGGATGAACACATGGCCAATATGTGGACATTATTATGCATGCGGCACAACCACAAGGATCAATATAAATATTAGTGCTCATCAATAATCACCACCAATTGGTTGTTGATATACAACAACGAATGATTAACAATAATTGACAAAGGTATCAGCTAGTAAGGATCGATAAGTTGTCAAGGTGTTAGAAGAAAGTTGAATGCATAAAGGGCATCGAAATATGGTTACAAATTCAAAGTCACAAGAGAACAAAGCAATTGAGATTGGAACAACCAGCACGCGTTTTTAAAGGAGCAACCATCCAAGAAAAAGATCTTGGTTTCCAAACTCACGTTATCGATTAAATTCCGACGTGTTTCGTAGTTGTAGTTTCTAGATCTACGTCATCAATTAAATTTCGATGTATGTCTTTATTTGGGCGTTGCATATGATTTTTGGAATTTTTTGTATATGATAATAATACTATAGTTATAAAGTTAAGTACTATTTAGCTTAGAAATCGGGTGGACACATAGAAATCCTATCTGGATCGTAAGTTTTCCAAGGTATGGGAAGCACGGAGGATGATTTTTCCACGAACATAAATGTATTGAAATTAAATTGATCAACGTTGACATATATGTTGATAGTTAGAGTGATGTTAATTAAATTGCTGTCATCTTAGTTGTTGTTGGGTACGGATATTTTTCGAATTATATGTTAAATGATTTAAAATTTACTAAACCTAGAAGCATATTGTAAGGTTTATCAATAATTTTGACATATTATGGGTTTCACTATTTTAACTTCAATTAGTTAATACTAATCATGACCCATTTACAATAATAATCACTCACCCACTCATTGGCCGAAGTGAAGGATTTTTCTTATCTACCCATATTAAGTCATATAATACTCACTTGTCCTTTTAAGAGTTCATGAAAAGGCCAAGTGTCTCTTTCAAATTGAGACTTTTGTACTAATTGTTGACACCTAAAAACTAAGCTATCATTGCCCTAATGCATAAGTTATCAACTCTTCTTCCTTTTGCTGAGGTAAGTGCACTAGAAGTGCCAAAAGTTGTGTATAACGCTCACTTCGGTGCCAAAATTTTTCATCTGATCACTTAGGCCCCTGTTTGGTAACCATCCAAACGGGGCCAAATTCTGATTCTTTGTTCCCAGAATCGTTTGGGCCTAGAATCGCGTTTGGTAAAATTTTTGTTCCTGAACAGATTGCGAATAGAATCAAAACCAAAAAAGTTGATTCTTGTTCGGGACGAGTTTGAGAATCAAAAATCAAGAATTTTGTTTCTTCCTTCGGCCATCTCGCGACCGCCATCTACCACCGCCCGCCACCTACCCGCCCGTCGCCGTCCGCCGCCGCCGCGCCTCGCCGCTGCCGGCCGCCGCCCGCCGTCCGCCGTCCCGCCGCCGCCGTCCGCCGCCGCCGGCGCGGTCCAGCGAGCTCGCGAGGCTCGCCGGACAAGGCGAGGTCGGCAAGCTCGCCGGAGGCAAGCCCGGCCACCGCCGAGGCTCGGCCTCCCAGATCGGGCGAGGCCGAGCCTCGCCGTGGCAGCGGGCCTCGCGGGCCGGGCGAGGCTCGCCGGATCTGGGTAGGGGCCGGGCGAGCCTCGCGCCGCCAGCCCCACCGGTGGCCGGGCGAGGCTCGCCCGGCCACCGGCGAGGCTCGCCCGGCCTCGCCGTGGCCCGGCAGGCCTCGCCCAACCCCGACGAGGTCGGCCTCGGCCACCGGCGGGCTCGGCCGAGCGGGACTGCTCGGCCGAGCCTCGCCCGGATGCCGGCGAGGCCGGCCGAGCCTCGCCGAGGGCCGGCGACGCTCCGGTGAGGTCGCCGGCCCTCGTCCCTAGCCGGTCGCGCCGGTCCGGTCCGGCGACCGGCAAGAAGAAGAAGAAGAAGATGAGAAAAAGAAAAGAAAAAGGAAAAAAAAGAAAAAAAAAAGGAAAATGAAAAAAAAAGAAAAGAAAACAAAGGAAAAAGTAAAAAATTATTTAAAAATTAAAAGAAATTGATTTGGAACAGAATTAATGAACACGGTACCAAACGCAATTCTATTCCGTAATCAAAATTTTGGACGCTTACCAAACGGCTTAAAATACTTAGAATCGGTTCCGGAATGTGTAATCAAAAGAATCGGTTACGATCGGACCGCCTCCGGGAACAGAATCGTTACCAAACGCGCCCTTAAGTGCCAAATCGGAGAAAAAACGATTACTTTTGTGCCACCGGCAAGAGATTCTGGCCAAATTAATTATATGGCTTATATATATATATATTAAAAGTTGTGGTGGCTTTTAAATGACGTCTCTTTCCATCCTCCTTAGAAATGATGTCATTTTGCCGTCATACGTGGATAGCCACTATGACATCCTGATTTTCAGCCCTGTCCCGACTTTATGAATCGGGTTTTCCATCAACACGCCTATAGTCTTTTTCTCTAAGCTGATCACTCACAAGATAACTAATCTACCAAGTGAAGCCGTCAAGGAATATAAACACGATCGACTTGAGAATTCGATCAGAAATCAACCGCTCGATCGTGCTAATCTGCAAGCGACAATACGACCCTGTTAAAATCGATTAGAGACTGGAGATAGGTCGATTCAACAGAGGCATGTAATTAAACCGTGGGTGATCGAATGGCACAAAACCGATTTTTCCGTCAATTCTGTACCCGATGCCTGTAATTGAAATCTTGAGATTTTCACGACAACTGAGAGTTGCTTATAAGTCAGAGATGCACATTGTGGATAAAAAATAATCGACCACCGGTCAAATGCGCTAAAAATTCCTAAAAGTTACCCGGCAAGTTAAAACACACTAAAATCGCATCCGGTTGAAATTAACCATGAAATTGAACTCGGTTTCAGGAATCGAAAGTTCTGATGTATCACAATTTATTTTAGGAACATCGACTCATCCTTTGAAGAATTTTCGACAAGCCTAGATTTTTGGTGAAAAATCAAAATTGGGCAACTTTTAAACCCGAAAATTTGGAGAGCCATTTTTGTATGCACTTTTTACCTTCAAGTTGGATCAATTGGCGAGGGAAATGGTGGAATTTTGGTTGGGCTTCCTCCTCAGCATTTTGGCCATTAATTGGAAGTTAATTGGAGTGAAATTGAATGGATTTAGTGAGGGAAATTCATGAAATTAGTAGGCCATAGGGGGCTGCAACATTTGGACTCCATCCTTGGCTTGTTGGGGAAGATTTGGAGGGGAAATGGTTGTTGGTTTGTGGTTGAAGGTTGGTGGGGCTTTGCAAATAAGTGTTTGGAATATTTTGGCCTGACTTATTGGCCTCCTGTCCCCCTCCAACCAACAGCAACCCTATCTTCTTCTTCCTCAGCTTCTTCTTCATTGGAACTAGCTGTAACTCCATTTCAAGAGCAAGCAACTAGCCAGCCAAGCCCCTTGCCGAGCCTACCAAGCCTCATGCCATCGTCACCCCGGTCGCCCGTTGCGCACATCCAAGCCAGCTAGCTCCCACACCCGAGCCCATCCTGAGCCAATGCCAGCTTGTGCCCAACATGCGTCCAGCTCCAACGACACCAGCCGCTTCAACCAACTCCGTCCACTAGGCCCGACATCGCCAACCACTGTCATCAGCCCCTGCTCACCCAGAAGCCCGTTCTCACTCCAGCCAGCCCCCTTCTGGTCAAGCCTAGGCTCCAATAGCCTCCAAACCAGCCCAAAGCAAAAACGAACTCATAGCTTGGGCTGTGAGCTTCGTAGGCTGTTTTCGAGCCCTTTCGGACCTCCATTGGTGTCGTGATGCAGTTGGATTGTGCAATTGAGTGTTGAATTGTGTAATTGAATGCTGATTGATGATTTTTGATTTATTATTTCAAAATTATTAAATTTTGGTATTTAATTAGAAAAATATCGGATGTCGGGTTTTGACACCAAAAATATTTTTAAGCACTATATCAAATCGTGGGATTTTTAAATGGGAGAATAACAGAATTTATGGGTCAATTTGATTGTGAGCCAACGCACAATTATTTTATCGAGTGCTTTTAATATGAAGAAAATAGGCCAGGCACATTATTTAAATTGAGGCATTTGAGTACAAAGCACGATGTCCTTAGCCGGGATTGGATGTGTGTGTGATTGTTATGAGAACCCATCACGAACGTTTATGCCAAACAATGCTCTTTCGGGAATGCCCCTTGTCAACAGATGCTGGTCATAATGGAGGCTAGGCCGATGCTCCTTCGGGAATGCCGTTTAGATATAGGCATTGCCATGCTCGATGGGAGGAGACAACCGGCTATGCCGAATGACTGCTGACTATTGAGTCGGTTGTGGCTGTTGGGTTGTAATTAATTGGAACACGTGGATGATTGATATGACTATGCTTGATTATGGGACAACATTGTGTGACACGGAATGGGACGTGTCATAATGATTTGGCCTTATAATCAAGACCCCTATGATTGATTGGCAATTGAACTGGATGTGTTCCAATGGTTGAGTGCATTTACTGCATACATATGTTATACGAATTGTACTGACGTGCAGGAAGGTGCTGAGGCGAGGTAAGTCCCTTATATGATGTGTGCTTAGGCTGCCTCTAGGTGTATTATCTTCCTAATCGGAATTTAGGGTGTAGACTCACTGAGACATTGTCTCACCCCATCATGGTAAACAATTTTCAAGTCCCTAGATGGAGGTACAACAGATACGATATGGGGTTCCGCAGGTGATGGATTTTTAGTTCACCTATTTCCCCATCCCTGAGACCACCTTCACCAGAGAGTTAGTTGAGTCCGTGGTATAGGTTGAGGAAGGCCGACCTCAGTTGGTTTCTCATCGATTTGTAGCATGGTTCATTAACTTTCCTCAAGGGGGTCAGGAGGGTCCCTTACAGGGTTTTGACGGGCCTCTCGTTGAAATCGAGGAGTGGGAAGTAGGGCATCCTATGGAGCTCGACACCCCTGATGGTGTCATAGAGGACCCAGAGCCCATGGACAAAGTGTCTAGTGCCTAGATGGCTCAATAGCCTTCTTTTTGGTTTAGACTCTTTTGTATATAAACCTAGTTTGTTTATAAAAGCGTGTTTTGTTTAAATTGGTTGTTCTGCTTTTCTATCCCATGTTTATTTATTTTCTGGAGATTGTTTATTTCGCTTCCGCATGTGCATAATCGATTGGGTCGGCAACGCGTCTTGAGAACATCACAATTTAGTCGACCACCAAGGGATGTGTGCGTGCTCAAGGTTCGAGGCGTGACATCCCCGCCTAGAGTGGTGTTAGAGCTAGTCAATGTATGGAGTAATGTGACATCCTAAATTTTCAGACTTTGTTTTTGATTGAATAAATCGAGCCTTTCATCGACACGCCTATAGTGCTATTTTCTGAACTGATCACTCATGAGAAAACTAGTCTCTCAGGTGAAGCCATTAAGGAATCTAAATGCAATAGACTTGAGAATTCGACCACCAATCAACTACTCGGCCATGCTAATCTACAAGGGTCATTACGACACAGTTGAAAATCGATTAGAGACCGGAGATAAGTCGATTTGACAAAAGTATTTGATTAGTTTGTGGGTCATTCCACCTAATTGCAATTTTTTTGTCGAATGACACTAAATCGATTTTTCTGTCATTTTCGTACTCTGTGTCCATATTTGAAACATCGAGATTTTCACGACAAGAGTCACCAATGTGTCGAAGATGCATAATGTGACCACGGGTTAATTTGCACTAAAAATTCCGAAAAGCTACCCGGTATGTTAGGTCATACTAAAATCGCGTCAAATTGAAATTAACAGTAAATTTGAATCCAATTTCAGAAATTGGAAGTTCTGTCATGTCACAATTTATTTTAGGAACGTCAACGCGATTCCGAGATTTTTACAGAAAATCATTTCGGACGATTCGGAAAATATCAAAATTTCATATGGGCCAAATCGAAGGGATCTTTGGCCTCTTTACCGAGCTATTTAGTGATAGGGACTTGTAGAAATTTTATGGACTTCCTCCTTAGCAAAAAAATAGGACGTCAATTTGGGAATCGAGTGAGGAAATTGAAGTTCAATCTAGTGAGATTCGGAGCTAGGCTTAGGGGGTGCAGAAGCTAACTACCGCACCAGTGTTGACAATATTGGTCTTGAAGGATACGAGATCTATAGTGATACATCGTTTAGGGGACTGGGTTGCATGCTAATGCAACATGATAGAGTCGTTGCATACGCGTCCCATCAGCTAAGACCGCATGAGTTGAATTACCTGACACATTACTTGGAACTCATAGCGATTATTTTCACTCTGAAAATTTAGAGACATTACTTGTGTGGAGAAAGGTTCCAAATCTTCATAGACCATCATAGTCTCAAGTACTTATTCTCTCATAAGGAGTTGAATATGAGACAACGTCGTTGGATGGAACTTTTTAAGGATTATGACTGCAACATTCTAAATCATCTTGGAAAAGCTAATAAGGGCACTGATGCATTGAGTCGGAAGTCTTCAATTGTGTAAATGGTGATTAAAGAGTGGATCTTACTCGAGGGAGCTCGAGATTCGATTTTCAAATTTGAGGTAGGCCACCTTTCAAGTCTTATGGCCACCCTCAGAATTGAACCGGAAGTGTAGATAAGAATCAAGACGCCGCAATTGACAAATCCAGAGATCCAGAACATCCTACAAGAAGATGCAGAAAAGAGAAAGGCTAACTTTCAGATTTCTGAGGACGAAACACTGAAGTTTCGTGAACAATTGTGTGTACCTGATGATGCGGAGCTTAAGGAAGAGATCTTATTAGAAGCTCATTGTAGCAATTACAGCATTCATCTAGGCAGTACGAAGATGTGTCAGAATCTACGTCAACACGATTGGTGGAGCGGTATGAAGGCAGATATTGCCAAGCATATCGTCAAGTGCCTGATGTGTTAGTAAGTAAAGGCACAGCATTTTAAGCCAGGAGGACTTCTGTAACCTCTCACGATTCCCAAGTGGAAATAGGAACACATCATAGTGGATTTTGTGATGGGCTTACCAAGGAGTTAGAGAGGTAATTATTCCATATGGGTTGTAGTTGACAAATTGATGAAGTCTACTCACTTCATCGCCGTACAAAAGGACTATGCATTGGACAAATATGCTGAGTTGTACGTGCGTCAAATAGTTTAACTGCATGGAGTGTGTCACGCCTCGATCATCGAGCGCGTGCCCATCCCTCGGCAGTCAATAAATTTGCGACATTCGAGAACGCGTCGCCAACCCTTTCATTTTAATATGCATGCGAAAGAGAAACAAATACCCTTGTCATCACATAGCATTGGGATAGAGAAAGTAGGAAACCATTTACAACTAAAACATACTTTTATAAACACTTTGGTTTATACAAAAGTCAATCTACAAAAGATTGGTTCTAAAGAGGGAACTATCCTACGACCTTCTAGTCGTATACATACGCCGATCCTTCAGACTCCACCTCCACAGACTCCGAGGCTTCGGGTCCTCCACAACCGCCACCTACGGACCTGAAAATGTTGAGCCCACGACGGGGTGAGATAATGTCTTAGTAAGTTCACCCCCTAAACTTCAACCAGGAAGGAAATACACTCAAGGGTGGCGTAGCCACACAATACAGATGACTTACCTTGCCTCAGTTCCTTCCTGCACGTCACTGTAGTTTATAATCTCAACCAATCAATTCAACCCAAACCATCAATCGACTCAAATCAATTCAATACTATCAATACTATCTCTCATTCAATCCAATCAATACTATCTATCAATCCATACTATCTATCATTCCATACTATCTATCAATCAATAACGTCTATCAATTTGCTCATCGATATGATAACTACTCTCCAAACTTGAAATATAAATAGACGGTAACTTGCCAAAGCTAATATAGATAGGTAGTAGCTCACCAAAGTTGATTCACATTATATTATTGCTCGCCAAAGCTAATTAATGCTCGCCAAAGCCGTTAGGGTACTTTAAAAACCCCTATCAATGTCAACACCTGACACCTAGTAATTTCCACTTAAAATACCTACATTTCACAACCATCACTCAATTAGATACTGAAGTTGGTCCTATTTCATCATATTAACAATACCCGATAAAAATAATTGCGTGTACACGATCGGCCTAAGCCAAAATGCTACATTTTTCTTTTAGAAAAACTCACTATTTAATGTAGTTCATAAAGATATTATTGGCATTGTAAACCAATGCCCGGTAATTCTTATTTAAATACTAAACTTACTCAATTTTGGGATAAATACTCAAAATTATAGTTACCATACAATTCGCACAATTTAACTATCAATAACAACAACTAACCACGGTCGCATGAAATTCTATCGAGTGGCTCTCCGGTATGATTTCCAGAAAATATTAATTAATTAATAATTAATTAAATTCCAAATTTTGATTTAATTTAAATAATAAATAATATAATTTAAATAATTTTTAATAATATTTAACATAAATAAATAAATAGTTAATTAATTAATTAAAAGTCTAATCATGCTTACACTAATCTAATTGCATAATTAGACTAATCAAACCATCCCTTAAATAATCATGCACATAATCTAATTAACATTTAACTAAGCTAATCTAACCTACTAAACATACTTAACATAATCTAAAGACCCATTAAGCATAATTAACTCCCTAAGCGGAGATTAGTGAGTAAAATCACCGGTTTAACATTCCGATGAGTCCACGGCAATGGCAACGCCAAGGCTGGCAACAAACCTCTTAGCGGCGACACCACGGAGGACTAAGCGGGCCTGAAAACGAGCCATGAAGCCTCACGACTTGCTGGAACTTCAACTTCTACCCAAGGCTGAACCGAAGAAAGAGAACCAGTGGCTAAAACGACGAGGAAAGGCTGATTGAAGCTCCAACAAGCGGGTGGTCGACAATCGGTGGCACCGGGGGGTCAAGGGAGACTTGCCGATGGTTGGTATGGGTGGAGGTACGCTCAAAATGAGGGGAAAATGGTTGAAAATCACGTAACAAGCAAAATAGTGCAAGTAGGTGAGCTGCCCAACAGACCGGTGAGCAGCGGCTTCTGGTGGCCAGGCGAGTCGGCCAACGGCTCCGTTCGGCGAGCGGTGACCACCGTCCGTATGGACTGGGTCTCCTGGTCACAGTGGTGGGTGGCACGAAGGCTAATTCTCATGAGAAGATAACTTTTAACTCGAGTTTTTGGAGAAAGGTCAGCTGGAGCAAAAACTTGAAAAAGGAGAAAACAGGGGAGGAAAAAGGCCGACGGGCGTGCAACGATGGAGGGGAAGCTGCTGCTCGGTTTCCTGGTTCTCTCAAGCTCTCAAGTGACCTCATCCATGAAGAAAGGAGGGGGATAGAGGGAGAAGATGGCTGCTGAAGAGGGGGGACCCAAATGGCCCCTTAGGCTTCCAACACTTGTCCAATGCTTCCTTGCCTTGCCCCCACTAGCCATCAGCCATCCACAGTAGCTTTCTCTCTCCTCAATCTTCCCTAGGAAGCTTCCCAACATGGTTGAAATGTTGCCCCCCTTGGCTACGAATTTTGTGCATTTGTCCCTCAAATCCCTTCAATTCCTCTTCATTTCCACTTCAATTCCATCCAATTGAAGCCCAAATAGTCCAGCCATGGTGTCCACACTTAAACCTTGATTTTTCCTCATTAATTGGACCAACTTGACGGCCATAAGTGCGCTAAAAAATGGTCCCTCGAATTTCCCGATCCAAAATAACCTTACTTTGGATTTTTTGCCGAAAATCTCGATTTATAGAAAAATCTTTGGAGTATGAGTCGACATTCTTAAAATGACTTATGACATGATAGAGCTTTCAATTTATGAATTTGGGTTCAATTTCGTGATTAATTTCAATCTAGCACGATTTTAGCGTGTCTTAATCTACCATGTATCTTTTAGAAACTTTTAACGCTTTTGACTTGTGATTGATTGTTTTCAAATCACAAAGTAAATCTTCGACACATTGGCGACTATCGGTTGTCGTGAAAATCTCTGGGTTTCAAATTTGGACATAGGGTATCAAAACAACAGAGAAATGGGTCTAATGCCGATCGACAAGAATTGTGCAATTAGGTGGAATCACCCACACATAATCACATGGCTCTGTCGAATCAACCTATCTCTAATCTCTAATCGGCCTGTGCTGTAATGACCCTTGTAGATTAGAAAGGTTAAGCAATCAATTCCTAGTTGAATTCTCAAACCTATTGCGTTTAGATTCCTTAACGGCTTCACTTGATAGACTAGTTATCCCGTGAGTAATCAGCTTAGGGAAAAGAACTATAGGAGCGTCGATAAAAAGCCTAACTCAATCATTCGAAAGCAGAACATAAAATTCAGGATATCACAGCTCTTCCCCTCTTATAAAAATTTCGTCCTTGAAATTTAAACATATACAAATCTTTAAACAAAAAGGTGGGAGGTACAATTGTCTCATCGACTCTTTACTCTCCCAGGTTGCTTCTCTAGTGTCGTGGTGTTGCCAAACCACTTTGACCAACGGGATGGTCTTAGTGCGTAGAATCTGTCCTTTTTGATCTACCAACTGCACTAGGCTTTCCACATATGACACCCTGTCTTCCACGTCTAACTCTTCAAGATTTAGCACATGGGTCGGGTAAGGCTCATACATCCTCAACATCGACACATGAAAGACGTTATGTACTTGCACCAATCTCAACGATAATGCAAGACGATATGCTGGGATCCCGATTCCGTTAAGAATCTCAAATGGACTTACATATCTTGGACTCAGCTTCCCTTTCTTGCTAAAGCACGAGGTACCCCTCATTGGTGACACCTTCAGAAAGACATGATCACCAACTTGGAATTCCAACAGCCTTCGATGTTTATCGGCATAGCTCTCCTAGCGACTCTAAGCGGTCCTTAGTCTGTCTCTGATAACCGCAACTGCTTCCATTGACTACTGAACCAACTCTGGGCCTGTGACTTTCCATTCTCCAACCTCATCCCAATATACTAGCATTCTACACGCTCTGCCATACAATGCTTCAAAAGGAACCATCTAAATGCTCTACTGATAGCTATTGTTGTACGCAAACTCAACAAGATGTAGTTATTCCTCCCGGCTTCCCTTGAAATCCAACACACAAGCTCGCAGCATGTCTTCGAGGGTTTGAATTGTCCTCTAAGACTAGCCATCCGTTTGAGGATGATAGGCCATACTGTACTGCAGCTTCGTTCCTAAAGCACTCTGAAAGCTTTTCCAGAAGGTGGCTGTAAACCTTGGGTCTCGATCTGAAGTAATCGTCACCGACACTCCATGCAGACGAACTATCTGACGTACATACCACTCTGCGTGCTTGTCAAAATCAAGGTCCTTTTGTACTGCAATAAAGTGTGCCGACTTCGTCAGTCTATCAACCACTACCCAAATGGAATCATTACCCCTCTAACTCCTAAGTAAGCCTGTCACAAAATCCATTGTAATGTGTTCCCATTTCCACTCGGGAATCTCGAGAGGTTGCAGAAGTCCTCCCGGCTTACAATGTCATGCCTTCACTTGCTGAAACGTCAGACACTCAACGACATGCTTGGCGATGTTCGCCTTCATACTAGACCACTAATAGTGTTGACGTAGATTATGATACATCTTCGTACTCCCATGATGAATGCTGTAACTGTTTCTATGAGTTTTTGACAAGATCTCTTCCTTAAGCGCTACATCGTTAGGTACACACAATCGTTCTCGGAACCTCAACGTTCCGTCCTCAGAAACTTGAAAGTTAGCAATCTTCTTTTTGGTGTTTTCTTGCAGAATCTTCTAAATCTCTGGGTCTGTCCACTAAAGCATCTTAATTCTATTATGCACTTTTGGCTCAATTCTGAGGGTGGTTATAAGATTCGAAAGGTGGCTTGCCTCAAATTTGAAAGCCAAATCTCGAGCTCCCTCGAGTAAGCTCCACTCCTTGATCATCATATGTGCAACTGAAGACTTTCGACTCAGTGCATCTGTGACTTTATTCGCCTTTCTAGGATGATACAAGATATGATAGTCATAGTCCTTCAGGAGTTTCATCCAGCGATGTTGTCTCATATTCAACTCTTTCTGAGAGAATAAGTACTTGAGACTTTGATGGTCAGTAAAGATCTGGAATCTTTCTCCACACAAATAATGTCTCCAAATCTTCAAAGTGAAAATAATCGCTGCTAGTTCTAAATCATGCGGCGAGTAATTCAGCTTGTGAGGTCTCCACTGACGGGACGCGTATGCAACAACCCTACCATGTTGCATCAGCACACAGCCCAATCCTTTAAACAACGCATCACTATAGATCTCGTATCCTCCAGGACCAAATGGAATAGTCAACATAGGTGCAGTAGTCAGCTTCTGCTTAAGCTCTTGGAAACTACGCTCGTACTTGTCTGTCCATACAAACGTTTCTTCATTCTTCAGCAGTCGAGTGAATGATGAAGCTAATGCTTAAAACCCTTCCACAAACTGTCTGTAATGCCCTGCCAAACCCAGAAAACTTCTAATCTCTATCACTGTAGTCAATCTTGGCCAGTTGATAACTACTTCTATCTTGGCGGGGTCCACGGAGATTCCCTCTCCTTAAATCACGTGACCTAAGAAAGCCACACAAGTTAACCAAAATTCGCACTTAGTGAATTTAGCATACAACTCGTGATTTCGTAGAGTCTGAAGCACTATCCTTAGGTGCCTTTCATGCTCCTCAGGACTTATCGAATACACCAGGATATCATCGATGAATACAATCACGAACTGATCCAGATATTCTTTAAACACTCGATTCATTAGATCCATAAAAGCAGCCGGGGCGTTCGTCAAACCAAATGGCATCACCACAAACTCATAATGGCCGTATCAAATACAAAACATTGACTTACGTATGTCTTCCTTTCTGATCCTTAGCTAATTATACCATATCCTCAAGTCGACCTTTGAAAATATCGACACTCCTTACAGCTGGTCAAACAAGTCGTCGATCCTCGAGAGTGGATACTTGTTCTTGATCGTCACCTGATTGAGTTGACAATAGTCGATGCACAGATGCAACAAACCATCTTTCTTCTTCATAAATTGAACTGGCACTCCCCAAGGTGATGCAATGGGACATATGAATCCCTTGTCCAACAACTCCTACATCTGCACATTTAGTTCTTTCAATTCAGAAAACACCATCCAGTAAGGAGCCTTAGAAATTGACTCTGTTTTAGGTGCTAACTCAATCACAAAGTCAATCTCTCTCTCTGGTGGTAGACCAAGCAATTCTTGCGAAAACACGTCTAGAAACTCTTGGACTATGACAATGTTCTCGATCTTCAGCTCTTCAACGATCGTATCTATGACAGTCGCTAAGTAACATTGGTAACTCCCGTTTAACAAATAGGTTGTCTCAAGCGACAAGATTGAAGGGATCGAGGGTCCTCTCCAACTTCTGATAAATTCGAAACTTTCATCCACCAATGAGTCAAACTATATTACATTACAACAATAATTTCTTTCAACAAAAAGCTCCTCGAGCCAAACCTTTTCATATAAGATGTCAAAGTTATACATAAGCAAACTAGATAAGTACAACTCCAGTCAATGATTCTTCTTTTTACAACTTTATTACAACAAACTGAAGTTCCCCAAACTTAACCAAAATTCAGTTGCGCTACTTTGATAAAATCTCCCAAAAAAACATTCTTCCTCTGATCAGTGCAAGCTTCGATTCCTTCCTGTCCCTTTTGCCATCCTAGTGGCGCTCTTCATATGGTAGCAATGCTTGTGCTCTCCTAGACCTACGCAGACAGCTCCTCGCCTGATGGCCGTGCTGGCAACATTCAAAGCATGCTCCCGTTATACTCAGACATTGGGCTGACTCATGCTTCCTTCCACAAACTTGGCACACAATTGGTGAGTCCTCTACCTCCTGTCAGGTGATAGCACACACCCTTTCTTGTACCGGGGGCCTGTTCCAATTACTCCACTAGGTGTCTTGCTGCACATTCTCTCTGTTCTCATCCATTGATGGTGACGGCAGCATCTGGGGTCCCATCTGTCTTCTAGGACAGTTTCTGGCTAGGTGACCCTGTTGGCCACACTCAAAACAAGCATCCATCCTTAAGGGGCATGGGGCTGATCCATGTCGCCTTCCACAAAAGTAACATATGCCATTCTGACTTGGTGTTCACTTGCCAATTCTACCCCTTCGGTTGGGACGAATGGGGTACTTTCCTTCAATCATCAGTTTCTTCCCGAACCGATTTCCATCTCTGCCTAACTGAACCGCGACCTAGATGTGATGGCTCGCTCCCCGATCACAATTCCAGGTTGGCCTCAATAGGTGTGGCAACGACATCGGTTACGGCATTAACGACAATAGTGATAGCGGTGGCTTGGTCCTGTGCTTGCTAGCCCAACTAGTTCCCTAAGGTCACTAGCGCTCATACGATCCCATCGAACCTAGGATCGCTAGGTGCTGGTACACTAGCATCGACTTGCGACGGCACTAATTTGCTTATGCTGGCCTCAGCCTACACTTTACAATGGCCACCTCAGGTATCGACCCTAATCGGTGTACTACCCCGAGTAACTGGACCCATGGTCCTCTTACTTGGAGTAATCTACTCCTGATCACTCAATATGCAAGATTCTTACAGAACTTGCTTTCTAATTCCACACCGAATTAGAAACTAAGTGATCCCCATAAACAAGTTATCAAACATATGCATCCGCATGAAATAGAGGTCATTCCTACTTGCTATCCCATGACCCATCACACCTTATCACTCCACACACAGACCTACTCTGATACCATTTAAATGGGGATGTCACACCCCAATCCTTGAGCATGTGCCCATCCCTTAGTGGTCGATAAATTTGCGACATCCCAGGAAACGTCGCCAACCCTTTTCATTTTAATACGCATGCGGAAGCAAAACAAATACCCCTAACAACACATAGCATTGGGATAGAGAAAGCAGGAAACCATTTACAACTAAAACAAACTTTTATAAACACTTTGGTTTATACAAAAGTCAGTCTACAAAAGATTGGTTCTAAAAAGGGAACTATCCTACGACCTAGTCGTACACATATGCCGATCCTTCAAACTCCACCTCCAGTGACTTCGGGGCTTCGAGTCCTCCATGACCGCCACCTAAGGACCTGAAAATGTTGAGCCCATGACAGGGTGAGACAATGTTTCAGCAAGTTCACCCCCTAAACTCCGACAATGAAGAAAATACACTCAGGGGTGGCCTAGCAACACAATACAGATGACTTACCTTGCTTTAATTCCTTCCTACACGTCGGTACAGTTTATAATCTCAACCAATCAATTCAACCCAAACCATCAATCGACTCAAATCAATTCAATACCATCAATACTATCTATCATTCAATCCAATCAATACTATCTATGAATCCATACTATCCA
Organism: Eucalyptus decipiens; assembly: GCA_014182575.1. Taxonomy (NCBI): domain Eukaryota; kingdom Viridiplantae; phylum Streptophyta; class Magnoliopsida; order Myrtales; family Myrtaceae; genus Eucalyptus; species Eucalyptus decipiens. The sequence goes on from CM024617.1 coordinate 608,972, forward strand.
TCATTCCATACTATCTATCAATCAATACCGTCTATCAATTCGCTCATTGATATGATAACTGCTCTCTAAAGCTTAAATATAAATAGACAGTAGCTCGCCAAAGCTAATATAGATAGATAGTAGCTCACCAAAGCAAATATAAATACATAATAGCTCGTGAAAGCTGATATACATAGATAGTAGCTCGCCAAAGCTAATTCACATTATATTATTGCTCACCAAAGCTGATAAATGCTCACCAAAGCTATTAGGGTACTTTAAAAACCCCTGTTAGTGTCAACACCCGACACCGGTATTTTCCACTTAAAATACATATATTTCACAACCATCACTCAATTAGATACCGAAGTAGGTCCTATTTCATCGTATTAACAATACCTGATACAAATAATCATGTGTGAGTTCATGATCGGCCTAAACCAAAATGCTATATTTTTCTTTTAGAAAAATCCCACTATTTAATGTAGTTCATAAACATATTATTGGCGTTGTAAACCCACGCCCGATAATTCTTGTTTAAATACTGAATTTACTCAATTTTGGGATAAACACCCAAAATTATAGTTACCATATAATTCATACAATTTAATGATCAATAGCAACAACTATCTTTTAATAATTCTATCGAGCGGCTCTCCCAGTATAATTTTCGGAAAATATTAATTAATTAATAATTAATTAATTAAATTCTGAAATTTGATTTAATTTAAATAATAAATAATATAATTTTAATAATTTTTAATAATTTTTAATTTAAATAAATAATTAAATAAAATAAAATAATTAAAAAGTCTAATCATGCTTACACTAATCTAATTGCATAGTTAGACTAATTAAACCATTCCTTAAACTAATCATGCACATAATCTAATTAACATTTAACTAAGCTAACCTAAGCTCCTACACATACTTAATATAATCTAAACACCCCTTAAGCATAATTAACTCCCTAAGTAGAGATTAGTGAGTAAACTCACCCATTTAATGTTTCGGTGAGTCCACGGCGATGGCAACGCCAAGGCGAGCAACAAACCTCCTAGCGACGACACCAACAGAGGACCAAGTAGGCCTGAAAATAGCCATGAAGCCTCACGGCTTGCTGGAACTTCAACTTCTGCCCAAGGTTGAACCGGAGAAAGAGAACCGACGGCTGAAACGGCGAGGAAGGGTTGATCGAAGCTCCAACAAGCGGGTGGTCGGCAACCGGCGGCACTGGGGGGTCAAGGGGGACTTGCTGGTGATTGGTATGGGTGGAGGTAGGGTCGAAATGGGGAGAAAATGGCTGAAAATCGCAAAACAAGCGAAATAGTGCAAGCAAGTGAGCTGCCCGACGAATCGGCGAGCGGCGGCTTCCAACGGCCAGGCATGTCGGCCTGTAACTCCATTTGGCGAGCAGCAGCCACCGTATGCACAAATTGGAATGCAAGATGGATCCATAGGTGAGGAAAATTATCAATTTGATAATTGAAGTATCAATTGAATTTATTGAGGTCATTTAGGATTGATTCAAGAAAGATTAAGTGTCCAAATTGAGGCCAAAGCTTCCAATTCGTAACTCCCCTCATGCCTAGCCAAAATGGACTACTTCAAAGGTTGTGAGGAGTGCTTTGGTGGTGGAATGGCAGCCAAGGAACCACACTTGGCCTAGAATGGTCAAAGGAGATATTTGTGTGGAAAAATTGGCCAAAGAGACCCCACCAAGCCAAACTTGCCCTTCACTCATTCCCGTCCCTCCTCCTTGCCATCCACCCCATTCCTCTCTCCCTCCTTACTTGTTCGAAAACCTCAAGCTAGCAGTAAGAAGGAGCTGCAGCCACCGCACGCCGGAGAGTCACCCGCTGCACGCCTGGACGCCACCGTCCGCGCACCTCCGCCCGCACGAGCTGCCCCACGTGCCACTGCGCCTTGCTCGCCCCTCACGCTGGTTCATCTGCTGTCTCGTGGCTGTGGAAGGCCGCCAGAGCTTCCTCCACTACCAGTTTGTCCCGATTTGGACCCGAGACCATCCCCGTTGCCTTCCCCAAGCCTCACCGTACCAAACCGTTTTTGCTTCTTCTGTTTTTGCAGCTCAAACAGAAGCTTTTCCAGTGGGTTTCCAGCCACCTTTGTGGCCCGTTTTGAGGTGTTTACGGGCCTCGAACCCTAGGCCCGCTTTGGAGAAAAACGTCCCTCACAACGTTCCCGACGGTTCAATCCGCACGGATTGTTAAACAAGTGAGTTTTGCTCACTAATTCTTGCTTAGTTTTCTAATTATGCTTAAGGGTTGATTAGATTTAATTAAGTGTAATTAGGTGGATAGATTATATTAGAATAATTAAATTAGGGATTTACGTATGCATTTTAGGCAAATGGTTAGCGTACTTAGCAAGTAGACAAGTCCTATTATTTATTGAACGAGTCTCGGTAATTTTCCGAGCTCGTATTGACTTCCAATTAGGCATTATGAGCCTAAATTGGATTTATTGTAATTATTTAATAATTTTCAGAATTATTTAGTTAATTATTTATTTTTAAAAAATTAGTGGGAGAGTCGACGACCAAAATTTTATATCGATTATAGTGGTGTAGTCTGTTTATTTATTTGAGTGCTAAATCATGTTGAATCAATTTAATTCTGATTTTAGGATTTTATTCCAAAATTAATCAATTTTGGGTAATTAATTGGAAATTAACCGAGTGTCGATTTATAGCGCTAAAAGTACGTTATGGGCTATTGAAAATGGTGGGACTTATGAAAAGTGAAATTGTTATATTTTGGCTAAGGCCAACCATGTACCCATCCACGACTATTTTATCGGGTATGATAAAATGTGAGAAAGAATGACATACTACGTCAGCTCGATGATTAAAGATGTCGTCTCAGAGAAAGGTGTTATAATTTGTTGGCTCAGCGATTCAATATATCACGTTGGAGAAAGCACGTGGGCTCGGTGACTAAGTATGTCAACCTGGAGAATGCACGTGGGCTCAGTGACTAAGTATGTCAACCTAGAGAATGCACGTGGGCTCGATGACTAAGTATGTCAACCTAGAGAATGCACGTGGGCTCGATGACTAGATATACCATCTTGGAGAATGAATAGTATATTATAACAGCTCGGTGACTTAATGTATCATTTCGGAGAATGAATCGTGCAATATACTGGCTCGGTAACTCAATAGGTTATCTTGGAGAGTAGATGATATTGAATGTACCGATCAGGGAAAAGTCGTGGTGGCATGTAATCAACTAAGTCGATTGATCAATAATTTGATCTGATTGATGTGATGTGATGTGATCATGTATATTTGATATATATACTAACTTGCGAGAAGGAATTGAGGCCAAGGTAAGTCCTCTGACTCGTGTTGTGCTTAGGCAGCCTTTAGAATGTATTGGCTTCCTAATCGAGTTTTAGGGGGTAGAACTTGCTGAGACGTAGTCTCATCTCGATTGTGGGACAACATTTCAAGTCCCTAGATGGCAGAACCTAAAGAGGAGTACCTGGAGGAGAACCCCGAGGATGATCCATAGTAGGATCCTGATGAGGATTGAGACTCCACTCCGATCTGATGACTTTTGCTGTTGAACCCGTTTGAGTAGAAACTGACCTTTTAGTATGGCTTGTATATGTATATATATGACTGAGTTGTTATATATGTATATAAGTGTGTTGGTTTTCTAGTTCAAGTTTTTAATCCTACTTTTCTATCCCATTGCTTTATTATTTGGGGATTATTTTATATGCTTCCACATGCGTATTAAAAAGCAAGGGGTTGGGGATGCGTCCTAGGACATTGCTATTAATCGACGAGGTGAAGGATGGGCGCGCGCTCGAGGATCGGGGCGTGACATCCCTATTTAAGTGGTATTAGAGTAATGGTTAGGGATTGGAGTGATAAGGTGCGATGGACCATGGGATAGTTATAGGAAAGACATTTAAATACATGTCTTGTGCATGTCGATGGTAGTTGTGTGATAATATTGCTTGTTGTGTGTCGCTCATCTTATAATCCAGTGTGGATTTGGAAGACATGTTTCAGTAGAAAAGACTGAACCGTGAGCGAGCCGGAGCAGAGAACTCTAAGTAAGCGTACTATTAGGCCTACGGCTTGGGTTAGATTGCCAACTAAGGTCAGTACCCGAGGAGGCAGAGCTAAGGCACCAGCACAAGCTAGTGCCAATGGTGTAGCACCATTACCAGTTGATGCTGGGGTAGCAGCCCTAAGTGATCAAGGAACCATAAGGATTGATCAGGCCTTGGATGCCATGAGAGAATTCATAGCACAATAGGCCCTGGATCAAGCTGCCGCATTTACTACCGTTATTGTAGCTACCGCTCAAGCCGCCGCTCAAGCCGCCGCTACTACTGCTGAGGCCGCAGCCGTTGCCACACCTGTCGTCGCACCTGCTACCGTGCCTAATGATGTTCCAGCTGAGAACATAGAAGTGCAAAGAGAAAGATCGATCCATAAGCTAGTGAAGCAGTTTTTAAAGCTGAGTCCGCCAAGATTTTCGAGTACTAGAGACCCCGAGGCCGCCTCACTGTGGATACAAGATCTAGAGAAAGCCTTTGCACTCCCGATGTGCATAGGGGGAGAAAATGTAACCCTGGCAGTATATCAATTGCAAGGTAATGCCAACACCTAGTGCAGAGCCATCAAAGAGATAGTGTTTCCTGAAGGAATGGTCCCACTGTGGGATGCATTCCTTAGAGCGTTCAACGAACAATACTGTCGCGACCTTCCCGAACTTTTGGCGAGGGTGAATTACTTAAAGAAGGCTAATGGATTACTAAGTCCGAAGACTTGGCACGGACCCTCCCAAGTCCTACCAATGGCGACTTGATAGAAATTAACTCATTTAAACATGCAATTATATTCAATTTGGAGCCGCCACTAACCAATTAGGGTTGGTTAGAAACCCAAGTAAAGTATGGGAGAATACTTTACTATTGCGAACCAGAGATTCAATAGGTCCGGGGACATGGTTACGCTAGATTAGTCTAACGCCATTTCGGTACCTTTTATTTTTATTTTAAAAATATTTTGCAGGCAATGTTGATTAATTTAAACCTAAGCTACTAACATGCAAATGGTGGTCATGCGAGTGCGCAATCAATAAAATAACATTCAAATAAAAAATGCTAATAAAATTGCATGTCCTAAACATGATTTCTAAATGACATGACACCTAATTTTTCTTTTTCTTTTCTTTAAAAAAATGTTAATTATATGCAATCTTAATCTAAATTTAATATGCATGGATTTTACTTTAATGATATGTGAAATGCAATTCATATGGCATAACTTAAACTATCACTATACGTATGCAATCTAATTTATATAATCTTAAATATACATGTGTTTCATGACATGGGATGAATGACATAGTATTTCTACATCCATGCTCTTTTATGATATTTTTTTTATGATGATTCATTTTTAATGCATATATGCAACCTATGCTAAATAATGATGATATGAATTAACCTATTAACTAACTAAGGAAATGATCCTTTTGCGTTTCTTTCTTTTTTAATGACATAACGTTTTTTATTAAAGGAAAATCATCCTAATTCTATATGGATCTTAAAATAAATAAAAAAAACTAAAATGTGTTGCTTCAAATGTGAAATACCTAAATACCTAATATGATGCATGATATGTGATGAGCAAATAATAATAACATGCCAAAATAAAAATTCATCCATGTAATAAATGGCATATTATTTTAATATGAATCAATGATGCAAAGCAATTCATGAATTTTGCCATAAAAAGTCGAAATAATCAAAAATCTAACCGGGCGTCTCGCATGGTCAATATTTTTATTATCATAACTTAATATGACAAATTTCCTAGTGATAATGATGAAAATAAATCAGAACAATTCACTAACTATGAAACCTAAAATTTGGACTTAATTTAATCTAGAAATATTTACCTAGCTTAGACAAATTATTTCCAAGATGGAAACCAAGCAAGGAACCATGCCAAGCTCACCCTTTTCAAGCCTCAAGTGACTGTACAAGGAAAATGGTACCAAAGGTACCGAACTTCTGGACAATTTCGGATGAAAGCTGGTCGGCGTCCGAACGAGCGAGGGAGATAGCCGGCGTCGGATCTCCGGCGAGGGGGGTGGCGGCAAGAAGCAAGGAGGCGCCGTGTCGGTGGCGGCGAGCGGCGGCTAGGTTGTGGGTCGCTGCGGTGATGGGGAGTAGTGACGTCGGGCGAGCTCACGGGCGGGCGCGGGCGAGCTACAAATCGTGGGTCACGGGAGCGGGTTCGGGTTCGCTCGCGAGTCGTCGGAACTCCGGCGAGGCTCGGTAGCAACCGGACAGGTTCGGAGCTTCGGAGAGGCACAATGCGGGCAGCGAAGAGGTCGGGCAACAGGAGCCCGAAACAAAGCAGGGCAGCGCGGCTTCACCGGTCTCGTGGGTTACAAGTGAGGCGAGCGGGGACGTCGTTTGCTGGTCTTCGGCTCCGGGCGGCGTCGGGTGCTTGCAGTCGGCCGATGGCAAGGTGGCGCGGGGCGTCGAGGGGGGTTGCGGGCGGTCAACGATCTGCTGGTGACGGGATGCGGTGGTACCCGGAGACAGCAAGCAAGCCGTCGAAGGCGTGGTGGTCGCTCGGGTCGTCGTGACGTTCGGCGGCGTCGGTGCAACACGGGCCGCCGGATCGGGGAACTTTCCGTCGAGTTCCGATATTGAACTTGAGCGTCGCCGGATTGAAGCATAAACGGAGCCGGCCGTCGGCTGTGGGAGAGGAGCAAAAATCGGAGCCGGCGGGAGGAGGAGCCATCGGTCTACGGTAGCAAATTCCGGTGAGTGCGGGGGAAGAGGATGAACAGCAAACGTCCAATCCCCCGCCGATTGAACTTTGCTTCGCTTTTCCCTTTTTTTTTTTTTTCTTTTTGCTTTCACATCACTCACCTCTCTCTCTCTCACGTCTTCTCTGCTTTCACCTTCTTTTTGACTTTTTCCTTCTTTTCTCTCTCACCCGATCTTTGTCTCTCTCACTCTCTACCGAGACTTCCCCCATCCACTTTCGTCCACCGTACTTTTCTCTTTTTCTTTTCAAATTGCTATTTTTTGACGAACAATGAACAGAAGCTCACTGAACCGAAGCCTCGGCTTCTCTTTTTATAGAAGAAAATTTTGAAATTGTTGAAGATCCGGCGATATTCACTCAACTTCTTCAACAAAGAAATGGCTCCGAAATCCGGCTGTTGAATTATTTTGAATTCAAAAAAAAATTTCAAAATTTTTCTCTGACCTCTTTTCCCTCTATAACCAAATGCTATATTATTATTTTCTAAAACATAAATTAAATTTTAAAATAGGTGTCAACAGCTGCTCCTCTTTGAAGGGAAGCTCGTAGAGGTTTTCTTCAAAGATTAATGACACCTAAATTTAGACCATGCAGAATGAATATGCAATAAATATGCAAATGCTAATTGTAATAACCCTTTTTTTTAAAGAAATTGACTCAAATAAATGCAAGGTCATGTAATAAAGAGTGCCATGTAAATGCAATGATTTGATCAAGAATGTAGATCTCAATGTGTCTATGCTCAATGAAATGCAAATGCAAAATGAATGCAAAATGAATATGAAATGCATATGCAAATGTTAATGACCTCTTTTTCAAATAAATTTAATTCTTTTTGAAATGCAAGGTCATGCAATAATGCAATGTAAATGCAATGATTTGATCAAGAACGTAGATCTCAATGTGTCTATGCTCAATGAAATGCAAATGCAAAGAAGAACACGCACCTGTCATACTTATCTGGAGATTCAGAAAAGTATTATTATGTGTGAAAATGTTTCCTATGAGACCTGACTAGCATCTGGAAATTTCTTCAAATAATTGAAAGGCTCAAAGTTTTTAGAGATCTGGAACTCTCATCAGATCCCAAGCACCAGGAATAACCTACCTTCAAGAAGGATAGAGTAGTTCTAGGCAGTCGGTGCTACATGTCTAGGACCCGTACCATTCTACGGTCGCCATAACTTTACAAAGAGACTGCTTTCCCAGGACCCGTATCATCCTACGGTCACCCAGTATGACAGTGTTTGGTTGTGTCTAGGACCCGTACCATTCTACGGTTGCCTAAACAGGGATTTACCTTTCAGGACCCGTACCATTCTACGGTCGCCTGAATAGGGAAATAGGTTTTGTCTAAGACCCGTACCATTCTACGGTTGCCTAAATGGGATTCACTTTCTAGGACCCGTACCATTCTACGATCGCCTAAATAGGGAATAGGTGTTGTCGAGGACTCGTACCATTCTACGGTCGCCTGAATGGGGAAACTGCTTTTCCAGGACCCATACCATTCTACGGTTGCCTGTTAGAGCAATAAATGTTGTTTAGGACCCATACCATTCTACGGTCACCTAAATCAAACTGAATCTGAAGAAAAATCTTTGGGGATTTGGGACTCTCATCAAATCCCAAGCACCTGGAAATTACATCAAGTACTTAAAAATTCAAAACATCGGAAATCACATCGGACGCTCGAAAAGACAAATACTTGGAAGTCACATCAAGCATTTAAAGGTTCAAACATCTGGAATTTAAACTAGACATTTGAAAACATTTTATAAATTGGTACTTGGAATTCTCATCAAGCACCGAGATAACTGAACAAACTCAGGGCTTCAAAGACAAATCCTTTGGTCTTTGAGGAAAAATTCATTTTTTTTTTAAAATTCAATGAAGGGCCATACCTGATGGCTTTTCAAAACTTCCACAAGGAAAAATTATCAAGACAATTTTCACTGAGCTGTGAATCTCTTGAACATGCTAAATGAGACACTTTTGGTGCAAAAGACTTTTTCACTCACTCTCATTTAGGAGGGGTTATTTGTCCCGACCATTGATGCGGGAATATATCACTCAATCTTATCATTATATTGTCGACAAGAGTTCGAATTTTCTTGCAAGCAGTACGACCTTACCAATCTGAGAGGTCTTTAACAGGTACTATAATGTGGGCTTGGTCAATGGCTTAACAAAGGGATTCTTTGAGCCAAAGCAATTGAAAGAACAATTCTATAATCATCTCCGGGTTTACAAGTCAAGAACCCTGCAAAATGAGAAAGAAATAATCTTGCTCGCACTTCTTCGAGCAATGCTTAAAACATGTGAATTCCTATGTTAATTCAAATGCCCTAATCTGAAAAGACTTTGTAAGGGACATAACATAGGCTAGGTTTATGGGTTGAGAAACGAAAGAATCGTTAGGCTCAAAGATGTGTGTAATGGGTAAGAGTTGGTGATCATCTTGACATTACCACCAATTTTCTTCGCCACGGATTGTCTTCTTGACAAATTTCTTTATTGGCTCAAGAGTTTATCACTGATGCCAATGATTATTCAACTGGAGATCTTTTCTCAACATTTTTTTTTAAATCATTTTCTTTGATGATAGGCATCGATCAGGCACACTGCTTTTTTTTTATGCCCCCCAATTCATCAGTCATTTCTCTATTCTTTTCACAGGCATTGGCCTTGCTTTTACCAGGCACACTGCTTTTTCATGCCCCTTAATTCTATTTTGATTTCAGCTCTTGCGCACAATGTGTGTGTCATGTATACTTTAAATGACACTCGAACCTTCAAGGGTCTTCATCTATCTCTTGCCTTGCCCCAGTGTGGGGGATGATTACCAACTGGATTTAAAAGAAATGAAATTGTAGGCTCAAGTGGGCTACGCAAATGGTATAAGTGTATAGGGTAGTGAAAGAAATGCTCTTCGTCATCCTAAGGCACTTAAATTACCATATGAATTCAATGTAATAGCATGACTTGAAGATTGATGCAAGTGAAAGCAAGAAAATTTCTATCCATTTCACTCTCCTTCAATGTCAACTTACCTCCATTTGCCCCGATGTGGGGTGGTTCTTGACAGGGGTAGTATGAAAGAATTTCTTCAAGTATTTGGGCTCAAAGAGGGGTTAAACAAGGGTTCACTGATAGAGAAATGAACTGCCCCTCGTCATTTTAGTTGTCGTACTTTTCGCAAGAAAACTCTTCATCTTGAAACACAAAATGTCTCCATACTCACCTCACAATGTGTGACGTCCCAGAGCGTCACGTACTAAGCGCAAGCGGAATTATAATTATTATTATCTTCTCGTCTAGCTTGTAATCTCCTTTAGATAACCCTTAGTGTTTACCATTGAAGGTTAGCATGTATAACATGGATTATTTAAAATCTCAAGTTTATATTATGAGGTTATCCTGCAATCACACTATCTTCAATTCAAGTATTGGCCAAACATTCATGCACATAGACAAGGACACGAGAAGCTACATTTCTACTTATCATCATCAGGGCTTACAAAATTTATCAACCTGGACTATTTCCATGTTCATCGCCTATATATATACAACATATACATAACAAAAGTAAGGCGTAACACAAGCCAGGGATAAGGGTGAGGGTATCTACTCCACGAGCTTCCCACACAAGCCCACGTCTAACAAAAAAACAAAAGTTAGTCAGCTTCTACAAGATCAAAGGCGTCTAGGCACCGTCCATCCCCGCTCCAGGTCCTCCTGCTCCAAAGGGTAAAGGTCCGAACATCTCTCCTTCATGGTTGATAAACCATGCAACGAACGTCATCGATGTCAAGTCAGCTCTACCGTCATCCAGCCATAAAGTCGCCTCATATTTGGAGAAAATCATGTCAATGTCGGGATCATACACGTCATGAAGAGAAACATCAAGACGCATTACCGCCCGTATCGAGCTACCGGCGGTACATCCATGCTATCAATCTGAAAATGTAAGGTATGAGCAAACAGCCTTGCCCAAGTAAAGAATGATAAAACTCTAACTTAAACAATCCATAGCCATCAAAGTTACAAGTGAATCATCAAACAATTTAGGATGCTAAAAGAATATATCACAAGCATAAACAATACTATTACTTCATGTAAGAAATCATCTTATATGCATCCACTTCTATACTTACCCTTCACAAACTCAATCTCACATCAAGATAATATGCAACAACAATAAATGAACTCACTCGCCAAATAATTATATTTAGTGTGCATAAAATCCACCCTTGATCAATCATTAACCGGAATTCAACCGGCCAATCGAGTCACTTCCAGAAAGTACGTTATCCGGACTTCCACAATACCTCTAATTGTGGGCATCTCACTCCGAGGCATCCCGGTATCACACAACCAAGGTCCTCCCAAGACCACACAGCAAGGGGCATCTCACTCCGAGGCATCTCAGTATCACACAACCGAGGCATCCTTGATCACACACAAGGGCATCTCACTCCGAGGCATCTCAGTATTTCTCTACCGAGGCATCCAAGACCACGCAGCAAGGGCATCCCAAACTTCCGGGGGCATCACCGGTATCTCGGTACCGATGGGTTCATTCATCTTAAGCACACGTTCACACCACCACACCTTTGATTAATGCATTTATCGTATGCAAAAGAAAAGACTCCAAAGTATCTATCTAACTCTCATGAACCTAGCACACGTGCGTGTCCGGATTATAAGATAAAACCCATTACGTCATGTCCCATTCCATGGTGAACAGATATTCATCCCATAATCAAGCACTATGCACCGCACTCATTGCACACACATGATTCTATATGCACTTATATCTCAAATGATATATGAGACTCACTCATACACAACTAACATCTAGTATAAGGTTTATTAGACTCTATGTTCCTCATACAAGTCTAAGATACAAGACACTACATCTAATATGTGTTCTCGGGTACAAACAGTATACTAGCTAAATGAACAGTTTCGGTTTCGAACACAGAAGATATATTAATTCTTGTCGAAATGTTACTAAATTTTAGTATGTTATACTTGAGACATAGAATAACAATTCTCGTGAAGAAACTTAAGTCTAATTCTCACTGTATTAAGAGTAACAGTCGCCATAATCTTTAGTAGTACCCTGTACCGACGTCCAGATTCTTTATCTACAAAGAAAATTGTTTCACTAACCAAATCTTATCTATTTAATCTCAAATTTTGACACGTCATTCCTTAAGATGTTTTCTACAATTTTCATTAAGGATTCGAAGTCCAAATCTAACTAGGTAAATACAGAAAATTCGCATAATCAGTAAAGGTCAAACCGTTTCTCACAAGAACAGTTTACTGGTTTTACTAAGTTCACTTCTATCTCTACGTTTTTATAGTCATATGGTTATAGCTACGTGTATAACTTGATCTTATAGATGTTCTATCATGTAGAATGGTTTCTTTCTTATTTCTATTAACATACATAAAGAAAATTAAACACAAACAGAAGACTCCATAACTGTTTTCACTTAGAACAGAATAGATACACAAATTTTCTCACTTCTAACTCAACTAGACAACTTGTCTATCCACAAATCTCTTCTAAAATACTCCAATGCTTACTCACAGCAACTCAAAGCAACTTCAGCATATCTTTCTCTAACAAATGATCAATTCCACAGCTCGGCTCGAAGTATAAACGCATCCGTGAGTTCACTCATCACAGCATACACCATATCCATCCACTCAGCATCCATTTCACCACTTCGCTCAACAAAACAGCATACTCACACAAGGATTTCGAAACATGCAGTCCTCAAAAACAACATGCAATGGCTTCTATTTCTAATCTAACACTTACTCAGCTTAGATCAATTACAAAACAGCAACTACAAACTATATCCATCACTGTTTGGTTAGATCCTCAAGCTCCCTTGATGAAACAATGGATAACTTTCAATTTAGAGTTAGATCTTTCCTTACCTTGCTTCAGCTACAACACAACTCTAAGATGCTTCAAGATCAACACTCAAAATCAGCATGCAAGAAGAAGAAAGTTGCTGGTTTGCTTCTGGTTTTTCGCTGCTCAGCCGAGAGAAAAAGAAAGAAGAAGATGAAGATGGGGGTTTCTCGGTTTTATAGAGAGAGAGGTAGTGTACGAAGCTTAAGGGGAAATAAGTCTACAAACTAATCCATAGGCTAGTGTAATGATGAGATCTTGTAATGATTATTTTCCTTGAAGCTTGCATGTCTCGGTTCATGGGAATCAAAACCGTGGGTGAAGAAAAACAAAGAGAGAAGAGAGGTGTCGTGGCCTCCAAGTTTATTCTCTCAAGTTTAATTTGTCACTAAAAATTTATTAGTCTCTAATCCGAGTCATTAGTCGATTCATTGATTTCTAATATTTTTCCATTTATTCCCTTTTGTTTCAACTTGATTTCAATCCTTTTGTGATTATACAAAGTGATGGCATAACATATCGAATGACATAACATATCGACTAGTCAACGTTAGTTTATAAGGAATTCATAAAAAAATGCTAAAGTTAGAAATTGATATTAGCATTATAAACATTAATTAAGTTATTATAACTATAATCTATAAAATAAAATCATTCGGGCCTAATTATTCATTCTCGGCCCAACGGGCTCAATCTATAACAATCCGGGCCCACTAAACTAAATCTACAAATCTAATGATTTCGAACCTTGGCCCGCTTCAAGCCAAGTCCAAGCCCATAATCTCTCATTCAATTTCTTAAGTCCAATTCGTGTGGCCCACTCACTTCTCAAGCCCACACGTTCCTCACGATCCATCGGGTTCATTTTCTAGCCCAATCTAATTAATCTAAGTTCCTAATGATCTAATTACACTAATGAAGGTCGATGAAATTTGGGATGTCACACAATGTACAGACAAGGGACTGTGTATGGGATTAGGCTTGCCTTTCACACCTCATTTAGCATGCTCAAGTAATTCGACATCTTTCACTGAATTATCCATTTTGATAAATTTCAAGTGAAATTGGTGAATTGCTCAATATCATGTGAAAGCATTCTATAATGATAAAAAGGCCATGCTCTATTCTAGCACATCAAATCATAAAGTCAAAGCTGTTAAATGTCTGTGTCTTGCCCCTCTTTGCAAGAGAGCTCATAGAGGTTCCTTAAATGTGCGCAGGGCTGCACCTGAAACATAAAGCAGATAATTAAAAGAAACAAACAGGGTAAATTAGATGCATGCTGGAAAGTTATTTTATTTTGAAAAAATTTTCAAGGGAACATGAAGAAGCCCAACCTTCAGAATTAGCTCCTTGCCGTTTTCTTTTGGGTAGGATTTCATCACAGGGCTAGTTTGGTATACTTCAACATGCCCTTAAAACAATGAAAATCTCCATGTATTTTATTGGATGAAAAGCAAATTACATTATTGAAATGAAGGAAATCCTAGAATTGAAAATGCAAAATGCAAATACGGAAAGCGATAAAGACTCCTGCGCAGAGGAGTGTGCAAATAATTAAAATTCTCCTACTCTCGAGCTTCGTCGATGAACAATTCAGTGATTCCTTCAAGTGCGTCATCTAAGCTCTCAATCTTTGGAGGTGCGGGATCATCTATGCCACCCCATCCATCTGGGATGATATCCCGTGGGTCGAAGTAGGAGCTGGAAGGAGCCGAATACTTTACATAGTAATCGAATTTGCCACTTGGTTGCCCCAAGGTGTCCATCACTTCTGCTTTCTCATGTATCATTTGAAACATGGTGGGCTCAGCATCAAAACTGAAAATGGCATTCACAGCTTCTGGGTGGTCAGGGAGTGGGTTATTCTGGATGTTTGGCTGTGCATTGCGGAATGAGACCACCTTAGCATCCAAAAGATTTTGGATTTTGTGTTGCAGCGTATAGCAATCGTCAACAAAATGCCCTACCTCCTCCATATGGTAAGCACATGTCTTGGAAGGATCATAGTTGGGGAAACGCTCGGGATTAGGTCGCTTAGGCTCTTTAGCGAGTAATCCTTTCTTCTGAAGGGTTGGCAAGATCTTGGACAATGGTTTAGGAAGAGGCGTAAATTGACGCCTGGAAGAATTTTTCTACTGGCCAAAGAAAGGCCGTGCTCCTCCCTGTTGGGTGTTTGGGGTAAGGCGAGGTGATTGAACATAAGTTGCATTAACCTCCACTACAGGTTCTTTGTCTTTCTTGGTTGAGATTCTCCCATACAAGCTGGTTTGATTAGACGCCCATCCATCACGCAATGCTACTTCAATTCGCTCGCCAACAGGGATTAGCTGATTGAATGACTCGGCAGTCGATCCCAGCATTCGATTTCGATACTCGGGCGGGAGTGTCTTCATGAACAAATCCATTAGATCCTTTTCTGTCGGCTCTGGAGTAATTTGAGCGGCTACAGTCCTCCATCTTGTGACATATGCCTTGAAAGATTCTGTCATCTTCTTCTCAGTGCGAAGTAAATCTTCTCGAGATGGAGTGACATCAATGTTATACTTATATTGCTTGAAGAAGGCATCAATCAAATCCTCTCAAGTCTCCAGCAGATTAATCTTCTTCATGATGTATCATTGCAGCGACGGTCCTATCAGGCTCGCTTGAAATTGTTGAATCATCAAGGGGATGTTATCAACATATTGGGTCATCCTGACCACATACGTCTGCAAATGGATCTTCGGGCAAGAAGTGCCATCATACTTTTCAAAGTCCGGCATTTTGAACTTCTTTGGCATCTTGATCTTTGCATAATGAGACAGATCGGTTGGGTCTTGGCTAAATGAACCCTACAACTGCTTAAGTTTCTCCTCGATTTTCGCCAAGCGTTTTTCTTGCTCAGTCTTTGGTACAGCCGGCTGTATCACTTGTATTTCCTCATCAACAACAATTTGAGGCGTGTCAGTAATTTTCTCCCTAGAGACATCCTTAGAGCTTGATGGGCCACTTGTGGATATATTCTTGCATTTATCTCTTAGATCAGCTATGGGAACATGTTGTGGTAACACCACTTCATCTTGCGAAGCTGGTGGAGCAGTGTTTGCTTGGAGAGAATCAATTTGCTTAGAGAGCTGCTCAAGAACATTTAGGACTTGCTTCATTTCCGATTTGAGAGCAGCGATGCGAGTTTGTTCAACAACACGTGTTTTTTCAGTGTTATCAGCCATTGTTGCTCTGGAACGAGTACGGATTAGCGATCTTGGATTAGCCGTGTTGTTACCTAAGTAAAAAGAGATAATGTAGGAAACGATGACAAGATAGGAAAATGGCCCATGACAATGGTCTAATCGTCTCATTTTATTTAAAATTTGAATAAAACTTTCTAACTAAGAATTGAAAGCACTGAATTGAAATCAAGGTCTCTAAACATTGAACTAAGAAACCAAAACATCTCATTTTATATGCTTTAGGGAGTGGAAATGAATTGCAAATCGGTTTTCCCCATAGCATATAAAACATGACGGACAACGAAACCTATTGTCATGGACCGACGAAATTGCAAGTAAGTAAATTGCAGAAGTGAGAATTTAAACAACTTACTTTCACTGGGAATGGATGACAATCACATAGACACACGCATGAAGTGTGGGGCTCGATTTCTATCTAGATGGTTTAACAAAATGAAGCTAAGAGGATGATCTGACCGTTGCAGTCTCGCATTAACATGTCAGGTCCTCCTAACCCCGGCTCAGTCGAATGGAATGTCTAATAATCATGCAGTCTCGCGGATATGGACAAACACATCCAACACCATGAAGAACTTTCGGGGAAGAGAAGGTCAACCTCTATATAGCGGTCTCGCTTTAGAGGAAGTATCCTTCTCAACACCATCTTAAGAATCCTATCGCAGCCCAGATCCGACAGCAGGTTGTGTGTCCTATAGTATAGTGCTAAAAACAATAAAACATGCACAACAGTTTAATTGCAAACAACACTTCTATAGTTTAAATTCAACCATACATCCTTAACTCCAACCTGCAAAACAAGGGTTAGCAAAGACTACTCCCCTTATATCTCCCATCTGCAAAAACATTTAACACTTTATGTTAGGAGCGTACCTTGTTTCCATGCTGCCAAACAAAATATTTATAAAAAAAAAAAAAAAAAAAAAAAAAAAAAAAAACAGGCCTATGTCCACTATGAGTTTTAACTCTGTCCCCAGCGGAGTCGCCAAGCTGTCGCGACCTTCCCGAACTTTTGGCGAGGGTGAATTACCTAAAGAAGGCTAATGGATTACTAAGTCCGAAGACTTGACACGGACCCTCCCAAGTCCTACCAATCGCGACTTGATAGAAATTAACTCATTTAAACATGCAATTATATTCAATTTGGAGCCGCCACTAACCAATTAGGGTTGGTTAGAAGCCCAAGTAAAGTATGGGAGAATACTTTACTATTGCGAACTAGAGATTCAATAGGTCCGGGGACATGGTTACGCTAGATTAGTCTAACGCCATTTCGGTACCTTTTATTTTTATTTTAAAAATATTTTGTAGGCAATGTTGATTAATTTAAACCTAAGCTACTAACATGCAAATGGTGGTCATGCGAGTGTGCAATCAATAAAATAACATTCAAATAAAAAATGCTAATAAAATTGCATGTCCTAAACATGATTTCTAAATGACATGACACCTAATTTTTCTTTTTCTTTTTTTTAAAAAAAAATGTTAATTATATGCAATCTTAATCTAAATTTAATATGCATGGATTTTACTTTAATGATATGTGAAATGCAATTCATATGGCATAACTTAAACTATCACTATACGTATGCAATCTAATTTATATAATCTTAAATATACATGTGTTTCATGACATGGGATGAATGACATAGTATTTCTACATGCATGCTCTTTTATGATTTTTTTTATGATGATTCATTTTTAATGCATATATGCAACCTATGCTAAATAATGATGATATGAATTAACCTATTAACTAACTAAGGAAATGATCCTTTTGCGCTTCTTTCTTTTTTAATGACATAACATTTTTTATTAAAGGAAAATCATCCTAATTCTACATGGATCTTAAAAATAAAAAAAAACTAAAATGTGTTGCTTCAAATGTGAAATGTGTATAGACCTAAATACCTAATATGATGCACGATATGTGATGAGCAAATAATAATAACATGCCAAAATAAAAATTCATCCATGTAATAAATGGCATATTATTTTAATATGAATCAATGATGCAAAGCAATTCATGAATTTTGCCATAAAAAGTCGAAATAATCAAAAATCTAACCCAACGTCTCGCGGGTCAATATTTTTGATTATCATAACTTAATATGACAAATTTCCTAGTGATAATGATGAAAATAAATCAGAACAATTCACTAACTATGAAACCTAAAATTTGGACTTAATTTAATCTAGAAATATTTACCTAGCTTAGACAAATTATTTCCAAGATGGAAACTAGCAAGGAACCATGCCAAGCTCACCCTTTTCAAGCCTCAAGTGACCTGTACAAGGAAAATGGTACCAAAGGTACTGAACTTCCTGGACAATTTCGGATGAAAGCTGGTCGGCGTTTGAACGAGCGAGGGAGATAGCCGGCGTTGGATCTCCGGCGAGGGCTGGGTGGCGGCAGCAGCAAGGAGGCACCGTCTCAGTGACCGGCGAGCAACGGCTGGGTTGTGGGTTGCTATAGTGATGGGGAGTAGTGACGTCGGGGCGAGCTCACGGGCAGAGGCGCAAGCGAGCTACAAATCGCGGGTCACGGGAGCGGGTTCAGGTTCTGGCTCGCGAGTCGTCGGAACTCCGGCGAGGCTCGGTAGCAACCGGACAGGTTTGGAGCTTCGGAGAGGCGCAATGCGAGCGGTGAAGAGGTCGGGCAACAGGAGCCCGAAACAGAGCGAGGGCGGCGCGGCCGCTAGTCTCGTGGGTTGCAAGTGAGGTGAGGGGACGTCGTTTGCTGGTCTTGCCTCCGGGCGGCGTCGGGTGCTGCAGGTCAACGATGGCAAGGTGGCGCGGGCGTCGAGGGGGTCCGACGTCGCGGGGGTTACGGGCGGTCAACGATCTGCTGGTGACGGGGATGCGGTGGTACTTCGAGACAGCAAGCAAGCCGTCGAAGGCATGGTGGTCGCTCGGGTCGTCGTGACGTCGGCGGCGGCGTCAGTGCAACACGGGCCGCCGGATCGGGGAACTTTCCGTCGGGTTCCGGTATTGAACTTGAGCGTCGCCGGATTGAAGCATAAACGGAGCCGGCCGTCGCTGTGGAGAGGAGCAAAAATCGGAGCCGACGGGAGGAGCCGTCGGTCTACGGGTAGCAAATTCCGGCGAGTGCGGGGAAGAGGATGAATAAAGTAAAAGTCCAATCCCCCCGCCGATTGAACTTTTCTTCTGCTTTTCCCTTCTTCTTTTTCTTTTGCTTTCACATCACTCACCTCTCTCTCTCTCACGTCTTCTCTCTGCTTTCACCTTCTTTTTTTGACTTTTTCCTTCTTTTCTCTCTCACCTGATACTGTCTCTCACTTGTCTCTCTCACTCTCTACCGTAAACTTCCCCCATCCACTTTCTGTCACTGTACTTTTTCTCTTTTTCTTTTCAAATTGCTATTTTTTGGACGAACAATGAACAGAAGCTCCACTGAACCGAAGCCTCGGCTTCTCTTTTTATAGAAGAAAATTTTGAAATTGTTGAAGATCCGGCGATATTCACTCAACTTCTTCAACAAAGAAATGGCTCCGAAATCCTACGTTGAATTATTTTGAATTAAAAAAAAATTCAAAATTTTTCTCTCGACCTCTTTTCCCTCTACAACCAAATACTATATTATTATTTTCTAAAACATAAATTAAATTTTAAAATAGGTGTCAACAAATACTTCTCGAGGAATGCAAGACAGCAGAAGATTGAAGAATTTCTGCGACTTTGTCAAGGATCAATGACTGTTGATCAATATGGGGTCAAATTTGTAGAGCTATCTCAGTATGCTCCGAGACTAATTGAAGGCCCCGAGGAGAAAGCTCGAAGGTTCAAGGATGGCCTTCGCGCGAGCTGAAGCAGCCGTTGGTACCGTTTGATTTGATTGATTATCAAGAGGTTTATTGTCGAGCACAACTGCTCAAAAGGAGTCTAAGCAAACAAGTCCCCTCGTGTAGATCGAGGTTTAATGCTCACCGAGAGGGAATTCGCTAAGGAAAGAGGCATATGCCTAGAGGAAGATTCCAAGCCCCACCCAACAAGAAGGGTGGATTTAGCAGGTCAATGCCCAATAGGAATGAAATGTGTCGTTTCTGTGGAAGACAACATGGGTCAACCCCATGCCCATCTAGGTCGGGCATGTGTTTTGAATGTGGCCAGTAGGGCCATATAGCTAGGAATTGTCCGAGGCAACCAAGATGACAACCTTAGTGACCGCCGCCGCCGCCGATGGGTCAAATCAGGGGTTATGCACCACAAAACGTGCAGCAATGAGGTCAATTGAGACCACCAGTTCAGGGCACAATGTATGCCATCACACAGGGTCAGGTAGAGGTTGCGCCTAACGTGATTACAGGTATGATTTTGCTAAACAACCAACTTGCTTACGCTTTATTCAACTCAGGAGCAACTCATTCCTTTATTGCCGAGCAATATGTTAAGTTGTTAGGATTAAGTCCTATATTGTTGGAGTCAGCAATTTGCATATCTACACCATTGAAGGATAAAGTGATTGCTGCTTTGGGTTTAACTGGTTGCAAGTTAGCGATTGGTGAGCGAGTGGGGAAAATAGACTTGTTAGTCCTAGCTATGTATGACTTTGATTTTATAATTGGCATGGACTGGTTCACCAAGTAATGAGCTATAATGAACTATTATCGCAAAGCAATTTAGTTTGACCCATTAGAGGGTAAGAGCTTCGAGTTTGTCGGAAATCGAGGAGGACCCTCGATTGTCCTATTCTCGTCGCCAGAGGCAACTCGTCTATTAGACGAGGGTTGTCAAGGTTACCTAGCAACTGTCGTATCTACGACAGTTGTCGAACTAAAAATGGAAAATATTGATGTGGTACAAGAATTTCCAGATGTCTTTCCAAAAGAATTGCCAGGTCTACCACTAGAAAGAGAGATAAAATTTGTGATTGAGTTAGTACCCGGGACAAAGCAAAGTTCTAAGGCTCCTTACCGAATGGCGTTATATGAATTAAAAGAACTGAAGGTGCAGATGCAAGAGCTATTGGATAAGGGATTTAATCGTCCCAATGCATCACCATGGGGAGCACCGGTTCTATTTGTAAAGAAGAAAGATGGATCGTTGCGCCTGTGCATCGACTATCGACAACTCAATCAGGTAACAGTCAAGAACAAGTATCCACTCCCAAGGATTGATGACTTGTTTGATCAGTTATAAGGAGCGTCAATATTCTCAAAAATTAACTTAAGGACAGGATATCATCAGCTGAGAATTAGGAAGGAGGACATTCCCAAGTCAACATTTCGTACTCGATATGGTCACTATGAGTTCACAGTGATGCCATTCGGATTGACGAATGCCCCGGCTGCTTTCATGGATTTGATAAACAGAGTATTCAAGGAATACCTAGATTAGTTTGTGATTGTGTTCATCGATGATATTCTGGTGTATTCAAGAAGTGATGAAGCACATGAGAGTCATCTAAGATTAGTGCCGCAGACACTAAGAGTCCATCAGTTGTGTGCCAAGTTTAGTAAGTGTGAGTTTTGGTTAACTCGTGTTGCTTTATTAGGTCATGTAATCTCAAGTGAAGGAATTTCAGCGGACCCGAGCAAAATTGAAGCCATGATCAATTGGCCAAGACCAACTACAATGACATAAATCAGAAGTTTTCTGGGTTTGGCAAGTTATTATAGACGGTTCGTGGAAGGATTCTCATCATTAGCGTCGCATCTGACATAACTCTTGAAGAAAGAAGAGAAATTTGTGTGGACAGACAAGTGCGAGAGTAGTTTCAAGAACTTAAGGAAAAGTTGACTACCGCACCTTTGCTGACGATTCCATCTGGTCCTAGAGGATTTGAGATCTACAATGATGCGTCATTGAGAAGACTGGGTTGCGTGCTGATGCAACATGGCAAAGTTGTTGCATACGCCTCCCGTCAATTGAGAACTCGTGAACAAAATTAATTGACGCATGACTTAGAACTAGCGGCAATTATCTTTGCCCTAAAGATTTGGAGACACTACTTGTGTGGGGAAAAATTTCAAATCTTCACAGACCATCAAAGTCTCAAGTACCTGTTCTCTCAGAAGGAGTTGAACATGAGACAACACCAATGGATGGAATTGCTAAAAGACTAAGATTGTTATATTCTATATCGCCTAGGAAAGGCGAACAAAGTCGCCGATGCTTTGAGTCGAAAGTCTTCAATTGCCCATTACTAATTAAGGAGTAGAACTTAATCGAGAGAGCTCGAGATTTAGTATTCAAATTTGAAGTAGGCCACCTTTCGAGTCTTATGGCCACTTTCAAAATTGAACCGGATGTCCGGATCAGAGGATACTGAGAAAAGAAAGGTTGACTTTCATATTTCTGATGGAGGAATACTGAGGTTCCAAGGACGTTTAGTTGTACCTGATGATCTAGAGCTTAGAGAGGAGATTTTATCCGAAGCACATCGTAGCAATTACAGCATTCATCCTATCAGTACCAAGATGTATCAAAATCTGCGTCAATACATTGCCAAGCATGTCGCCAAATGTTTGACATGTTAACAGGTTAAAGCTTAGCATTGTAAGCCGGGAGGACTTCTGCAACCGCTCGAGATCCCAGAGTGGAAATGGGAACATATCACAATGGATTTCGTGATTGGACTACCAAGGAGTCAAAGAGGAAACAATTCGATTTGGGTAGTGGTCAACAAACTGACAAAGTTGGCTCACTTCATTGCAGTTCGAAGGATCTCAGTCTGGATAGACACGCAGACCTGTATGTGCGTTAGGTGGTGCGTATGCATGGAATGCCGATTACGATAATTTCAGATAGAGACTCGAGGTTTACTGTCGCGTTTTGGAAGAGCTTACAGAGTGCCTTAGGTACCAATCTTCAGTACAGTACGGCATGTCATCCTCAAACAGATGGCTAGTCGGAGAGAACAATTTAGACTCTTGAGGACATGCTGAGAGCTTGTGTACTAGACTTCAAAAGAAGTTAGGAAGATCAGCTACACTTGATGGAATTTGCCTACAACAATAGTTATCAGCAAAGCATCAAGATAGCTCCTTTTGAAGTATTGTATGGCAGAGTATATAGGACACTAGTGTGTTAGGATGAAGTTGGGGAAAGAAAGATTACAGGCCCAGAGTTGGTTTAGCAATTAGTGGAAGCCATGGTAGTAATCAGATGCACATTAAAGACCACTCAGAGCATAAAGAAAAGCTATGCAAATAAGCGCCGAAGGTCTTTGGTATTCCAAATTGGTGATCACATTTTTCTAAAGGTGTCACCAATGAGGGGAACTTCGTGCTTTGGAAAGAAAGGAAAACTGAGTCCAAGGTACATAGGTTTGTTTGAGATTCTTGAGAGAATCGGGAACCTAGCCTATCGTCTTGCATTGCCACCGAGATTAACGCAAGTGCATGACGTCTTTCACGTGTCGATGTTAAGGAAGTATGAGCTTGACCCAACTCACGTGCTCAATTTCGAGGAATTGGGCATGGGTGATCATGTGTCATACATTGAAAGCCCGGTTCAGATAGTGGATCGAAAAGAGCAAGTTCTGCGTACAAAGACCATTCCGTTGGTCAAAGTGGTTTAGCAACACTACGATACTGAAGGAGTGACATGGGAGACTCAAGAATCGATGAGAAAGTTGTACCCCCACCTTTTTTAAGAAAGTTCTGTAATGGTTTAAATTTCGAGGATGAAACTTTTATAAGAGGGAAAGAGTTGTGACATCTCAAATTTCCAATCCTGTTTTTTTTTTTTTTTTTTTTTTTTTTTTTTTTGTCTTTGGAGGAACCGACTTGCAGCCGACAGCCGCGCCGTAAAAATCACTTTGACTTTGTTTTTACGTATATTATAAGTAAAAAAAAAATTAGTAGGAACTAGAATGAAGAGTGCAGTAGCAATAAATGCGAGAATATTTACTTCCATAATCTCATTTTTTTTATTTGGCAATAACTCGGGATTTAATCCCATAGACATGATAAATTTTTCGCCTGTAAATTCAATGGGATGAATTACACCTTGATGATATTGAATCGGATCAATATCATGAATAACAATATCGAGCTATCAAATCAACTCATCGTCGAGAATTGAATAGTATAACATAGGAAGATCTTTTATCCATACCGAATCCAAAATTAGATTCCGATCCAACCCCTTTACTTTTCTTTTTATTTGAATTTATCCTTCTTTTTCATTCTTCATTCTTTTTTTCTATAAACTACTGCGTTCCTTCTACAATCATCGATGACGTATCATTTCTACTAAATAAATCAAGCATTTCATTGATGCGCCTATAGGGCTAAACTCAGAGCTTATCACTCTCAAGATAACTAAACTATCTATGGAATCCATTAAGGAATTTTAAGGCAATAGACTTGAGAATTTGACCAAGAATCAGCTTCTCGACCATGCCATCTTTAAAGGCCATTACAGCATAATATAAAATCAATTTGAGATCAGAGATAGGTCGATTTGACTAGGATGTGTGGCTAATCGTGGATGACACCACTAAATTGGAAAATTCTCGTCGACCGGCCCTAGACTAATTCTTCTGTCGTTTTGGTACCCTGTGTCCGTATTTGAATCCTCGAAATTTTCACGACAATCAAAAGGCCCCAATGTGTCGAGTGGGTTCATAGTGGCTCGAAGAAAATCGACCATGGGTCATTTGCACTAAAAATCTCTAAAAGCAACCCAATAGCCTAGGTCATGCTAAAAACGCGCTGAATGGAAATAACTATGAATTTAAGTCCGATTTCAGAAATTGAAGATCCTCTCATGTCACAATAAATTCTAGGTGTCGACTCAGTCTCAGAAGATATTTCTGAAACCCGAGACTTTTTGGGAAAAAGTCGTCGCACGGCCGTTTTTGTTCAGAAAAAGCCGAGGTTCGTTTTTTGTCACAAAATTAGGATGCAATATGGATCCATAGGTGAGGAAAATTATCAATTTGATAATTGAAGTATCAATTGAATTTATCGAGGTCATTTGGGATTGATTCAAGAGAAATTAAGTGTCCAAATTAAGGCCAAAGCTTCCAAATTCGTAACTCCCCTCATGCCTAGCCAAAATGGACTATTTCAAAGGTTGTGAGGAAGATTGGCCAAAGAGACCCCACCAAGCCAAACTTGCCCCTCACTCATTCCCCTCCCTCCTCCTTGCCATCCACCCCATTCCTCTCTCCCTCCTTGCTTGTTCGAAAACCTCAAGCCAACAACAAGAAGGAGCTACAGCCACTGCACGCTGGAGAGAAACCCGCCGCACGCCTGGATGCCACCGTCCGCGCACCTCCACCCGCACAAGTTGCCCCGCGTGCCGTTGCGCCTTGCTTACCCCTCACGCTAGTTTAGCTGCTGTCCCATGGCTGTGGAAGGCCGCCAGAGCTTCCTCCACTACCAGTTTGTCCTGATTTGGACCCGAGACCATCCCCGTTGCCTTCCCCAAGCCTCATCGTACCAAACTGTTTTTGTGTCTTCTGTTTTTGCAGCTCAAACAGAAGCTTTTCCAATGGGTTTCCAGCCACCTTTGTGGCCCGTTTTGAGGTGTTTACGGGCCTCGAACCCTAGGCTCGCTTTGGAGAAAAATGTCGCCCGTGACGTTCCCGACGTTTCGATCTGAACAGATTGATAAACAGGTGAGTTTTGCTCACTAATCCTTGCTTAGTTTGCTAATGATTCTTAAAGGTTGATTATATTTAATTAAGTGCAATTATGTGGATAAATTAGATTAGAATAATTAAATTAGGGATTTACGTATGCATGTTAGGCAAATGGTTAGTGTACTTAGCAAGTAGACGGGTCCTATTATTTATTGAACGAGTCTCAGTAATTTTCCGAGCTCATATCGGCTTCCAATTAGGCATTACGGGCCTAAATTGGATTTATTGTAATTATTTAATAATTTTCGGAATTATTTATTTATTTATTTATCTTTTAGAAATTAGGCTGGGATAGCCCACGACCAAAATTTTATGCCGATTATCATAGTGCAGTCTGTTTATTTATTTGAGAGCTAAATCGTGCTCAATCGATTTAATTCTAATTTTATGATTTTATTCCTAGATTAATCAATTTTGGGTAATTGATTGGAAATTATAAAAAGTATGTTATGTGATATTGAAAATGGTGGGACTTATAAAAAGTGAATTTGTTATATTTTGGCTAAGGCTAACCGTGTACCCACCCATGGCTATTTTATCGGATATGATAGAATGTGAGAAAGAATGCCATACTACATCGGCTCGATGATTAAGGATGTTATTTCGGAGAAAGGCATTATAATTTGTTGGCTCAGCAATTCGATATATCACCTTGGAGAAAGCACGTGGGCTCAATGACTAAGTATGTCAACCTAGAGAATGCACGTGGGCTCGGTGATTAGGCGGGTCTTCGTGGAGAATGCACGTGGGCTCGGTGTGACATCCCAGATTTTCAACTCTGTTTTCTACTGATTAAATCTGGCATTTCATTGACGTGCCAATAAAGGCGTTCTCGCAGCTGATCACTCTTGAGATAACTAGACTATCCGGGAAACCAATAAGGATTTTTAGGCAAATAGATTTGAGAATTCGATTAGGAATCGGCTTCTCGACCATGTCTATCTTTAGAGGCCATTACGGCACAGTATAAAATCAATTTGAAATTAGCGATAGGCTAGTTTGACAGAGATGTGTGGCCAATCGTGGGTAACACCACTAAATTGGAAAATTCTCGTCGACCGGCACTAGATTGATTTTCTTATTGTTTTGGTATCCTGTGTCCGTATTTGAATCCTCGAGATTTTCACGACAACCGAGAGTCGCCAATGAGTCGAGTGGGTTCATAGTGGCTCGAAAAAAATAGACCATGGGTCATTTGCACTAAATATGCCTGAAAGTTATCAGGTAGCCTAGGTCACGCTAAAAATGCGTCGAGTGGAAATTAACCATGAATTCGAGTTTGATTTCATAAATTAAAAGTCTTGTCATGTCACAATAAATTCTAGGAACGTCGACTCAGTCTCAAAAGATTTTTCGAAAATTCCGAGATTTTTACGGAAAATCAATTCGAACGTTGCGGAAATTAGCAGAAATTCGGATGGGCCAAATTGAAGAAAAGTTGGAC
The DNA here is from genome assembly GCA_014182575.1 of Eucalyptus decipiens. Lineage (NCBI taxonomy): Eukaryota > Viridiplantae > Streptophyta > Magnoliopsida > Myrtales > Myrtaceae > Eucalyptus > Eucalyptus decipiens. Next base: position 636,014 of record CM024617.1, read on the forward strand.
TTCCAAGTCGAGCCTTTGGGTGTCGGGGATTTGCAAAAAATTATACGGGATTTTCCTTCAGCAAAATTGGACCCCGATTTGGAGAGTCGGTGAAGAAATTGGAGAGTATTGAGTGAAATTCGGAACCTTGGCTAAGAGGGCTGCAATTTTGGCTTCAATGAAATTAATTATGGATTATCTCTCTAGAAAGTATTAGGGGACAAAGCTATTAATGCAATGGATAACAATTGTGGACTTTAAGCTTTGATCCAATCCATTTGAGCGTGCAAGACCAGCTGCTCTCCACGGACGCCGCTTCTTGTTCATTTCCCTCGGTGTAACTAAAACCACCTTCTCTCTCTCTTGCTGCCCTTCTCCTCCACCGTTCGAACTCCAGCGCTCATCTCACGCTGCTGCTCCACCGACCTTTGGCCCCACCGATTCTCCGCATGAACCACCACAGCAGCACCGTCCAAGATCCATGCGTCCAAGCCCAGTTTCCTTCAGTCAACTTCAGCAAATGGTTGACCCTTGTACAGCCAGCGTTCGCCAACTGCTTCTCCAGTCAATCGCCAGCTTCAACGACTCCTTCGATGCTCCCTCGTCCAGTTCCGCACCCACGAAGCCCACCGATCTCTCTCTTCGTCCGCATCTCCCCTCCACCAGCTCGCTGCCACCGATTCAACCGAGGAAACCTGCGTCCGTCCGCGAGAATTCCCCCAAATTTGGTCAGCCACCGAGTCAGTTGAGTGAAGCCAGCGAAGCCACGATTTCCTCAGCTCCTGCCAGCTCGCCCCTGCTCCACTCACGTTTGTTCCCTTCGGTTTCTTCAATCCCAGCAGGTCTTCGACGCCAGCCCATAGCCAAGCCGTGAAATGCAGCCCATCTTGAAGTTCACGAGCCCGAGTGAATTCAGTCCATCAAGCCAGTGAAGTTAAGCCCGTCAATTGCCATCTTTAGCCCAATGAAAATTTAAAGTGCAGCAGCCCATCTTCACATGTCAGGCCCAATTTGAAGCCCAGTCCAATGAAGCCCAGCAAGTTTCAGTTTTCAGCTTTGGGCCCATCCTGTTCTCAGCCCAGTTGAAGTCTTCAAGTCCAGCAAGTGTCTTCGGCCCAATTCAGCAAGGCACAACCGCAGGTTCAGTCCAAGCCCAGAATTTTCTGTGGGCTTGCGAGGCTAGTAGGCCCGGCCCGAGTGTGCATCAACGCCGCCAAAATTTTGGAATTCGGCCGCCGTCGCATCACCATCGTAGTGTTCCGATCTTCACTTTGCCCAAATGAGTTTTACTCACTAATGCTTTCTTAGTTTGCTAATTATGCCTAAGGGTTTATTAGATTTAATAAAGTGCAATTAGGTGGTTAGATTAGTTTAGAACAATTAAATTAGCAACTTAATGATGCATGTTAGGTGGTTAGACCTAGTCTTTAGCAAGTAGAAAGGTTCGGTTATTTATTGAATGCATCTCGGGATTTTCCCAACCCGTTTCAGGTTTCAATTAGGCATTACGGGCCTAAATTGGTTTTTTAATATTTATTTATTTAATTTTCGAAATTAATTATTTAATTATTTATTTTTCGAAATTCAACCGGGATGGCCGGTGACTGAATTTCGTGCTGATTGTCATGATGCAATTCGCTTATTTATTCAAGCCTTAATTTGTGACAAATTGATTTATTGGTGATTTTAGGATTTATTCATAATTTGAATAATCTTTGGTTATTAATTGAAAAATAACCGGGCATCGATTAACAATGCCAAAAATATTTTGGTGGACTACAAAAATGGTGGGATTTATAGAAAGGAAACTATTCTATTTTGGCTAAGGCCGATCGTGTACCCACACACGATATTTTATCGAGTATCTTTAATACCAAAAAAAAAAAAAAAACTAGGCCAAGATATTATGAAATTGAGGAATTTAATTATGAATTGCAATATCGTTGGCCGCAGTTGAATGATCAGGTGGGACCATAAAGCCATTGGATCTTGAAAGGGTCGAGTGGGACCGTAAAGCCACTGGATCTTGAAAGGGTCGGGCAAGACCGTAAAACCATTGAATTTTGAAAGGGTCGGGTGGGACCGTAAAGCAATTGAATCTTGAAAGGGTCGGGTGGGACCGTAAAGCCAGTGGATCTTGAAAGGGTCGGGTGGGACCATAAAGTCACTGAATCTTGAAAGGGTCAGGTGGGACCGTAAAGCCATTAAATCTAATAAAGTTGCTTGGTGGGGCCGTGATTACCACCTATAGATAATTTGTGTCCTAAGGACTGTAATTTATAATTAGGAATTGAGTTGGAATAATTGAAATGACCGGAAGTGGTCTTGTTGGTATGTAATCGACTAGGTCAATTGATCATTGCTTTGATATGATGTTGTGAATTGATTGATTGAATGGAAATGACTGGTGAGATTGAGATGTAATCAACTATGTCGATTTGATCGATGCTTCGATGAATGATGTGATTGCTTGGGTGCCTATTTGATCAATGCTAATATGCAAGTGGAATCTGAGGGCAAGGTAAGTCATCTGACTCATGTTGTGCGTAGACAACCCTAAGGTGTATTAGTTTACAAATCGGGTCTTAGGGGGTAGAACTTGCTGAGACGTTGTCTCATTGGTTATTGAATAACCATTTCAGGTCCCTAGATGCAATAGACTTGGATTTTGAAGAACTCGAAAGTTCGGTGCAGTCTACTGAAGGCTCTAGTTGGAGTGTGGAGGATGATGAAGAGGAGGACGGGACCCGTAGCTTGTAGAACCTCACTTCTGCTTGTAGACCTTGTTTTTAAACTAGCTTAATGTGAATTGAACTTAATAGTTCACCTTGTATATAAGAGTGAAGGTTTGAAATTTAGTCCTACTGTTCTATCCCAATGTTTTATTGTCTGGGGATTTATAATCGCTTCCACATGTGCATATGAAAATAAAAGGGTTGACGATACGTCCTGGGATATCGCAAATTTTTTAATCGACCAAGGCAAGGAATGTGCGCGTGCCTGAGGATCGGGGCGTGACATCCTGTTTAAGTGGTATCAGAGCGAAGTTGAAGATTGGAGTGATAAGGTGCGATGACCTATGGGATAGTAGTAGGATGACCTTTAAATTCACAACCGGTGCATGTCTGCGTTAGCTGAGTGCTAAGGTTTTTTGTTGTGTGTGAATTGCTCATCTTCTAATCCAGTGTGGATTCGGAAGGCATGTGTCAGTAAAAGATTGAACCATGGGCGAGCAAGAGCTGAGGACTCCTAGTAAGAGGACAATAGCCTCTATAACTCGGGGTAAAGCACCAACAAAGGTCGGTACCCGATGTGGTTGTGGCAAAGTGTCGACTCTGGCTAGCTCGAGTGTAAGAGTACCGTTGCAGGTCGATACTAGTGTAGCAGCACCGAGCGATCCTAGGTTTGACGGGATCATTCAGGCACTAGTATTCCTTGGGAACTGGATGAGCTAGCAAGCTCAGGATCAAGTTGCTGTTGTTGCCACCTTTACTGAGGTCCAACTTGGAAGGGTGATCAGGGAACATATTTCAATATCTAAGTCAAGAGTCAGCTCAAGCAAACTTGGAATTCGGTCAGGGAAAAGATTGATGTTGAGGGAAGAGTATTCTATTCCACCCAATAGGCAGGGTGGAATAGTCAGGTCAACATTCAGACAAACGGAACATGTTGTTCCATGGAAGATGGTAGAGATCAGTCTCGTGTATTCTGAGGACAAGAATTTATGCTAAGTGTCACCAACACAGACAGTGATTTATGGGTTGTCCACACTAGTAGATGAAATCTCAACAACGGTTACTACTGTCGCCATCGTTAGGACAGGTCAAAAGAAGTGCGCCATAGAACGCACTGTGGAATTTTTGGGATAGGTCTCCGGTATAAGAAATAGTGCATGCCGGCACTTGACAGGAGGTAGAAGACTCACCAAATAGGTGTCGAAATTGTGGAATGAAATCTGGAGGAATTTACTGTCTGGGTATGGCGAGAAGAATGGGAATGGAACTGACCCGGCACTAGTCAGAGGAAGAATGTTTTGGTGAAAATTCTATCAGAGTATCGTAGCAAAGTTTTGGTGAAATTTAGGGAACTTCAGTTTATTGAAACAAGTTAAAGAAATGGGAATCACTAGTAATAGTTATACTTGACTAGTTGCTGAGGTGTAACTTTAACACTATAGGAGTAGAGTGGGCTCATGGAGCATCTTGTGGTAAATGAATCATGGTCATGGAGCAATTCAACTTAGTCCAGTAACACATGAAAGTGTCGAGTTTATTATGAGTCGAAATGAATTTTCGATTTCTTTAATCTCGTCGATTGAAGACAACCCACTTGTTAGATGGAGATTGCCAAGGTTACTTGGTGATGGTCATAGTTAAGATAGATTGGAGAATTGGAGATAGAGGACATCTTAGTGGTCTAAGAATTTCTAGATGTGTGGTCATAAGAACTGTCAAACCGTTGCTAGAGAAAGAGATAGAAATTGCGATCGAGCTAGCACCAAAATAGAGCCACTCTTGAAGGCTTCTTACCAGTTATTGTGGCCTGAACTAATAGAACCGAAGATGCGGATGTGGCATCCTAAAAATTTCATGGCAACCTCCAGATACATTAAGACTTATGGAAAGGGGACGGAAGTGCCATAGGATTATGTATGGCCTTTAGACCGATGGATCACAATAAATTAAGGCCAAGCATTCTATTGGACAATTATTTGATGGGGAAAATTCTATTCTTGGCCGTGCGTTTTATAAGTTGGATTTTATTAATTTGTGTTACAAAATTTTATGGCCAACTAAAATGCAATTAAGTATTTTTATAAGTGGGGAATTTAGGTTAGATTTTTAAAGGAGAGTGGGCCGAAATTCTTAGGCCAAGCCGGCCCAAAAACCCAGCCCACAACCCCACCATTCTACTGGCCCATGAAGCCCAAAAGGGGGCTGCCGTCGACCAAGGGGGAGGGGGGAAACTAGTTTGCATGTCTCTCCATTTGTCCCATGAAGAAAGCCAAGTGTCAATGCATGCAAGGCTAATGATTGCTAATCATTGAAAGGAAGAAATTAGAGAGGAGAGAGGGGGGTGGATTACTCGAGGGATTGAACCTAGAGAGAGAGGAGTCTCATGTGAAGGAGAGGAAGAGAGGAAGAGAGGAAGGGAAAAAGGAAGAAGGAGGTCCGTCGCTGCCGTGTGTGCGCCGAGTCCCGTTGTCGAGCCGCCTTGCCCCGCCATGTGTTTGCTGTGTTTTGCTCAAATTAGAGGCAAGTAGAGTCCATTAATCTACCCTTTGCTTACTGTGATGTGTGTGTGGTGAATGGAAAACTTCGGATGTGGTAGAGGTGAAGAAATTCCGAAGCTTTAGGGAGAAGTGTCTTAGCCTAGCATTCTGTTTTCTAGAAAGGCAATCCGACCTTTGACGATTTCGTGAGCAGCACGCAATTTTCTAGTTGGAATCTTGCTTCGACTTCTTGATGAAAGTTGTAGAGGACTTCTTGGAGAGTAACATATCAAAATTTCAAAAGAAATGAAAAAGTATATACCGGTGAAACTATTTTTCTTTGAAGAAGTTAGATCTGGAAATCGTAATGCTGACCTAGTGTGATTCTGTGAATTTTATAAAATTTTCCGGTTGAAATTTGATCTCGTGTTCTGACTGAAAGTTAAATATGACATGTTAAGGAGTAATATACTAAAATTTTAGAGGAAATGGATGAGTTTAGGTTGGTGAAACAATCTTTATCCGAAACGGTTAGATCTGGAATTCGATGCCGAGGATTATGGACGGTTATGGTTGTTATATTTTTTAATTTATCACGAATTAGACTTCGAGTCCTTCATGAAATATTTACTTCTGGACTTTTTTTATAACATATAAAAATTTCAGAATTTTTGGAGCTGATTTAGGATTTTTACCGAATTTGTGAATGAAACTGTGTAAGGCAATATTCCGAAATTATAAAGACTGTGATGCGTGGACTGTACCGAATTGTATGATGTTCTTTCGATATGGTGTTCTTCATGAAATATTTTCCTCTAGATTTTATATATAACATGTCGAATTTTTATAATTTATTAAGGTTTTTTACTAATTTTTCAAGAATTATGACCAAAGGAGTGTAATCTGTTATCCTAAAATTTGTTGTATTTTCAAAAATAAATGAATTTGCTCCATGTGATATAATGTCTTGAGTGGTTGATTATGCTGCATATGTGGTGACATTTGGCATGTTATATAACATCAAAAGCTGGTTTAGACCACCACCGCCCGCGGTGGCCTCGGTGGCCTAGGAGTTAATACCCCATCCCTGGGGGAAGAGTTCGAACCTCGAGGTTGCAATAACGCGTGATTCACCTATGGCTGGGTCAGTGGTGGGGGCCCAGTTCACCCCAGGGTTTACTCCGCCGCGAAGCGGCACACGGAGGTTCCCTGGGTCACCAAAAAAAAAAAGCTGGTTTAGACCTTCGATATTATTGCATCAAATGCCATGTTGAAATCGAGATACAGATATGAATATAAATCATGATAATGATGATACCGTCGGAGGTGTGAGCCGACAATGCCCCAGGAGTGTCGAGATGCCTGGAGTGTGGGTGCCGAATGCCTAGAGTGTGTGTGTCGGATGCCCTGGGAGTGTCGGGATGCCCGGAGGCGTGTGCCGGAAGCCCTGGAGGTGTGTGCCGGGGGGGGATTCCTCATGATGCTAGTTGGGGTACGAGATGCTCGGAGGTGTGTGCCGGATGCTCAGAGGTGTGTGCCGGAGGCTCCTCGCGATGCCAGGTTGGGTGCGAGCGATAAGATGAGGGATGCAAACATTGGTCCCTGGGAAGAGAAATGATGTGATCTAACTGAAAGATAAAAATCGAGAATTGAATCATGCGCATGGATGTGTGCATATGGCATGGGATGAACCTCATGGGAATGCAAGCATGCAGTGCATGGTGGTATATGCACGTTGCATGGTGATATATGCATGGCTGCTTGATGATATAAGTACAAGTGCATGGTGGTATATGCACGTTGTATGGTGATATATGCATGGTTGTAAGGTGAGGTATGCTCGAATGCATGAATCATATGTGCTTTATTCATGATACCTTGATTGTTCTATCTGATGCATTGTGTAGTTTGGTGGATCTTTACTGCTGAGTGGTTGTACTCAACCCTTTGGGGATTAACATTTCAGATTGAAAGATGCCTTTGCCACCAGTCGCACGTGGTACTTACTATGGATTGCCATCTGATGTTGAGGTGGAGTGCACGGAGCATTCCTGTGTTAGTGTACCTGGTCTAGTGTTTGTCCAAGTCCGTGTCTTGGTTATGTACGATGTGGGTCTTGCTGATGGCCCTGTTATCCAGGAGTTTTTGTCTATTCATGTCCGGCGTGATAGAGTGATGATAGGGATGCTGCCACCGCCTCCAACTGATGCACCGGGTTGGGTGTGATCAAGCGTACGGCTGGTGGAGGACGACACTTTTTGAGCTAGCTGACACTAGATGATGGATGGGTGTATATGTCAAACGTAGGGTCGTGTTCTTTTGAGTTAGCCGAGCATAGTTAAAAGCCTTGGCCTTTTTGTTGTACCGACCTGAGATGTCCATCACGATTATGTAAATAAAAGTGACTCGGCTTTATCGTTTTATATGATAAATAGTTGGTGTGCATTATATTATTGTCGTTGGAGATGGATTAGGGAGTTTTAATTATGCTTCCGTTACATGAACTGCGCTGGGACCAATTTAAAAAAAAAAATATTAATTAACCCCCAGGATTTATGGACCCGATATAAATAAATGGCATTTGGAATGGTATATTGATTAGAACAAGTAAAAGGTACTTGCGGTGACCCTAGCGGATCAAGGGCTGTCGAGGGGTGCCACAGCGGATGTGAAGATTGAGAAATGAGGAATTCATGCATGTTAGTGCATCACTTGGGGAACACCTGTTTTGTGGAGAGAGAAAGGAAGATGGTTCGTTGCAATCATGCATCAACCATTGTCAACTCAATTAGGTGACAATCAAGGACAAGTGTTTATTGCCAAAGATCAACGAATTGTTGGATTAATGGCAAAGAGAGTGTTAATGTTTTCAAAGATTGACTTGGGATCATGAAGTCATCAGTTGAGAACTAGAAAGGAGGTTACACTGGAGACAGTTGTTCGTACTTGATGTGGTCTTTACGAGAGTATTATAAGATCATTTGGCCTGGTGAACGTTCCAACTACTGTCATGGATTTGGCAAACCGAGTGTTCGAAGAATATCTAGATCAATTGTGATCGTCTTTCCATGATATTCTGTACATTCGAGAAATGCTAAGGAGCTCGAGAGATACCTAAGAATGGTAAAAGAATTTCCATGGACCCGATCAAGACCAAGTCAATTATCAGTGGACCAGGACTGACAATAGTATCAAAGATCAGAAGTCGTATGGTGTGGCACCCCGAACCCTTCGAAGGTCGCCACAAGCACCGATGTTACATCTTATTACCCTTTTTGCCTTACACTTAGAAGAAGCGTCGCTATTCACAGGCATTTTTTTTTTTTAAAAGGGGTCCCAGCGCGACTCATTAGCGGAAGCAAAACATCACCATCTCTCCCCCTTCCAACCATGATACAAATACACACCACTAATCAACATGATTTTTATAGATAAGCCACGACACTTTATTTACATATATTTTCAAGATGGGACTTCTTTAGGTCGATACATCAAAAGGAGAGGCTAGGACTCAGCCATGTCCAGCCTAAAACCCCAAAAAGAACCCTCGACCCTCTACAAGTCACATATACACAACTCCCATCGTAAGTGTCGGCTCACTATCCCAAAAAAAACAGCCCCTACTCGTCGCGCACAGGCCTCACACCCAGTCCGGTGCATCAGGCGGTGGCGGTGGCAGCATCCCTCTCATCACCCCATCCCGGTGAACGTGGACGGAGACGAACTCCTAGATGACTGGGCCCCCAGCCAGGCCTATGTCGTACATAACAAAACAGCGCACACGTATGTACGCCAGTCCTGGCACGGAAGGACAGCTTAACTCCTCACACTCTACCTCGACGTCGGATGGTAACCCGTAAAATGTGCCCCGTGCAACGACAGGAAGCGGCATACTGCTAATCTGAAATGTTGGTTCCCAAAGGGGTGAGTACAACCACTCAGCAGGTAAAGGAATCCAACAACCACTTAATGCATCATACAAGTCATACATGCATTGCAGGCGTTACTTACCTGGAAGCCATGCGCATACTATCATGCATCATCATCACAATCATAACACATACATGTGTATCATCATCATATCATATATATGTCATCATTCTCATGACATCATCACATTACACATGTCATCATCATCATGGCATCATCATATCATATATGTCATCATCATCATGGCATCATCACATCACACATGTCATCTTGCCATATCATATATCATCATATCACATCACATATTATCATCATCATCATGCATATCATCATGCATATCATCATGCCATGGGTGATCATCATCATATCTCATCACATATTATCATCACCATCATGCATATCATCATGCATATCATCATGCATATCATCATGCCATGGGTGATCATCATCATATCTCATCACATATTATCATCACCAGCATGCATATCATCATGCATATCATCATGCCATGTGTGATCATCATCACATCTCATCACATATTATCATCATCATCATGCATATCATCATCATGCATATCATCATGCCATGGATTAATTTCCATTTTTAATTTTCAATTTGATCACCACATCACCCATTCCTCGAATCATCAATTTTATCATCCCCTCGAGCAAAGACCTCTGAGGCTTCCGGTATTCAGCCATTCCAGGCCACCGGACATCCGGCCCCTCACATTCCGGGCATCTCGCATCCCAACTGGCATCATGAGGCATTCCCCTCGGGCAGAAACCTCCGACAGGGCTTCTGGCATTTACACTCCCTGGCCGGGCATCCCGCACCCCAATCCTAGCATCGCGAGGCATTCCCTTCGAGCAAAGACCTCCGACAGGGCTTCCGGCCCCCCACATTCCGGGCATCCTGAATCTCCCAGGGCCATCCGGCAATGTATCTCTATACATTCCGAGCATCATCCTCCACCACAACCACCTCTTCACTTATCGTTATCCATGTTTACCAATTTCGGTCTTAATTTAGCATGGCATATGACGTGACATCAAACAAGTCATACTTGGCATGGAATTTACACATGCATCTCAATTCAATGTCATGCATACATCAAGACCTCATCATACATGCAACATGGTATAATTAAAATTAAATGAATTCATGGCCAATAAAATAATCCATTTTTCATATCCTTTTTCATTCATTTAAATTCCAGCTCTTGTTATTTTCAAAAATATTAAATTTAACATCTATAAATTCCCAAAAATTATAAAAATTAAGGCAAGTAATAAACTAGCCAATAGGATAAGGATTTCATGCAAATACACGGCCAAATAGAATTTCACAAAATTTCACAATTCTCACAAAATGGCATGTCATTTTCGGGTGAAATCAGAATGCACAGTTTCTGAAGAAATTCGATTAAAATATCCATACGACCTCCAAAAATTACGAAATTTTACCGAGTTATAGCCAAGACATTTTCGTACATGATCTAAGTCAAATAACCAGAGTATAGTCGTCATTTAAGTCCATGATGTCTCGGGTATCCCAAAATACATCTCCAGAATTACCGTCTTCAAGATCTAGTCGATTTACTAGGCTATACTTGTTCATTTCACTTAATATTTGAGTATGTTGTATTTTAATATGTCCCCTACAACTTTCATGAAGAAATCGAAGAGAGATTCTTAGCACAAACCAACATGCAATCACAAATCCAACAAGAGGTCAGTGAAATCGTTCCACATCTGAGGTCTCCGTAGGATGAGAGTTTAACCCCTAAAATATCCATAATTTTCTACCAAATTTTAGTATGTTGTATTTTAAGATGTTAGCTACAACTTTCATGAAGAAATTGAAGCCAAAATCGGACTCTAAACATGCATGCAAGCTCACACAACATTCTGACTCAAACTGTTCGAGCGAAAACAGCCATACCATTCAAGAACAATCCATCCATACTTCGGTTTTCTTCACTTAATCACCCAAACTCGACACTATATCAACCATACATGTAACAAACACACATGCAAGAGCAGCTAGAGGACTCCCACTTGCCTCTAGACCGGACGGACGACGGCACACGGCGGCGAGCACGGCGGACGGATGGCGACGACTCCTCGGCTTCTCCTCCCTCTCGGCCGCTCTCCCTCTCTCTTGCACAATATCTCTCTCTCTCTCACTCTCTTGGCCGAATGGAGTAACCGGCCACCCTTCTCTCTCTCTTCCCTTTTATCCCCCCTAATCTTCATCATTAGTAATCATTGCTTTGCCTCCTAACTAGCCAATGCATGCCATTCTCCTTTGCCACTTGTCTTAATGCATGCATAATGAGCTTTGGGGCTTTTGGGCTTGGGCTTGGGCCATCCGGCCACTCTTAGGCCTCCCCTTGGGCTGGTCGACAGCCCCCTTTAGTGGCCTAATTGGGCCGACTAGCTTGGCCCATCAAGGCTTCGGCCAATGGGCCTAAGGCCCAACCTAAAAATTGACTTTTTCCCTCTTTTTTTTTTGAATTTCTTCTATAAATATTTTTAAATTTTAATTTTCAACATGGCCAAAGTCTTGTGACAATTTGTTTATTGAAATTTAATTTATAAAGTGCATGGCCAAGCATAGATTATTATCATTAATCTATCAAATTTAAATTCTCACAAACACATGCACAAATCACCTAATCTTAAAAGACTAATGGCTAAGGCATTAAATCATAGGAAATTTTATTACCTAATTAGAGACTATAACACACCTTATGGCTTGACTTTGAATTTTGGGATGCCACATATGGGTTGGATAAGTCACTTCAGAAAGTTCGTGGAAAGAGCTTTAACATCAGTGTTGTCATTGACTCGACTCCTAAAAAAATGAGAGAAATTCATACAGACAGACGAGTGTGAGGATAAATTCCAAGAGCCTAAGTAGAAGTTGACTACCACACTTGTGTTGACCATTCCTTAGAGTTCTGGAGGATGCGAAATTTATAGTGACGGATTGTTTAGAGGACTGGATTACATATTGATGAAACATAGTAGGATTGTTGCACACGCGTTCCGTCAACAGTGATCTTGCGAGTTGAACATGAGACGGTGTTGTAAATCATAACCTAGGCAGGACTAGAATGGTACTACCTAATATCACCCCGGAAGCAAGAAAGAAGTCACTGATGTGTTTAGTCCTACTTTTCTATCCCATTGCTTTATTGTCTGGGGATTATTTTTATATGCTTCTGCATGCATATTAAAAAGCAGAGGGTCGGCGATGCGTCCTGGGACGTCGCTATTAATCGACCAGGTGAGGGATGGGCGCGCGCTCGAGGATCGAGGCTTGACACTTAAACCTTGATTTTTCCTCATCAATTGGACCAACTTGACGGCCGTGGGTGCACTCAAAAATGGTCCCTCAAATTTCCCTGATCCAAAGTAACCTTACTTTGGATTTTTCGCCGAAAATCTCGATTTGTAGAAAAATCTTCGGAGGATGAGTCGACGTTCCTAAAATAACTTGTGACATGATAGAGCTTTCAATTTCTGAATTCGGGTTCAATTTCGCGGTTAATTTCAATCTGGCGCAATTTTAGCGTATCATAATCTATTGGATAGCTTTTAAAAACTTTTAACGCTTTTGACCTGTGGTCAATTGTTTTTGAACCACAAAGTGCATCTTTGACACATTGGTGACTCTCGGTTGTTGTGAAAATTTCTAGGTTTCAAATACAGACACAGGGTACCAAAACGACAGAGAAATCGGTCTAGTGCCGATCGACAAGAATTGTGCAATTAGTTAGAATCACCCACACTTAATCACATGGCCCTGTCGAATCGACTTATCTCTGGTCTCTAATAAGTTTGTCCCATAATGACCTTTGTAGATTAAAACGGTCAAGCAGTCAATTCATGGTCAAATTCTCAAGTCTATTACGTTTAGATTCATTAATGGCTTCACCTAATAGACTAGTTATCCCATGAGTGATCAACTCTGGGAAAAGAACTATAGGCACGTCGATGAAAAGCCCAACTCAATCAGTCGAAAGCAAAACTTGAAATTTAGGATGTCACAAAGTGCTAATAATGATTACGTCTGATCGTGACCCGAAGTTCACAGTTGCCTTTTGGAAAAGTTTACTATCTGCCTTGGGAATAAAGCTACAATACAGTACGGCTTATCATCCTCAGATGGATGGCCAGGCTGAGAGGACGATTCAAACCCTTGAGGACTTGCTACGAGCTTGCATGTTGGATTTCAAAGGAAGCTGGGAGGAACAACTTCATCTAGTCGAGTTCGCCTACAACAACAATTATCAACAGAGCATTCAGATGGCACCGTTTGAAGCATTGTAGGGCAGAACGTGCAGAACTCCAATTTGTTGGGATGAAGTCGAAGAACGGAAGATCACCGGCCTAGAGTTAGTTCAACAGTCAGTGGATGCAGTTGCAGTTATCCAGGAAAGACTAAAGACCACTTAGAGTTGTCAGAAAAGCTATACTGACAAGTGGCAAAGACCATTGGAATTCCAAGTTGGTGAACATGTCTTTATGAAGGTATTACCAATGAGAGGTATTCACGCTTCGGCAAGAAAGGGAAACTAAGTTCGAGGTATGTCAGTCCCTTTGAAATTCTTGAACGAATAGGGACTCTGGCATATCATCTCGCGTTGCCACCAAGACTAGCACAAGTGCATGACATTTTCCACGTGTCGATGTTGAGAAAGTATGAACCTGACTCGACCCACGTGTTGAATTTTGAAGAGTTCGACGTGGATGACAAATCGTGGATCGCAAAGAGCAAGTGCTGCATACCAAGACAGTTCCCTTGGTCAAAATAGTTTGACAACACCACGGAATAGAAGGAGCTACCTGGGAAAATGAATAATCAATGAGATGACAACACCCCCACCTTTATGAAGAAGAATTGTAACAGTTTAAATTTTGAGGACAAAATTTTTATAAGGGGGGAAAGAGTTATGACATCTTGATTTTCGACCCTATCCCGACTTTATGAATTGGGCTTTTCTTTGGCACGCCTATAGTCTTTTCCTCTGAGCTAATCACTCACGAGATAACTAATCTATCAGGTGAAGCCATTAAGGAATATAAACGCGACCAACTTGACAATTCAATCATAAATCGACTGCTCGACCGAGCTAATCTGCAAAGATCAATACGGCCCCGTTAAAATTGATTAGAGACCAGCGATAGGTCAATTTGACATAGGCATGTAATTAAACTGTGAGTGATTCCACCTAATTGCAAAATTCGCGTCGAACAGCACTAAATCGATTTTTCAATCGATTCTATACCCGGTGCCTGTAATTGAAACCTTGAGATTTCACGACAACTGAGAGTTGCCTATTAGTCAAAGATGCACATTATGGATTGAAAATAATCAACCACGGGTCAAATACGCTAAAAATTCCTAAAAGCTACCCGGTAGGTTAGGTCATGCTAAAATAGCGTCCGGTTCAAATTAACCACGAAATTGAACCCGGTTTCAGGAATCAAAAGTTCTAGCATGTCACGATTTATTTTAGGAACATCAACTCATCCTTTGAAGAATTTTCGGCAAGCCCGGATTTTTGGTGAAAAATCAAAACTTGATGATTTTTAAACCAGGAAATTCGGAGGGCTATTTTTGTGTGCATTTTTGGCCTTCAAGTTGGATCAATTGGCGAGTGAAATGGTGGAATTTTGTTTGGGCTTCCTCCTCATCATTTTGGCCATCAATTGGAGATTAATTGGAGTGAAATTAATTGGATTTGATGAGGGAAATTCATGAAATTCATAGGCCATGGGGGGCTGCAACATTTGCACTCCATCCTTAGCTTGTTAGGAAAATTTGGAGGGGAAATGACTACTGATTTGTGGCTGAAGGCTGGTGGGGCCTTGCACTTGAGTGTTTGTGATATTTTAGCTTGACTTATTGGCCTCTTGTCCCCCTCCAACCAACAGCAGCCCTATCTTCTTCTTCCCCAGCTTCTTCTTCATCGAAACCAGCTGCAACTCCATTTCCAGAGCAAGCAACTAGCCAGCCAAGCCCTTTGTCAAGCTTGCCAGGCCTCACGCCGCTGTCGCCCGCCTACTCGTGTCCAAGCTAGCTAACTCCTTCGCCCGAGCCAGTCCCGAGCCGACGCCAGCTCGTGCCCAACGTGCGTCCAGCTCTAGCAATGCCAGCCGCTTCAACCAACTCCATCCACTAGGCTCGACATCGCTAGCCACCGTCACCGGCCCCTACTCGCCTGCCTGCCCATTCCCGCGCCAGCTAGCCCCCTTTCGGTCGAGCCCAACCTCCAGCAGCCTCTGAACCAACCCAAAGCAGAACCAAACTCACAGCTTGCGCTGTGAGCTTCGTGGGCCACTTTCAAGCCCTTCCAGAACTCCTTTGGTGTCGTTGTAGGCCTGAGTCTTGCTCGCCTTCGCATCGCCATCGCCGTGAACTCATCAGCTCGTTAAACCAATGAGTTTACTCTCTAAACCTTAATTATGAGGTTAATTATGCTTAGGGGATGGTTAGATTAGGCTAAGTGGGATTAGTGTAATTAGTTAGCTTATTTAGTTAAATTTGATTAATTGGTTAGGCCAATTAGGTGGTTAGTTGATTCAATTAGTTAGTTTAGTAGGTTATGTACATCTAGCCTAGGTAAATTAATCTAATTAGTCCAATCGGGTGGTTAAATTAGTGTATATAGGCTAATTAGTGCTTTAATTTAATTCTTATGCAATTTATTTAATTAAATGTAATTTATTTAATTATTTATTCATTTTCGTTAATTATACCGGGATAGCCAACGGTTAGAATTTCGTGCTAATCGTCGTGGTGCGGTTGGTTTATGCAATTGAGTATTAAATTGTGCAATTGAATGCTGATTGATGATTTTTGATTTATTATTTCAAAATTATGAAATTTTGGTATTTAATTAGAAAAATACCGACTGTCGGGTTTTGACACCAAAAATATTTTTAAGTACTATATCAAATCGTGGGATTTTTAAATGGGAGAATATCACGATTTATGGGTCAATTTGACCATGTGCCCACGCACAATTATTTTACCATGTGTTTTTAATATGAAGAAAATAGGCCGAGCACATTATTTAAATTGAGGTACTTGAGTGCAAAGCACGATGTCCTTGGCTGGGATTGGATGTGCGTGTGATCGTTATGAGAACCCGTCACGAGTGTTTACGTCGAACGATGCTCCTTCAGGAATGCCCCTTATCAACGAATGCCAATCATAGTGGAGGTTGGGTCGATGCTCCTTCAGGAATGCCGTCTAGATGTAGACGTTGCCATGCTCGATGGGGCGAGACGACGCCTACTATGCTAGATGACTGCTGACTGTTGAGTCGGCTGTGGCCGTTGGGTCATAATTAATTGGAACGCGTGGATGATTGATATGACCACTCTTGATTTTGGGACGAAATTGTGTGGCACAGAATGGAACGTGTCATAACGATTTGGCCTTATAATCGGGACCTCTGTGATTGATTGACAATTGAACTGGATGTGTTCCAATGGTTGAGTGCATTTATTGCATATATATGTTATACGAACTGTACTGACGTGCAGAAAGGTGCTGAGGCGAGGTAAGTCCCTTCTATGATGTGTGCTTAGGCTACCTCTAAGTGTATTATCTTCCTAATCAGGGTTTAGGGTGTACACTCGCTGAGACATTGTCTCACCCCGTCGTCGTTTACAATTTCCAAGTCCCTAGATGGAGGTACGATAGGCACGATATGGGGTTCCGCAAATGATGGATTTTCAGTTCACTTATTTCCCTATCCCTGAGACCACCCTAACTCGAGAGTTAATTGAGTCTATGGTATGGGTCGAGGAGGGTTTACCTCAATTGGTACCTCATCGATTCGTAGCATGGTTCATTAACTTTCCTTAATGGGGTCGGGATGGTCCCCTACAAGGTTTTAATGGGCCTCCCGTTGAAACCGGGGAGTGGGAAGTAGGGCATCCTATGGAGCTCGACACCCATGACGGTGTCGTAGAGGACTCGGAGCCCATGGACGAGGTGTCTAGTGCCTAGATGGTTCAATAGCCTTCTTTTTGGTTTAGACTCTTTTGTATATAAACCTAGTTTGTTTATAAAAGTGTGTTTTGTTTAAATTGGTTGTTCTGCTTTTCTATCCAATGTTTATTTGTTGTCTGGAGATTGTTTATTTCGCTTCCGCATGCGCATAATCGTTTGGGTCAGCGACGCGTCCTCAAAACGTTGCAATTTAGTCGACCACTGAGGGATATGCGCGCACTCGAGGTTCGGGGCATGATAGCCTCACAAAAACGATGCCATATAGCTCATATGAGGATTGAAATTAGGGTTTCTTTATCGTTCACCCGCCGTTGCTCATCCATCGTCGCTTGGCCGCCATCATAGTTGCTCAACCAGGTGAGTGAAGAGAGGCTGAGGTTGTTGCTCAGGCAAGAAGTGGCGAGAAGAATGGAGGCAAGGGCGGAGGAGGAGGAGGAAGTAGGGGGGTTGAAGTTGCTATTGCTATTGTTGTTCTTCGGGGAAGAAGACGAGGAGGAAGCCCATGCCTTCTCTCTCTCTCTCTCTCTCTCTCTCTCTCTCTCTCTCTCTCTCTCTCTCTCTCTCTCACAATTTGGGGATTTAGGGTTCTTAGTTGCAGGAAAGACCCCAAACGGCGTCTTTTTGTTGTTTGGATGCTAACTGTACTTTACGACGAGCCACGTCGGATTTCTGGCCAATTATATCGGCATTGGCACTAAAATGATTGTTTTTCAAATTTGTTGACACTTAAGTGATCCAAAATAAACTTTTAGCACCAAAGTGAGCGCCGTACACAACTTTTGGCACTTCTAGTGTACTTACCCCTCCTTTTGCCCGTAGATTAAGTGAGACAATGCCACACGTAATTGTATGTAGCCATCCATCTAATATTTACTTCTAGTAATCACATTAACCTTGGTAATATCATATTCATTTCACCTTGGCCATATCACTCTATCTTCAATCTTCAAAAGTACTTTCGATTTTGGATTTTATCTTTCAAGAGTCACAAGGTGAGTTGAGGAACTTGATTCTTTTCTTAAAGTAGTTTCATAAAAGGATTGAAATTTGTTAATTCTATTCTTCCTTGTCTTACTTTGAAGGTGGTTCTAGCATTTGATTGTTCGAGTTTTGTTCATGATAAGTGAAAATTCTAGGGGTTAAGTTAGTTGATCTACTTAGCACTTTTAACTTGGTTGGTTGATATGTGTAATCTTAGTTTTAGTTAAATGCAATGTTAAGTGTGAATATGTGCAATAATGTGCAGAAATATTGCATTTGTTTGATTTATCTTGTTGATTACGTACATGCCTAAAAGGTGTGGTAACATGTTGCACTTGAAAATGATGAATTTGAACTTGGAAGTGTTGTTATCTTTGTAATTTCATAATCAACCATCATTGGTCATATCCAACTTGTACTGGCTAGTAATATCCACCTTATACTCACGAGTTAGATCTATTAAGTTTACAAGTATTCAAGAGGAGAATATTGGAAAAGAAGTGGAGTTTCATGTGGAGCATCCATGAAGAACATTTGAAGATGTTTGAACCAAAAATAACCGTGAGTGGTTACACGGTCAGTTTGAGCCAAAAATATTATATCTTCCTTTTAAAAAATTTATCTATTTAGTATAGTGCCTAAAAACATTTTTGGTGTTAAAAACCGACGCCCGGTATTTTCTTAGCAAAATACTACAATTACACAATTTTTGGATAAATACCCAAAATTACAATTTCCCCTCAAATTGTACAAAATAGCATCCGATTAAATAAACCAAGCACACCATTGTAATCGCACAAAATTTCTGTCACCGGCTATCCCAAGTATAATTTTCGAAAAAAATAAATAATTAAATAAATACCAAAACATATTAAATAAATACAATTAATTACCAAAAATGCTAACGTAGGTTGGAAATACTTAATTAACCACCCGAACGGGCCGAGAAAATTTCCGAACTTATCCGGATAAATAGCACAATCTATCTAGTCCCTAATTAAGCCATTCTATCCACCTAACATGCATAAACAAATAATTAAATCGCTAATCCATTCTCACTAACCACATAAACCATACTTAGCCTAAACTAATCACCCATTAATCATCATTAACTCCCTAAGCAAAGTTTAGTGAGTAAACTCACTGGTTTAGCGATCCAGTGAGTCCACGACGATGGCAACGCGGAGACAGGCAATAAACTACCCTATGGCAACATTAAACGAAGACGGGACGAGCTTGAAAATGGACCTTGAAGTCCACGAACCCTTTCTAGCTTCGGTTCTGCTTGGCTGAGCTTGCTAGTCGAGGCTGCTGCTGGTGCGGCCAAGGAGTTTCGGTGGTCTCGGTGAGGCGATGAGCTGGTGAGGAGTCAGGCCTTGGGGCAGTGGACGTGTGGGCTGGGGAGTGGATTGTTGGACCATGCTAGTCGGTGGAGTTACCGCAACAAAATGAAAGGAAAGAGGACCAGCTGAAAAAGGGCGTAGGAGTTGGTCATGTGGCGTCTATTGGCCGAACAATTAAATAGAAAGGGACCACTGATGTGTAAATTTGCTGGCGACAGGAGGGCAAGAGGGGCGTTGCTGGTGATAAGGGAAACGAACGAAGGAGCAGCTTCAGGCGAGGCTTCACTGCTAGGAGTTGACTCGATGGAAGGAGGGGGACACGAAGAAGTGGATGGCAGCAGGCGATCTTCGAGGCAGCTGCACACTTCAAGCGAAGGAGCTGGGGTCTTCGAAAGAAAGAAAAGAAATGAAAGAGAAGTAGAGACAGAAGGGAAAAAATGAAAGAGAAGCCGCAGAGGGGGAGTTGGTTTGCTTGGCGTGCGAGAGAAGCCACGGATGGGGGGAGGGAAAGTCAAACAAACTTATCCACTCATCAATGCTTGGTCCCCTAATACTTTCTTGCTTGTTAATCCCACAAATAATTCATTTTGGTGCCCGATGTTGCACCCCCATACCAGCTTACGAATTTCACCAACAGAGCTTCAATTTATTCATCAATTTCCCCAATTTAATGACTAATTTTGCTAAGGAGGAAGCTTGCACAATTTCAACAATTTCCCTTCACCAAATAGCTCACTTTAGAGGCCAAAAATCACCTCAATTTGGCCCCTCCAAATTTCCTTTCTTTTTTAAATTGTCCGTATTGATTTTCCGTAAAAATCTTAGGCTCGTCGAAAATTCTTCGGAGAATGAGTTGACGTTCCTAAAATAAATCATGACTTGATAGAACTTTCAATTTCTGAAATCGGGTTCAACTTCGTGGTTAATTTCAACCAGATGCGATTTTAGCATGACCTAACCTACCGGGTAGTTTTTAAGAATTTTTAGTGTATTTGACCCATGGTCGATTATTTTCAAGCCACATTGTACATTTTTGACTCATTGGTAACTCTCGATTGTTGTGAAAATCTCAAGATTTCAAATATAGACATAAGGTACCAAAACGACAGAAAAATCAGTCTAATGTTGATCGACAAAAATTTTGCAATTAGGTGAAATCACCCACACTTAATCACATACCCCTGTCAAATCGACCTATCTCAAATCTCTAACCGATCTTTAACCGTGCCGTAATGACCCTTGTAGATTAACACGGTCAAGCAGTCAATTCTTGGTTGAATTCTCAAGTCTATTGCGTTTATATTCCTTAACGAATTCACCTGGTAGAGTAGTTATCTCATGAGTGGCCAACTCAAAAAAAAAGGCCATAGGCGCGTCGATGAAAAGCCCGACTTATTCAATTGAAAACAGAACCTGAAAATCAAGATGTCACAACTCTTCCCCTCTTATAAAAATTTCGTCCTCAAAATTTAAATATTACAAATCTTTAAACAAAAATGTGGAGGTATAGTCGTCTCATCGCATCTTCACTTTCCTAGGTTGCTTCTTTTGTGTCATGGTGTTGCCCGACCATTTTTACCAACGGGATCGTCTTGGTGTACAGAACCTGTTCTTTCTAATCCACAATCTGAACTAGGTTTTCCACGTACGACACTCTGTCGACCACATCTAATTCTTCAAAATTTAGCACGTGGGTCGGGTCAGGCTCATACATCCTCAACATTAACATGTGAAAGACGTCATGCACTTGCGCCAACCTCGGCGACAATGCAAAACGATACGCTAGGATCCCGATTCTTTCCAGAATCTCAAAGGAGCCTATATACCTCGGACTCAGCTTTCCCTTCTTGCCGAAGTGCGAAGTATCCTTAATTGGTGACACCTTTAGAAAGACGTGATCACCAACTTGGAATTCCAATGGCCTTCGACGCTTATCCGCATAACTTTTCTGGTAGCTCTAAGCGGTCTTTAATCTGTCCCTGATGACGGCAATTGCACCCACTAACTGCTGGACCAATACTGGGCCTATGATCTCTTGTTCTCCGATCTCATCCCAACACACTGGCGTTCTGCACGCTCTTCCATACAACGCTTCAAAAGAAGCTATCTGAATGCTCTGCTGGTAACTATTATTGTAGGCAAACTCGACAAGATGAAATTGTTCCTCCCAACTTCCTTTGAAATCTAGCGGATACGCTCTCAACATATCCTCAAGAGTCTGAATCCTCCTTTCAGACTGGCCATCTCTCTTAGGATGATAAGCCCCTACTATACTGCGGCTTCGTTCCTAAGGAAGCCTGCAAACTCTTCCAAAAGGTAGCTGTGAATCTCGGCTCGGTTTGATGTAATCGTCATCGACACTCCATGTAGACGAACAATCTGACGCACATACAACTCCGCATGCCTGTCCAAATCAAGGTCCTTTCATACTGCGATGAAGTGAGCCGACTTCATCAATCTGTCGACCATTACCCAAATGGAATCATTACCCCTCTGACTCCTTGGTAAGCCTATCACAAAGTCCATTGTGATGTGTCCCCATTTCCACTCGAGAATCTCGAGAGATTGCAAACACCTTCGAGTAAAATCCACTCCCAAATCACCATTTGCGCGATCAAAGACTTTCGACTCAATGCATCTGTAACTTTATTAGCTTTTTTCAAGGTGATACAAGATGTCGCAATCAAAATCTTTGAAAAGTTCCATCCAACGACACTGTCTCATGTTCAACTCTTTCTTAATCCTCGATTGATGATAACCTGTCCTCAGGTCGACACATAAGAATATCGACACTACCTGTAACAAACCAAATAGATCGTCAATCCTTGACAACAGATACTTGGTCTTGATTGTCACTTGGTTGAGTTGACGATAGTCAATGCACAAGCATAATGACTCATCATTCTTCCTCACAAACAGAACTGGTGCTTGCCAAGGTGATACACTAGAGCATATAAATTCATTGTCTAACAATCCCTGCATCTGCACCTTTAGTTCCTTCAACTCTGACAACAGCATACGGTAAGGGGCCTTAGAGATTGGCTCTGTCGTAGGGGCCAACTCAAACATGAACTCGATCTCCCTTTCTAAGGGCAGACTGGGTAATCCTTCAAGAAACACCTCAGAAAACTCTCATACCACAGCTACGTTCTCCATCTTTGATTCCTCAACTGTCGTATCCACTACAGTTGCCAAATAATCTTGGCAACCTACACCCAAAAACTAGTTGCCTTAAGTGACGAATTTAAAATAATCGAGGGTCCTTCTCGATTTGTAACAAATTCCAAACTTCCACACGCTAACGAGTTAAACTGTATTACCACAAGATGCTTCTTAAACCAACCCTTTTTATATATGACATCAAAGTTATATATAAGCAAAATAGTCAAGTACAACTCTAGCTAGTGATTCTCCTTTTTACAACTTCATTTCAACAAACTGAAATTCTACAAGCTTAAGCAAAATTTCGTTGCGCTACTTTGATAAAATCACCACAAAAATATTCTTCCTCTGATTGGTGCATGGTCGGTTCATTCCTATCCCTTTCGCCATCCTAGTGGCGTCCTGTCTACGGTGCATTCCCTATGTTTTGTCCCATCAGTGGCGGCGGTAGCAACTGCTGTAGTCCCATTTGTGTGGCACCCATCGACGGCCCCCGATCCGCTAGGGTCACCACAAGTACCTTTTACTTGTTCTAATCAATATACCATTCTAAATGCCATTTATTTATAGTGGGTCCATAAATCCTGGGGGTTAATTAAATTTTTTTTTTTTTAAATTGGTCTCAGCGCAGTTCATGTAACGGAAGCATAATCAAAACTCCCTAATCCATCTCCTACGACAATAATACAATGCACACCAACTATTTATCATATAAAATGATAAAGCCGAGTCACTTTTATTTACATAATCATGATGGACATCTCGGGTCGGTACAGCAAAAAGGCCAAGGCTTTTAACTATGCCGGCTAACTCAAAAGAACACGACCCTACGTTTGACATATACACCCATCCATCATCTAGTGTCAGCTAACTCAAAAAGTGTCGTCCTCCACCAGCCGTACATTCGATCACACCCAACCCGGTGCATCATTCGAAGGCGGCGGCAACATCCCTATCATCACTCCATCACGCCGGACATGAACAGACAAAAACTCCTAGATAACAGAGCCATCAGCAAGACCCACATCGTACATAACCAAGACACGGACTCAGACAAACACCAGACCAGGTACACTAACACAGGAATGCTTCGTGCACTCCACCTCAACATCATATGGCAATCCATAGTAAGTACCACGGGCGACTGGTGGCAAAGGCATCTTTCAATCTGAAATGTTAATTCCCAAAGGGGTGAGTACAACCACTCAGCAGTAAAGATCCACCAAACTATACAATGCGTCAGACAGAACAATCAAGGTATCATGAACAAAGCACATATCATTCATGCATTCGAGCATACCTCACCTTACAACCATGCATATATCACCATACAACATGCATATACCACCATACACTTATATTTATATCATCAAGCAGCCATGCATATATCACCATGCAACGTGCATATACCATCATGCATTGCATGCTTACATTCCCATGAGGTTCATCCCATGCCATATGCACACATCCATGCGCATGATTCAATTCTCGATTTTTATCTTTCAGTTAGATCACATCATTTCTCTTCCTAGGGACCAATGTTTGCATCCCTCATCTTATCGCTCGCACCCAACCTGGCATCGCGAGGAGCCTCCAGCACACACCTCCGGGCATCTCGTACCCCAACTGGCATCACGAGGAATCCCTCCCGGCACACACCTCCGGGCATCCCGACACTCCCCGGGCATCCGGCACACACACTCCGAGCATCCAGCACCCACACTCCAAGCATCCCGACACTCCCGGAGCATTGTCGGCTCACACCTCCAACGGTATCATCATTATCATGATTTATATTCCCATGTGTATCTCAATTTCAACATGACATTTGATGCAATAATATCGAAGGTCTAAACCAGCTTTTGATGTTATATAACATGCCAAATGTCACCACATATGCAGCATAATCAACCACTCAAGACATTATATCACATGGAGCAAATTCATTTATTTTTGAAAATACAGCAAATTTTCGGATAAAAACATATTGCACTCCTTTGGTCATAATTCGTGAAAAATTAGTAAACATCCTTAATAAATTATAAAAATTCGACATGTTATATACAAGATCTAGAGGAAAATATTTCATGAAGAACACCATATCAAAAGAACATCACACAATTCGGTATAGTCCACGCATCACAGTCTTTATAATTTCGGAATATTGCCATACACAGTTTCATTCACAAATTCGGTAAAAATCCTAAATCAGCTCCAAAAATTCTGAATGTTTTATATGTTATATAAAATGTCCAGAAGTAAATATTTCATGAAGGACTCGAAATCTAATTCGTGATAAATTAAAAACTATAACAACCATAACCGTCCATAATCCTCGGCATCGAATTCCAGATCTAACCGTTTCGGATAAAGATTGTTTCACCAATCTAAACCCATCCATTTCCTCTAAAATTTTAGTATATTACTCCTTAACATGTCATCTTCAACTTTCATTCAGAACACGAGATCAAATTTCAACCGGAAAAGTTTATAAAATTCACAGAATCACACTAGGTCAGCATTACGATTTCCAGACCTAACTTCTTCAAAGAAAAATAGTTTCATCGGTCTATACTTATTCATTTCTTCTGAATTTTTGATATGTTACTCTCCAAGAAGTCCTATACAACTTTCATCAAGAAATTAAAGCGATATTCCAACTAGAAAATTGAATAAAGCTCACGAAATCATCAAAGGTCAGACTGCCTTTCTAGAAAACAGAATGCTAGGCTAAGACACTTCTCCCTAAAGCTTCGAAATTTCTTCACCTCTACCACATCCGAAGTTTTCCATTCACCACACACACATCACAGTAAGCAAAGGGTAGATTAATGGACTCTACTTGCCTCTAATCCGAGCAAAACACAGCAAACACACGGCGGGGCAAGGCGGCTCGACGGCAGGACTCGGCGCACGCACGGTAGTGACGGACCTCCTTCTTCCTTTTTCCCATCCTCTCTTTCTCTCTTCCTCTCCTTCGCACGAGACTCCTCTCTCTCTCGGTTCAATCCCTCGAGTAATCCGCCCCCTCTCTCCTCTCTAATTTCTTCCTTTCAATGATTAGCAATCATTAGCCTTGCATGCATTGACACTTGGCTTTCTTGAGGGGACAAATGAAGAGACATGCAAACCAGTTTCCCCCCTCCCCCTTGGTCGACGGCAGCCCCCTTTTGGGCTTCATGGGCCAGTCGGATGGTGGGGTTGTGGGCTGGGTTTTTGGGCCGACTTGGCCTAAGAATTTCGGCCCACTCTCCTTTAAAAATCTAACCTAAATTCCCCACTTATAAAAATGCTTAATTGCATTTTAGTTGGCCATAAAATTTTGTAACACAAATTAATAAAATCCAACTTATAAAACGCACGGCCAAAAATAGAATTTTCCCCATCAAATAATTGTCCAATAGAATGCTTGGCCTTAATTTATTGTGATCCATTGGTCTAAAGGTCATACATAATCCTATGGCACTTCCATCCCCTTTCCATAGGTCTTAATGTATCTAGAGGTCGCCATGAAATTTTTAGGATGCCACAATTTGCCTGCACGGTCCTTGAACTGGTGGCTATGCTGGCCACATTTAAAACAAGCTCCCATCCTAGTATAACATGGAGCTAAACCATGTCTTTTCCTATAGAAATGACGCACGTCATTCAAGTTAAGCGTTGACTTTCCAATCCCATCCTTTTTTGTTGGGTGGAATGGGATACCTTCCTTCAGTCATAAGTTTCTTCCCAAACCTATTTCCATCCCTACTTGACCCGAACCTTGACTTAGACGCGGCGACTTGCTCACTCAAACTTCTCTCTATCAGCTGGGCCCGACCATATACCTCATTGTAATCCTTGAGATCAAGCGGCACTAGTGGGTTCTTCAGCTCTAGTCAAAGGCCATTCCTGAACCTCTGAGCTTTGTCTTTGGGATCTTCCACTAATCTTGGAGCATACTCAAATAGCTTAGAAAATTTAGCTTCATACCGATCCACGGTCATCATCCTTTGACGAAGGCACTAGAATTCCTCCATCTTCTGCTCTAGGGCACTACCAAAAAAGTACTTGCCATTAAAGGCTTTGAGGAAGGCGTTCCACACTGGAACCTTGCCTTCTGGGAATACTGTGCCTCTGGTGGCCCTCTACCAAGTATTCGCGTTACCCTACAGCTGATATACTGCCAGGACAACATTTTCCTCCTCATTACACATCAGAAGTGCAAAGGCCTTCTCCAAGTCTTGGATCTAAAGCAATGTAGTCTCGGGATCTCCAGCACCGGTGAACCTCAGCGAGTTCAACTTCAAGAACTGCTCTACGAGCTTATGAATCGATCTCTCTCCCCACAACCATGTTCCCAGGTGGAACTTTGACAGGTGCAGCTATGGCAACGGCCTTAGCAGCAGCGGCAACAGTAGCAGTAGCGGCGGCTATAGCGACTGCGGTAGTAGCGGCGGCTTGATTCTAGGCATATTGCCCCATTAAAGCTCCCATCAAGCGACTGCATGATCCCTTCAATCCTAGGAACACTAAGGGCTGCTACCCTAGCACCAACAGGAGGCGGTGCTACTCCACTAGTGCTAACCTGAGTTGACGCTCTACCACGACCCCCTCGAGTACCGACCCTCGTCAGTGTCCTACCCCGAGTAATAGGTCCAATGGTTCACTTTCTAGAAGTCTTATGCTCCTGATCACTCATTATGCAGATTCTTTACAGAAACTTACTTTCCAATTCCACACAAAATTAGAACCTGAGCGATCACACCAAACAATCTACCAAACAGCTATCACTAACATGCACCAACACAAGATAAAGGTTATTCCTACTAACTATCCCATAAACCATCGCACATTATCACTCTAACTATCGACCAGCTTTGATACCACTCTAGGCGGGGATGTCACGCCCCAATCCTTGAGTGTGTGCCCATCCCTCGGTAGTCGATTAAATTGCGACATCCCAAGACTTGTCACCGACCCATTTATTTTAATGTGCATGCGGAAGCATATAAATAAATCCCCAGACAACATAAAGATAGGATAGAAAACCAAGACCACAATTTTTCTCAAAACCATAATTCATAAACAGCCAGGCCAACCTATAGTTTATACACAGAAAGCCTATCTCCAAAGAACTACTGAGCAATCTATAATCCTAACCCTTCCACCTCAAGCTCCAGGTTCTTCACTCTAGAGACCTGAAAATGGTAACCACAATGGGGTGAGATATAAATCTTAGCCAGTTCACGCCCTAAACCCCAGTTAGAAAGGAAATACGCCTAGAGGCAGTCTATGCATACAATACAGAAGACTTACCTCGCCTCAGTTCCCTCTTGCATATTAGCACAATTCATATATCACATAAGTGCAGTAACAACACTCGAGCATTTGGAACGTCTCATTCAATCTTAATCAATCAATCAATCAATCAATTGAATCAACACAATTGATCCATCATTCAATCAAGCAATTCAAAAGAGTCCCGATTATAAGGCCAAATCGTTATGACATGTCTCAATCTGTGTCACACAATTTCGTCCCATAATCAGGTGCGGGTAAATCATATTGGCGATTCAATGCACACCCGATATTCACTCTCAATATTCCATTTCAACATCCCTACTCAATATTCCAACTTCACGTTCCAACTCAATACTCAATACCAGACTCAAAATCAAACTCAAGGCTCTGGAGGTAGTTCCCATGCAACTCAAGTCGCCATGTAATACTTAGCCCTTGATTACAACAAGCAATAGTATAAGGCACTAGAGACGACTCACACGAAGTCTCATTATCATGTAGTACTTAGTCATTTATTAAACTAAGCAATAGTATAAGGCAGTAGAGGTGGCTCACACAAGTTTCGATATCATGTAGCACTTAGCCCTTTCACTATACATGACAATACTACAAGGCTTTAAAGATAGTTCCCATGCAACTCAAGTCGTCATGTAACACTTAGTCCTTGATTACGACAAGCAATAGTATAAGGCACTAGAGGTGACTCACACGAAGTCTCGCTATCGTATAGTACTTAGTCCTTTACCTACTCACAACCCATTGGGTTCCCTCAACATGACACATGTCACCTCAACTTTCAATAGTCATCTTGCCATGACTATGAACCATCACACGATCACTCAATCCTGGGCAAGGGCATTATGCTTTGCACTTAAATGCCTTAACTAAGATAACGAACTTGGCCTATTTTCTTCATACTAAAAACACTCGATAAAATAATCGGGTGTGGGTACACGGTTAGTTTGAGTCAAAAATACTATATCTTCCTTTTGAAAAATTCCACTATTTATTATGGTGCCTAAAAACATTTTTGGCGTTAAAAACCGACGCCTGGTATTTTCTGAACAAAATACCACAATTACACAATTTTGGGATAAATACCCAAAATTACAATTTCGGGATAAATACCTAAAATTACAATTTCCCCTCAATTTGTACAAAATAGCATCCGATTAAATAAACCAAGCACACCATTGTAATCAGCATGAAATTCCGGTCACCGACTATCCCGGCACAATTTTCGAAAAATAATAAATAATTAAATAAATACCAAAACCAATTAAATAAATACAATTAATTACCAAAAATGCTAACTTAGGCCGAAAATGCTTAATTAACCACCCGAACGGGCCGAAAAAATTTCCGAACTTATCTAGATAAATAGCACGATCTATCTAGTCCCTAATTAAGCCGTTCTATCCACCTAACATGCATAAACAAATAATTAAATCGTTAATCCATTCTAACTAACCATCTAAACTAATCACCCCTTAACCTTCATTAACTCCCTAAGCAGAGTTTACTGAGTAAACTCACCGGTTTAACGATCCGGTGAGTCCACGATGACGGCGACGTGGAGACGAGCAATAAACCACCCTGCGGCACACCAAACGAAGACGGAACGGGCTTAAAAACGGGCCTTGAAGTCCACAAACCCTTGCTGGCTTCGGTTCTGCTTGGCTGAGCTTGCTAGCTAGGGCTACTGGTGGTGTGGCCAAGGAGTTTTGGTGGTCTTAGTGAGGCGGTGAGCTGGTGAGGAGTCGGGCCTTGGGGCGGTGGATGTGTGGGCTGGTGAGTGGATCATTGGATGATGCTGGTCGGTGGAGTTGCCGCAACAAAATGAAAGGAAAGAGGACCAGCTGAAAAAGGACGTGGGGGTTGGATGTGTGGCATCTGCTGGCCAAACAATTAAATAGAAAGGGACCGCTGACGTGCAAATTTGCTGGCGACAGGAGGGGAAGAGGGGCGCTGCTAACGAGAAGGGAAACAGACGAAGGAGCAGCTTCAGGTGGGGCTTCACTGTTGGGAGTTGACTCGGTGGAAGGAGGGGGACACGAAGAAGTGGATGGCAGCAGGCGGTCTTCGAGGTAGCTACACACTTCAAGCGGAGGAGCTGGGGTCTTCAAAAGAAAGAAAAGAAATGAAAGAGAAGCAAAGATATAAGGGAAAAAATGAAAAAGAAGCTGCAGTGGGGGAGTCGGTTTGCTTGGCGTGTGAGAGAAGCCGCGAATTGGGGGAGGGAAAGTCAAACAAACTTATCCACTCATCAATGCTTGGTCCCCTATTACTTTCTTGCTTATTAATCCCACAAATAATTCATTTTGGTGCTCAATGTTGCAACCTCCATACCAGCCTACGAATTTCACCAATAGAGCTTCAATTTCTTCATCAATTTCCCTAATTTGATGACTAATTTTGCTAAGAGGAAGCCTACACAATTTCAATAATTTCCCTTCACCATATAGCTCACTTCGGAGGCCACAATTTGGCCCCTCCAAATTTCCTTTCTTTTCTAAATCGTCCGAACTGATTTTCCGTAAAAATCTCAGGCTCGCTGAAAATTCTTCGGAGAATGAGTCGACGTTCCTAAAATAAATCGTGACCTAACAGAACTTTCAATTTCTAAAATCGGGTTCAATTTCATGGTTAATTTCAACCAAACGCGATTTTAGCGTGACCTAACCTACCAGGTAGCTTTTATGAATTTTTAGCTCATTTGACCCATGGTCGATTATTTTTTAGCTACATTGTACATCTTCGACACATTGGCAGCTCTCAATTGTTGTGAAAATCTCGAGATTTCAAATACGAACACAATGTACCAAAATGATAGAAAAATCGATCTAGTGCCGATCGACAAGAATTTTGCAATTAGGTAGAATCACCCACACTTAATCACATACCTCTGTCGAATCAACCTATCTCCGGTCTCTAATCGATTTTTAATCGTGCTGTAATGACCCTTACAAATTAGCACGGTCAAGCAGTCGATTTCTGGTCGAATTCTCAAGTCTATCGCGTTTATATTCCTTAACAGCTTCACCTAATAGACTAATTATCTCATGAGTGGCCAACTCAAAGAAAAAGGCCATAGGCCTGTCAATGAAAAGCCTGACTTATTCAATTAAAAACAAAACCTGAAAATCAGGATGTCACAACAAAACTCAAATTCAATCATAGACAATGTAGAATAAATTGGACAACCTTAGAGTTTGTCTATAGGGTAGGCTAAACGGCAAATTAAGCTTCCCAAAAAAAAAAAATGGCTTTGCTTATTGGAAGCATATGGTCTTATAGTTGCTAAACAACCTTCCATTCTATGAAACTTCTATTTGTTCTAAATTTGAGATGCTTGTTGCAATGAATTAAGAGATGGAGTCTCTTCATAATAACCAAACTTATCAAAAATTACCTTTCACATCTATGGGATAGTTTTGTCATCATTAAAAAGGGAGACATTATTGGAGAAATATCTCTAAGTAATTTTGATGATGACCAAACTATCCTTAGTATAATGTTTACTATAGTATATGTAGATGTTCATGACAAAGGACTACATAATATCGATAGTGTGATTTAGTGGATAAACGAACGCAATACGTCTTGATACAGATTTTCCGTAAATGGTACCAATGGATCTAAAAGATAAGCTATTGTCGATGTCCATGCCGATGCTATGAATATCGGGTCATTAGTGCTAGGCAACAACTTTCATGTGATGATGTTCGTTGGTTTAGAAAACTAGCCATTGTGGCAAGTGGATTCCCACTGTAGTAGAATTAGAGTGATATCAGTAATCGAGAAGCTAGGTAGTTTGACAGATCTGTTAGAAATTGCAACAAAGGGACAGTAGTCGATCTTATTTTTAGGTAGAGCACAAATGTTCAAGGAAAGGATTGTATAGGCAGTTCTATCATTGGACAGTAGCACCAATGGTAACTCTAACGACTCCTTGCTTCTCCAATCCACATCAAATGGATAGTTTGAAGATGGTTTCTTAAGAGAAGATCTCAAAAGCCAAATGTTAGAGAGTGACACATGCTAAAGTCTAAGAATTTGCTTTATGTTGTGTTGTAACGCTCTCCTTCGACTATTTCTGTCATGCCCCGAACCTCAAGTGCGCGCACATCTCTCAACAGTCGATTAAATTGCGATGTTCCCAAGACACATTACCAACCCATTTATTTTATGCACATGCAGAAACAAACTAATAAACCCCAGACAACAATTAACACAGGGATAAACATGCCAACGCTTTATATACCAACGACTATTTATATACAAGAGTCTAGATCAAAAAAGAAGCTACCAAGCCAATCCTACCCTAGACCCTACCTACTCGGGATTCAGGTCCATTATGACACCATCTGGAATGTCAATGTCCAGAGGATTAGCTACCTCTACCTCCGGGCCCTTCAGCCTCAGGCCCCGGGTTCGCCACGATATCTTCCAAAATATCGGCATCCACGATAGGGTCGAGTACCTCCTCATACTCAGGATCGATGGCAGACCCGTCAAAACCCTCCAAAGGGCCCTCCCAAACCCCGTTAGGCCTGATACGATACCACGCTTTGAAATGATGAGGTACCAATTGAGGTAAGCCCTCATCGACCCAAACAGTGGTCACTACAAGCTCACAAGTCCAAGTGGTCTTGTGGATGGGGAGATGAGTAGTCTCAACTACATCTCCCGGGGACACCCAAAATGTACATGTCGTACCTCCATCTAAGGACTTGAAAATTTTAAACCACGATGGGGTGAGATAAATCTCAGCGAGTCTACACCCTAAACCTCGATTAGGATGAGAATTCACCTAGAGGAAACCTAAATATACACCATATAGGACTTACATCGCCTCAGCACCTCCCAGCACATTACTACGTCTCATATATCATATGCATACCATACATGTATTCAATAACTGGAATGCATCAATTTAACTTTCAAACAATCACAGGGGTCTCGATTGTTAGGCCAAATCATTATGACACGTCACATTCCGTGCCACACAATTTTGTCTCATAATCAGACACGGCTATCTCAATCACTCAAGTCTGTCCCAGTTAATTATGACCGAACGGCTACAGCCAACTCAACAATCGGCGGTCATCCGGCATAACTGAGCGTCATCCCACTCATTCAGGCATGGCAACATTTACAACTAGACGGCATTCCACAAAGGAATATCGGCCCAGCCTTCACTGCGACCGACATCTGTTGTCAAGGGCATCCAAACTTAATCGAGCATCGTCCCGTGTGAATGCATCAGGATGGGTTCCAATAATGACCACACGCACATCCATGCTCGGCCAAGAACATTGTGCTTTGCACTCAAATACTTCTATTTCAAATAATGGACTTGGCTAATTTTTTTTCATATTAAAAATACCCGGTAAAATAATTATGCATTGTCACACAATCAAATCAAACCATAAAACGTGATATACTCTCTTTCCAAAATTCCACGATTTTATATAGTACATAAAACATTTTTGGCATAAAAACTGAACACTCGGCATTTTTCTAATTAAATACCATAAAATCATATTTTTGCAATAATAATCAAAAATCATCAACAAGCACCCAATTGCATAATTTAGCACTCAATTTCACAATTCAATTCAACCACAACAATCAGCGTAAAATTCTACAAACCGGCTATACCGGTACAATTTACACTAATTATAATTAATTAAATAAATTGTAATTAATTAAATAAATTGCAAATTATTTAAACCAATCCACTCAAATAAATCTAATCAACCTAACCAAACTAATCTAATTGAACTAATTAAACTAACCTAGCTAAGCTAATTATCTTAATCTAATTAATCTAACTAAATAACCTAACTAACCACCTAACTACATAACCTAACTAACTAGTTGAACTAACTAAGGATTAACACTAATCCTTAATTAACACTAATCCACCTAATTAAGTGTCATTAACTTCCTAATCCAAGATGAGGGTGTTAACTCACCGAATTAGCGAGAAAACGAGTTCACGGCGATAGCGACACGACGACGGTGAGATCCCGTGCCTATAGCAACTCCAACAGAGGGTTAGAAGAGGCTGAAAACAGCCAACAAGCCTCATAGTTGGACTGGAAAAACCGATTTTATAAGCTGTTGGAAGGGCTGGTCGAGGGGCTAGACATAGCACGAATAGGACGGCAGATGGCTGGCGACGGGCGTGGGGGCGAGCGGACGAGTAGAGCTGGCTGGCTAGTCAAGCGGCCAAGGAGCTAGTTGCAACTACTAGCCGAGGCGATCTGGTTGACTCGGGGACGGCGGACACGGCTGGCAGCTCAAACAGTGGGACAGTGGCGCTAGATCGCAGAGGGTGGACAGCTGTTTGGTGGCTAGGCTGAGTTGGTGTTTGCGACAACAGCAAGGAAGAAGATGGAGTGAAGAAGAAGAAGAAGAAGAAAGCAAGGGCTAGTCTGCAGGGCTGGTGTGCGCACAAAAGGAATGAGAAGCAAGGAGAAGGAAGAGAGAAACAAGGGGCCATGCAAGTCTTGCATGCATCCACATGAAATATCTTGGCACTTGAGTGGCTTTTGCCACAAAGTCTTCTACCCAACGAAGTCAAGGCATCATCCAATAGCATTTTTCCCTCCCAAAGCTTCACAAACAAGCCAAATTGGTAGCCAAATAACCCCCCTTCAGCAGCCATACGAATTTCCCTCCAATTCCTTCTCAATTCTTCACAAACCAAGCCAATTTGAAGGCCAAAAATCCCAAGAGGGCAGCCCCTACGAATTTCTCTTTAATTTTCCACATAACAAAACAAATTGGTGACCAAAATTTCAACCAAATGTACCCTTCTGAATTTCCAAAAATTCTTTTTGTCCAATTCGATTTTTTTTCACAAAAATTCCCGACTCGACAGAATGAAATTAAGGGATTTTGCTATATTTTATCCACTATATGATAAATTATAATAATAATGTTGGATATTTTTATCTCTTATAATCTATATTATTTAGTATAAATGACATATCGTGTAAATGAATCTAAAAGTTTACAAACTAAGATAGTAAAAATCTCTCGAAACACTCTTGCCTAATTTATTTTTATTTTTATTTTTATTTTTATTTTTATGTTTATTTTTATTTTTATTTTTCCTCTCTTTTTAAAGATATTTTTATTTCTTTTTTTCCCCTTTGCATAATTTTCTAATAAAATTTTATTAAATAGTAAATTGTACTAATATACCTAAAATACTAAAATACCTAAAATATGTAATAAATATAAATATATATATTTATATATTGAATTTCTATTATAAGATAGAATTAAATTTGAATATATAAATAAAATAACATTTGGTAAAAAATAATTTTTTATTTTTTGTTATTTTGAATTTCTTATATTAGAATTCAAATATTTTTATATTAAAATGTAATTTTAATTTTGTTAATTAAATAATTTTTTTTTTTTTTAGAAAAATAACTTTCCTATTATGGATATTAAAAGTCCTATCCACTTTTATTCTTCCTCCTCATGAAATAATTTTATCCGGCTTATATTCCATTTTTATCCAACTTTATCCAGTCTTAAGCGAGTAGCAAACGCAAGATAGGATAAGTTCATTCTATTTTGAATTTTATTTTGGCTGTCAAACGCAGCCTTAGTATAAAATGGGTGGATTCAGTCATTTAGAGGGTAGAAATAGCACTCGGCATGCTTAAAACACTTATTTTCCTACTCTTGGTAGCTGTATATTATTATAAATAATGGAATCAGTTCTCATTATCTCTTTTTCTAAACGATAACAATAATGAAAGCCAATGAAATATTATTTAAATTTCGATTTTCCGATGGACTACTTGTCCACCAATCAAATACAGTTTAATAAGAAAAGGAAAAACTTGACGATAACATTACCACTAAACATGACCCGGGGGAAAAAAAGCTTCCAAACTTAGCTAAGGTGGAATTTGAGAAAGATTGAGCGATAAATCAAGTTTAATATTGGGTTGGGATTATCATAGGCTCGTGCCACTCACTGTCCAGGCTAGGAGAGTGGTGGGAAGAATAAGAAAAAATTTAAGGACCACAAATCACTATAAGTATTTGGACAAAATATGTAAATTTATTTAAGGACCACAAATATAGTTCATATAGGCCACGCTATTTGATGGAGCTAGGATAATTATGTTATGCCTAAGTTGGGGGGCGCACTTGAAAAGAGAGTATTTATTGCAACTCTATTGCATATGGTCAGTCATTCTAAAAGTTTTCTTTTACCCAGACAAAAGAGTTGGCGTGAGAAAATATCTTATGATGAATATGCGTTTTTCTGTGACTTTGAACAGGGTGAGAAAATCAAATAAGTTATGTCACTGATAAAGTATAAGAGTACACATTCAAAGTCACGAAAATGACCACAAAATAACATTGCTATCGCTTATTGGGTATGTCTCATGTGGATCTTGGTAGCGCGTAGCCTTTAATCGATGTGGTGCATGTGTAACAAGTAATAAAAATTTCTGAATGTTAGGCTGGGCCTGTCCGGATTTGAAAGTCTAATTAAACAAAGCATCGTTCTATATTCATCAATCATTACTTTCTTTTTATAGTTTTGTCAATCATCTGCTTTGGCCGAGAGAATCAAATATCGGGACATAAATGGAAAATTGGGGTACCGCACTCATGGCCAACTCAGAATCCCGTCATCGCACTCATCTCCTCTTAGAAATAGACCCTTGGCACGACATGCAATTATTTAAGATTTTTCTAGATCAAAAGTTGTATCATCAAAAATTCTTCAATAACCATCTGAGAATGAGAAAATGATAACTATGTGATGAATTCACTTACCTGTTGTTCGAACTTAACCATTTAGTGTCCACATTGGAAAAAGACTAATACAAATTTGTGGTATTGATGATATGAAAACAGAAAAGTTTGAGGTATTGATGTTACATTAAACGTAGTTAAGGATTTTTGTGACTAAATAAAAATTTTGGGCTATTATCATCACAATGGACATAATTTAAGTTTTTTTTTTTTTTGTGATCTGAAACCAAATTACTAAAAATAAAATAGTTTTTTAATAACTTGAAATAGAACCCCACACAGCGCTTTCAACTTAAAGTGAAAGTAAAAAAATCCTTGTAATAATCAAAGCATGTTGAGTTAAAATGTTAATTTCGCAAATTCAAAAAAATGAAAATAGCAATTTTTCCGGGCGCCGGTTACGTCTTTATTCACCAACCATATCCAATAACCCTCACTTTCAACCCACAATTACTATGGAAGTATTATTTTGGATATAGGGGTTATTTCAAGTGTAGGGGTTTTTTTGGGGTACTTGGATTTTGAAGTTAATTAGAGGTTAAGAGATTACTCGATGTGTATTTACTAATCACAAATCACTTATGATATTGAGATTATTTAAGAGTTTTGTTGAGGACCATTTGGTGTCAAGGAGTTATTAAGGGTTTAGGTATCATAATCGAGATTATTCGAGCTCATTTTGAAATTAGTTAGGGTCTCTTTCAAGTTTAGAGGTTAATTCAAAAGTGGAGATTTTCATAGGTTAATTATCTCCTATGCTAAGCGTGTGTTTATACGCTTCTACGCCATCATACCTTTAAAATTTGCGAATTTCTTTGTATGAATTGTATGACTTTAGTAACATAGAGTTTCTCATTTTCTCCACACTCTTCTGTTTTAATAATTAAAATAACACTAAAAACATTTAGGCCCTGTTTGGTAACCATCCAAACAGGGCCAAATTCCGATTCTTTGTTCCAGAATCGGTTTGGGCCTGTAATCGCGTTTGGTAAAATTTTTGTTCTAGGAGCAGTTGGGAATAGAATCAAGAACCAAAAAAAGTTGATTCGTTCCTGTTAGGGGCAGTTTGAGAATCAAAAATCAAGAATTTTTTTTTCTTCCTTCGGCCATCTCGCGACCGCCATCTACCACCGCCCGCCACCGTCCGCCGCCCGCCACCGCCGTCCGCCACCGCCGCCGCCGCCGTCCGCCGCCGCCGGTCCGACGAGCTCACGGAGGCTTGCCCGCCCCACCAGGCAAGGCTCGGCCTCCCAGATCCGGGCGAGGCCGAGCCTCGCCGGTGGCCGGGCGGCTCGCCGGTGGGCGGGGCGGGCCTCGCCGTGGCCGGCGAGGCTCGCCGGGCCGGGCGGGCGGCGGGCGGGCTCGCCGGGGCGGGCGAGGCCGGCGAGGCCGCGGCTGGCCACTGGCGAGGCTCGGCCTCGCCGGGGACTGGGTAGGGGCCGGGCGAGCCTCGCGCTCGCCCGGCCCACTGGTGGCCGAGCGAGGCTCGCCCGGCCACCGGCGAGGCTCGCCCAGCCCACGGTGGCCGGGCGAGGCTCGCCCGGCCACCGGCGAGGCTCGCCGGCCTCGCCGGTGGCCGCGCAGCCTCGCCCAACCCCGACGAGGTCGGCAGCCACGGCGGGGCTAGGCGAGCCTCGCCCGCCGCCGGCGAGGCCGGCTGGAGCCTGCCGAGGCGGCGACGCTCGGTGAGGTCGCGAGCCCTCGTCGGCACGGCCGCCGTCGGCGGCCCGGCACCTAAGCAAGAAGAAGAAGAAGATGAGAAAAAGAAAAGAAAAAGGAAAAAAAAAAGAAAAAAAGGAAAATGAAAAGGAAAATGAAAAGAAAAAAATGAAAAAATGAAAAAATGAAAAAAAAAAGAAAAGAAAACAAAGGAAAAAAGTAAAAAAAATTATTTAAAAATTAAAAGAAATTGATTTGGAATGTAATTAATGAACACGGTACCAAACGCAATTCTATTCCGTAATCAAAATTTTGAACGATTCAAACGGCTTAAAATACTTAGAATCAGTTCCCGGGAACAAAATCAAAAAGAATCAGTTCTGATCAGAATCAGCTCCCGGGAACAGAATCGTTACCAAACGCGCCATGTTATCATTAATTAACCGATGGGAATTTTTTTTTTCCTAAATTGAATTCTTGCATTTCAATTCTTTGTTCCTTTCTTCTTCTAATTTTCAAAGGAGTAATTTTACTCTTCTCGCGATACGGACTTATTTGAAGAGGAAAATGTCTCGTTTCCACCGCACGGACTTCATTAGGTTAAGGTTACAGATCCTAAAGTCAGCGACTTTTTTTCTGAGCCCCCGCGGGTCACCGTCTCCGCTGCCGCCGTCCTCCGTCTCGACACGGGGTCCAGCAAAGCCGTCTTCCCCCATAACTTCTTCTCACCGTCCGGTTTGCTGTCACAAATTCTCGTACGCAGGGAACCCATTTCTACAGTGATAAAGAACTCGGGCGATGTTTCAGCATCCGGTGGGGCATCGGCTATCTGAAACAGTAGAGAAGCAAGCAGCTCGTATAACTTGGTAGAACCCCGGTGGCGTGAAGTGATGTCGCCTCGCCCTTGGTAGTAAGGTGGAAGGGCGAGGCATATTTTTGGCATTGCCACCCCCCGGGCTAAACAGATGATGATACTGAGCTGGTCGGCTGCGAGTGCAAGGGTTCGCAGGCTTTCCTTGTCGCTGCTGAGTCTCAGTCGTCTTCCTCTGTCCGACGGCGATGCCGGCTGTTGCAGGAGGTTCTTGTCTCCTCCTCCTCCTCCTTCTAGTTCCGACCCTTATAGCTATTACCTCCGTGGTGTCGCCAACGCTGCCGATACCGCTTCGGGTCGGTTTTCTGCCTCGCGGTCCTTCTCGAGTGTTGCCAGTGTAGACGAGAGCGCCGCATATTCGGGGATAGAAACGGCATTGGACTCGGTGGTCAAGATTTTCACTGTCTCCAGCAGCCCCAACTACTTGCTTCCCTGGCAGAACAAGCCCCCTCGCGATACTTGGGGTTCTGGTGGGTACCCCTCCTCATGTTCCCAATTGACCACTTTTTTTTTTTTTTTTTTTGGTAGAGTTCCCAATTGACCATTGTTGTCTCCCCTATCTAAAAATCTAATCTATTTCCCTGCTGACTGAACTGAAGGATTTGTCATTCCTGGCAGAAGAATTGTCACCAACGCTCATGTAGTTGCAGACCATACATTCGTTCTCGTGAGAAAGCACGGTTCGCCTAACAAGTATAGGGCACATGTCCTGTCTGTTGGTCATGAATGTGACTTGGCCATTCTGAGAGTGGACAGTGAAGAATTCTGGGCGGGCATGCGTTTCTTGGAGCTCGGAGACATTCCATTCCTACAAGAAGCTATAGCTGTTGTCGGGTATCCTCAAGGTACTTGCTGCTCAATTCCCAACCTATATTACACAATTAGTGAGCGACAAATTAACTCTTATTTCTCTGTAGGTGGGGACAATATTTCCATAACCAAAGGCGTTGTCTCCAGAGTTGAGCCTACTCAATATGCGCATGGTGCGACTCAACTTATGGCAATCCAAATTGATGCAGCTATAAACCCGGGAAATAGTGGGGGCCCTGCTCTCATGGGTGATAAAGTTGTCGGTGTAGCTTTCCAGAACCTAACTGGTTCTGAGAATATTGGGTGAGTTCTTCTGTTCCTTTTATGATGAGAACATTGGTCACGCTCTACATACCAGACTTCTATTGCGCTGACCTTGCTTTATTCCTTCCTTTCTCATGTAGGCACTTATTCTGTTAGAACTTCCTCATACACTTAGAACTTAAAAATTATGCTCAACCTTTTTATCTTGTTAAATTCCAATCCACTCACTTTGTGTTATCTGTAGAGCTATCATACATGAATAATTTCTTTTTGGACTTCCCCCTAGACACTTTCAATTTAAGTTGAGTAGAATCAGCTGTTTGCTTATCGATGGATGTACTTACTCAAACCGGTCATTCCTCTTTGTCCAATTTGATTGTTATCTAGCATGCATCAAGAATCCTAGTCAAAATGTGCTCGAGTTGTTGATTCAAGCTATTTTCTATCTTCAACGATCATGTGCATATCTGTCCTGTTTCGTGGATGGAGAAAGCTATCACCTCAACAGCAATCATCAACCTTCTTGTATCCTGCCAGTGTTCCTGTGGCTACTGTTCTGGCCAAAAAACCCTTCTCGGACTTAACTTAAGCAAAAAGTTCTAGTACTGAGGCTTGGCTAGCAGATCACTCTTTGCAACATTAAAGATGGTGCAACTTCTTAGCATGAGCTTCTTATAATATACCTGAGCGTTCAGATTTGCATTATAGAGTTGCCTTGGCCATTGCACTCCTTTTAGCTTCATATGCATGGTTGTGTACCTAGAAAGGCATCACGTGGATACTTAATGAATTCCTTTCTTTTAATTGCCATCACAAAACTATATCACTATCAGTACTTCATGCAGATCATCATCACTATATGCCATAGAATAAAGTATGAATATGGGCTTGGATTCATTTTGAAGTCACCATACTTCTAGAAGTCAATATAGTTAATTAAGGTGGTTGGAGTTGCTAAGAAGTTGTAATCATTATTTGGAGGTATTTTCTCTTGTAATTCTCATAAATTATTTCTCTTAATTCTCCACTAATTTTTTATATATGGTTTGTAGATATATAATTCCAGTTCCAGTAATCAAACACTTCATATCTGGTGTTGAAGAAAGTGGAGAATACACAGGATTTTGCTCCCTTGGCTTGTCATGCCAGCCAACTGAAAATTCTCAACTGAGAAACCACTTCAGGATGCTACCAGAAATGACTGGAGTTCTTGTAAACAAAATCAACCCTCTTTCAGAGGCTTATAGGATCCTCAAGAAGGATGATATCATCCTTGCATTTGATGGTGTGCCCGTGGCAAATGATGGAACAAGTATGTTTATACAATTATAGCATTCAGCCGTAGTTTGCCATCATAGCAATAGCAGTGAATATATTCGTGTAAATATAATTCTTGCTAGTCAAAATACATGGATAGTACTAATTTCATAACCACCCTGGCTTTACTCATAGCCACTCTCAATGGGTCATGCATTTTTTTGTCTTTGGCATCTCAGCAATTTCAGTGTTTTTGAGTTTGTAATAATTAGGCACAAGTACCTGGCTTTCTGTCTTTGTGACGCTGGAATTTTCTAACGGTTTTGTTTTTGTTCCGGCTTGTGTTTTGTTGAAACTAATGCTCTTTCTACGCTATGCATATTGCAGTTCCTTTCCGGAACAGAGAGCGCATTACATTTGATCATTTGGCATCCATGAAGAAGCCGAATGAAACAGCCTTAATCAGAGTCCTTCGGGATGGAGAAGTGAAAGAATTTAGCATAGCCCTCCGACCTGTGAGTCATTCTGACATTTGTTCTCTCTGATTTATGTCTCAGTTATGTTTGTATGATACCATGAATTTGTTAGCAGATATTGTTCTTGAATGGCAAAGAAGTTGCAATATCTCCTAACATGTAAAGCCAAATTGAAATATTTAATAGTTTCTTCACCTTAGAAGATTTCTCCAGCGAGAAATAACAAGTGGATTGATGATCCCCTATTTCATCTTTTGGATTGATGATTTTGAGTTGAGGATGGAGATCTAGTTTCTTTGATTGGCAAGGAGGTACAATTGTTAATGCTTATGATGGAATCATATCATTAACAAGTTTTATAAATAGAAATTATTCTTATGCAAATACTGAAAGGCAACTGTGAATGACAAGAGCACTATGCTTGGAACTAGAACATCGACAGATCTGGTACTTGCAAAATTTGTTACACTGCTGTTTAAAATGACCTCGGAGCATAGGCATGAATATGTTTAGTCGCATTATGGCATAATAAATAGCAAAGCTTTTACCACTGATGTGGTTGACTGAGGGGGACATGGCTTGCTTCTCCCAACTTGTCCTGTGGTGCACAGATGACGGCCTCACTCAAAATGAGCGAGAGTTATGACTCACACTGAAAATTCTGATGGTGTTTTTCATGTTAAAACCTCGTGATCTCTCTCTCCCCCTCTCTCTCCCCCTCTCTCACAGTGACAAAGGGTAGACGTTTGTTAAGCAACTATACTTGCATGTAGCATTCCCATTTTTCCAGTATTGATAAGGAAAGCTTTTGATATACAGCAGAAACCATTCGAAATAGAGTCAATCTCTTACTGGCTTGTATATTTGTGTTATGGGTCTTAGTAACGAGAGATTCGAAGGCACTAGTTAAGACCACTAAAAATAGTTATTATGTCTAAAAACACTTTAAAAATTGTGTATGTTTTCCAAGCACAACTGATGGCCTTAAGCAAGTGCCTTAGGGGCACTTTAAACATTTTCCTTATGTTGTTATCTTGACCAATTTTTCTTGCTCTAGAAATACATAGATGCTATTTTATCCTGGCAGTCTTAATGCTTATAGTTATGAAGTTCTTGTTTCCATTCTTCTATAAAATTATATAATGTCACCCTGTGGATGGGTTCCACTATCCAGTTGCTCGACTAATTCAAAGCAGTTGCTTGTTGAGGAATTTTTAAGTTCTAGCCCTCATGCACCTTCAGGGTCACTTAAAACTTTGCACAAATATTTTGTTCTCACTTTTATGATATTTTCATCAATGTTTATAACAATTAGTGATCGGACATCAGTGAACTTGCATTTAACATCGTCCTCTTTGATGTTTGAGAAGGATTCAATGTCAAGCCTGTTAATGGTGATTTGAACTCATCTAACTCTGGCCAAAAAAATCATCAAACAATTGTCTGTAGAGTCTAGGGGAACTTATTTTCTTACTTGAAGCAAAAGATTAGGTACCCAATTCCCACAATTATTATCCGGTGATAAACCAGATGAGGCACAAACAACCATTTTCCTACCCCTTTTTAGGTGGGGGTAAATATGAGCCTACCTTCAACTAGATTCTAAAGTGTTTTACTGAGGACTTTTCTGGCTGGAAATTATGATAGGGCAAGCAAAGAATCTAGCTGTCACAAATTCTGAGTTGGTCAGAGAAAAAGATCAACTACCTTAATAAACAAAAAAGAAAAAATATATGAGCCATGTCTTTTTTTGTTGAGTAAGCGAGCATTCTTATTCACAAAATAGATTAGGGCAGTATGGCATTAGCTTGAACACAGCAACAACAAAATTACAACAACCTCCATCTACGATATAGTTGAGAGAAAGCAGCAGTATCACTTAGTCTCTTATCACCCTATACATGACATCATGCTAAACAATAAAAAAAAAATATAACTATTTGAAACAACATAAGAGTCTTCATGTATCTATTAATTCCTCACAGCCCATATGTGAGTAATTGTTGCACACCATGCTAACTTGAAAATCACAGCAGGAACGGTTGGCCTCTCCAATTCCTTTAAGCCCATTGCAGTTCTTAATTCCAACTCTGTAGAGATCTAACAACACATCTGCTATGAACTTGCTGCCGTTTAGATAACACATGTTCCATAATTGATGACCACTTGACTCAAAGTGAGATTCATAAAGAGCACAACACTCATTACTAGAAGAAAACACTTTCTTATCCTATCCTTTGTGGATAGTGTGTGTTCAAAATGGCCAGTCAGCATATGAGGCTATGCTTTGGTACGTTAGTGGAGAACAAATCAGCTTGTACCATTCCACTTTCTTTGCTTCTTTGAAGATGACATAGTCTAATGGACCTTATCAGGCTGCCTTGATAGATAGAGTCACACAAAGATGATTGGATCAATACTGAATCATCTGATCTTGCAATAGGCTAGTTCCATATGCTATCTTCAATAACATCAGCAACTTTGACTTGGAGAGGGAGACCAGAATCACGCACAACCCTTCTTCTGAAGATTTCCAACAAAGCGCCCAACGAATGCCATGGATCCTGTGACAGAAAAGTGCTCTTTCCACCCCAAATTACATATTGAATAAAAGGTCTAAACTTATGTCTAAGCTTAAGCAATTTCCTCCAAACATAAGAGGAATTAGCAGAAGAAGCAACCTGTCATATGCTATTATTCTTCAAGAAATAAGCTTTAACCGAGCTATCCAAAGGGATCCGGA
Organism: Eucalyptus decipiens; assembly: GCA_014182575.1. Lineage (NCBI taxonomy): Eukaryota > Viridiplantae > Streptophyta > Magnoliopsida > Myrtales > Myrtaceae > Eucalyptus > Eucalyptus decipiens. The sequence continues at coordinate 680,826 of CM024617.1, forward strand.
TTCAATCAATAGCAACCAAATTAACCTTGGCTACTGCTTTATTCCAGTGGTATATTTGCTTAAATCCCGATCCCCTTCTTTTGTTGGTAGATAAACAACCTCCCATTTCACTTTCAGTCCTCTCAACTTATCATCAGTACCAGTCCAAAGAACGAAATTACAATACCTGTCTATTGTTTTGATGACTTTTTTGTGCAAAATAAAGATAACACACCAATAAGAGACAGTGCCGTATAGGACTGAGCTTATGAGTTGTAACCTGCCAGCAAAAGACAACCTCCTAGCAGGCCAGCTTCTTAACTAAAAAGTCTCTCAATTAAGATCTCGCAATCAGCTTCAGATAGCTTCCATGGTATTAAAGGAAGCCCTAAATACTTAACAGGTGGAGAACCTCTTTTAAAACCACTCAGCTGAACCATCTCCTGCGGATACATTGCAGTTTTCATTGGATTCAAAATTATGCTTGAAAGGTTATAGAAGCACTGAAATGTTTCCAATGTCTCCTTTGGAGCCCCAACAAGTCCATCAGTTAGTATCAAAATATCATCAGCAAAACAACGATGAGTGAGCAACACTAAAATCCCTACCAGTGTTAGGCCGAGAATCTTTTAAAAAAAAAAATGAGAGGAATACTCATCAGGTTTCAGACCAAAGAGATGCTTGGATTTCCTCAGCTGTAATATGAACACCCACAAGATCCTGTAGATCATGAGAAAGTTAATATTCAAGTAATTACTTCAGCTGAGAGATGATTCCACTGGAGCAATTAACATCTGAGCACCCAATAAGTCTTAATGAAAGCCCGCAGTTTCTGCCACAATTTCATCATGCTTCTCATAAGATACTTCCATTACTTGCCACCAGAGATCTAATAGTGTTCCCCAAAGTTCTCAGTTTCTCCACTTAATGAGAAAACAAGTATTTGGATCACCAAGCTTTGGCCAGGTAACTCTAGATTTTTGTTTATAGAAAGCTTCTCGGCTTGCTGCAGATGCCCCACTTCAAGTCTAATTGTCCGCTCTTCCTCAGTTAAACTCTCCGAGTGATTGCTCCTGAGAGCATGCTGGACAGCAGCAAGCTGAAGTTCTTTTATTTCCACTTTCTCAGGCAAAGCACCAAAAAACCTCTTATATAATGAGCAATGAGCAATACATTAGATTTTCAGTCACTGCTTCGTTTCAACCAGAATGCACAATTCCCTTATACTCATCATGATCTGTCCAGAAGTACTTGAAATACTTCTTGCATTTAACTTCATCGATCTCTAGCTGAAGTAAAGCATAAGAATGATCAAAATAACTTGCTACCGTCCAGGGCTCGCTTTCATGGGATAATTCTGTCATTCTTTGCCTTTCACTTGAGCCCGTTCTAACTGCATAGCATGGAGCAATGAAAAAAATGTATTCAGTAGCCCCTACGTTTACCACCTGTTTGTGTACCAAGTATATGTTGTTTGATCTTAGTATATATGTGATTGCCTTGTCAGCAGAGAGAGAATTTTGTTAGACTGTTACCATTGTTAACATTTGAAAAATAATGGATTTTGCAGTTGCAACAGTTAGTTCCAGTACATCAGTTTGACAAGCTTCCTAGTTATTACATATTTGCGGGTCTGATATTCGTTCCACTCACCCAACCCTACCTTCATGAATATGGTGAAGACTGGTATAACACATCGCCTCGGCGGTTGTGTGAACGCGCACTAAGGGAACTCCCAAAAAATGCTGGTGAAGAACTCGTTATTCTTTCACAGGTTTGTATTCTTCCACATTCTACTAGAGACTATTGACTTCTTGTATCAGCAGTAAGTTTTTGTTGGATAGGATGATCAAGAACCTGTGTTTGATTAAAAGCTATGAGGGAGGTGTATGCTGAACTTAATGAATGTTGTAAGTGATATGAGAAGCCTTTCTTTGAGCCTGATACTTGGTCATTGTGACTGCAAGATGTGATATTGGTTGGGAACCATGCTCCTTTTCATCATGCGCAAGAGGTGTCAGAATAGCCAGATATCTCTAACTATTATGATGTCCCCAAAACTGAATCAGCTGAGATTATTATAGGACGTGAAAGAAGACTAAAAAGGTAAATCTAAAGGCTATATTCAAATTACTAACCAATTCTGACTGCTACAGGTCCTGATGGATGACATCAATGCGGGGTACGAACGTCTTGCAGAATTACAGGTACCTGCATCGCGGGATGGATGAATTTCATTATTGAACTTGTGTTTTAAAAAACAAAGAAAATTTCCAGGGGTCACTTCAAGAAATTGGAAGGATAGAATTCAACTATTATGGTTTCTTTGTAACGCATACAATCAATCTTGCCATTTTAATAGTGCTACTGACGAATTGGAAAAAAATGAAGGTAGAAAGGAAAATCAAAACAAGCATTATGAAGTCAGTGCTGTCAATTTTTAGTCTGGCCAACTTACAAACTGTCCCCGGCTATTAATTTTAAGCCAATATGCATCTGATCTCAGTGGGTTATGGCCGCTGGGTCTTTCTCCACTAGGAAGTTGTCCTGTTTTTGTGAAACTAGAGTAATTAACTACTGCTCTTATTTTGTGATTGACAGGTGAGGAAGGTGAATGGAATTGAAATTGAAAATTTGAGGCATTTGTACCGGCTTGTGGAGCACTGCACTAGTGAAAGCATACGATTTGATTTGGACGATGAAAGGGTAATTGTATTCAACTATCATACGGCTAAAATTGCCACCTCCACAATTTTGAAGCGCCATAGGATACCCTCTGTCGCATCGACTGATCTCATTGATGAACAGAACAGCCAGGAAGACTTGGCTTGCCCTGTCTAAACATTCTTTTAAGGCTTTATATAAGGCGGTAAAAGGCCTTCTGAGTCCTTTTATCCGAAAGCATTCACTTATGGTCCTGCTTGATATGTGATGAGCTAGTCAATTATTGAGTAAGTTAAAACTTTCCATTGCTTTCTTGTTTTTTGGCACATGGACTGTTGATTGAATCACTTGAAAAGTTTAAGACTCAATTACATTCCTTGTGCAAATTTCCATCACTTTTCAAGATTACTAACTACTTGGCCAATAATTATTTATGAAGTTTAAGTTGTCAACTCCCATTTCAAATTACCAAATCTTATAGAAGTCCGTTATTGTCATTTATTTGATTATTTTGGAATCATCAATTTCAAATTAAAAGGTTGAAATGTTGAAATATCGATCTTTATTTGGGATAATTGTAAAAAATAATGTTGAATTTCGCTCTTCTTATCAATTTCCTCTTCACAATTTGATATCCTTATTCGTGCTTCTTTCCAATTTAAAAGAAAGATAATAAAACCACTAATTACTCGAGCACAGTGTAATTGCATCTGATGAACTCATTTACAAGCTTTTCAGGCAATTCTCAAGAAACCTCCACTCTAGTCTCTTGAAGAGCCATCACAGACCCTCAACACAACTTAATCTCAATGTCATCTTTATCTTACATTATCCCGACACAGCATCTATAATTATATAAGCCAAGCAGAAAACTCACTTACACTAATATCCTGCCCTCAGTCTGAACTCGGGACATATTGATAACAGAACTAATATGATAACTATTCAACTAGAATCTAAGAATAAGATAACCTGCGTGAAGAGTAAACATCATTGTTTCTGACTTTGCGCATGTTTAACTTACAATTAGTTTTACCAATAAGCCAAAAGTATCGGAGAAAAATTACAAAAAGCAATGTAAATAATCTATATACAACGCACATCAATCTCCTAATTGAATTGCTCGCATATTCATAATCGACCGTGTAAGCTAAAGTACAACCCCATGGCTCGGTGAAACATTCTGTATAGAACAGGGAAAAAAACAGACAGGAACCTACAAATCCGTATCTGCCTCTTCATCAGGTAATATCACGGTCAAAAGAGAATACTTGACTCGAAGTGATATCTTCCCTTTATCCACTTGGAGCCTTGCTCCTGATACAACCCAGTACCCGGGCGAATCCTGTGGCCCTCTGGTCATCTCTGTAGTGTCAACGAACCTCAACAATTTAGGCGTTTGGGCTGGCACAGGAGGACCTCCGGGATAGACTGCAGAGTTAATGTTCACATCAGATGGTTTGGGGGGAGGTTGTTTCTGACCAGTCGAGAAACGAGTGCTAATCAAAGTCGAGATAATGCCAGATTTTTGGTGTGAGGCAGGGGAATCTGCCCATTCTGCTTTTCTCACAACTGTGGCACCAATAACTTTTGAGAAATGAAGCCTCAGGAACAAAACTTTCTTCAAGCCAGAATCTCCCACTTCAAAATGGGCCCCTGTGACGATGGAGAGATCTTCCTCGGACTCAACAGGAGCTGTGCAAACATGTGAGAAGCTCTTCCATTGAACTTTCTCATAGTATCTACGGTCCGATGAAGGATTGGAGAAGTGGCCATTTGACTCATCCACTAGTTGGAAGGTCTGCGGCAACGATGAAAGGTGCTGCAAGTGGATCGCCAAGCAGTTACCTCTTTTCCCCTCAAGATATAACCGAAGGCCAGTGACTGGCTTCTTGCCTACGTCAACCTGCACACACATCATATAGGATGGCATTACTTATTCGGCATTGATATTTGACACAGCTGGAAGTGGGAAGATACGACTGCTGTGTAATAGAAGATTTGAAAGCAGCCACAGAAAGTGTAATTGCAGCTAAATCATCTATGCTGAATCTTCAATGAGTAGTCTGTCTATTGTACGAAGGATATCAAAGTCAATCTGCATCCCAAGCTCACCATTCTAGAATAAGATTTAGATGTTATTTCCAATCATTTTCTAATAAAACAGAATTACTGTTCAGCTCTTATTCATTTCTGCTGTGAATGAATTTTGAATAAGGACACTGATAAGCAAACAAAAATAAAAAGATTGCCCACTGCAACTTCATTTACAGTGTCACATGAGCTCAGGAAGAAAGCTTGAAACTGGCATTTTCATCCCTTTGGTCCTACCATTGCATGCAATATCAGCGGCACCTGTCGTCATGCTAAGATGTTGCTGATTTGACAATAATCATTGACAACTTTCAATTTGTTACCATATGATGTTCAGTGAGCTTGTTTTGAGGCAACTCTGCTATGATTAATGTGAGAAGACACTCTCAGCCAAAATTCCAAATGGGACCGAAAAGATGGAGTTGCAAACTTCTAATGAGCCTATCAACGCTGCTTTTCCTAATAACGGATTGCATTTGCATAGCATAATTATATTTTGTTGAAATATTATCCCACATCGACAGTAGGTCCTAAAATTCATGTGGTCTCCCTCCACCTATTAGCTTGAGCTTTTGGGTCGGACTTTCTAACATGGTATCAAAGCTAGTTATCCCTTACACAAAGGTGCATGGTAAAAAATTCCACGTGAATGTGCGTAGTCAAAATTCCAAGTGCAGCTCATAATCTAACTTGCACGTGAGGGAGTTTTAAAATATTATTCCACATCAATTGACAACTGGTCCTAAATCTTATTTCTATTCATATGATCTCCCTCTATCTATTACCTTAAGCTTTTGGGTTGGACTTTCTAATATTTTTACTTCGAAGCATCCAGCGCAAAGACATGTAAAAGCCTACTTCTTGAGGGTGTATTAATGATAACAGATTCCCTAGGCAATATTGATCCTGAAACAAGAAAAATCAAGTGGTAGTTTCAAAACAACTAGCCATTAAGTTAAACACATCACCCACACAGATAAAGGATGCAACTATTCTTCTCATTACTGGGCATTACCAGAGTTGTGTTAACATAGAGCTTTGGACCCATAAAGCTCAACTGAAGAGATGCACTGCTCTGTTGGTTCTTTTCAGGACCAAGGGCAAGCTCCCCAAATACAGGTGCCCACTGCTTCGAAGTTGAAACTCTAAAAACTGATGTAGCTCTTCCATGGGTGGTTTATCTGCAATTAGAAGCACAAAGAGGATGATTTTTCTGCTCCTATCACAGACCAATTTCAGAGTACAAAGCATCAGAAACTTCATCATAAAGAATTGCACAATAATTGGTTTTAGAACAGACACTTAATTTCCAGTGACTCAGGTCATTCTAAAAGTGGTGCTGAAATAACATTTACGTGTCATAACTTTCATTGATCACTTGAATGCCATAACTTGTTAATAGCGAGTAACCAAGTGCCAAAAATCCGATGTTAAATGGCACTTGTGGTAATTGCTTTTAAAAATATATGACATTCAAGTGATCAATTGAAAAGTTATATGACACTTCGGTGATCAGAAAAAAAAATTATGACACTCGAGTGAGCTCCGTACGTATATTATAGTATTCAAGTGATCAAAAAAAAAGTTATGATGCTCAAGTGAGCATCATACAAAAGTTATGGCACTTGCAGTGTCCTTTTTCCCAAAAACGCGTAACCAAGATTTATTGACAACGACAAGAGAAAAGCGAACCTATGAGCAAAAAGGCAAAAGTAAGCCAAACCACTCAGAACTGCATAAATATTAAGTGTCACTAGACAGGCAGCTCTTTTTCATCAAAATTCCACATTTTTCTAAGACGAGAGAATTTATCTGCTGATTGTTAGGTAGAGACCAGCCTTTCCACATCTTAATAGCATTGACACCATGTAGATCAGTGGATGAGGCCTTTAAAAGATTCTTGCTTGTTCATAATTTACTAGGCTTAGATTGCCGTCCACCAAGTATCACATGGCCCAAGTTGTTCTCTGGACTGAGTCAAGTAAGTTATGATTCAACCCGAGCATTTTGCAACAGATGTGGAACTCCTATGGTCCCTCCCCACCCTTCATCTCAAACCCCCATACGAAAAGGACTCTGTGGACCTTACACTGGTCTTATTTCCACATCTTCAGATTTCAGAAGTTAGGGTTGATTCTGTCAACCACGTTAATGATATGTTAAGATCACAAGAATTTCCCCTATCTTGAGATTTGTTCATTCATATTGTGGTTTGCCTTGTCATGGACACATGGTCATCAGAAGGAGCACTAATACCATAATAACAAGTAATAGAAGCAATGCCAAAACTTGCCCTGCTAAATATTATTGAAGCATGTATCCTCTCATATTAATATAGCAACGAACCCACTGCAAATCCAAAATCTCAAGGTCCCTCCAACTCAACATACCTCTTTCCCTACTCCATTTGACCTGAACCCCTACCATTAAGTCATATGTTTTAACTAGAGCATTGCAGGCATTTAATATGTCAACCACCTTTAAGAGGTCACACAAACATCTTCTTGAACCTAACAAATTTGTCCATGTAGATTGAATACATGCAGAAAAGATAAAAGGAAAAGTAGAAATGATCTCTAATATGTCCTAGACCTTGCACGCATCTATCAAAGCATTCCTATCTTAACTATAATGGCATTTTACAAAATTTGGTATTGAGCTACTCAGCCTCCAGCCAATAAAATGCCAACCTTACTACAGTGCCCTTCCCCAAATTCATGCATCCAAATAATATCCTCTCAGATGGCATCTCGATCACCTTCAACATGCAATACAATGTACAAAATTGCTAGCTTTTCATATTTCATTATCCATAACTCCCACAAACATTTCCTTCATGCTTAGTCCTTCATTAATCTTGCACTACACCGGCTCCATCTTTTACCCAGTACAATGCATTTTCACCACCCATAAACTCAATTTAGATGTTCCAAGCCACTTTCCAATAAGTCCAACCTAAAAGTCACTCAGGAGTAGAGAACCAATGTGAGATATTAAAGACTAGTACACACCATTGACATCAGTTTTTATCGCTAAAATTCCAAGCAATTCCTAATTAGTGAGATTGTCCTTTTGCTATGCTTCACTCAGCCATGTTTAAGGTTGGTGGTTGGCAAATGTGTGTTTTCCACCAAAGAATTCTATAGGATGAGACTTAAAGTACCGAAAGGTAGAGCTCAATAGTATAAGGACAACATCCTCCTTAGAAAAAGGCAAAAGAAATTTTAGAAAAGTGGTTAACTAAGACATACGCCTCTCAAGAAAGCACCAAGACAATTCTGTGTCAAGCAGGAGATGTAAAATATCTATCTTAAATTGTCATGGTAAGGGAGGTCGGCATTAGCTAGGGAGAATTTGGAAATTCAATCACGAGACAATTTCTTATTGAAGCGTGACATGCAATCGGCAGAAATTAGCTAATATATATCCTCTGGCATGTGGTTAGCTCGAAAATGTTCAAATAGGCAACTCTACATACCGTGCTATTTCTGAATGCATCAATGTTTCAACAAAATGCAAGCTTTAAAGAAACAGAGGCAGGTCAATCCTTACAACGCAGATAGAGGTTAATTGCATGACTCAAATATCCGCTTCCATGAATACCACTTAGCATTGATGCGATTGGGATCAATGTCATTGAGACAACATCAGGTTCGTATATAACAGTTTGACTCCACTCGCCATGAGGTAGATTTTTCTTAGTGCTTCCACCTCTACGTTTGCAATCGAATACGATGTCCTGCACCTGGACATGACAAAGATTTTGGTGGCCCGAATTAATATCATATTTGACTTATCAGAAGTACCAGCCCACAAACTTCAGAGGAAAAACTACACATTGGCCAGATACAAGGATGGATGCAAAGCTACTGCTAGCAACTATGCAGAACAGGTATGACATGATTTATGATAGGTTTAACAACTTAAAACTGACTTAGAGAGCTCCACAAAGGAGTTAAGAACATCACTGCCAACAAAAACAGATGATACTTCTTGCATTCATGCTTCAAGTCAAAAACACTGATCTGTACCTCCATTTGAGAGTAAGAACTGGATGGAAATGTATCCATGAGGTTTAGCCCATGTCCCTAGACAAAAAATCAAGATATATGAATAAAAGTTAGTATCATTTGACAGGACACTTCTTTTTGACACTTTAGTGTTTCAAGAAGAACAATATGACTTAGCAATCAAAGCCTGCAAATAGATGTATGAATTTTCAACTGAAGAAATCTGGCATCTCAAGACCATGAAAAGAGCAAGAGGAACTTAGTTCACTTCTTCAAACAGCAGTTACTGCCTCACATGCAAGAGGAATCCAAACTGCGCATACCATAAAGTCTCCAACTTTACATAGATATCAAGGGATGCACAAACTGCATAATTTTCAGACATCCCCATAAAATTTATACCTTAAGCGAATCAGGATTCTAGATCAAGATGATAGTGATAAATTCTTTAAAAAAAGAAATCTCTAATTAACAAGCCAAAATGTTTTGCTTCAAATAGAGGTATCTTTTCCTTGATGATATCTTAAACCATACTTCTCCCAGTCTTTTCTGCACTGTTCTATTTCAAGCGATAGAATACCCAAAATACGGCTCCACACATATGGAGAATCAAGTACTGTAATTGACAGTCAACATTATATAGAAAGACATTTAAAGAGGGATTTCATCTGTGACTGAGAAAGAGGGAGCAGGGCCAGACTGGGAGATAGGCCAGAGGTCATGCTGCAGTACGTGATAGCAATGGGTCCAGAAGATGCATAATTTATGTAAACGACATACATCAATGAGGCCCTTTAATTATCACTTAATCATTCAAATGACATTGGGTCAGCATTTTCTACAACCATCAGGCCAAGTCGTCAACAGGTTTGATATTCTTACGAGTACCACTGTATTTCCATATGGAAGAGAATAAAATGGATTTCACTTTTTTGTCTTTTTTCCAATGATTAAATCTCAGTGGAAAATCATCATCTCACCAATGTAGATCACTAATTGAAAGGTACCACCATTGCAGAACAATCCCCCCCCACACCTTAAAGATGAAGAAAAACCTCCCTCTTCAGGTCTAGTAAAATTATGCATATCAATGAAAAAGCATATCAGAATAATTGTCAAACCTTTTCCCTGTACTGCACAGCTCCATCAATAAAAAGTTTGTCTGCCATTTCCTTCAATTTTTTTTGCACGTCTGCAGGTTGAAGAGGGGATGCATGCTGCTGCTTGGCATAAATTACATCCTTCCCACCCATTTTTACACCGACAATAACATGGGTACCATACTTTCGAATAAACCTGACAATTAACCATCAATGAGAAACAATACCCTAAACGTTACGTATTGTCTCCAATAGTTTCAAATATATGCATCATACTTTATTTTGTCTATATAAGTTGTCGTATCTGAAATATCATTGCCTCTATAATCCAAATAAGTCGCACAATATCACTATATCACTACATTATTTTGTCTAATAAATTGCGGGTGCTCTTTGGGGGTTTAGCATAGGCAATACATGGGAAGTACTTCCATAAGCGTTTGAAGCTCAAAAGTCAGAATGGATTGATATTCCCAACTCTGTTCCTTCTAGCAGAGAAGATGGCCTGAGAGGTGATTTATTGTAACAACTAGACTAGATGGCAGACTAATCTGTAAGCTAACTTTTGAGGAACTCCCTGGCCTGGAAAGAGGAGTTTTTGGAATAATAAGCCAAATGAATACCTTCAATTCAAAGTTTTATTAAATTTACCAACAGTTTGGGGCAAAACAGAATGAAGAAAACACAAAGAAAGTGAAGATGAATTCAGCTTGCTTTGATCCGACAAACCAAAATCACTTATCTTTCTTACCAATTGTGACAATATTAGTTTGGCTGATGTGTATAGATTGCAACAACATTTCCTTTATTATGTGCTTTGCATATGGACTAAGCGAAAGTTGTAGAAGAAGAATATCTTCTTCTGCAGATGTAGAAATAGCAAATTAGCTTTTTTGGCCAAACATCTTGGTGTAAGATCAGATTATCCACCTCTTCTGGGGTTCTCATTCAGAGGTTATTCAGCAAAGGGAATTGGAGGATGGGAGCATTGCCTAAGTTTACCTCCTGAGTGATTACGTCAACAGCCACTTGCAGTTGGATCCAACGACGGAAAGACTCATCAAATGCACTTGATGGTCATTATAGATGCAGCTGATGATGCAAATATCACTATCAACTTTGGTTTTTGTGGTAACTATGCAAAAGTTGCTAGGTCTCAGTTTGTTAAAATTAGTACCAGAGAAACCCACCCGTTTCTTCCAGTCAAGACTTTTAGAATACCACTCTTCATCACACAACGAGGTGTGGAGAGATAGAGGAAGTCCAAATTTGAGTTCCGGAAGTTATGACATTGTCTGCAAAGTGTATCAAAATGTGCAGAAGTTTCCCCTTTCTTATCCTTATTTTGTTGCCGTACCAACCAAATTGATATTTTCTTGCATATTGTCCAGATACCTCCTAATAACAGAATGCACATGCACTAACGGGACATGAAGACGGTGAGGGAAGGAACCAAATAACTGGAGATACCTGACAAGCTAAGGGAGTCATAGATCCACAGGAACAAATTAAGCTGCCGTCTATAGACATCCGACGCAATAATAATCCAAGAATTATGTGAGCTAAGGCTAATAAGGGAATGGGTACCGGGCGAGAGCTGCAGGATCCCAAGAAGAGGGGACGGCCTGTTTGACATGATCGGCGAGGAGGAGCTGAGACTTGCGCAACTGGATGTTGTAGAGGGTGATGAACACCCCATCGAAGGCCAGCGTCTTGGTGTTGGCCGCGTCTTTCTGCCATCCCTGCCTGAAGTCAAAGGCCGCGTTGAAATGGCCGGTGGGTATCTTCCCGGTCAGCGACAGCCCTTGGTTGAACTGCTCCGACATCTGCAAAGAAGATGTAGGCGGTGTTTCTCGGACGATCTCGATGGCGATGACTTTGTGAAGATCATCAGTAAAGAAGCACACGACCACACAGAAGAAGAACAAGTACCTGCTGGAAAGAGAGGACGTCGGAGCTGAAGCGCATGCGCTCGCCCTTGTCGCAGTGGACGGTGGTGGGGACGTTGGGGATGGAGATGCCGACGCCGGGGATGGAGATGGTGTGGCGGCGGGCGGGGTCGTCGGTGATGCTGACCAGCCTCGACTTCTTGCAGTACCGGAGCCTGAGGTCGACGGCCAAGTCGCACCCCTGCCCCATCGCCTCCACGGCGGCGCGTGCGGCCTCCCTCGCCCCATCCAGCGCCTTGCTCCCCATCGCCTTACCCTATCAGGTGGTGGGACGCTTCTCGCTTCTCGCTTCTCGTTTCTGGGTAATCTCTGTTTCTCCGTCTCTCTCTGCCTCTCTGTTTTCGGCCTGCCTGCGTCAGTTGGTCATGTGCGAAAGCAAGAAAAGAAAGGCTTCAAAAAGTCGCCGAGAAGAACGAGTCCAGCCTCCGCCTCTCTCGATGTATCAAAGTCAGCAGTCTCAATATCAAACGCTCAAATGCGGTGGTAAGCAGTAGAACCCTCCATTCTTTCTGCCCCTGCCTCGTCTTCTTCTTCTTCTTCTTCTTCTTCTTACGCTGCTGTTCTTTTATATTTTTTATCGCATTAAAGAAAACGAAATTCTAGCTAACTGATGAGATGGGGGTCCTCGCAATTTATTAGAATAGAAACCTTGCAAGGCCACCGGATGAGAATTATAAAGCAGAAGTGGGTGGAGGGCGGATGACAGAAGGAAGAAGGGTCAAAATGTTTGACGGTCTTCGATTGGATGCTGCTCTCCGCCCATTTATACAAGTCGTCCTTTTCCTCTCTTAAAAAAAGGTTATCGAATTCAAAGCCCGGACCAATTGATACTCTGAGACGTAAGGAAGAGGGGAGAGAGAGGGGTTAGGTGGGAAGTGGGTCAGACTGGGTGGGAGCAACAGGAGGACTCAGGAGAGGACCGGGTGGAACGAGGGAAGTCAAAGCTTTGGTGCTCCTGCTTTGTTTCACGTTTCTCGGAAAGAACATGCCAAACGTGATTTGCAAACCCCACCTCCGCCTCCGCCTCCGCTTCCCCTCCCCTCCCCTGTTTCTTTTCCCGCTCTCAACTCGAATCAAACTGACCCCGCCGGTCCCCCGCTGCGATCCATTCCGAAATCTCCAAAAATTTGAACCAGCAAAGATGTTTTTCAACGCGTCATCGTCAACTTTCTTGATGGCGATGGCTTTGCATCCTCCGCGGCAGCCGGGCAGAAGAACGGGCTCGGTCTTGCGTTGCCACCATCATGCAAATGGCTATAATGTGTCTCTTGCGTCTTTTCCACCAATACGACACGACCCAACTACTCAGTACTTTAAATTTTTCGCTTCTTTGTTTTTACATCTCTCTCTCCCACTCTCTCCACCCAAGCTGCCGTGATGCCATGGATGGATGCGCTTCCATATCTTTCACGTTTCTTCAGAGTCTCTTGAAGGTAGGAATCTGCAGTCATCCGACTCCTCTCAGCTGATCCTACACCGTATGCTATGCACCAATCATCAGGCAACCCTTGCTACCTCCCAATATGAAAGCGACATTACACGTGCAGATGGATCACCCGTGAAGCACGATGGCATTGTTGTTCCAACCAAGAAGGGTCTTCCCTCCGGAAATTAGAGAGAAATTTTACTGAAACAACATCGTGTTATGCCCTATGGCCTACAACCTTTACTCCCGTCGAAAGGGTACCAGCAACATTAGTCAATTTCTGATTCACATAGTCAATTTTGTCGATGAAATTTGAGTTCTACACATGCATCAACGTGTATAAATGTATGGCAAGAACAACATGTTGACATATTGGATGAAAAGTGTCATGAATGAATTATAAGTGAAGAATGCGGGAAAATGATTGATTCGAAAAATATTTTTATAAGCAATGATTGCTCATATTATTTGGAATAACGAATCAATGAAAAATATTTTCATTATCAATACTAATTTATGTTTAATCATTTTTGTTTAAGTGATTATTTTCTAGAAAAACAATTTTCGAATCGGCTATTTTTCATGAAACAAACAGAAGGGGTGCTGTTCTTTGCAGGCCCAAGCAGGGGTAGAATGCAAAGCAGAGCCCAAATGTAAGTTTGGAAAGTAGGAAGCCCAAGGGGGATGCAAATTCCCATAATTTATTAGTCCTTCCCCCAAGGCAGGAGGGGGACGCAAGGAAGAGCGAGCGAAGAGAGAGAACGTGAGAACCTTCTCTCTCTCTCTCTCTCTCTTCCCCTTCTCTTTCGAAACAACACAACTCACCGCTCTCCTCTCCCAACCCCCCCTCTCTCTCTCTCTTACTCTGCCCGCCGTCCTCTCCTCCTTCTCCATCTCTCGCTCCCGCGTCGGCTCCTCCCCAGATTTCAACACCTCCACGCATTTCCAGCCTCCCCAGGTACCGCCCTCTCGCTTCGGCTCCCACTGCAACCTCCTCGCGTTTTTTTGGACTCCCATTCTGGCGGGAACGCCACGTTCTCGGACCGCCCCTCCCCTCGCCTTTTTGCTCCCGCTCCACCCGCCCCTCGCGCCTCGATCCTTCTCTTTTCGAATCTCTCCGCCCGGTTCCATGGGTCGCCAGCCGTTCCGATGCCCGATTCTCTGATTCCATGCCCGGTCGTCGGTTACGTGGCGCCGTCAATCACGTGGTCTTGGGTCCAAAGTCTTCCGCTTTCGGGTTCCTCCCCCAAAAGGGGGGGCCGCCTAGGGTTTCCGCCGTCGTCCTCCGTTTCTTTTCGTTGCTGGGTCTTTTCTTGATTGCGTCCATTGCGAACAAGTTTCCGTCTTTCGCCATTGCTTCTGTCGGGCGATCATCCAACTGGACATTGTTGGAAATGCTCTCCCAGTGGCGTTCTTGAAGCCAAACCCGCCGTTTCGCTCGTTTATTGTTTCCCGGGTTCAAGTCGATTGTGAAATGTGCAGACAACTTAGCGTGACGTGTGGGAGACCGATATAGACTCCTGAAAGAACGTGGTTACGAGATTGTTACCACTTCTTGCATTAGAGATTTTTTTTTACCTTGCTTGCTTGCTTGATGATGGTCGAGCAGATCTTTCTTTTGGGTCATATGGAACTCTCTGAGTTTTCTTTGACTGAATAATTTCATGAATTCAGCATCTCGCGGAAGTACCCTGTTATTCCTCTCCCGTTCGTTTGTTTTCATACTTGCAATTAAAGTGAAAGCATTGGGGCTGATTTTTGTGCATTTTCATCCCCTGGCTTTTGTTAACTATTGTAATTACCCCTTTGCAGTGGTTTAAACTCGTCTTCACTAAATTTCCTTATGTTTTATTTGTTGCAGGATTCAATTTGCTTCCTTAATCATCGCCGTTTCTGCTGCTTGTCACTATACTGGTGGACTTGAATTCAAGAATGCCCCTCTACAAGAGAAAGCCTTTTTCCCTTGTAGAAGTGCCAAATGATTTGGATCCTAAGGAACTCGTATTCCAAATCCGTTTTACAAAGGAGATATTTCGTGATTATCAGTATCCTTCTTGGGAAATTTTTAGGAGTCCCTAGTTTTCTTAATATTTTATGGCAGAGATTTTAGTCTATGAAATGGCCAATGAAAGGAACCTGTTTGTGTGCCTGTTCTTCTTTTTTCATGCGGGTAGAGTGAATTGTTTATAATTTCCATCAACCAGGTTACTAGGATGTCTTTTCTTCTTTCCTTAACCTGATCAAGACAGTATTTGAACCGCATCAATTTGTATCGCCAAAGACTATGGAACTGTAAAGTCAGCGGAAAATCTAACTTGACCTACGAAGAGGCTCTGGTGTCCGAGAAACGTGCAATTGAGAAGGTTCAACAGTTCCCGCAAGAGCTAATGGCGCCTATGCTGACAACCATTCAATACAGTAAGTATTAGATCAGCATCTGGTTTTTAGGGCAACTGTCTTCCAGTTTAGAATGGCATCCTACTATTTATCTTGGAGACCTTGTAAACTTCTTGTTTCAAATACAAGGTTGTCTGGGAAACAAAGATGATGGTACAGTTGAGCTGTGTATGTGCTCAATGGGCAAAAATTTTTGGAGTTGTGACTTATAAATTATGTTGAGTGGGGGGCCCCGGCGGTAGGTTGCTAGCCAGTCTCCCCCGAGGTATAGTCGGTGCTGTGCTCCCGTAAGGTGAGCTAGGCCGGATCCTCGGTATCGAAAAAATAAAAGAAAAAAAAAAACAATTATGTCGATGTATTGCTTTTTTATTTTTAACTTATTCTATCTCGTCATCATATAAAGGTGAAACATTAGAGAAGCTTTTAATCTTCTAATTGGGCAGAGTCCTCTTGTTTCTTCTTTCTCGGTGAACATCAAATTGGATGGATGGGTGTTGTGGGACAGAGGGGAAGAGTGTACAAGCTATGGGTAGTTTTTTTTTTATGGATTTGGATTTGATAGTTTGAATGTGCATGTAATGCAAATTATTCTAAAAGTATGTACAATTTACGGGTGGTTTTTTTTTATGAATCTGGATTGGAATTTTGAATGGGCATGTGCTGCAAATTATTCTAAAAGTTGGCTTATTTTTCTTCATTCTAGCATTGATCGAAAAGTTTGCTCCTTACTCTTAGCTTGTGATAGATTCAATGTTTATCCAGCCTTTGGTGTGAAAGAATGAAACCTTGTTTTATTTTATTATTTTTATTTATTTGTTTATTTATTTTTATTTTTTTTGTGGTGGGGATGGGAAGAGGGGGAGCTAGAGATTTGAGATAAGGAAAACAGAAAAGCTAAACATTACTCCTTTTGTAATAAAAGTTGGTGTGATTATCATAACTTGAATTCCAATTTTAGTTTTTAAGAGCTTGAGATTCGTGCTTGATTGCTTGAGTTTAAAAGGAAAATGATTGACAAAGAGAAGCATGCCACGGATGTGGGAAAAGCCCTGCTTATCAATCCCTTTCTATTCCCCTGCACTAGGAGAATTTATTGCCATCTTGAAGGTTTAGTGCTCACAGTTAGTTCAAAACATTGCTTCTATAGCCCTCCACTAAAAAATTGATTCTCAATGAGATTGATCTCTAATGCACTAGGGTCTTTTTATTACACTAGGAATCAATTTGGCATATATCTGAAAGTTTCTTTGGTTATAATTTTTGCACACTCCTTTTGTTTGGGACCTTTTCATGTAGCATGTGCTGGAGTTCCATTATAAATTTATTTAGGAATAGATATATAAATGTATATGTATATAACCTGGCATTGATATTGAAAATATGACATTCAATGCTACATTGTTCTACTCTTTGGAGAATTAATCAAGATCATTGATAGATTGTAGTGAGTTAGGTTGTTAACATGGCCCGATTAGCAAAAAGTAAAAGTATAACTCAAATGTAAAACCCTATTGATTATGCCTTTATAGGTCATGCATTATGTATTGATCTTCTTACTCCAGGTAAATCTCAAGTAAATTTCTTTCTAGTAAGAAAAGTTCAAGCAATGAAGGAGATCCCTGTATTTAGTAGAAAATGCAAGATATTATCGTATGGCACAAAACCTTTGGCTATATCACCGATAGTTTCATAAATTTTATATTCCGTTGCTTAGTGGTTACAATTCTTGTGATAAAATATGCTCCCTAAAGGATGCTTGTTGCTATGAAATTGTTGTAGTTCATTACATTTGTTACAATCACGCCATACCTCATCTAATAACTTAAACTTATATAAACAGTCGGCAAGTGGTCCCATAAATAAAGCTCTGCGTGGTATTAGAATAGGTGAGTGTAAGTGATATTCCAACCTATGCATGTCAAACCATATATTTGTTTAATAGCTTAAACTTTCAAAACAATGGGTAGTGATCCTATTAAATATTACATTTTTATTGGTCGTTGCTATGATGCAGCATCAGGTGCCTGAAGAAATCCAAAAGACCATTGATAATGAGGGAACTCGAACAATGTTTAAACAATGAAACTGCTGGTCAATGGTAAAAAATTAAGTAAGAATGCATTAGCAAACAAGAGAACAAGGCAGGGCTCAACAGAAAGAATGTACCATGTTTTGTGACCGTCCCTGGATCAAAGTATAACATTATCAGTCTGGCGACATTGCAAAGTTGACATTTGTTCAAGCCTGTTTGGTTTTTATCTTTTACAAATTTCAGGTCTCATTTGAAGCTAATTCCAGATGACATTGGGCTATGCTTACTTTTGATCCCTTCATATGATGGGATAACTGTTTACATAGGGCAAACTGCAGCACTCCATGGTCATTGTTTTCTAGTTGCTGATGTTAATAGATAGAGAAGCTGCAGTATGATTGAGAATATTGAGATTTGCAAAATTAGAGTGGTGTGCACTGAAATGTTGGTGTTTGATTTCTCTAAATTTTTTCATGACTTCTTGTAGACATAATGCTGTTGCATGGTGGTCAGTTGTATTGTACCATCTTGACTTGTTGACTTTGATATAGACAATTGAAAAGAGTTGCCTTGTGTGTCTTTAGTACCGTGCACAAGGAATTGATTTATATAGGTGCTCTTGATGAGGTTACTACATTTTTTTATTTTTATGTGGCTTTTACTTATTACAACGTTTTGATCAGGCAGTAAATCTCCAGTTTGCATAATAACATTTACATTGGCAGGCATGCTTCCACTGAGAGATCTTGCAGACAAGATTGCTCTGAAATTGCAAGAGTGTTTGTTTGCTGGACAGGAATTATACGGACGAAAAGGAAATGAAGTGTTTCTATGCAGAATAATAAAGACATTGCATGATTCTGCTGGAAAAAACAATACAGGATTGCTTGGTTGGGCAAAGATAAGGAAGTAGTGGGATGTGATGTAGTATATGATGAGGATCTAATTAACAGAAAACTCCCATTTAGTAGAAACATGGTGAAGTCTTTTATTCGAGAATCTACATACCGTAATGCACCTTGGGTGCTCCATGATAGGCTTGCAGAAAAGCATGGGATCTCGACCCATCTTCCAGATGAGTTGAAGAGCAAGTTTTACTTTCAGAATGGCACTCTCATCAGCTACAGGAAGAAAAGAAAAAATGGGGAAAAAGAAATGGTAATTATCTAGTTTGGTATGGTCCTTCTTTGTCTGGATCCAGTAATGTCCTCCATATATTCACAACTCTTACATTCAGGAAGGGGAAGATGAATCTGGCAAGAACAAAGGAAAGAAGAGAACAGAGAGGGAGAAAGTCGGAGCTTCAGAGACGGAGGAGAGAAGTGAGAAAGGTAGTTTTAAGTTCTGACGATTTACTTTTTCCTCATCATTTAATAACCTATTCCCCTCAACATTTGTCTGAGTTTGCAGAAGACGACCTAAAAAGGTTAGAAGCTATCAAGTATCCCATTGAAGACCTCTTAGTACAGCCTTGTCCAGACGATCCAGTATTTACTGAGAGACCTTCTCCATCAAGAGACTTTAAAGTTCCAATCGACTGTGTAGGGGAACTTTTGATGATTTGGGACTTCTGTTCATCCTTTAGCAGGCTGTTGCATTTGTCACCATTTTCTCTTGAGGATTTTGAAAATGCTGTCTGTCATAAAGACAGCAATTTGATTCTTATTGTTGAGTGTCATTCAGCCCTTCTTCGGTTGCTTATAAAAGACAATGGTGAATATGCTTCAGTGATAGAAAAAAGAAAGGGCAAGTCAAAGGTCAGTTCTGTGTGTCACATCTACTCCTTGTTTTAACCGGAAATTTTTTTTTCATTTGGTTGTATGGGATATTTTCTGCTGCTTCCATTTTAGCATTTTATTGATATAAATTTCCTTGCTTTTCTACTGCAGATAACATTAATCACTTGGACAGAGTACTTGTGTTCTTTCTTAGACTGGACTAACAGTTCCAAATTTCGCCCTTATATGGCTACGATTAAGCGAGGACACTATGGCCTTTTGGAAACGCATGCTAAATTGGAAATCTTAGGGGAATTGCTGAATTGTGCCCTTGAGACTGATCTGGTCAGGGAGCAACTTGATGAGTTCATTGAACAGTGGCAGAAACTAGGAGCAACAAGAAGGGGCGAAGCATTGGAAGAAGCCAAGAGAAGGAGAGAAGAAAAGGAACGGTTGAAAGCTGAGTCCGACGTAAATGGATTCGTAAATGGCAACGGCTTGAACAGCTCAGGAAACAACCTAGGTGTGCAACAGAATGGCACTCACAATGAGCAGAATGGTGAAGCGGAATCGGAGAAAACAGACCATGTCTCAAAGAAAAGGTTTGATTAAGGACACTAGAAGCTTAGATCTTATTTTTCCAAATTACATGTGGTCTTTATTGTATTCTTTCCATTAGAGAGAGTAGCCAAACTGATGGTTCTTTCAGAAAGAGAACCAAGAAGCATAAGGGGGAAGATGAACACAAGCCCAAGGATGTACAGCGTCTATCTAAGAAGGAAGCACAGAAGATTGCCCTAAAACATGCGGAAACAGTTGAAAGGGAAGAAATTGAAAAGAGCAGCAAAGAACAAAGGGTTTGATCTCTCCTACTACTCTTTCAGTATTTGTTAATTAGTTGTATACTGTTGTTTCATAATAAGAGTCAATAAAAGGATCCTTTTGACACCTGCAGAGACGATATTATGAGACTGAAATGGAGAAAAGATTTATACGCACAAATCCGTTGGGGAAGGATAGGCATCATAATAGATACTGGTGGTTTCGGCGCGATGGGAGGATATTTATCGAGAGCTTGGACCACAAAATTTGGGGCTACTATAGTACCAAGGAAGAGGTATTTGAGTCATCATGCTTCTTATAATAATTATAACTGGACGTGGTTGTGATCCCAGTTAATTTCTTGAGCAGCTTGATGCATTGATGGGTTCACTGAATCGCAAGGGTGAGAGGGAAAGGGCTCTTCAAACACAGCTAGACAAATTTTATGGCAAAATCTGGTAACCTGTTGAATCATTATCTTCTTTAAGGAATGAATGACTCTGGGAAACCTTCAGTGGTATATCCCTTGATAGCTTTTGGGAAATTTGCTTTGTTTTTTGTTATGGTTGGTTTGTGTAGATGTGACAACTGATAGGCATGACTTGTCTTTATATTTTTCGGAATTCTCTGATACTCTTTTTATCGAGACTTGACTGGCTAATACAATTTCACAGTTCTTGAGGTATCACCATGGTATGTTGAAATGCATGTGCACCTTCTGTGCATTAACTTGCATGGTTGGTATGTTTAAAAATGGATACAGAAATCAACATGCTATTTCTATTTTCCTTTTCTGTAGTTCCCTGTTGGAAAGACAATCAGAAGGATTTCCTTTTCAACGTGGTAAATTGGAAATAAGTGTTGAGTCCATATCAAGTTGACTTTAGGAAACTTAATTTATACATTGCATACAGAAAGGGTTTCTTGTAAATATCAGGACTCTTTATAGGACAGCCTCTAGCCTAATCAGCTTAACTATTTTGCATGTGTTTCATTTACCAGCATGGGGCTACAAAAAAGATCGAAGCTTTCAGCAGAGATTGCAATGGAGGAGGCAGTGCTTCGAAGATCAACACGTGTGCGGGCACCTCCTAGGGATAATCCT
The DNA here is from genome assembly GCA_014182575.1 of Eucalyptus decipiens. Classification (NCBI taxonomy): domain Eukaryota; kingdom Viridiplantae; phylum Streptophyta; class Magnoliopsida; order Myrtales; family Myrtaceae; genus Eucalyptus; species Eucalyptus decipiens. The sequence goes on from CM024617.1 coordinate 702,122, forward strand.
GCGGATGCTTTCCTTCGATATGTTAACAAATGGAAAGAAGATTAGTTGGTCTTAGTTTGCAATTGGAGGCTACCATAGAATTCTATTCATTATAGCTTCAGGCTTAGTCCTGCTATTTGCAGGTTTTTGGTGTATCCTTGATATTCTCAATGTCCTACCTTCATTTTGTTCTTCGGAGTTGGTGGGACCTGGCTTATGGGTGGCAGCAAGGATGAGGTACAGAATTATACGGCAACGGTGATGGTACATGATCTTTTCTTTCCGTTTAATTCATTAAAAGGCCAAGCATTTGTTTTGCTTGCTTTCTTGTAAATGACTAGGCATTTCCTGCCTCCGACAATTTTTCCCATTTAGGGTCAATGACGCACTGTAAGTTTCAAGATAGCTGTGAATGAAATGTTCTCCCATTATTCTGTTTCTTTGGCTGTGTTTCGGAGGTTCCATTCCATCTTTTGTCTGAAGACATGGCATGCAACTGTCTCAGTCTCACTGAGGGTCACTCCCTTCTTGCACCCAATTTTCATTAGGTTTTTGAGGGAATCACGACCGCTCTACATGGAGGAATGGTTAAGTTCCTCAATATCGGAAGTTCAACAATAAATCACTAAGACCAAAGTATTGACCTCATTTATACATGTTCCAAGATATAGGATAGAAATTTCATTTTGCATGAGATTTTACAGACAATATCACAAAATCCTACTCTTCGTCTTCAATAAGAATCGGGTATGGTGTAGAAGAAGCAATAAATTGTGATTTCTCAAGATCAGAACATTTTGTTTACAATGGCTTTGGTTGATTCTAATGTTCAGTTTGCAAAATTCGGAACATTATAGCATTGGTGGATATCAAAATATATTATACAATAAAAATTTTGCCAGCTACTTTGTTAGTCGATAATGTGCTGGTAACTTACCAACACTTTTAGGGAATTACCAACAAGGACTTATTTACTTATATTACTAACTATTTCAATAATTCACCAATATTTATTTACATAACTTTCTATAAGTTAAATTAAATAATGTTTATAGAAAATTATCAACCCTTATCTAAGTTCATTTACCAACGGTTTTATGATCATTTTTGAAAGTACTAATTATTTCAACCGTTTACCAATATTTATTTGTTAAAGTTGCTAACGCATTAAAGTTACTAATAAGTCATACGAAATTATCAGCCTTGATTTGAGTGATTTAACAATTTTCACGGTTTAAACTATCGATTATTTTTAATTTTACTAACTCATATTTGAGTGTGTTATCAACATTTATTTGATGGTTCCGACATTACCAACGAATATAATACTTTACCAACATTTTCTTGTGTACTTCGATAAGCTACACAAGTTACTATTGACACTTCAAAGAAATAGTAATGTAAAACCGTCAAATAAATTTTGGTACTTCCACAAAACTAGCAGTAACTTATTAAAATATGATGTATTGAATAACTGTCCATAACTTACAACCTGTTGCAGGTTAAATAACTTACCGGTCAAAAATTTAGTCACCATCAGACTTTTGAAGTTTACTTTGCGTCTTTTAGGAAATACCAACACTAACCGCATTTTCACACGCAGGATGCCAGAAATCTATCCATACTAAAGATATAAAAAGGGCGGGACATGTCATTGATTTTGTTTTTTATTTGGATCAGTAGCCAACCCAAGTTTCATGTGCGTTTTGGAAGAGTGAAGTTGCTCTGATCATTTAACTGCAAAAACCACAATTTGTAACAAGCATGGAGACCTGAGTGTAGAAGGGATGGACTACACTATCTCAACAACTGCTCTGCTGATGATTTTTCCTTGGTCAAGGTCTTGAAATGCTTTTGCAGCCTCTTCAAATGTGTATTTCCTTGATACTGCACTGGTGAGATTGAAGATCCCTGATTCCGCCAACTTGACCAACTTAGGAAGGTCCTGCCTTGCTCTTGCCCCGTATGAGCCAATGACTCTAATCTGATCGAGAACACATTGCTCAGAGTTAAATCGTCTCAATCTTAATGCAGCGAGTTGATACAAGACCATATTAATCCCTAATCATTCTTCACAATAGCCTAGGAATTAGAATAAATAGCTCTAGGTGCCACTTCAAAATTGATGATGATATGAACATCTGACCTCGGGTGTTGATGAGTGTGCCTAAAGCACTCGTTGAGCAAGATGCAAGTATACTACAAGACTTCATTCCATTATAAGATGGGGGAATCACATCGATGCACTGTGTTTAGAGTGCCTTAAAATTCAAACATGCAGTTCAGAGATGATTACTTTAAGTAGTCCCGCCAACTTGGTCCAAAAGGGATGAAGGAACAGTCTGCTGTTACTTGCAGAACGTGTTTTACAGACTGTGCTCTTAAAACCATTTCTTCAGGAAAATTGAAGTCCCTAAAACTCAATAGCTTTTGAGTACAATGGCTGAACAAGTAAAACAGCTATTGTCCTTCAGTATACCTTCCCAATTTCCTAACTTTTCGACAAGAAAGTTTCAGTTAATAACAAGGGAACAGCAACTCAGAACGTCATTTAGTGACCACAAGATAACTCTGTAGCTACTGTCATGCAAATGGAAACATATACACACATATCAGAAGTAGACTCAGATATTCACCTTTCTGCGGACAAGTCGATTTATGTCTACCTCCCCCACGGCACCAGATTTTGCAAGTCCTATCATCACGGCTTTTCCACCATCCCTAACACTTTGTACGCACTGCAGGAATGTTTGTGGTTTTCCTAGGGCTTCTACAGCAATATCAACACCCATCCCTCCAGTTATTGTCTGCCAAGAGATGGGGAAAGCGCTTCGTCAAGAAAAGAGTATAATGATAATAACAATAATAGTAATAAGAAGAAAAGGAAGAAGAGATTGCACAGAGCAAATTGAGCCAATTCAAAAAACACACTGAAAGTCAGTCACTAGACGAGCATGTCAAGGTCAAAGCAAAGAGCGGAAAGTGAAAATTGACGGGTATAAAGCATAAAATCATCCATGGGTTTAATGGCAATTTGCCTGCCAATCTATATCAAGTCATCTAAAACATGCTATTTATCCATGTTAACCTCTTCCAGTAACCAAGTGCCAATAAATCTTCTTCCCCCTCCCCCCAGGATTAAGATGGTGTAGCCATGCAAAATAACAATCTAAAGTGCTGTAAAGAGGAGACAGTATGTCCAGGGCTGGTTTAGAGGATGGGTTACCCAAGAGACCATGGACAGACCTCTAAAAACGAATGTTGATTCTTTGAATAAATGGATCTTGTGGGCAGTGTATGAAATGAGCAATTATTACATGCTCCCAAATATTGCTCCTTGTGCGGTCGAACCAATGAATCTTGAGGATGCAATTAATGCATACCATGATCGTGCATCCAACTACTCAGATGCAATTTTCCTAGAGCACCAATAAGAAACCATATCAAATAGGACAACATGATGTGGAAAGATTCATATGGCAAACTTCATAGAGGGAGAAGACATATATGCGACTCATGCTTTTACAGCTCACTGTGACCCTGAAAGAGATAAGCACATACCTTAATCTTTTCAATAGCATCCTCTTTGATTGCATTCACGGTATGGGTGGCCCCAAAATTTTTAGCTTTCTCTAACTTTTCATCACTGATATCCACAGCGATAATATCGGAGGCACCAAAAGCCTTAGCTATCTGCAAACAACTGAAACATCCAAAAGGTCATGCTTATGTAGGGAGACAGGACTGTGGTATCAAAGGAGGTAAAGCATCAACGATAGGATCGAACACCCAGCAGACCTCCCCTCATACCAAAATGACAAGTTCAGGTGACATAAATCTTGGTTGTTCTCACAATGCATAAAATGTCAGCCAAATAGGTTGAAGATATTGCACAATTTAACCATACCAGCTGAAGGAATATCTTTTATTTGTTAAAGAAGCTCCACTTTTCTTGGTTAGATTACATCTTAGAATGATACCTGGAAACCTTGTCTATAGAAATCTTAAACATGGTATTTAGGGACTTTAGATGATGCCCAGAAAAATAATGTTGTCAGAAGTTATTGTTTGCAACAAGGAACTTCCCCAAAAAAAAAAATGTCAGTTCAATTGTGTTTTGAATCTGAGCATATTCAGATACCAAGATTGGTTTCTTTATGGGGCATATGCAGGGTCATCTAGGGACCCTTCAACAACAGCTGGCAAGGGAAGAAATTCAGAGAAAAGGGAAAGTATTTATTGTCCCAATTCCTCAATTCTATCTACTGATTGATGCCGAAAAGAAGAAATCAGAGAGCTCTCAAGGGTGAGAGATGAAAAGTTTTGAAATCAAATAAGAATGGCAAGAAAAGGTGAACTGTAGAAATTTCACAGATAGATATAACTGCCATGGAGTTCATCAATTACATTTCTAGCGCATGATTGAAGGGCGAAACTTTTTGCACAAATCAATGGAAAATATCATTCACCTTAGCTCCCAGGAGAGTTCAGATGATTCCATTCTACTAGTGTATATTCACCAGAAAAAAACATGTCCATATTCAAGTGCAGTCGTATGCCATCCCATCTAAACTTATAGTTGGATCACTGTGCATTTTTCCATGCCATAACAAAATTCATGTTCATTTAGGCAAAGTCTATTCGGATGTGCGTAAGTGAAATACTAGATATCCATATGCATCATCAGCTGCAGCTTAGATGATGTGGGAGTGAGGTACCTTGATCCAACACCTCCAACACCAATAACGGCAATGGAATCCCCAGCACGCACCTCAGCCGCGTGGGTCATGGCACCATATGCAGTGAAAACCGCACAGCCCAGAATGGCAGATTCCGAGTAGGGCAACGAGCCAGGTAATACAGCTAATGCATTCGCGGGCACAACGCAGTATTCAGCCATCCCTCCCATACTATACATATACACAGGTTCACCTGCAAACACATCCGAGATTCAGGCAGAGAGCATCGTGCAAAAGAAGGAGAAACATCAAGCCAACAATACATGGCGAATTCGAGATCAGAGTAACTCGCACAACCATCAGGACATGAAACAGCATCAATAAGAAGGGGCGAGGCCCAAGTGTGACATGCATCTCTACAAATATGGGGGAGGGCAGAAGAGAAGAACTTGCCGGAGCCGTGGAGGAAAAGGCGAGTCTTGCCGTCGTAAAGAGTGCCCTGCGCGCGGTTATAAGCGAAGAAATCCTCGCACAGATCATCATGACCCTGAAAAGTCAAATCAGCAAAAAAGCGAAGAATCGTCTTACGTAATCTCGAAAAGGACACGGTCCGAGGAAAGGCGCGGCGGCAACAAGAAAAGAAGAAGAAGAAGAAGAAGAAGAAGAAGAGAAAAGGGAAGGACCGACAGACCTTAGAGCAGTGGAAGCAGGAACCGCAGGGCATGATGAAGGCCCCGACGACGGGGGACCCGAGGGGGAATCGGCGGACGATCTTGGGGTCGGAGAGGGGGTGGTGGTCGACGACCTCGCCGGTGATCTCGTGGCCGACGACGCAGGGGGAGGCGAAGGGGAGCTCGCCCTTGAGGACGTGGAGGTCGGAGTGGCAGACCCCGCAGGCCTTGGTGCGGATGAGGACCTCCCCGGGCTCGGGGCGGGGGATCTGGAGGAGCTCCAGGGAGAGGGGGCGGGCGGGGTCCCGGAACACCGCCCCCTTCATCGACGACGACGGGCTGACGTGGTACCCGGCGGCGGAGGAGGAGGAGGAGGAGGAGTAGCGTCGCCTGCCGATCTCCGCATCGGGGCGGGCGGGTTCAACGACGGGATGATGAGATAGCCATCTCCCGGAGGAGGAGGGACGAGGAGGAGGGGTGGCAGCAGAATACGACCGGGAGAGCAACGCCACCCTCTTTGCCAATCTGCTCATTCCTGCTTTCTTGCTTGCAATTCGAGAGTTTACGGCTGCTTAAAGAACTGATCTTTCGGATTTCTCGGACGAGGACGACCAGCTCCCACTCAGACCAAGTAGTAGCACTAGATTACTGTATACTAAAATACTAAATACTAGAACACCAACGACCGGCATCGAGGATGATGAGGGTGACGCCTGACTGACTCTTTGTCCCCATCCATCCCGACTGCGCCTCTCATCTCATCCCTGCCGTTGATTCTGGATTTACATCGCGGGGCCCACCCCCCCTCTCTCTCTCTCTCTCTCTCTCTCTCTCTCTCTCTGTCTGTGACAGAGACAGAGGGAGTGTAGCCAGTTCATTCATTCATTGCATCGTGTAAGCTCTTCTTTGTTTATTCAATTTCGACCGGAGCCAATGATTCTCTCTTCTTTGCTTGTTATTTTATGAAGGACGGGTGGAGACTCTTGACGTTAGGATAACGATCACCTCGGAAATCTTTACAAAACACTGAGGATTTACCAGCCGCCGCCGTTGCTTTTCATAGCATATTAAAATTCAGGATATCTGTCCATAATGATCGAATGTATCCAGGAAGGGCTCGACCCACGTAAAATGATTTGAGTCAATAGGTCCGAGCACAGGCCTAAGTGGATGGTGGGAGCGCGAGGAGTAAAATCACGGTGCAAACGAAGTGTGCTAGATGACAATGCGCATGGCCTAGTCCCGCCACGTGCTTCTTTATAGAGACATAAGCATAATCGAATTCACAAAGCCTCTGTTCTAAGCATCGACCACCACCTTGATGCCTACCCACCCCGGCCATGCATTTGACTTTGTTATTCTTCGATGTTGCTAATGATGCCTTTTGATCTTATTCTGATTACGCTATTCGTTTCCTTACATTTCCCCCTATGAAGTTGGAGAGACTACTCCCTTCTGATCAATATATTTTCCTTTCATTTTTATTTAGCTCTATGTCGAAATCTAAAAATAGATAAAAGTAATATAAATCATTTAAGAGAGATTGATTTTGTGATACATGGATTATATCAAATTATAAAAAAAAAAATTTTACTTCTCAATGTATTGTTTTGGTCATGTAGGTATAATTGATGTCTTTGATCTTGTACCTCGATCCATGAGGGCTTAACCTTCTCACCAAGACGAAGGACCTTGGAGCTTAAACTTGAACCTTGAGGTGGCCACTATTGGGCTTAGGGTGTATGGTTATAATAAAATATAATTGCTTTTAAATATTTATTGATATCGTGCAATGAAAGTTATACTGGAGGATTAGATTAGTATTCAACAAAGAAAATCTCTATTTATTAAAGGATATGACATGTATGATTTAGACACTTCAACCCGGAGATTATGCGACCTATGTATTTCACAATTTTATGATATACCTATTTGACAAAGACTTTTCATTCGTATGAAAAAATCGAATTCTACTATAAAATCATTTTTTAAGAATAATTTGCTGGCACATTTATTCACGAATAATTAATGATCTATAAAATATATTTATATAGAGAATGGTTTGAATCTTCAAGAAGAATTGATCAACAAAAATTATATATATATATATCCATTATAAATACGTCCAAATGTTTTCATCGACAAGGAATATATTATTTGTTAGATATTTTTTTATAAGGAGTATGAACGATAAAACTCAGGAAAAATTATTTTTCACGAGAAAAATCGGCCCGACTTTAAGGAGTGAGCATGCACATCCATCAAAAGGACAATCTCTCTCTACTCTCTGCCTCCACTGATACTCGAAGATCGGAGGATTCCTGAATCTTAACTTCTGCAAATCGATTTGATAGCAACGGCGCAAACAACGAGGCTCCACGATTGCGTGGGAACTAAGGGAGGGAGGGAACGGGAGGGAAATGGGATTTGCCCATAATCATCAAATCATTTGGTACGTCGGCGGAGCCTCCTGAGGTTCCATGCCCAACTTTACCTTTCTCTTCGTCTTTCCATGGCGGGCGTTCAGATTGAGTACCCACTTTCCGCACTTTTTTCCTGACGCCGAACTCTCTCAGTGGCGAACTGGGTATCCGTGATTGATGGGTTTTGTCAAAGCCTTAATGAAAAGTTCTCGTTTTTTTCGCTCTCGTTTCAGAGTAGAAGCTGCACAGGGGAGTGTGCTGCTGCCGTAGCGTCCGCGAAGACGAAGTCTTCTTTCGGGTTCGTGCTTCCTTTCCCTTTTGCTTTCCCGAGAATGGGCATGTCGTGTTTGGCCTGATTCTTTGGGTGTTTGCGATTACATCTCTATGAACCAATGTGATTTTGTACGATTTGGTGTCCTGAAATTGTACACCAAATGGAGTACTGATTTCCCCTGATCAAACGCTAGATTCTTTCTGGCTTTCCAAAGGATTATTGTGCTTTTGTGCGCATAAGAGAAGTCAAAATCTACCCTTTTGCTGTAAGTTATGTCGCATGATCCGCCAGCTTGATATTTTTTTTCTTGTTTCCCCCGTGGGTATCATTCTAGTTGTTATGAATTGGTGAACACTTTAAAGCTGTACTTCATGTGGGTTGCATAACTTTTGACGACTTCTATGGCACTTAGGAGGATCGGCAGCTGCCTGCTGCCGTCTTCCTTGTCTCTGAAACCCACGTAATGCTTTGTCAGTAGTTGTCTCTGTTTGCCCTACCGATTCTTGAGTGCAACTTTGGGTGTTTTCATAGTGAAGTGGAGAAGCCATGCACAGTCATAATTGAAAAGCAACCAATCTTGGCAATTCAAACAAATTTGAACATTGTAAGTAAAATCTTCATCTTCTTATGTGATATTCTTGGGTGGTTCTGTTGCTGCAAAATATGATCATCAATATAGCATGGTCGTGGTTTCTTTTGTCTACCTGGGAGTTTGACTATATGCCCAATAATCTAGAGGGTTCTTGCAGCTCCTTCTCTTTTGAAGTCAATAAATAATTGAAAGATGGCTGCTGAGCTTGTCAACACGGCAACGAGTAATAAGTTGGCAGAAATGGATTGGACAAAGAACATTGAGATCTGTGAGTTAGTTGCTCGTGATCCAGGGTAAGTTTTCTCTGGCTTGGTTTTTGAGTGAAACACTGTGATTGTGAAATTAAGATTTATCATCTGATTACTGCTGTTTAAATGGACATTTTTGTTGAATTAAATAGAAAAATGTAAATTTCGGAACTTTTGCTTTTTAATGGCAAACTTTTGGCTTAACAGAAAAATTACAACCTTTCGAGCATGTCCTCACTCGACTTCATTGCTGACAAAAAATGCAATTGAATTGTGAATAATTTAGAAATGTCATCCTTGCTATGAAAACTTGCAATTTCTTGACTGTCTTTACATTTTCATCATCAATGGGTCTAACAATTTATACTAATTCCGTCTTAGTTTTTTGATTGAATGTTAAGTTTTTGCACTGAAAAATTGGTGGTGATGAGAATGCAATCCTAGCCTCACTTGGGATGTCATGGGCGTAGAATTTTTGCCCGAAGAAGTTGGGCAAATAGGGGATAAAGGAATATTGTCATATTGTCTGAAAGTGAAGCATTATTTCATTCATCTAGTTCTCTTAGTGCGAGCAAGCTGAAGTTCTTCCACGACCATAAGTGCAAGCCACAAATAAGTTGAATCCCATAAGTGCCATCCCCACAAGGTGGTTTCTTATGCCGAACTTACCATGTCGCTTTAATAGGTTTTTGTTATTAGTGGACTAAATTGGTTAATATACATGTTATTGCCACAATGCTCTGTATTGGCCCATTGTCACGCTCATATTTCTAATTAGTATATACCCGTATTCACTTTAAAAGCTTGTTCAATGACCTGGAAAACCTTTTAAATATCAAATATTTAGTAAGGGGTCTTGTTAAGCTTCAAACACTCACAGACAATGTGGGTCTAATTCCCTTTTGCTTGAACTTTTGGAAGAAAATTGGCCCCCTATCATATTACTAGAGCATCATTCAAGAGTTCGAATATCTACAAACTCTCTTCTTTCTATTTTCTCTGATATCACGCTCTTGTGTTCTTGCCTCCCTGTTCCGTTCAGTTTGGTTAGGTCCATTTCACATGTCAAGCGCCACTTACATGTGAGATGGAGTGTCAAGAAATATGACATGCTTACATTCTGAAAACCATTTCATGACAACTCATGCATTTTCATAATTTAAAAAAAAAAAAAAAAAGTTTCTTCATAACCCTTAGTTATCCACGGATCTTCTCAGTTTGATATAAGTACTGTCTTTTTCGTTTCCCTTTCTAGAAATATTGTACTTACCTCTTACCTTTCCGTTGGATCATTCTACTATAATATGCTTTTTGGTTACATTGTGATATGGCTTTGCATTCTTAAATTTAATGAATATCGTGCCTTTATCATTCTTTTATAAATCTCAACAGTAAATTTTCGTCCCTTGATCTTTACTTATTTATGTATTGAAAAGAAAAAAAGTCTCGAAGGTAAAAGAAGTACTCATTTTCTTGTACATTATCTTTGTTGACACAGCATATACATGTAACAGATAAAACATTTTGCCATCTCCCTTTTCAACTAAAATGAAGGCAGAATAGAGTGCACTAAAGCTAGAATATTGAACCAATAAGTGATAGTATAATGAAAACCTCAAGCAATTGGTTCTCATATCTCTTTTAGGAGTTCCATTCTTTCTTTAAGAGCATATTCTCAATGTAAGTTGAATGTTCAATGAAGCCATCATGTATTCTTGGAGAAACCTCTATAAAACCTATTTTGAATTAGAACAAAAGGTGGCTTTTCTGTTTCAAATTGGATATATACACGATCTGAAGTCTTAATTAATTAGAAACACTAAAATGTATGTATTAGCTATTTCAAATTTCTAGGAACATGGACTTCACTGTAATCTTTTTAGGAAAACTTGGGCCAAGGTCGAATTTCAAGAAGTTTGTGGGTTAGGGAAAGTGCTGCCCCCCCCCTTCCCCACCCCAAAAAAATAAAATAAAAAAAAAAAAAAAAATCCATCCCCTGCTTGTTTCTTCCTTTGCATTTCAATTTAGGTGTTACTCATCCGGTGGTATAAGTAACCAATTCAATTGGTGCACTTCCTAATATCATGGTTCAGCTGCTGCTTACCGTCTAAGTACATCATTACTTATCAAAGCATTCAACATTGAATTAGAGCATGGTTATGCACATCCTGGTTCTAAACAGCATATGCTAATTCGGTATGCCAAATATTTGACCATATACCGCATATACAGTATGTTGTCTCAGCTATAGTAAGTGATGAACACAGTATCAATAACCATGCAGGGTATCGAAAGATATTATTAAGACCATCAAAAAACGACTGGGGAGTAAACATTCAAATGCACAACTCTATGCAGTCATGGTGAGTGTGATCTTTCGTTGCCATTCTGAGTTCTTCATTCTATAAATTTCTTCACTGTTCAATACAGTTGTCTAATTCTTTATTCATGTGCTTTTTTTCCTTGAATGCTGTTCAATTTTTTTTCTGTCAATAGTTTTAGCAGCAACAGCTGCCATAGTCCCGTCTTTCGCTGTTTCTTAACAACTCTCTGAAGGAGGTCTATTGCATTGCAGCTGTTGGAGATGCTGATGAACAATATTGGAGAACCTATTCATAAGCAAGTCATTGAATTGGGGATTCTCCCTATTCTTTCGAAGATAGTTAAGAAAAAGGTTTGCATTTGATGTCACGTATTCTAAATGATTCAACAAAATTGAAATAATGCACTTTATGGAAAATTTCTTTCAGACTGACTTGCCCGTACGCGAGAAGATATTTCTTCTTCTAGATGCCACACAGACATCCCTCGGTGGTGCTTCTGGGAAGTTTCCTCAATATTATTCTGCATTCTATGACCTTGTAGTAAGTACAAGTCTTTAAAATTGGATCTCAGTTTGGATGTTATATTGAAAGCAGTTGTATTTCCAAACTTCTGATTTGCATTGATCGGAAACTAAGGCATTGAAAATCTATTTGAATTACACTCAGAGTTCTGGAGTTCAGTTTCCTCAGAGGTCTCTATCCATATCGTCAGATAATGCTCCTGCAAAAGTTGTGAGGAGATCCTCAGGTCATCCTGCTCCAGAAGCAATTAAAAAGAGTCCTTCTGACAGGGAGCCAGCATCTAGTAGACAGGATGGATTTTCTCAGCAATCAGACTCACATTCTGTCTCTGAATCGAGGTATGTTCCAACTTCCATCAGATAAGGTTATCTCCTCTTGGGCGATTGGCGCATCGGCTAGATGTCCTTTTCCTCCAGAAAACTCTCAAGCCATTTACATTGAGTCCCTTCAGTTATCATATTGTTAGAATATAACATAGCAATATAATAGCATTTTCCATGATCTGTGCAAGGTTTAAGGCTAATATCCTGAAAGCGTCAGGCACGTAACCTTTAAAGTTGATTTTCCTGTCAAAATCTTCCTTTCTTCTTGGCATCACAGAGCCCTCATGCCAAATTATTCTCTTGGAAGTTTTCTTACTTTAGTCAACCACTAAAGACTTTGTGCAATTAACATACTTAGCTTTTCTATACTTTTAGGACTTCAAACTTTCTTATGCGATGTTGTTTTCCTTCCTGGATTTAAGTAGTTCAGGCAAAAAAGAAGGTCTAACGCCATTAATGGGATGAGATTGATTCTTGTTCAGTCTGTGTAAAGTCATGATCATCATTGTCCATGTCAGAAATCTCTACACTTGACTAAAAATCATAGATAGAGTAAACTCCGCAATTTTTGGTATTATGATGATGGGACCGTCATTGACAGACAAGTTGTGATCAATTTAGGAAAGACAGAGGCCCGTCATTGTAATTTATCATTGTTTTCTGCGAAAACAAGTAGTCCAAGTATCTTGTGGACTCTTTTTGCTATATTGGAAGAAATTGAAGTAACTTTTCAGCTCTCAGGCATACAAAGCATGGCAGCTGGTGAATTTGCTATGTCATTGAGAAATTAATTGCTGGTGCAATCTATACAATAAATTGATTCATTCAGACCATCAGATTTCTTTATGTTTACAAACTGTCCACTTCTTAATAGCTAAGAGACGTGCTTCTATAAACTGATTTTGCTATAAGTCAATTAGTCAGGTCACAAGTATAGGAGAGTGATTTTCAGATTTTCATCGACCCTCTCTCATACTTGTGAGGAGCATGGTAGAAATATGTGACAGATCCAAGTCCTCTGATGATTAAATGTGGTATGGTCATTTGTTTTTTGTGTAGGAGGACCCAACCCTGCCTCAGTTGACACCCATGAGTGCCTCTGACAGTTGTGATCCTCCTTAGCTGATAGCAGTTGAATGCTTCTGTTGGTCATGGGATCCACACGGTTTGGAGTCAAGTTATAGATGTGGAATATCTGCTTCTTTTACCAAATGCATGAACTATGAATTGATGACTTCTACAGCCTGAGTAGTTATATAATAATAGTATACTGGATGATGGCTCAATGTATTGTTAATCGCCCCTCTTGCCCTAATTGTCTACATCTTTATCAGTGAACTTGACATGCATGGCTCCACATGGATTTGAATGAATTTGGGATAAGCATGAAAGCCTTGCTTTGCCAGGCATTAAAGCGATGGTAGAATAGCATCAGTGAGGATGAGTGGTCATTTGTCTTTGATAGAATATAAGTGACAGGTGATTCGTAGTGAGTCATTTCTCTGGAGGGACACATTGGTTGGTGGTTTTTCAACATATTAATGTGAAACATATTAGCAAACTTTTGCCTGCTTGAAATAGATAAATTGAAGTCACAGTGCAGGAAGGAGTTCTAGAATCTCATGAATGGGCTATGGAAATGAAAGAAGCTGCCCAAATTGTGGGGTTTAGATTATTGTAGCATTAGTATGACAGTATCTTTCACCTAAGTGGTTAAGAATATCGAAGCTAATAAAGCACTCCCACGTTTGATTTCTCCAAACTTGAAGCTAGAGCTGTGATCAAGCCATGCCGAGTCAAGATAGTTTTACTTAAGCCCGATTCTGCGTGCATATATAAGGATCAATACTTGTTCAGTTTGATTTATTTTGATTTTTCTAGCTTGAATGTCATTTTATAAAGTTCTTCATGTGCTTGAACTGACTCAACTAAACTCTAGTGGAGCTTGAATCAAGCTCACGCAACATGCCCAAAAAAAAAAAAAAGTAGACAGTATCATATGTATGTTTCTTATTCTTTAATTTATGTAAATAAAGTTAAAACGTTGGAGAGTAGGTTGAAAATGTTAGGAGAATGCTTTTTTGTTGTTTTGGTTGGGCTTTTCAGCTACTATGTAATGCTCTGATAAATCATATATGCTCCTATTTATAAAGCAGACCTTTAGATATGGAGATCCTTTGCTTTTTTTAAGGTTTCTACAAATTAGTCCCCCTCCTTGGTGCCTAAAATGAGATTTCTGTTTTAATCTTTAGAGAAAACGTCGGCCATCAACAGCCACTTTTTTCTTTTTAGTTTGATCTTCTTTGCATGTGTGGGTAAGGAAGAGGAAGTTGGTATCCTTTTTTTCTGATAAGGCATTAAGCACTCGATCAATATTGTGCAGTATTGTTCAAAAGGCCCGTAATGCATTAGAGGTTCTGAAGGACGTACTTGATGCTGTTGATGCTCGACATCCTGAGGTAAGGTGAAGTCAAACTCTGGATTTTGTGATTTACATTGCACATAACACCAAGGCACAGCAGATTTGGCATATGGAAATAATGTTGTTGCACTATTACATTAAAGCTTTGTATGCATGAAAAAACTAAACCAACATACATTTTAATGAGATCATCCTAAGTAAGGATGAGTTACTGTAACTTGAGTTTGAATAGTATATTGTCATGTTGAAGTCCACTGATCAGAACCTGATGATGCAATGCTTTTTATTGTCAATGGCATGATAGATTGCAAAAGATGAGTTCACACTTGATCTCGTGGAGCAGTGTTCTTTCCAGAAACAACGAATAATGCAACTTGTGATGACTTCTAGGTGAGTATTTTTTCTAGTTTAAGTTTGAGTTGTATCTTTGGTCAATTATCTGTTGCATGAGGATTTCCTAATACTGTATACTGGGCCAAAATAATGTTTTTAATACTAAGCTCACCATGATGATTGCTGACTGTAATGATGCTGTTGAAACATCCTAGACTGTACCTAAAAGAATTTGCAAACTGAAATTGATCTTATTCTTGCTTGTTTAGGTCACGAATTTTTTAGTTGGTAATCTCCTTTTCTTGAGTTAGAAGATGTATTTACAATTTGTCCTGCAAAGACACTAGATTATCATTTGGTTATTATTTAGACGAAACAGGAGATTCTATGGGCACACGACTGAATTTAGTGAGCTGATGGAAAGGTATATTTGATCATTACATGGTTTCACTGGACCATGAAGAAGGAGAATGATTGGAAGTTATCCAAATATGTTGTCAAAGACCTGCCAAACCTTCTGATGAGTTCAAGTTTTAAACAAGAACAAGGGGCTTTTGCATCATCATTTTTGCTGCACCGAAAAGTGTATATTTGGTGATGTTAATAGATCGAGATAGTCTCCACTCATTTGTATAAAGGTTGCAGTACTTCTTAATAATCCAGAAATTCCACCCATAATTCATGATTCCTGGATTTAAGGTTTATGTTTCCAGGTTGACTGGAGTATAAGTTGAAGAGATCTTTTTGTACTTCCTAAAATGCGATACTAAACTGAATCAGAGATTCCTCTTGTCCAGGGATGAAAAGGTGATTTCTCAAGCAATTGAGTTAAACGAGCAGCTTCAAAATGTTCTTACACAACATGATGCTCTGCTCTTGGGTAGGTCTGGCTCACCAGCCAGTCATGTTAATTATGAAGAGATCGAGGAAGAGGAAGATGAGCAGCTTTTTCGAAGGTTTGTTAGCAACCCTTCCTCAATTTCCCGAGTATTGCTTTAAAGAGGTTCTCCACAGGATTAATTCTCACACTGCATGGTTGGAATTAGGGAAGCAATTGAGTGAGTGAGCCCATGACTCGAAAAAATTTGAGCATACTAGTGTTCAGCTTGATTTATCTCAATTTAAAATTGAGCTTGGATTAGAGCTCAACTAATCACAAACAGAATAGGGGTGAATAAAGGTGAGAGGCCAAGCACAGTGAAGCTGAAGAGGAAGATTCTCCCAACAAATGCGTAAAAGAATTAAACAAGAACAAAATTTACAAATTCAAACTACAACTTGTGTAAGAAATATGTGGAACAAATATTAAGCACCATTTCTAACCCTACTCACAGCACAGACTAGAATCCAGCAGAAGGAAAAAAAAAAAAATTAAGATAAGAACCCTAGCCAACATATACTGTAGAGGAGGCGATCCCTCTCTGAAGAGTGTTGTGACTTTGACTCATAAAATTTGATTCTCTTCCGATAATCTATAACTAAATAACAGAGAGTCAACACCAGTTGGCAAAGCATAGAAACTTAACCAAACATGCTAGATAATACAGATCTCAAGGGACATCCCTAGGTAATATGTGATAGAATATTCATCTTCAGCCCAAGCTGGAAGGCATGGCTATTTTGTGTTCCTTGAGTTGCCTGTCAGATGCAAAACAACAAAGAGAGGGAGGCAGCGAATCAGGAAGGATGGAGGGGAAGATAGAGAGAGTCACACGAGTTTGAGTTGGGATGTTTGACTCCCATCGATGGCAAATGGGTAAGTGAAGGAAGGGTAAAAATACTAAAATATTATTAGCACTTTGAAGCATTAGAAGGGGTAAAAGGGTAAATTATGTAGGAAATTTTCACCTGAAGTGTAATCTATTAGGTGGAGAGAGAATGCATAAGAGAGCCATTGAAAGTCGGTAGACAAGCAGAGAAGGATACTTCCACAAAATAGATTAAAGGTTTCCATGTTCATGAGCTTGATGTAGAACTATGGCAACAACGTTTGAAGACTTACAAAAGATGTGCCAAATTAAGATTCATTTCTCAGATGATCATCTTATTTTATTTAGAATGTCATGTTTCTTCTTTTATTTTAGGACAGAACATTATTTTTGCTAGTTTCTAGGATATATGTTTCCTTTCTATGTGAAATGGAATATTATGTCTACTTGTTTTTAAAATATGAGATTTCTTAAGTTTCCTATCTAAGTGTTTCCTTTGGGCAATAGGGTTTAGTAGTCTATAAATATGCTCCTCCTTTGGTTTTTGAAGTATGTGGAGTGAATAAAATGTCAGCATTTCTTTGCTAAGAGTTGCACGATGCAATTCTCCCCTGGGTGAGATCCTTAGGCGCTCTGCATGAGAAGCCTAAAGGTTTTTCCTTTTCTTTCCTAACCTTTCTTCCAACATCTCCCAAACTCATCAATTTCTCTATCAATCACTGATCAGCCCACTCCAACCCTGCATTACTGTTCAGGGGTGCTGTTTGCGGGTACTATCCGCTATCCACAGCCCCAAAACAGTACTTTTAATTCTGATTTAACCCAATTAAATTGTCCTACATATTAAAACTAATCTTCTTAATACCACACCTGGACTTGCTGGTGGCATATGGTCCGCTTCACAGCCTCATGTTGTTGGTGGTCAGGACTGGTCTGCTTTTTCAGATAAAAGTGGAATAGACTGGCTATATTGACAGAATCTTGACTTTCTGATAAATGAAAAGTGGATGAAAGGATGGTTCTTGAATCTCTAAGCTGATTCATATTAAGCAGGCGCTGCAACAACTGACTGAGGAAAACCTGTTGATATGAGAGCGGCAAACAATGTGTTTAAATTGATGCTGTAACCTTTTTTGAAGAGAGCTGTTTACAAGAGTTGAATTCTTGCTTTTTTTCAAAAAAAGTTAGATAATTATGTCCTTATTTGGATATGGTAGATAGAACTCTGAAGAGACACCGGGTCTTCAAGTGCTGGTGCTAAAGCTGCGACTAACTGCTGTATCATTTGGTTTCCTATTTCATATGCATTCCGGTTACTTCTAATTGTAGCAGGTTACGAAAAGGAAAAGCTTGTGTGAGGCCTGAAGATGAAGACGGGATAGTGCAAAGGCCATTAGAATTGTTTGGATCATATGTTCCTGGAGAAATAGCATACCGTCCACTTATCCGGTCTCCATCTACAGCGATATCCAGGGAATCCAATGGGCAGGGTCCACCTGTGGCAATCCCTCCTCCACCAGCAAAACACGTCGAGAGGGTAAAATATTTTCAAGAAAACAATTCGGATGGCTCTGCTGTGGCTGGACACATGAGGGGCCTATCATTACATAGTCGCAATGGCAGCAGTTCACAAAGTGGAAGCATCTATAACAGTGACTGATTGGACATTGATCTTTTTCATGCTTTGGTCTGTGATGGGTGCAACCTCTGCCATCATCTGGTGTGGAGCTATTTACTTCTTTCTGAACCTCAACTCATGGATGTATGCAGGCAGCTCCTTTGTAATTGGCAACAAGAACACAATGACTTAGTGATAGGGGCTATGCATCAGTCAAGTTTCTCTCATTGTGTTGTGTAGCCCACAATGCAGATAATTGCATTGGGGGAGAGCGACGGATGTCCCCGGTCCCAATATATATTCATAGATGGGAAATTATATTATCAGTGTTCGCCATTGTACTGTTTTTGTATGTAAATATGAGAAGATCATTAAGTCAATCAACAGAGTCCACAGGAGTCAGAAGCCCATGATTTAGGATGACAGAGCCCGTCTTTCATAGAAACCCTTGCCCCCCACCTAGCAAGAAGAAATAGAAGGGGGAATTGTATACCGAGGTGGGGTGTTCTACCTTGGCATCTGAAGCATGGCAAGGGGATAAGCTAGCAACCAATCCACATAATGGCAACAAACATGAGGGAAGAGTTATCCAACTAAAATCATTTTTTTGATGGTTTCATGGTGCTATGTTGTTGTCGAACTCGTGATCATTTTTGTTTAACGAGACCTTGATCAATCCAATGAACATAGAGAGAGCTGTGTAACATCTTAGCATCGTATAGCCGTGACCAGTTGTATTGCCAGATTGTAAGTCGTAGAACCGTGTTGGTAAACCATTGCAAAAGTTCCACCATGATTATCATGGTGTAGCAATTGATCATAGAAATAGCTTATGCTGGGAGCTACTGATGCTTTGTTATTTTTTATTAAAGCAAGCGTGAAATTGTTGCTATGCCGTGATTTTTCGGCCGGTGCTAATAACAGTTCTTTATACCAGCATATTAATCAGCTGACTTGGAGGAGATGCAACTTATACCGACAGCATAAAAGTAACCATTGAAGTTGGATGAAATCTAATTTTGATCAACACATTCCTTAGTGATTCAACAAGGACCGAAATACCACTGACTAGGTGGACCGGACTTGCTACGACGCCTCGCCCAATAGCTCCATGTACCGCTCTTCCCCCAGAAAATCCCCTTTGCCTTACCTCTCACAATGTGCTACGACTGCAACCAACGAACATTACGTCTACGTTGTCCAAGAACGCTGTAAGATAATGAAGCTCGTAGTGATAGGGCAAAGGAGGAAATACAGAAGTGTTACCCATTTGCCGTTTGCTGCATCAGATGCGGTAGGCAAACAACGAGAGTACCTGCATCGGACGAGGTGGGTCACCAACCTTCGGAAGATTCTCTCCCCTTTTCTTAATTCTCTTTCTTTTCATTTGATGTTAATTTTAATCTATTCCACACTCCCCCAATAGTACTTCAATTCCAAACCCTTCTAGAAGGCATGGATGGCCGTCTGTCTTTTTATATCAATTATATGCGAAGGGGGGGTTGGTCGAACTGTGAATGCGACCGCAACCAATAAACAAACAGATTGAGCATCTCTGAATTACATCATCCTTGTGATCTTCATGCTTTGCTCCAAATTAATACCTTGTTTTATAGCAGACAATCTAGACGTGATGAGGTGAACCCTTCTATTAATTATGAACTAGTTAATTGGGTGTCTATTTTTCAACAAATCCTTAAGATGTGACTCAAATGAGCCAAACATTATAGAATTCAAATGGGAAGACTGGTTAGATCAAATTAACTTGCTTTTGACACCATGGACATTCAATCTTTGCTTACAAGTAACAAACGAAGTCTCTTTCTTCCGGGGAAAACCCAACAAAAATTATAAAGCAAACACAAAATTAAATAATTTCAAGAATTAGGATCGGAATGGGATGCTCTTGAAAGAGTGCAATGGAGGGAGGATACCTGGTCCAATCAGCAAGCCGTGTCAGTGAGAGTAGGAATATCGGCAAATCAAAGTAAATGTCAATCATGGAAGGTAGGTAGGAGATTTTTTAGTTAATCTTTTCTCTGCTCATGAATTGACAAGAGTTAGTGGGAGCGAGTTGGAATCGGTCTTCTAGAACCTCAGCAATATAAAAATGGAAGAAATGTGGGGAGGTGGAAGACCATCCAAGAAAATATTTTTGTGCTGCAGAAAGAATATGGTTTTAGTAATGGTACACATCATGTCATGTATAAATGTCTGTGAGGATGACCTTTTAGGAAATGGGGAGAGGTACTGAAATTTAATGTCTTTTATGTGATATGCAGAATGGGAGGTCGATGGTTGGTAGGTCCACTGAAATAATCTATTTTTAATTCTTTGTTCTGTACGCCCTCCAAATCTGCAGTAATTACGCGGTTTCGGCACCAAACCATCAAAATATTTGCTTTCGAGTCCTTTTGAGTCGACCAAGGAGGCCGGCAACTCTGTGTTCTGTTCTTGACGGGTGTCTGTAAAAACCTCCACAATGTGAAGTATTTACAGTTGAGAGCCCGGTAGGTTTGGATGCTAAACGTTGACCACGAAAATGGGGAAAAAGTAAGGGCATGGAAAGAGTGATCGTGAGTTCTATCCGCCATAACCCTTTTATACAATGATTGATTTTTCTAATCCATGAGAAATATAAGATTTGGAGGTAGGTAGTTGTGGGTGGAATTGGGAATAGAGGAAAACACGGGGGCCTACACAAGAACCAGTGAGCTTCAACTCCGCAAAATAAGTAGGGCGGACTCCAAGAGGATACACCATAAAAAGTAGGGCTACCTACCAAACATCCATCCGTCCATCAGCTCTAAACTTTAATTGCAATCACCTCGTCCTTTCTCGACACCAACTGGGTCAAATGCTTAAAAAAAGGAAAAAGAAAAGAGAAAGATGACGTTTCCTTCCTTCCTCTCCACCACCGCTCTCTTCTATTTATCTCCTCTCTCTCTTTCTTCCTCCATGAGCGGTGCTCTTCAGGTTGGGTGCACCGTTTCAATTCAACCTCAATACATAAACGTCGTGTTGGGAAAAAGGATAAAGGCAGGGAGAAGGAGATGGGGAGGTCACCGTGTTGCGAGAGCGAGCACATGAACAAAGGGGCATGGAGCAAGGAGGAGGACGAGCGCCTCATCGCCTACATCAAGCGCCACGGCGAAGGCTGCTGGCGATCCCTTCCCAAAGCAGCCGGCCTGCTGCGCTGCGGCAAGAGCTGTCGCTTGAGGTGGATCAACTACTTGAGGCCAGATTTGAAGCGTGGTAACTTCTCCGACGAAGAAGACGAGCTCATTATCACCCTCCACAGCCTCCTCGGCAACAAGTAAACGACTAATACATCACCTACTTTCTTTTCTTGATCGTGTCTCGGCCGAAGTCGACTAAGAGTTGTTTTTTGCGCATGTCACTCGCAGGTGGTCGCTGATAGCGGCACGGTTGCCGGGAAGGACAGACAACGAGATTAAGAACTACTGGAACACCCACATCAAGAGAAAGCTTCACGCACGCGGGATCGATCCCCAAACCCACCGTCCTCTCGACTACACCAGCACTGCTGGTGCTGGTGCTGGTGCTGCTGCCGCTCACACTATCTGTTCTAACGCTAACAACAGCGGCAACAAGGCCACGCCTCACTCGACGACTTGTGAAGAATTATCATCATCAACACCACCACCGTTCCGTGCAGCCAAGAAAAGATTGAATTCATTAGCCAACGCGGTGGTTACAGTGCGAGAAGAAGAAGAATCAACGAACAACAGCATGAGCAGTGACGTAACGACCACCACCACCACCGCAGAGGAAGTGCAAGTGCAACTCATCAATAACAAGAACGGCATAAATATGGATGAAGACGGAGATGCCAATGCAGACCTCGACCTTTCACTTTGCCTCTCCGTTCACCGCCCCAAGACTATCATCAGAAACAACAGCACTAGCAGCACGGCAAGTACTGAATTACTAACGAGTCCTCCGCCTCTACCAGCTCATGGGCATCATGAGGTTTTCCTGAGTCTAGGGTTTCATCCCGACGCCCGACATGCCTGCAACGGCACCAGCTGCAGTGCACCCACAGCTACAACACTTGACTTGTTAAGCGACCCCTCTTCACACCCCATTTCTGGAGCCTCTTCTTACTGGTTTTGATGTTAATGTATTCTAGTCTTAGACTTTGGCTAATTACGGTCCCCCTCTCTTCAAACCCTCGAAACCACTTTTTATGGGAGAGATACCACAGCTTAGTTCTTGCTCATTTGTTTCATGTGACAGATGCCTTCTCCTTTCCCTCTTCCTCCTCCACTAAATTCTCAAGACACGGGTAGATGATGACAGTCATTGTAATTCTGGAGACTCCTGCGATGCTAACAATCTCCTCCCCTAACCCTAACCCCCAACCCCCTTTCCCAAAAAAAAAACGCACACACGACAAAAGTAGGCTGAGACAATTTGAAGGAGAGGTCAATGGATGGGCTGAATCTTTACCAACAACTTTCATGGTAATAATGCTCATATAAATTGACTTAGCAAAAGGATGGCCTTCTTTTTTTGCCAAGTTCACTAAGCAAGTCTAATCTCTATGATGAAGCTAGATTTTTGACAAAATTTTAGGGGGGAAATTCCAAAAAAATCCCCCTCATATGTTGTTTATTTCTCAAAATTGCCCCATGAACAATGACTTTGTTCCAAAATATCTCCAGAAATTTATCATGGTGAATTAACAACCTCTCTAAACCGGCGCCCATTTGTTGAAATTCCCCTCACATTCGATTTTATTCCCAAAAAAAAGCCTTTTAAATTAGATCAATTTGACCTAAAAGCCTCCCTCAGCTCGTTGTTGATAAAAATAATTGTTGGCCAACAAACACGTGCTTGTCGTGTGCACATTTTGCGCCTTTCCAAGAGGCATTTCGTTTCGAATAACCTTACCCCGTACATCTCACACGTAAGAACATGCCTAACTGGGCTCAGTTCAGTCCAAGGCATTCTCATAACAGCTCTCCTCCGACATCTACAGTCATCCTTGATCTCAAAATTTCTCTGTCTATGCTCGAGAACCCTAATATTTTCTTTTTGACATGTGGAGTTGGGGCGAAGTTGAGGCTTCTGAATGCTTTTTATGTACACCGACTGGGCACGGGAGAAACGCATTTTTCTCTAATAAAAATGCGCCGGAAAAGGGGACGGGACAAACATATGATGAGCTCACAGGGTTATTAAGTCAAAATTTAGGACGAAGTCAAATGTAAGGAGGAATTTCGGAAGGACGGCACCATTTTAGGGGGGATTCTTGGAAATTTCACAAATTTAGGAATTCATGGGGAAGAAGCTAATGTCGTCTTTCATTCACACTGCCATAGCCAACTTGGAAAGGCCACAATTATGTTTAGACATCTATTGCTAAACCTATACCTCATAGCAGTTCACATCACAAGTACAACAAACACAAGCACCAACTAAATCTTACAGAGACACACATGCATATAACGAATGATTGAACATCGAAGCGTCCATTTGCAAAAGTCAGTAACATTATATGGTGGATCCGGAGGAATGGTATGGAAATGCAAGCAAAAGGAGGAGGGAAGATGTATGACATCCTCCACTTCTTCCCATTCCCACCACGATTTGCAATGCGCTTTAGGCCTACTAAACAAGATCCGATTATCCCGACTACTATTTTGACTAGAAGAAAATCAATGCCCGTCCGCGGCGGCCAAGGTTCGCCGGTAATGTGGGGGTGACGGTGACACCACTGATTTGTCAAACCCACCGGACCCCGGTCTCTCTCTCTCTCTCTCTCTCTCGGTTAGTTGATCTTTCATTTTAGTTTTCTATCTTTCCAAATGTTAGCTTTCCTGATTTTTCCTTTTGTTTTTAGAATTTCGGATTTTTGAGATGCGCAACAACACCATGATATTGTCACATATGCTCAAAATACTAAAAGGACGCCACATTGCACCCATTTCAAATGTTTAAATCGTTATGCAATTTTCTGAACTTTTTATCATTACCAAGGTTTGTCACTTCGATGGCTTCTAGACGAACTTTGTTAGGAGACTTGTCTGTTCTCACGCGGAGAGAATCGCAATCCATCATCGACACATTGGTGGGACGACAATTCCAAACCCATCAATCGTGAATCTCTTTCAAGACGGATGATGTAGAATAATTATAATTTGAACCATATCTCTTTTAGTGAGTGCTTGAGCTCCCATAATCGGGCGCAAGGGAATTGCGATGATTCTACTAACTTCTTCATCAATTAAAAAAAAAAAAAAAAAACACAAAAATGTTCGTCAATCGATTACCTCCAAAATGGTCAAAGTGGATTCGATTCTAATAAATGTGGTGTTTGATGCCACTGGCCGGCCATGTGACATTCATTGAATCTCAAGTCACCTACATGTGTACTAAACCTGGAAAAATGTCCACCCATGTACAATTCAAAAGGTACCATCTCGTCTCTTTTTTTTTAATTATTTTTTCGTGCCCCAATGTCACCTAACTCTTTTGTCGTTGTCTAATTTTCTTTTCTTCTCTTTTCTTCGACCCAAAAAAAATATTCAATTGGTAAATATCAACGGATGCTATTATGCCCACCAAACAACAGTAACGACCCTTTAAAATCCCCGAATCGTCCGATCGCATCTTTAGATACCTCCCTCTTCTCTCTCATTCAAATGGCATGAGCGATGCCGTCCATCTAGGTTCTCCGAACCTGTATCGCAGAGGTCTAAAGTGATGTACAATCCTTACCAGTCTTCTAGAAACAATGCATGCGTTTCGTTGCAAAGTCATCATCTCGGTAGGTAACATGTCTTATAAGAACTAAGGCCACTATCGATGAGCATATAAGGATCACATCGATGTCCCTGTGACATCAATCATCGCCGCAGTAATCACTAGCCAGCGAGTCATGAGGACCTAATATCGAAGGACGCTCAAATCCGCTCGTTATCATCGGACCTTCTAGTTCACACTGGAGTCGCCACTCGACAAAGCTAGGGTTTTTTCTGCTCTCCATTTAAGAAGTTGCCTAGTCATACAAGGCCGGAAAATTCATCACGACCAAGACATATTCAAACTACAAGGAGGGGATTGAGCTTGAATTATTTGGGGCACTCCATTTCCAATGCATTTGCGTGGAACCTCCCCTACTAAATGTTGCATACGAGGAGCATTCTGGTAGGATCCGAGCAATGCAGCCTAATATGCATTAAAATAGAGGATCATTCGCAATGGCATGTTTTGATCTGTTTAATTATGAACGATGGTGTTAGACTTGCTTTTATCTTCATTCTGATTTACCTAGCAATAAACGATCAACCCCCTCCAACTAATAAGAGATCTTGATGTTTACTGCTCTATATTGAATTAAGGGCACGAGTTTAGCTATTCCCCTACAGCAAAACCTGGGTCTAAAAGAGGTATTACCCAGAAATCAGATTTTCAGTAGTTAAGATCCACAAATCAGTCTGAATCATGCTAAAGATCATAGGTTCGAGATCAGACCTCAACAGCAATTAGTGCGTATCCTCCAACTGCAAATGTTTTTGTCAGTCACCAGACCTCCTCTCAGTTAAACTAATGTGGAATTTGTCTCTTAGTGATTGACATCACAGGAATACATGATTTTTCTCCTAACTCTGAATAAAAGAAAAAACCTAAAAGCATCTATCAAACATCCAACTGATAAACTAGTCTGTTTCCTGGTACGCACATGACCAAATACACATACAAATGCTACTAAATGAACTAAGAAGAAACATAAAATGCAAAAACGTTGATGTGAGACCTACTGCATAGTAGTATATACAACTTTTAGCCAGACTGTTAGGATTTACCATGACACGAGGCCTATGGATGAGTCCCCCGGGTTGGACGACAAACATGATTTCTTTTCCGAGCATGTTCTTCATTGTGATGCTGCGTCCGACATGCATATCCATACCAACAATCTTCTCTCTTGGATGCATCTGGTGGTAGAAGCTGTGAACATGCATATTAAGAGAAGATTAGACCTTAAAGATTCTTGAATGAGGACTTAACAAGTACAACAAATTTGCAGCATCACGAGAAGACCAAATGTCCCTTCAATTTTCTCAGGGATCTATTCTATTGCAGTCATTCTCATCTTAGTATCAAACATCTTATCAGCATCCACAACCGGCTGATTGTAGAACCCACCCTAACTCGATCATTCATACGGTTGATTTATCATTTTGATCATAGAATCCCTGTTCTTCCGACCCTACACGATCTACTAGATGAACTGCTTTTGCCTTGTACAACCTTTTCACAGTGAAACCAATTCTGTCTTCAAAAAGTACCATGGATGTGAGGGACTGCAACTCTGAGTGATAGGATGTACAGTTCTGACTTTCTGTACCTCCAGAATCTACTAATATTATCAAATTAATGGTATTTTATCTTTAAGCAAGAGTTCACGGAATTTCCCCTCAATAATCCAACTGAGAGATCAAGAGAATATTATGTATTTCATGGACATCTGAAACATATATTCTACGATCGTGTGGCAAAACCTCACTCGTCAGATTTAGCATAGACTGTCCCTTGGATTAGTTATTTCTCCCAATGACATCTGATATACTGGTTATAATCTATAAGCTGTAAACTAATATTGAAGTAATGAGCAACCCACCACAGTAGTGGAATCATCAAACATAGAACATTGACAATACAACCATCTATAATTTGGACATCAGCCATCACATTAACACAATACAGTCCACTCATCATGCATAGCATGGTAACAAACATAAAATCAAAAAAGAGATCATCTAATTAGTTGTAGATACTTACATGTCTAGGCATTGAAAAGCGAAACCAGTACAAGAGGAAGGATACCAATTTGTCATAGCAATCGCTGCATTCACCACAAAGACTCAGGGGGAAAAACAACATATATGATAAAATGGGGCGACAGTAATTTGCTTTGCACACGTTATAATCATCAATAAAGGAGACCAGATTGATACATTATAGATGTATCAGGTCAGGAAACAGGCCAAACAATGTTGTGCTGTTCATTCAACAGGTTAATGGCAAAATGCAAGAGGAACATTATTTCCACCAATAATGATATCAAAATAATAAGAACAATTAAGGACATTTTAATTCTTTATTTACCTTCATCTTAAAGCTATTTTAATTCTTTATTTACCTTCATCTTAAAGCTAAAAAAATTTCTACTTTGAGATAAAATCCTGTTGATCAATGCCAAAATGTAAAGTTAAGCTTAGAAGCAACTACTGGCTCTTTAGTATTCCCTGAATTATTGTGAAACAAAAATCAAGTAACCCTAGCTCTTCCACAAGATCTCTACCGCTAAATCAACTTTAAGTCTTCAATAGGCAATGAAAGGAACATCTTAATTCATGCTCCAATCAGCTGCAAGTTTACAGGCAAGTACAGAATGTACTTCATTAAAAGGTTATAGCTCTGAAAATCTAAAAAAACTCAAGACTCAGAGGATCTGGCACTCTTGACACTTCTAAGCATGAGGACTACCTTCAGCAACTAATCACTAGCAGAACATAAGGAGCAATCTGCAGCCTTGAAACAAATGGTAAAGATATCATGCACTCAAGTTTAAAAATATACCATTCAAGAAAAGATAACATCCAGTTCAGGAGAACATTCATGTTAAAAGCTTAGTGACAAAGAAAAGCCTCACAAAAAGTAGAAAAGATAACTCACTTGCATAAATGTGTCGCGGCAGTTATTGTCTCAGCATGATTAAGTGGCATTCTGGATCGATCTGGTCAGGAAATAAATATTCTAGAGATAAGGACACAGGTCAAGTGTGACTAAATAATTGATTCATCAAATGGTACTATGTTTCACAGAAAATTTGATTTTGTGGGAAATGTGTTTCAAGTAAGTTCTCGCAAACTTAGTTCCATTTTTCAGTGCATGGATGGACATCTACAATGAATTGGAAACTATTTTATGGTGTTTGTCACCCAGAAACAATCCAGGTGCTATCCGGAACTAGCGTTAGATGATATATTGCAAAATGACAATTATCTTGAACAAGATGACGGGATCCAGCATTGCATTGTCCGGGATCAGGCATTGGGGATCAATGCAGACACCAAAAACTTGGTCTGGGTACCAGATCCTTGGCATTGACACCACGGTCGCTGATCCAAGTGCCCAAGTCCTGCATCCTAACCCCATGGTCCTGAATAAGGGTCCATCAATTTCTAGTGCGGTAGCTGAGGTAATAGCATCAATCATTTTTACGGCATTTTAGCAACTTCTACTGACCATGAAAAAAATTCCCTCGACTCGTCTTCCTAAGCTATGCCAAAGGACTGGAAATGAAGGAAATGCTTCCAGGTCTTTTTTCCACAAACAAATACACCCTAAGTAAACAATTGACTCCATAGAGGGAACCACGCATAGTATTTACAGTAAAAGAATCATCTTCAGTCAGAGAGTCAAAGGACAAGTATTTTTCGGCATTAAGAAAAAACATGCAAATGAACAAGACCTGAGATTTGCTTATTCACTTTATCTACTAATGTTCATATCCTATGGATTACATCTACATCAATCTCTCCATCCTTTCACAGAAGTGACCCAAGATCACAAATTAAATCAGTCCTTGGGGCTATATTGACTACTCATCACCGCTTCAATTAGACATCTTTTCTCTTCCCAGAAATTGCACTCCATGTACTCTACTTCATATCTACTAAAACAAAATTTTTGGATTCAAAGTTTACTAAGATAGATTGAGTTTCCCATCTAAGATTATCCAAGCTTCATCTATTAAACAGAGTAGAGTTTACATAGGAACATCATGCTGACCAATACTAGTGACAGTGAATTCCTCCATTACCAAGAAAAGTGGTATAGTTTTAACAAAAAGTGGAATTTTCAAGTAGACTTAGGGCCTGTTTGATAACACTCCAAACAGTGCTTGATTCTATGCTTTTGTTCCCCCAAAAAGAAAAAATTCGTTTGGTAAATTATTCATTCTCGGAAACAAAAATCCGTTTTTTTTTTGTTCCTGAGAATAGATTTGGAATGGATTCAAGAAGCAGAAAAAGTTGCTTCTTGTTCTTGGGAACAATTCCAGAATCAAGCCAAATTTTCTTTTTTATTTTTTCTCTCTTTTCTTTTCTTTTTTTCCTTTTCTTTCCTTTTCTCTTCTCCTTCCTCATTGCCGGTTGTCAGCCACGGCGATGGCCGGCAACTGGCTAGAGAAGCAAAGGAGGGATGGAAAGAGAAAAAGAAAAAAAGAGAAAATAAGAAAAAAAGAGAAAGAAAGAGAAAATAATAATAAAAGTACTTAAAAATTAAAAGAAATTCTAATTCACAAAAGAATTTGAGATTTTACCAAACGTATTTCTATCCCGAGAATAGGAATTTTGGATAGTCACTAAATGGTTTCAAATACTCGTAAACTCGTCTGAAGAACAGAATTAGGAAAAACCATTTCTGATAAAAAATTATTCTCGGAAACAGAATGATTACCAAACACACTCTTATAGTTGTGGAAACTCATATTTTTCTTCCATGTGCTTTAACTGATGTGCAAACCACATCATACATGCCTTTATTGCTTGTACATGTGAAGCACAAACCCCTTCGTTCATCACTATACATGTCCTCAAGTTTGTATATTCGAATGACAAGGAAAATGAAGTACTCAACTAAAAGAGTCATTATTTTGGTTAAACATTAACACTCGAATTGACTCACCAATTTCACGATTGTCAAATTTTCCAATCCATTCAGAGATAACGTCTTGGAGTGTTCTTCCCAGTTGTCTAATTGACCTCTCTGTGATCTACCGAATGTTGAAAAAAGAAAGTTGAATAGACTTGCCTACTATGCAAAGACAGTAGAATTATCAATGATAGAGTTCATACATCTTGCTCATATCGATTTGTTTCATGTGCAGCAAATGGAATTCTTGCAATAGACCGCTCCATGATCTGCAACAAATGCAAAAGGTTGTATTTGTGGCTCAAGAAACCAATTTATCATTAATATATTTGCATAGGAGATTAATGAGAAAATTATCCAAGATATCATCCAGCAAACAAGCAACAAGTGGCCGCCTAGTCTCTAGACCACTCCACAATATGAACAGCATGACCAAAGTGACAATTTCATATTACAAAACACGAAGGACAGCAGAAAGATAAGTATTAAAGTAGCGGAAATATGTTGAACGAAGCAAGAGTCAATTGCAGAAAAACTATCCCAACAAGACAAGAATGGGAATCTAGAGAACTCCACATACAGGTTTAAAACTGTCATATGAGCAGAGAGGGTGACCATCAACCCTTGCAACCCCTTGAGAATGCCAATAAGCACCGCAAAATGCTTTATTGCATCCCAAACCTGCATAAGAGGCACAACATTCCAGCATGTCAAAAACAGTCATAACATATCTCAGTAAAAAGGAAACGAGCATTGAGTCATTAGCGAAATCTTTTATAATGCTCCATTTTAAAATCCCTCTCTCCACATAAGTGCTCATTGACAACTGCCCACTTCTCAATCTTGAACATTGGACGGCACTGCAATTCTGTGAAAATTGAATAAAGCATTCCAATGTAACCACAGAAGAATCTTTAGATCATATCACTGCTCACTGTTCCATTATAGGACAATTAGTAGCAGATGGCTACAGCAATTAGATCCATCCTAAAGTTGCTAATTACATCCCTAATTAATTGTTTTTGTGTAGTACAGAGTAATAGCATCTGTTGAAATTCAGCTTAGCTGATGAAAAATAATTTGTGGAATCAACTGCCAAATTACAAAATGAACAAGGAATAACTATAATATCACAATAATGAAGTCTGATCCCAATGAATTAGTTAGAATATATCAGTCCTTTTATATCATTGCCTTCAATTCTATATCAAGTAACCAATCAGTCCTGTTTTGCATATGAAAACTGGTCTGGTTTTTTATTTTCCCATGCATTTGAAAACAGAACTAAAAATAAAATCTGATCATAAACCAAAAACCATTCAGGTGAGCAGAGGAAAAATTGTTCACTTTTGTAACTACAAACCGAAAAGAAAAAATGAGTTGTTTTCATGTCAAAAGAGAACACATTAGTATTAAAATGAAAACTTGCATATCATCCTTAAAAATCAATACAACCAATCATGATTTTAAAATCTTAATTCATGTTGAGAATTTTCTTTTCACGAACCAAACACGTTTAAAAAAATGAAGAACTGGAAATACATAACAGTTTTCATTTTCTGTACCACTGAAAATAAAAGTCGAAAACATTTTTATGAACCAAATAGACCCTTAAGCTCTACGGCTCCATTGGTTTTAAGAAAAATGAACTTTGCTGGAAAAAAATTTCATGTGTGAGTTTATTTCACAGAAAATCAAATATTTCAAAAACATTATACTAAAACGGATTACATACAAAAATAAAATGAGCGAAAAATATTTTGCATTATCGACATAAATTATATAGACATAGTTTGTTCGGGACATACAAAACCTTTTTTATTGACCCATTCTTTTAGCAATACGAACAATCATTGTTAGGACAATATTCCAAATCATTCACTTTCCATGAAACAAACGGATCTAAAGTATTACCGGAAGACTCAAACACACTTTTAAAAAGACTCAAGCACGATGACAGGACCTAGATCCAGGTGACGTTGTCTCAAGTCTCGACAACCAAGTCCACTGTTCAGGCTGCAAGGACCCAGGTCCCAGCATTGAGAATCTGAGTCTAGGTTGCAAAGACCCAGGGCCGAGGTGTGGGGACCCAGGGTCCAGGTGATGTGGTCGTGGGTCCAAGCCATGGAAATTTGCGTCTGGCTGTGCAGATCTGGGTCTAGACGACAGGGACTGAGGTCACATGTCAGGGCTGTTGGTTCAAGGCGCCAGGTCCAAGTCAGTGCCATGAGGAACTAAGTTCAGGCCACCTGAGGACCCAGATTCAGGCACCGAGGTCCTGGGGTCTCATGACAGCTTGTGGTTGTGGAGATCATATTGTACTCTGAGCAAAAATTTCTGATTTAAAAAATGGAGTCATTTTCTTGAATTTTAGATTTTTCATTGACTCATTTTCCTAAGCGATCCTAATGCTGGAAAATAAGAAAAAAAATTCTAACAATTAATTTTCAGCAAAATAAAAGGAGCATTATTTCCAAAAATTGGCTAGAGTATTCAGAACTATTGAAAGTTTAGGAGGACAATTAACCACGGCGAAAGGCCTAGATGAGGATGAAACTAAAGCAAATACAAGAACTTTCTGGACTGAAATAAAGGAGGGTGATGGTGGATGGTTTGCTAGGTGCTTACAATGTTGTGGTACGCTAATGTTTGATCTGGAAGGCATCATTCCTCCACATGCGTGACATGGTATGTGGACAGTATCCCGATTGCAGCAAAACCCACCATATTCAGTGCCTTATTCATGCAGAAAACTAGTCAATCACATTGTGCATAATATATAAATCTAAATAATATATATTGCCATGAAAACTCATCTCTTTTTGGGTACTAAGGGGACCTTGATGCAGTCAAAAGAGATGCATAGATAAAACATAATCTT
The DNA here is from genome assembly GCA_014182575.1 of Eucalyptus decipiens. NCBI lineage: Eukaryota > Viridiplantae > Streptophyta > Magnoliopsida > Myrtales > Myrtaceae > Eucalyptus > Eucalyptus decipiens. The sequence continues at coordinate 734,814 of CM024617.1, forward strand.
CCTAGGGTAAAAAATTAACATAATCTTAACATGGGAAAAGGAAATATCCAGAACCTGAAACTAATGCAAGATACAGAAAAAGCTTCTCCAGCATAATACTTGGTTCTATCATGGAATATGCAAAAAAGCAATTGACGAAGGAAAAGTTGATTCTGTCACTAGTTTGTGCTGCAAGTGGAGAATCTAATTTTGCCTACCACATTGTGGGCATGAAAGATTAAGACCAGAAGTTTGCTCATCCACTGCCAAGTGAGGTCTTTTACGTTTTCTTCCGCTGCTTATAACCTGAAAAGTCGCAAAATAAAGACATAAATTGATAAAGCTATGATCATAGAAATACACTAAGTAGGGTGTGCAAAAAAAACTCAAGGCCCCAAAACCAGGCAAGGCTCAATAATACCAGGCCGGGCAACAGGGCCAGAAAATATCTTTGAGTTTGGGCCAGACTGACCTGATTCATAAAATAGAACAAAAAAGATATTTATACACCTAAGTCTACAACCCTAGAACATCAGGTCCCTCCCATTTTCTTCTCTCAGGGGCTATGTCATTTCCCGCTCACACGTGCGCCCATATCGATGTCTCCCATTCTTATGTCCCATGCTCGCTGAGTTGTCAAGACACAACTGAGCCACCGACGTATTGCCATCAAGCCCCACCACTCACCATATGCTCTCCCTCCCCCAACCACCCCCACCCCCGATGTGTCTCGCTCACTCCCTCATGCTCCCTCATGCTCACTCTTGCAGTCTCTCTCTCTTTCTCATGTCTCCCTCACACGTCAACAAGCTACAACGCCAGCAATAGACGCACTATTTTGCTCGTGTCTTGTTCTCCCCCACACTCCCTCACTCACTAACAATAGCAAAACAGGTTCTTATTAGCCTGTTCTGATGTCATCAAGGTTTTTGGTTTTAGTACATGCTATTTGTTTTTATGTAGAGTTTGCACATGAAAAGTACAGAAAAGGAAAAAAAGCATTTTTTAAATTTTAGGCTTTGGCCAACACCAGCCCGAAATGGCCCAATTTTGTTCGGTCCGGGCCAAATGGCATGGCCTCAGTCCTGGCCGGGTCCTTGGCGGAGAATGGCTTGTATTCCGGGCCAGGCCAACAAATTGCCAAAACACACACCCGGCCCAGCCATGCTCCATCCTGGTGCTAAGAACCAAGGAAATGTCAAATCTATAAGTCCAAAAGAATTGAGGGAAGTGTGATCAACCTATTTACAGTGAAATAGGGTATTATTTCATTAGCCTGTAAGATAAGTGCATTCTCTTCAGCACTTTATCTTTCAGTCACTAGGAACGTCCTTCTATACAAGTGGAAGAGAAAAAAGACCCACAAAGGAAACAATATTAGCGTGCTACAAGAGAATAAAGACAATTAAGGATGGCAAGTTCAAATAAGGAAAAGAAGGATTAGTGTCTTCAAAAAACATGGTTCTAATTAGTCAGACTTTCAAAATTCTGTTGTCCAGAAAGAGGAGAGTGTGCCCATTCCTTTCAATATCCAAGTGTGAAGAAATTCAAGGGAGCAAAGGACCAAATAAATGAAACGATAATGGAAAGCATACAACTAAAGGAACGAAAAAAGAAGAGTCAGCCACAAAACTCCAGACATGAAATTCAATAATATCTTTTAGGATGTGTTATGATCTTTGAGGACAACAATAGGTAACCCAACACACCCCCACCCCCACTCTCAAAAACAAAACAAAAAAAATGTACACCCCCACACAGCAACACATAAACATGCACTCAATACAGAGAGAGGAATTTGGGCCATATTAAAGGCAGATCAGAAGAAAATAAATTATACCACTCTATTGAGAAGTGTTGTGGATACAGAAAAGGAATGGAAAATCCTCGGGGTCAAGAAAAGCAGTATGCAACATCCATGGTCAGGCTAATTTTATACAAACCAGTTCCACAGTCTACAATCTATAGTGCCGCCAAAGCATGACCAAGAAGCTGAGACCACTTGAGCTAATGACTACAAGCTGAAGCAAACAATTCTGCCCCAATCAGCTTGTACACATGTCAAGGTCCCTCTATTTTGCAAGTAATCTTCAAGTTATTCGATAAATTTCAGTTCTTGAGAAGTCAATCTCCCTCAGCTAGTGATGGAAATTTCTCTGTGAATGGATGCTAAGATGCTGTGGAGAAAATAACAAGTGGCACACCATGACCACAAAAATACAGCAAAAGCTTTTTACTTATAATAGATGGTTAACATGATGATTTTTCTATAGAAAGTATCATTTCTTCTGAATGCTTTCTAGCTCAAGATCCTTTATGTTATTCGCCTAAAACTTATTAGCCCGCCCTATCTCTTTTTTACCCCAACATGGACATCTTCTCATCGGGACATGCTGTCTCTTAACATGTCCAAACCACCTGGACTGGGCTTGTCCCACCATATCTTCAGCTAAAGCCACTGGGACATTCTCACATACTCATTTCTTGCTCTCAACTACGCTCATGTTGTATATGTTCTAACACTTGAGGCCCTGAAAACTGCTGATCATAAGCCTTTAATGATTGTCTAAAATAGATACTTACCACTTTTTAATCACACAAAAATAAATCCATTGACCTTTTGCAAAATAGACCAAAGATACCGAAATTGTTCACTTTTTGGTACTTCTTCACCTTTGATTTTCACCACTGTCCCACTCCTACCTCATCCTTAACTAATCTTGCTTCCATGTACTTCATTCTTGACCTAATAGCTAGATGCCCTTTGCTAAGGGTTCACTCCACAATTCCAGCTTCACACTCGCTCCTGTCCCAATATTAGTGGTGCATTGTATAAAGCACTCTATACCAGTACATCCATCCAGATGTACCAATAAGCTCATCCACCAATGACAGAAAAATGAGAAATCAAAACAGCTCCTGTAGACCATATAATACGTACCAGATTTGACTGGATCAATGCGTGTGAATCTAAAATGGCAACATCTTCTTTAGACCGTCTTAGAGAACAATCAGCCTGCAGTATATCCTATACTCAGGAAGAATTGCAAAAAGCAAAGAAAGAGAAAAATCAGCAGTCAGTACAGGAGCTCTCAACTGTCATAAAGAGTGCACAACAAGCTCTAAAGAAAATATGGCATTTGATGTATTCAAAATTCAAGGAATGCCATGAAGAAACCCTTCAGAAGAGCTAGACACATTTATTTAATATATTCAGTTCTTATATTTGCCAGCATTCAAAAAGGCCAGACTGAAACATGTATCCAATCCCCTCATCAAAAGGTGCTTTTGGCAATAAGACCTGCCCGTGGCTGGTAGAGCAAGTCCAATATATAAATTATGGCAAACAGTCTTAGACCATGTGATAACGCCCAATTTTACATTGTGAAATACTCTTTCCATTTCCCAACTTCAAGAAAAGTTACATTTTGTAGTCGTGAGTTCTCTACTATTTCAAAGGAACAGGACAAAAGGGGCAAAAAGAAATTTATTTGGCATCTCAATATCCTTAAACCAAGCAGTACCTCCACAACCTCACGTAAAAAGTGATTTTTCCCAGCAAATTGCACAAGTGCTCTACATTGGGGACAGAGTACTGTCACATGTCTTTCTTGAGATCTCCTTAACCACTCGGAGAAGCATCCATTGCTGCAATGCACAAGGACAGGCCAATTGATGCCCAGGTATCATACTATTGACCAGGAAGAGATTAAGTTCCAGACAAACCAGAAGTTATGAAGGCAAGGGGCAACAGAGATGACGTCGTGCCATATGTTCAAGCAAATGCCACATTTTGCATTTTCAATGTCTATAGAGATCTGGAAGACCAAAATACAAACATTAACTGATATTGATTTCTACAGACAGCCAAGCATTCATTTACACTCCCATAAAGACATGATTAAATATTTAATTACCTTTAACCGCTTCTCACACCGCTCTGCAGCAGGGATCATTTCAAATCTATAGCTCAGATGCCCTGCATAAATAACACATTCAACGATGAAAAGAGCAAGCGAAAAGTAGTCCATACAAGGCATTTGAGAATTATACGCACCACACAAGTATAATTATGATAATTTAATGATCCGAGTCTCTAAAGAAAACAACAATAGCATTTAATTAGAATATAGAAGATACATTAACACCCTCCATCTAATACTTATCATTCATTAAGCCCTCTGATCACACCAAAGAAGAATATATTAACAACCTTGAGGAAAAAACGTTGTGAAGAAAATCATAATAAGTTAGACAACTTGAAAGCAGATTTCAACGTAAAGATGACAAGAAGTTACAATCAAACACCCAGAAAAAAGGACACATGTCCCTATTTATTCTCAAAAGCATAAAGAAACCACTAAGCTGACCTTCTCTATCAGGCCCTGGAATAATTTCAGTTCCAGACTGTATGAGCATAATGTCTTCACTTTGAACAGTCGCTCCATCAATAAGAATCGCGGTTGAGCTACATGAGCCAAAACCCACCAGAGACGAACCCTCAAAATCAACAAAAGAAAAAATAGGGAAAGCAAACAAACTAATGCAGCAACTAACGTAATCAGTCAAAGGTTTCAACAATAGCAGCAGAAGCGCAAATATGGGAAAGGCTGCAGCAACAATGAAAGTAAAGATCCACAATAGCAAAATTCAAAATGAATCATTGTGAGAGCTACCTAAAGCAGATTGTTGACAAATTAACCCCAGTAAAACTAAACTTCCTGCACGTATTTGTGTTTCCCTAACTAAAAAATTTAGTGTAAGACATTCAAGGCTTTAAGAGCCGAGAAAAGTAATTATTTAGTTTGATGAAAGCCAGTAGGTTATTACTACTAGACAATTAAATTAAATAGTAGAAAGGAGTTTACACGATGAAATGGACAGATTTCTCATTGTTCCATACACCCTTTGATTAAACAATGTCAATCAAATCCTTTGTTGGAACAATGTTTAGCATTACTAAGTCCCCCAGAAAAGCAATTCGTAGAGGTGTATAATTATCCATCAGCTAGAATGAAGTATCCATTTCCATCCTCTCTCTTTCTTCGTACAGTGTAGGTGCCCATCCATTCAATGAAGAGTAACTTGGAACATAACCAATTTGAAGAAAACCACCCTCCAGGTTAAAAACAATTGATTTGCTTCTTCACTGCCTGTTCTTCGTGTTCCTTCTACCATTTTTAAAATACCCTCTCTTCTTTAAATATCTAATTATGAAGAGGATCTTTGTTAGGTACTTTCTTTGTGTCCACACCATGGTTTCTCCAAAAGCAATAATATCCCTCTCATTCTATGGGAAGCCATAAGTTTGACAAAGGAATAAACAAGATGGACCAAAAGTGGAAATTGGTCTATGAAGAAACAATTGATTTAGCCACCTCAGTAAAACATTAAAAAAAAAAGAAGGAAAACAATCTCTTGTTTAAAGGATAATATCAACATTGGCAAGACCACAAAATGCACATCATATTGAAGATAAAAGGGAGCAAAAACAACATAGCAAATAAATGAAGCAAGAAACTTTTGCTCACATGCCATGGATTTTACTATACCTCTTGTTCTGAATCATAGCAGAAGATTGATTTAAAATCCTAGTTATCTTGCACCACTCATGCTTGTTTCCAGAAGAGCATGAGATCTCTGAGTAGACAACCGTCTCATTTGATCCAATGTCAACAACTGAGTACCTTGAATCTGCTGGAACTGCAATTTGGAACAGAGCAAGTCAAATCTGGCATCTGGCATTGGATAAAGAAACCATACTCTGTAAGTAAATGACAAATGTCAAACAGACTATTTTTTTCAATTGGGTCTTTTACATTCAAGAGTCGCTTCTCAAAAGGCCTGAAGTTAAGAACGCCAAGGCTTTTCAAGTAGCATCTTAAAGACCAAGATGCGGCACCTTTGCTTGACTGCAATCTCCAATTTGATTCTCATTCAAAGTTCTCATTATGGCTAAACAAGAATTCTATGGACAATTTCATGTGGTAACACGAATTCCTACAATTATTTGTCCCATTTTCCAGCTTGGCCTATTTGGAGAAGAGGTGTTTCCCATAGTAAATTAGCGCTAAACTTGCTTTTCTCACAACTATGGCACAAATCATTTCCACAAGTGAGGTTAAAAAGTTGACTAATGCCCAATAGCATACTTTCCACAGAATCCCCATCAAAGTGCCCACCTAAAACATACTTTATGGCCATGGTGCTAGAAGAGTAGATATTTGAAATCCTTAGGTACAAAAAGTTTCCATATATAAGAGGTTTATGTAGCTCATCCCTTCAAAATTTCTGACAGAAAACAGTGAATAAGTAAACTTTCCAAAGGTCTCAAATGACATTCAGTTGATAATGTCAATTTCTTTGAATCAGCTCCTCGATTCTCCTCCTCTCTTTTGTCAGTGAGCTTTCCTCCTCATCTAGGCAAATTTCTTTCCCTCAACAGTATGTTGACTAAGTTGCTTAAAAATCAAGATGTGTCAACTTCTCAAGTTTAGAAAAGTTCATTTGCTCCATCCTATTAAGTGGGCTTGCTCTCTTGCCTATGCTTGTAGCTCTTCCTCTTCTTTTGCTAGCTTAACTCAAACAACTATCTGTTCGGACTCTTGATCATATTCTCGAGACAAAAATAGATGTGGTGATAAAGCAAAGTGCCAATAACTCAGAGCCCATGAATAAGCGTGGGCAGTTAACCAGTGTCACTTTCCTTGATTCCGACTACCATCTCGGTGGTACTTTCAATGAGCCTTTGGTTCCACTTAACCCACATTCCCTTTATGTCTGTAAGCTTTCTTTCGGTGCGGGCATGTGAAAGAGAATGATGAGTCGCATGACAACCCAGAAAACACACGCGATTATACGACACTACGCAGTTCATTCTTCATTACAGAAAGATATCCCACAAAGACTGATACCCAATTAAACCATGAAAGCATCAGCCTTGGCAACCGACGGAAAAGAGGATTCTTTTTTTTTTTTTCCCTATTCAATTTCAATAGATAATAATGGGTTCCATTGTCGCAAGGTCGGGGAACAATCACGGCATGCTATTGAAGTGAACAGAGGGTAAAAATAAAATCTTCAACAAGTACAGTATGCTCCATGGAATAAACTGGGAAAAGAAATGGAAGAAGAAGAATACCAAGCTTAGCCCAAATATCGGCGTCAAGACAGGGTTTTGAACCAGAGGATTCTCCCATTCCCACCATATACACTCGAGACCGATCCAATGGCTTTCCCCACCATAAAAGGCCGCACGAATGTTGCGTAGTAGAGAGAGAGAGAGAAACTTCTTTATACTGCAGTTGGAAAGCACGAGGAAACGTGCCGAGGACTCCTCGACAAATCAAAATTGAATTTATAGGTTGGGGAGAGGGGCTGCAGCACTCCCGTCTTCTTCAGCGATTTCTTTTTTGTTTTCGGAAAAAGGCAATCTGTCTTGGTCATACTTGCATATTAAGAAAAGGGATATGTTAGCAAAAATCCGAAAACTTATTAAGAAAGTGCAATTGAGTTCTAAAATTTACAAAAAGTTAATAAAATCCTAAAACTTGTCAAGTTAGTTGATTGAATCCTTAAAATTAACACCATTAACATTTTCTGTTAAAAATGCTAACGCATGGCATTTTAAATAATTTTTTAAATTTTTTAATGATTTTTTTTATTTTTTTTATTGATTTTATTTTTTTTAAAAATTTTTTATTTTTTTATTTAAAAAAAATTAGCGCTCTTCTCCCCAACCGCCGCCCATCGCCGGAGGAGTCGAGCGACGGTCGTCGGCCCTAGGCAAGCGGGCGAGGGCCAAGGCCTCGCCGGGGCAAGGGCCAGGCCTCGCCCAAGGCAAGCAACGATCGCTCGGCCCCACGTCGGCCCTGAGCAAGGGTCGACAAGGCCTCGCCCAGAGCGGGCGACGGTCGCTGGCCCCCCGTGAGGGCCGGCGAAGACTCGCCCAAGGCAGGCGATAGCCACCGGCCCCCTGCGAGGGCCGGAGTGCCCAAATGCTGGGCGTCCTCGCGACACTGGCGAGGGTGGCCGGCCCTGGGGCTAACGGGGCCTCGCTCGGGAGGGCCGGCCACCCCGCCTAGGGCGGCGACCATCGTCGACCCCTCCATCGATGGGTGGCAACGGACGTCCACCGGTGCCTTTTTTTTTTTTTTTTTTTTCTTGAACAGGTTTTTTTTTTAAAATAAATTTAGATTTTCCTTTTTAGTTTTTAATCTAATTTTTAAAGATTTTAAATAAAAAATAATTTTAAAAAGCCATTTGAAAAAAAAAAAATCATTTAAAATATCACGTCAACACCACAATTTCCGTTAACTTTGATGTTAATTTTAGGACTCAATTAAACCAACTTGACAAATTTTAGGATTTGATTGCACTTCTTGTAAGTTTTAGGACTCAATTGCACTTTCTTGACAAATTTTAAGACTTCTGCTGAACATATCCTCAAAGAAAATTATCTCCTTATTAAGGACCCTTCTCTAAAACAATTTATTCATTCTCCATGTCTAGATATGAAGATCGATCATGATATGGTATATGTCGGATTAGTGGATTAAGACATAAAATGATACTATAAGATTTTCGTACAATCTTGTAAAACCTAATATCATTCACGATCTTTAAAATTTGATTTGTCAGATTATCTTTATGTAAAATTAATTACTTTGAGAGAACTTTTTTGAACTTTTTTGAAGAATAATTATTGTGCTGCTCCACGTTGCTTTAATGTGAACAAGGTCTTGCGAATGGTGGGGACAATCTAGGACTCTTCTTTTTGCATATGTGAACTGGAAACTCCCGTGACTAACCAAATGAATCGACACTCGTTGACGATGCCAAACAAGCGCCAACATGAATAGCTCGTAGTAAGATGATGAACCCTAGATAAGTACGAATAACGCGACAAATGAACATATAGATGCAGCAAAAGAACCAAGTGAAACCACTAATGGTGTCAGGATCTCGATAGAAGACCGAGAGCTAACTATCAAAACTTTAGGCTTTCTTCACACAATCTTCAAGAAATGGGTTGGATTGCCCGACTGATGATTTTATACCATAGTTCAAAACCTACTAAGAAACGGGCGTTCATTCTAGCCTCTATTGTCAAATAGCGAGCGCATCATTCAATCAGACATACAATCTCAAAAACTAAGTGAGGTTGCAGTGTAAAACGAGCAACCTGACCATTCGAGCCAAAAACGTCTGGTGAAGTTGGCCTCACTCGATGAGACCTTGAAAAACTCAATATTATCGGTTCCTTTAAAGCTCGAAACGACCGATCATCTGTCAAACGTAGCAAAATCCCACCACCTTTGCTCTGCTGATCACATTTAAATTACCAACTCCCTGTTCCATCCACGATAATGCGTTGACATATAATTTTACCAAAGAACGCCATAAAATGTTCGGAAGAAGCACTAAATGAGTTCCAACATATCCAAATGATCCACATACTATCATAGGGAAACATCGCCATTAACTGATCAGCTGATATGAAATACCTACATAAGTCTCAGAAGCTGAACGGTTACTTCTTAACTTTATAGCATCTGTAAGAAAGTTGCTCGAATCTGCACCAAACCCTCGCATCTATGTACCCTCAGGAGTTGGTGCAGCTCCTCCAACCGATCAGACTTGCGACTCCCAATATAAGTTAGATGTTGGTCCTATTGGCTAGGCACTTGTAACTGAGGCAGCTAGTAAGTCCTGTACAAAATCTAAATCCTAGAATTTCCTACTGTTCTATTTGCCAGTTAACTTCCATGGCCTAAAAGCATGATTCCAATTGCAGAGTCAGATTTCTTCACAGATAAAAGGTAGACGGTCCGAATGAAGTAAACTGCCTCGCAGTCTGCATATTACTAACAGCATTGGTAATCTCCGTCATTTGCTGCTCCACCTTGCCTTTCCATTTCGCCAGCTCTTTGAACATTTCCTTAATGACAAAAAAGATTGATGCATTAGATTTGCATAAGCTAAAAGGCTGAATGAAAGTTGAATCATGTGCAAATAAACTACTTGCTTATGGGACCACATAATCCAATCGAAAGGCTTAAAGGTTTTATTACCTGCAGCAGAAGGAATGAATTATCGAGCTCCATTTTGGAGTTCACGGTGAAAGCACCTTGTTTCCCGTTATCTACAGCTCCATCGTGCTTCCTGGGTACAATACCCCACGAATCTCTGACCACGAAAGATATATAGGGTGAATATCATGTAACATGTCGTTTTTGATCCATAAATCCCAGATTTTACCTGAACATGGCCATTCCTTCCTTTGCTATCTCTGACTCCCTAGCACACGCTGAATTCTGTGTGGGACCATCAATAGGCTTCGATCGAGGCAGAGAAGGGAATGGATTCTGCGTCAAAACGTCCCTCTGGAAATTTCCAACATCAGCACTCTCCAACCAAGGTGCAATATCATCTGCTTGAATGTTGTCCAGGTTAGTGCTCTCCAACCAATCTTCCCATCTTTCTGATGCCGGAGGACTAAGAGCTGTCTTATGCTGCTTCGCAGCCATGATGCTCAATGAATTAGAAAGTTCCGTGAGCTGTTGCTCAGTTTTTGCTTTCCATGCAATCAAATCCTTGTACATCCCCTGCTAGAATATCAAGATGCTAAACCCTGAGAATCTATGTTAATAAAAACTCCTAGCAACTAAACAAGTAGCCCACCTGCATGCCACTCAAAGAGCTAGATATTTCCATCAAACGCTGGCTGGTCTTTGCTTTCCAGTTCATCAATTCTTTGTACATCTCCTACAAACAGAAGAGCGGATAATAGAACAATAAGAGGCAAAGAGGGAAGGATATGAATACTTATATCAGCTAATGATTAACAGGAACCTCCACTAGATTAAGTTGTCCCTGCCCCGGCTTCTTGTCCAACAGCTTTTCGAAATCTCTGGCACCACAACAAAAAGGAACCACCTGTTACAAAAAGGTAAGCTTCTTGGCTGAGTAAATCCTTCCAAACAAATTACCTCTTCATATTGGCCATTTCTTCTCTAAGCTGCTTGAATTCTGCAGCAGAAACAGACACCTCTGCAGGAGCATCCCCAGGTTTCCATCCAGATGGTGGAATCCAATAAGGATCCTGCACTCCTGCTTCACAGCGAATATCAGCTAAATCAGCACTTTCCAGCCAATACTCCATGACTCCATCTGTATTATGCCATCGCCTAAATCGATCTTTCCCGCCTGGTGCCACTTTACCATCAACATGCTTCAATAAGTGGTCAAGCAGCCCAGTATCACCAATTCGTCGACGACCAGCTAATCTGAGTTCTGGTCGTCTAATTGGATTACCAAAAACAGCCCCTTCTGCCTTCAAGATCTCCAGCAAGCTTTGTTCCGCTTGCTTATACCTTCATAGTCCAAAAACAAAAAATAGATCAAATTTGTCAAAAATGGAAGAGCCAAACCATTAACTAAGATTTGTGATCTCACCTCTCTGCTGACCATCTGTCTACAGGATGATGACGCCTTTTTCCCTTGGATTTGACCTGTGTACTTTTCTTCCTTTGCTTTTCCTTTCCAGGTATATAAGGTTTGGCATCTTGAAAAAGGTGCTTTCGTTTTGCATTTTCCTGCATTACAGGGGATTCTGATGTCACAGCTTCCCCCTCATCATATCTCAGACCGTCCTTAGCGATGCAAGCAGATAGTATAGGCTTCCTATCTTCATCCTCTCCATCCTCACCGCTAAAAGGAGCTTGATGATCAGAAACCCACTGTGCCATCCCAATGCGTTGCAGTTCAAACCAACAGAGACCCTTTTTAGAAGCCGCTTCCCATTCTACAGAGGTATCTCCTGAAGAGCACAAACATACAAGGAGTTCAAAACACCGCAATAGAAGTCCAACTTAACCTAGGACATAAGATCTGGAAAAAGACAAACAAAAAGATAATGTTCAAAACAGGGTGACACGAGTGAATGTTCCTTGAACTAGCACTGACTTTCAAGGGGTAAAACACACCCTTTGTTAATTGAACAAGCACCAAAGCACCCAAAAGGAATAGAAAGCAACATAAGAGAACACCCCCATGAATGTGTTATGACACCACAAGCACACATGACATATACTCAAGGCAAGAAAAAAATGAACACGCTTTCTACTCTGACAGCATACACCTGTCCTAATGAAAAGAACCAGTCTTGACGGATATCTCACTTCATAAAAGTGAGAAAAAGATTTACTTGATCAAGCAAAAAGATATGAATGCCCGACTACCACAGTTAATTTGCTTCAACAAAGAGCTTGCATAAAATGCATTTCCTCACAAGCCAGATCGAAACAGTTTGGTCAATGAAAATGAGTCCCCTTGTAGAAATAAGGCCAAACTACATAAGTCACAGCAAGATCCTGCTTTAAAAGCATGCCTCACAAGCCATATCGAAACATGTTTGGTAAATGAAAACAAGTCCCTTTCTAGAAAAGAAGTCAAACTACATATAGCTGACGATAAAAGAATAAGAGTGCACTTCATGACAACTAGTCGACAAACGCCGCATCATCGTGTCAACCAAACAACCAGAGAATGAAAAATTGATGTTCTTTATAAGCCACTTCCATCACAAGGCCCACAGCCAAGGTCAAACAAGCAGCACAGAGGACAACGACAGGAAATATAGGGCGGAAACCCTTTCCTACTTTTTCTAAAGCTTAAACAGCCATATATCTAGAAGAAGAGGCAATTATGAACAATTCCTGCACACAAAGAAACCAGGACTAGCATGGAATCTTCCTCATACGGTGGACCACACCTTCGAGTTTGCAAGCAACGATATGATCGAAGTGGCTGTCTTCACACGACCTGAGCATCAGATGAGCAAAGAAGTTTTAGTATAAAAACCACAGTTTTAAATATGCTCCAGCACTCCTTCCTCTCATTTAGCAAAGAGGATTGAGGAAACCATGTAGCACTTCAAGTCCTTCAGACGACTCAAAAGAAAGATGACCAATGAATCGGATGCATGGTTAATGCATAAAATGATCAAACGTTTTCGTGCTGAGTGGGTTCGATATTAAGGAAGAAAGTGTACTGGGGGAAGGAGATGGCGAAAGAGGATGGGAATTGTTAGCTGAAATTCTGTAAAAAATCGGATGCTTTCTGGCAGAACAAGAGTTTTCGCAAGCACTTTCGAGAGTCCCGAGTAAGTCGTTATCAAATTTTTCCTATTTTCATAGCGTCGGCGGCTTCTCCTACGCAAGATTAATCGTACAGGGAGGAGAGGATCAACCGAGGCCGTCATCAATTATTCGATTTCCATGGAAATCCCTATGATTAAAGGCAGGTTACAGAAACAACGGCGCAACGTCTACAACGACAAATTAAGAGCAACAAGTTGGAAACAGTTGTGATAGCCTCAGTGACAAGCAAGCTTCCAAAGATGCGGAGATTACCGAAGATACCAAAACCGTTGTAATAGGCGACATAACTTCAAAAAACAAGAAAACCGACAACATGTCCACCGACCAAGAAAGTCGATATAACGTATATATCAAAGCAGCATGGTTCTGTTTTCCTTTTAGAGAGCAAAGGCACAGCCTCTGCGACATCCGGGTCAAGCTTCAAACGTACCAACAACAACCTTCCAAAACCCACAACACAAAGGATCCCACAAACCAACATGGCCAGCAGACGAAGCACACACAAACCTCCCTCCCTCTCTCTCTCCCTCTCTCTCGCACACAAACCTCCCTCCCTCTCTCTCTCTCCCTCTCTCTCACACACAAACCTCACACACACAGAAACAATGCCAACCAGAGACGCGGGTGCACGTGAGGACACATCGATCATCACCATAACGAGGAGAACAGGCGTGCAGATGCAAAAAAGAAAGCCAACCGCGTGCAACTCTCAACAGGGCACGAAGACCCACGAACACAAAGGACACTAAAACGAACGAACGAGAGACTGCGGAAAAAAGGAAGAGAAACCCCCAAAGGGAAGAGGACACAACCGAACCGCCGATCGCACCTCTGCGTCCTTCCTCGCGCGGGGCTGCATTATCGCGGGCCAAACACAAGACAAAAAACCAATGACGACGACGACGATGATGATGATGACGATGACGATGACGATGATACCAAGGGGGCGAAGAAGAGAGAGAGAGAGAGAGAGAGAGAGAGAAGGGGGCAACGGAACAGTAACCTGGAGGCGCAATGCGAGCCCTTCAACATCCAAAGCAATGGCGGCAACTATGTCTGCGCAAATCAACAAAGCCAAACCCACCAAAATAAAAAGATAAAAAAGAAAAAAGAAAACCCTAATTCCTCCCCCCCTTCCCCTCCGTGAAATCGGCGAAGGGTGAAATCCTCCTCCGCTCGCTCCCTCGCCCGCTGCTGCTGCTGCTGCTGTAGCCGAAGAAGACACAGAGCGAGAGAGACTTGCCTCGTTTTTTGTTTTTTTTCTTTTTATTTTCTTTGGGTTACCTTTTAGGGTTTTACAGTGAGCGGGCGAGACAAATCGGAGCGAACAAGGAAATAAAGTAAAAAAAAAAACGAAAAAGGCGTGAGAGACAAACGGACAAAAAATCGACAATATATTATACGATGGACGATGATGATGGAAATAAAAAAAGTGGTTTAAATGAGGCGATCCGAATTAGGAAAACCAAATGCGGAATAAAATATCCAAGAGCTCGAATATTAGGAAACACCCTTTGCTTTTTTTGGTAGTGCCTCCTCATCCCTTACTCACACCCCACCACCACCACCCCCTCCCTCATCCTAATCCTAGTCATTCTGATTTTCCCTCGCATCCCGATTGCCGATTCAGCTTTAGGCTTATAGCAAAATTTAATTGAACTAAGCTCGCTCGAGTTTAAGAGGTCGATATCGACCGGGCCTCGGGCTCAGGGAGTGATGTTAGATATATCGGAGAATCAAGTTTAAGTTAAGATGCAAAGTCGTGATCTCTCGGCTCATTCCGATCACGCTATTAAATGTGTCGATCGTATTCCCGAAACAAGCTGACGGTTTTTTCTTTTTGTACATAGCGACGATTCTTTGATCGGTCGTTACGCTTTTGTTTTTGGAATGCCATTAGATAACATTACTTTGATCCTAATAATGGAATTTTCGAGGGTTTCTAAATAGCCCATTTAATTTGTATTATACCTATTATGTCGTCACGAGTTAAAAGGCCCTTTTCCACGACCTTCTTACACTTGATGACGACCAATCATTCTAACGTTCAGAATCACTTTTACGGCGTATTTTCACTCTTCAATAACGATTTCAAATGGTGACAATGTAGGAACCCCCAATCGTGCACATGTGCTTTTCTTTTCCCTTGCTGGCGATCGCCGTCGGCAATATATTGCGGCCTCCCGCGGTGTTCCTTACTACTCTTCAGTCCTCTTCCTCCTGCCATTCAACTCTCTCTCTCCCCCTCTCACTATACATACACAGCTACGCAAACAGTAAGAGTAATGTCAGAACGTGCTCAGGCTTCTCCCCATAATACTTTGCTATAATAGCTAATTCAACAGCCGACCAACTTTCCAATTAGGATTCCGTATCGCAACCAGCAGAAAGCAACTGCCCAATATCCTATACGGCTCTGAATTTTACATAATAAATACATGAGGAAACGATAACCGCCCAATGTCCTATACGGCTCTGGAATTTACAGGAAACGATAAAGTAATCCTCATAATCTATATTGAAACATTAAGCACGTGTACATTTAACAGCATGGTCAGAAAGGTAGGAAAGAAAATGTCGATATACTTGGAGGGAGACACTACTCTTTCATTCCCTAAAATCCAAAAGTGTGCAGAGGGCATTTTTACAACCTTAAGGAAGAACTGAATCACTTGAATAGAACTGCATGACCAATGAACTGAACTACTGCAAGAAACACGGATCCAATATCAGTCCCATTCCCACTGCTAGAGGATGGACTGAATTGGCAAGTATGGCCGAGTTAATTCAGGAAGCTGTTCATTTATCTAAAATGGTCGACAAATCTTTGCTGCACACAAATAGAACATGACTACCATCTCCGATTGTTCCACTGCGTAATACCCGGATTCACTGCATTTATCGGAGCAATCTTCAACATCCAACTCTGTTGGAAATTGAACTCTACCCGAGTTCATCCCCACAACATCCAGCTTCAAGTTTCAGCCCCACTTATAATGATCATATCCCGAATTGAGATGAGCAAGCTAACCTGAAAGACCCTCAGTAAAGACTGGTTTCCCCAACTAGTAGTAAAAATCTTAACAAAAAAAGATGTCCGCATTGTTAGTCATAATGGCCTCCATAGAAAGCTGCAAGTCGTAGTATCCTTAAACAACAACAATAACAACAAGCATGAACCGAATAAATAGACAATTAATCCTGCACATCGGAGTTTTCCATATTCGGCCTAAACCCCCAAAAGTTGATTGAACTGAAAACACTAGCAGATTAAATGAAATGCTTAGACCATTTCGCTATCCTTTTCAGCTGAGATAGGCAGAAATACGGCATAAAAACTTTCCTCAACATACCATGATTATCAATAAGCTACATTCACGGTTGCACGCAGCTGTCCCCGGGCAGTTGCAGCATCTTAGATTCTAAATCATGAGTGATCATCTGTTCAGGCACACTTTAAAAAGCCACTTACTTCACACTTATTTCGTGTATAGACAAAATAAAAGGATAGATTTGACTTTTTGATAATTAGCCAAGAAAATATAGCATCTACCAAATCCAGAACCATATTAAGGAGCATAAGCTTCTGAAATCTTTCATTATATACATCATAAGACGCAAAAGTATACAATTCCAATAAGTGAAATTGACAAATAACGGACATGCTCCACGCGTTATGAAGCTGCTCACATTTTACTAGGCACAGCAAGATACTTAGTATGACGCCCCTGAGCAATGATTTTCCCACTACTCTTCTTTCTGAACTCTACGCTGGTGACACCAACAGCCTTCCCAACACGCAAAACCTTCGCCTCAATCTCCACTTCCTCCTGAATACAGTCAGAGCAAATTTTCAGGTCTAATCAGCACCTACAGTACCCAAAAAAAGCTCACAACACAGCATACATGATAGCACGGACTAAAACCAAAACATGTGTTGCAGCATTTTGTTCTAATGTAACCAGACGAATTTAAGAGACAAGATGGTAAGTGCAATGCCCTGGAGGAAAACACTTATCCTAACTAGAGAATTTAGAATATCAGAGGAGCTGCCCATTTAAAACCACCATTTCGCCAATAAACAGCCCATCCTTCATTGTATGCCAACTGCTCACTTCATCCAACAAAATTTGCTTTCTAGAGCATGAAGAACAGCTCAAACATTTCTTGAAATTTGCAGCATCTAGGTTCATGCTTTAACATGTTAGGTGGTTTTATTTGTCTATCTGTGGCTTGGCAAACTAATTTGCTTAGGTACAATGCCAATCAAGTTTGTTTTCTTCGGGCTCCCATAGGAATAACCATTGGCAAGTAAGAAATCCAGCACTCGGGTTTTTCCAGATTAAGTAGTTCATTTTCCTGGGACAAGTAATGTGTAGAACCAACTTTTTGGACCCCAAATCTTAAGCACATTAAAGTAGCAGCTCCAGCAGGAGACTATCAGCCGAAGACCTCATCCAGATGTTGTGATACCCCTAGTTTTTAATCAGTGTTTGTATTTTGCTGGGCAAACTAATCTTTAAAAAATCAATCTGGCAAACCTAGTTTCTATGTGGGTACATCTTTGCAAGGGCAAAGGTAAGAACTTTAAAGAAATCTGCTTGAGGGTCTTGCTTATCAAGCACGAAACAATACTGTAATTTTAGGATGAATGCTTCCATTTGGATATCTGGTTCCATCCGTTACCTATCATTTGACAGAAAGCCAAATATACTATGAAGAACCATTCGTTTCGGCATAAATCCGTCATCACAGTCTCAAGTGCTGCGCGAATTCTTCACTTCTTGCATATCAGATTTAGTCAACCAAACTAGAACAGGCGCATCAATGCTCAGAAAAGCTGCAACGGGATGTTCTAAGAGATGCATTCTTCAAGCGGAGCAAGAAGACAAGAATCGGGAAGCGGCAGGGGAGGGAAACGGAGAGAGAGAGAGAATGAGAGAGAGAGGGAGGGAGGCTCACATTGAGAAAAGCAGCGTCCAAGTAGGAGACGTTGATCTCGACGGAGACACCCGTGAGGGGGGCTCCGACGGTGAACATGACGGCGGAGCCCACCACGTCCACCAGCGTTGCTGTCGCTCCGCCGTGCAAGAAGTTGCCCGCGTTCTGCAAAACCCAGAAGAGATCACGAGGAGATAATTCCCCCAAGAACCCTAGATGAAGCACCAAACAGGACGATCCCACATACCCAAAAGAGCGCCGAATTCAGAGAGGATTGAGGGTGAGAGAGGTTACCAGCAAACGAGGGGGCACGTTCATGGAGCAGACGATGCGGCCGCGCTCGACGAGGTCGAGGCGGAGGCCGGACATGACGAGGCTCTCGAAGAGCTTCGGGGGCAGCTTGTCATCTCCGTCTCCGCCCGCCGCCGCCTTCTCCAAGTATCTTCTCACTTGATCCTCCATCTTCTCCCCAATTCAGCTGTCTTTCTATGAAAAAGATGAAGCTTTTGATATGCTTCCTGGATTCGTTGATCCTTCTTCTCACGAACTGATCCAAATAGATACAACTAGAATATGGTAAAATGAAATATGGGTAGTGAATGAGAGACAATTTGCAAAATTGGGTTCTACCCTCAATTAAAATATGTGGTTATGACGTTGAATTTGCATAATTTGCACATGTATAATGAATAAAAACAAAGAACTTACATACAAAAGTCGATGGTTTGATGTTTTCACCAATACGTTTGAAGAAGGAGACAGATGATTTTTGAGATATAATGCATTCGCATTTGTCCCTACTTGTTATTTGATGAAGTTGTCTACCGGGATAGGTTGCGTTTTTGTTAAAAAGACCATCTTTTTCTCTCGATAACCGATAGGGAAAGCCCTTGGGGAGTCCTCATCTTGCAGCAAATTGCTGCAACAAGGGATTGAATTCGGCTTGCAAACACAGAAACGAAAGAGCGCCGCGACACGAGCACAGGATGCGGCGATAATGTGATGGCGTTAGGTAGGGTACCAGCGGGGTAACGATGTTGGCACCTTTTCCAGAACGGTGTCTGCTTCAATAACCGTAGGAAAAAAAAGATAAGTGAGTGCTATCTTTAGGATGGGTAGAGTTGAAAGAGGCATGTGAACTGTAAAGTTTGACTCTAGTGTCATTCAACCAATGATGCCAACCAAGGAGAGAGAGAGGAAGTTGGGGTGGTTTTGCTTTTCTGTGTAATGAGGGGTTACATTTGGTCTGTCCTAACTGGCTTTTGAGTGTACGCCAAAGACCTCTTCATATTTAGTTACAAAGACAAAACCATCAGTCTCTCTTCTTTCTTTTGGTTAAGGCATTCACACATGGTTGAAGGGATGCATGACTGCACCCACGCCCTTCAAACACTTCCTTTTTCTCACGGCTCTCCCCACCATCGATCTTCAGATTCCATCCTCCCAAGGTACGATTCATTCACTTCCATTTTCTGTTTGTCTGCAATGTGTCGATTCACATTTAACTCCGTCTTCAGATCACATTTTGAGTTGCATTGCTGTATCCACCGTGCCCGTATACCGTCAATACTTTGTGATTGCCCAGTTGATGGAAGATGTGCAGGGTCTCGATGCATCACCAACTGGGATGCTAGAGCTGCTAATAATTGATTAACAAGAAGAGCAAAATGTCACCAGTCTTTCTTCCCAGACTTTTCCCCCAATATGCTCTTTATTTCATCTGCACAACTCAATGTTTCTCCTTCTGCACCCTCAATGCCAACCTTCATTATTTTAGGAAGCCTACCTTCATGCCACTAATTTAACTGAAATGATTTTGAATTTTGCCCTGCCTAATTCCATGTGCTAGTTCATGGCCTTCATGTTGATCCCACTGTTCAGATGCCGGTGAAGTCAAGAAACACCAACTCCACTATAATACTAAGTCAATTGTCCGATCTGATCTTGATGGTATCCAATCAAAAAGACCAGAGATTATAGTGGTAGTGAAACAATGCATTCCTACATTTTTTAGGTCTCTTCACCAGCTTTCAACACAACCCAATCTGCATATGACACTTGACAGATGTTGACAACAGGAGGGCAATTAAATATGAAAACCAAAGCTTCCTTGACTTCAGAATGATAGTTTCTACACCCTTCTTGTGTGGGTAACCAGTACCATGCCATCTTTTTAGGCTTTCCCATTAAGTTTTTGCTGGTGCTTCTGGTATAAAGATTCCAAACAAAAAGCCATTAGAATACACGTCAGGCTAATAAACTATTAATAGAGAGACGATCGGCATGTTTTTCACATATTAACATTCTGATGGAGTCGACAAGAATTTTTGTTAGTACTTTTAAAGTTCACAGACCTTACTGGACAAATTGAACTACCAGGAAGCAATATATTAGGCCACGTATTAGCATAACAATTCATCTTACTACTTGCTGACCATCTATCAGAGGCAGCTGGCAATTTCTCTTCCTTGATAGTTATCGCATTATGTAAGGCAAAGGATAACAAGAGGGTGACTCTTCTATTCATGAGTATACAAAATACTATGCATTGAGATTTGCAACTTGACGCAATTTCACTAATTCATTAGGATGAACTCTGACTTTGATTGCAGGCTGAAGACCATACCCTTAGCACGGTGAAAAAGCCTCAACTGGAGATAGGGAGAAGTCTTCTGTTTCCATTCCAGAAGTGAACTTCCATGGAGAAGCCAGCAACACCAGGTGCAGCTGTTTCTAGGCCTGCAACCACATTTGTACAAACCGACACAAACACTTTCCGAGAGATTGTACAGCGCTTAACAGGTCCATCAGAAACTGATGCATCACAGGAAGGCTCTCTCGACAGAGTTGGGAGCATGAAGACGAAGAGGCCAACAGTTTCACTGCATGAGAGAAGGCAGTGCTGCACAAGGCAGAAGCTTAAGATAGTTAAACCCACCATCCACTTCAAACCTGGTTCATCAACAGACCAACATTCCTCACTCTCCAAATCAATCACCAATTCTGATGCCATCTTAAGTCCGCTGGGAACCCCTACTTCAAATTTCTCAAAGCTTTCCATAATTGAGCTACAAAACAAGGAACACACACCTCCACAGTTAAATAGTCAAGAAGAAGAAAGAGCCATAAGAGAAAGGAGATTCTATCTGCATCCGTCTCCCCACTCTGGGCCAGGGTCTACTGAACCAGAGTTATTAAATTTATTCCCTTTAACTTCTCCTCAGGCAAGTGAAGGATCATAAATCCAGCAGTAAACCGTGCTCTTTATTTGTAACTTTAGTCAGTAGTGCATGTGTGCAAACCCCACTAAACAAACCCCACCACACCCCCCCCCCCCCAAAAAAAAAAAAGGGATAGATCTACACCATCTCATTTTCAGGCTATGACACGCCCAATATGTTGTATACCTGCAATTTGTATTGAATATGAGTTTCAGTCCACGAACACGAGGGACTTCAAGACTGTCCAAGCTTCTTCAGATAAGCATTTTCTGCTTCCCTAATTTAAGATTGAGGGACTGTTTGTTTGTGATTTAAGAAGCAAAAGGCCACTTTTTTGCTTTCCTGCCAAAATTGAAAATATCATGAAAATATCAAAAGGTCTGGAAAATTTATGTGCGAATTTTCATATCAACATTTGTCTATTGTGAAAGCCTCGAACAATACAAGGAATAGCCAAAGTGCGTACATCGGAAGTTTTAGATTAAGAAAAAGGTAAAAAGTAAAAGCCTATCTGCTTTAAATCTATGTAAGGTCTTCAAAAGTGTAAATGGCAAATAAATTAAAATGCTGAAAATTTGAGATGCTCCTTTTAAAGGATTGATACCACTCATGCAAAAGTCATTACAATGTGGTTAGGAAAAGCACATGACAAAAGTTGTGCAAAAGTTGTGCAATAACATAAAATCCGTTTTTTCTACTTCTTACATTTAATCCCCCCAAACATATGTGACATATTTGTGCAGCTCCAATAAGACTTCAAAGCCACATTAGTTACATTTTCACAAATTAAAGTAGGAGGTATATGTGGGCAACATCATATATTTCATTTCAGTTTATGTTGCACATGCATGTGCGGGCTCGCGCGATCACGTGCGAGAGAGAGAGAGAGACGGTCGATATACTACTTGTGTGTCAATTTGGCCACAACTGTGGACGCCTAAGTGCCAGTCTGCCAATGACACGGTAGTTGTCCAACTTGAATTTAAGTTATTCCACTGAAGACAACTATATTGGACATATGGACACAAGGATAAAAGAAAAAAGTAGAAGATTTACCTGTCAAACTAGGATCGCTCATATTCTCAACATCCAATAAACGTATTGTTGAGAATCAATCATCACTGCAAGCGTTGAAATTATTAATTAATCATAACGGTACAAAACTGTACTATCAAGACAAATAGAACAGGAGTTAAGGAACACTGATGGGTCTACCCATGACAATTCCTTCCATCCTGTGGGAGTAAAGGAACAATGGAGTGAACAACTTAGCCAAGAGAAACAAATGGCATGAAGTGTCCTTGAGGATTCAAATTTACCTACAAAAGGAACATAGAGCAGTACAGTCAACTACAATCAAGTTGCGAACTTGGAAACATGTTCAATTTGAAGACCAAACATTATATAAGCAGCTAGTCACACCAATGTGTGCATGGTTAATGAGTTGCAAATTAAAGGCTTCTAGAGAAGTAAAAATTCGAACAGATCATACATCTGCAACACCCAAGCAAGACAAGGATATCTTACATCAAGGCATTCAAATTAAGTTTGCTCGGCAATGTTAGGCATTAAGTGGGATTGAGTAGCATGTCAACAGAGGAGCCAGCAAGCCTCTCCTTGATTTGTTGATCCATGGTACTTAAAATGCCGAATATAATGCTTCTTTCCGGATGAGAGTAGTCTCCAGCTATAAACACATTTTTTCTCCTATCCACTTCAATCCAGCTGCATCCAGCAGGCTTTCTCAGATCTCTTGTTTTCATGAGCTTTCTCATCTCCAAAACACCATCCCACCTGGCATTTGCAGCATAAATATTTGACAGCACAATGTAGTTCCCCACGTCATTGGCTTCAATTTTAAAAAGATGGTCTGCCACAGCTCGACCCAATTCCACTTCATGGTGAGTCCTACATGCACCCAACAAGGTTGCCCAAACATTCGCATTAGCTTTAACAGGCATCTGAGTCACGAAAGAGTACGCATCATTCACTCGACCTCCCCGAGCAAGGAGATCCACTAGGCAAGCATACTGTTCCATAGTTGGCGTCATTCTGTGAACGTTCTGTATGGAGTCAAATATCTCTAATCCTTCATTCACGAGGCCAGCATGACTGCAGGCAGACAACACACAAGTGATGACAACATGATCCGGTTTCACACCCAATGAAATCATGTGATGGAAAATTTTAAGTGCTTCTTCCCCCATACCATGCATAGCAAAACCACCAACCATTGCGGTGAACATCACCAGATCCTTATGCGGACTCAACTGGAAAAGATTATAAGCATACGCTATGCTTCCACATTTAGCATACACATCTAAAAGAGCAGCATTTAGTATAACATCCTCAAAGCAAGTTCTGACTGTATATCCATGACACTGCCTCAACAAATGAATGGAGGCAATCTGAGCACATACAGGGAGGAGGCTCATGACTGTCAGCTCGTTGGGCTTCGTTCCTCGAGCTTGTAACTGATAAAAGAGAGCTAGAGCTTCATCAAAGCATTCATTTTCAGCATAAACTCGGATCATTGAATTCCAAGCGATGAGATCCGTTTCAAGCATTCGGTCTATGATCTTATACGCGTCATCATGTGATCCATGGTTTACATATCCAGACACCATTGAGTTGTATGAGACTAAATTTTGTTTGTTGAATAAACTATTAAAAATCTTTGAGGCACCATCCACGTCACCGCATTTACCATATGCATCGAGCACTGCGTTTCCAATAGTGGACACTTTCTCCCCTAGCAAAACACCAGACCTGACAATGTATCCGTGTAATTCTTTGACAAATTGTAATCTCGAGACTGAAATGGAGAAATTTACTAAGATAGGCATGGTGACAGAGTCAGGTTTAGTTCCTTCTTTGAGCATCCAGCTCAAAAGGTCCAGAAACTGGCTATGAAATCCTCTCTCACTGAAGGCATCGAGCATCGTGTTCCAAGATACCACATCTCTACTTGAAATCATCAAAAACGACACAAAAGCTGCCTCCACATCATCGCATTTTGCATAAAAATGAACCAAGTTATTCATCACCGTTGTATCCCCAAATAAGTGAGGTCGTCGAAGTACGTATCCATGGATTTGTTTGCCCCACTGAATCTGTCTTAATTGTGCACAAACAGGGAGAACACTAGCAAGAGTGACACTATCTAGGGTAAATCTCTCAGTCAAGACTAGTTCATGAAAAAGCTGCAGTGCTCTTGACCATTCATCATTTGATGCATATCCTGCTATGACTGAATTCCACGAAACTAAATCTCTCACTTTCATATGTCTAAATAAGGTCTCTGCCTCTTGCACCAGTCCAATCCTTAAGTAGAATGTCATAAGTGCATTGCAGACAGAGACCTCTGCTGCAAGCTCAGTTCGTTGCAACACAAAAGAATGTATCTGTCTTCCAATGTAATAGGCGGTGCTCTTTTCCAGAGAACCACAAACAGGCAAAACATTTGCAATCGTCGCATAATTGGGTGCCACTGATCCTTTCAGCATCCAACGAAACATTCTGAAGGCATCATTCATCAACTTATTCTCTGCAAACCCAGCGATGACTGCATTCCATGAAACAACATCTTTGTCAGGGATGCAGGTGAATGCAGCGTAAGCATCAGTCGTAACTCGCCCACATTTTGCGTACATAGAGATCAGTGCATTTCCCACGAGGGTGTGCGAGTCCAAGCCAGATTTAATGACAAATGAATGCACCCTCTTCCCTGCATCCAGATCACCTAATCGAGCACACAAAGGAAGGATGATGCAAACCGTGACAGAGCTCATCTTGGGGTCCTGGACAAGATGCAATTTACTAAACATCCTCATTGTCTCAGCCTCAAGCCCCTTGGACCCAGCAAACCCAGACAATACTATGTTCCAAAGGACGATATCGGGGCTACAGATCTGACCAAACATCTCTCGGCAATCATCCAAAGCTCCGGACTTTGCATACAAGTTGAGCAGCGCTTTCGATATACACAAGCAGGAAAGATGGCCCAGCTTCAACGAATGGCCATGAAGAGTCTTTCCCAAGTGGAGGGCGGAGAGGCCGGCACAGGATTTGAGAACAGACGAAAGGACTTGGTAATTGGGTTTGAAAACAGAGGAAGACCGGACCTTCTGAAGGAAAAAGGAGACGGCTTCCTTGTGCCGGGCGTTGGCGCAGTAGTCCCTGATCACGTCGCTCCATCCTTTGAAATCCGGTTCGTGCATGTCGCGAGAGAAGTGGGGTACCCAAGTGTTCCCGAAGGCGGCAACACACGTGGCGACTACCCACATGGAGACTGCCTAAGCGGCATTTCGACAAACAGATTATGGGCGAGTGGCCCAGCACTGAACCCAACACGGGAAGGCAAAATGCGGTTCATTGCGATAGTGGGTTGCCGCGACTGCCACGAGGAATGCTGCTTGGGGCCGAGAGAAGGTGGAAGAACGAGGAAGTCGCCCTCTCTCGGTCTCCCGCTGCGACTTTCTTGACGCTGGAACCGTCGAGAGCTGAGATCATTTGATTGCGTTCGATTCTGCTGAGGATGAGCTCAAAAACACCCGCCGCACGAGGCTCTCCGATTCCTCGCCGACCGAGACGTGTGATCTGAACCGAAGCTGATGATTCACGTCCGGGTCCGACAATGCCCGCCAAATCGAGGGCATGCTGTGCTAGTATCGTTGATCTTATGAATATATCTGATTCCTTTCGTGAAATAATTTCTATCCATTGAAATCAGAAATGATTTCGATATCAACAATAATTAATACTTCAATATTTTTGTAGACGATTAAAATATTTTTCATTTTTAAATGTGATATAAATAATCATTTTTAGAAAGATAATTTTTTTAAATCATTAATTTTCATGAAACAAACGAAATCATATTCATATTTGATTTTCGGCATTTGGCTGTTCACCCTTTAACTGATTTTGAAAGTCATAAATGTAAAAGCTACTCGTGGAAACTCATTTTTCTATTGCTGTCGGTATGTTATAATTGCTATTATAAAATCGATTTAGTGAAATAATTTGTAAAGTAACGTGTTGAACTTATTGATAGTTGAATTTGGTTCGCTTATTTAAAACCTCACTTACGGTTAACGGGCTAATTCTATAGACTAATTTTGGGGTACTTAGCATTGTTCATTTTAGTTTGGGTTTTAGTGTATCTTTACTCTGTTTGCTCGTTTTCACAAAACTGAAATGAAAGTATTATAAACTTTTAAGTAGTGAATTTAAGAGTTAGCACTTTTAAATGCTGAGTAAGGGAAATAAGAAAAACTACTTGATTATGTAGTAGATCTTAGCAACACAATCAGTGAGATTTAATCCAGTAAATAAATGTTTGCTATATAAATTAACTCCTTCGTCACCTAACACATCATGTGATTTTTTGACTCTAGTCAATTTATTAGTATGTTTCGACCAAAAAAAAATAATTAATATGTGAATGGTTAAAGGTTATCAAACGCACTTACTGATATTATACATTAAGAATACTACTTTTCAACATTTAACGATGTTATCAAACACATCCTTAGTATTCAAATTGTTTATTTATTCGATGTAATCCTTCATCTATACAAATTGCGCAATATTGTCCTTCACTCTATTGAGTAATTTGAAAATTCAATATTGAAAGTCCTTATATTATTTTTGATGATCACAAAACCTTAGCATGGTATGTGATGGGTTTTTAGAGTGAATGTCATTTTGAGGTGATTTGAATCTATGAAGATGTCAAATTGGGATATTGTCATTTTTAAGAAGATTCTTTATAGGCTTGTCCATTGGATTGGGGGTGAGATTGCTTTTGCATTTAGGCAAAGCTCCTTAAATTTATATATTATATATATATATGTAATTAGAACAGTTTTGTACAGCATTTTCAAAAAAATAAAGAGGATATTAGGAAAAAAAAAAAGAAAAAAGAGAGAGAAATAGAGAAGAGGGAGAAGAGGTGTGAAGCATCACATAGCGCCATCAGACTACACTAGTAGCAGTGCTGTGAAGGCTTTGTAGGGGTTAGGCAACCTAGACAAGGCATTATCAAGGTAAAACGGCGCAAGTAAGGTGGTGCTTGAGTCGAGCAACCCAAGGTAGATGCGGCCTCATTGGGTGGTGCCACCCCAGCAAGTAGGCACCCCAGCTGCATGACCCCAATGAGATTTGCCGGAATGGGGTTCGGTATGGCCGCCACCACCTAACTCTGTCTTTGGACTTGCAGCATATTGAGCATCATAAAAAAATTTCGATGGTAGGGTAAAATAGTCTATTGTAATTTGTTAGCATTTTGTAAAGCCAAATTTCCCAAGTCATAAATGTAAAAGCTGCTCGTGGAAACTCCTTTTTTTTTTTATTGCCGTCGGTATGTTATAATTACTCTTATAAAATCGATTTAGTGAAATAGTTTGTAGAGTAACGTGTTGAATTTATTGACAGTTGAATTTGATTCACTTATTTAAAGCCTTACTTACAGTTAACGAGCTAATTCTATAGACTAATTTTATGGTACCTAGCATTGCTCATTTTAGTTTGGGTTTTAGTGTATCTTTATTATGTTTGCTCGTTTTCACAAAACTGAAATGAAAGTATTAGAAACTTTAAGTTGTGAATTTAAGAGTTAGCACTTTTAAATGCCGAGTAAGGGAAATAAGAAAAACTATTTGATTATGTAGTAGATCTTCGCAACACAATCGGTGAGATTTAATCTAGTAAATAGATTTTTGCTATATAAATTAACTCCTTCGTCACCTAACACATTATGTTTCATTTTTAAGAAGATTCTTCATAGGCTTGTCCATTGGATTGGGGGTGAGATTGCTTTTGCATTTAGACAAAGCTCCTTAAATCGATATATGTTTTTGATAATAAGTAATTAGAACATTTTTGTGCAGCATTTTCAAAAAAATAAAGAAGATATTAGAAAAGAGAGAGAGAGAGAAATAGAGAAGAGGGAGAAGAGGTGTGAAGCATCACATAGCGCCATCAAACTACACAGCAATGCTGTGAAGGCTCTATAGGGGTTAGGCGACCAAGACAAGGCATTATCAGGGTAAAACGGCACAAGTAAGGTGGTGCTTGAATCGAGCAACTCAAGGTAGATGCAGCCTCGTTGGGTGGTGCCACCCCAGCAAGTAGGCGCCCCAGGTGCATGACCCCAATTAGATTTGCTGGAATGGGGTCAGGTATGGCCGCCACCACCTAACTCTGTCTTTGGACTTGCAACATATTGGGCATCATAAACAATTTTCGATGGTAGGGTAAAAAAGTCTATTGTAATTTGTTAGCATTTGTAAAGCCAAATTTCTCGTAATGAGTTTTGAAAGTAATTCAAGGTGCTTTGGAGACTCCAAACCGCATTTCACAATGCAGCCTTTATACCTCAATCAAGAAAACCCAACATTGATACAATAGATACTCCCGCTTGGTATACTAAAGCTAAGAGACTAGAATAGGCACAAGCAAAGTCGAGCTCCTGTAAATCTCGTTTTGATAATTTTCTATCCTTATCTATCTTTGTCATTGCCTACATAAATCCCCTTCGTTGTTACCACACATACGCAATTATTTGTAGAAATTACGAAGCCCACATCAGTAGAAATTTTAAAATATTTACTTTTCATGAGAAGAGTTGCAAGATCTCTATTTAGTGTCAAGCCCATTTTGGTGTAGATCCCATTTTCAAGTTAGCTTATTTTCTTTTACGTTTGTAAGACGTGTTAACTCCCATCGCTGATTTGCCCTAGTGGCCACCCTTCCAACATAGAAGGAGGAGGTGAGGGGTTCAAATCCCCACATTCTTAAGGGGGGATGGGGTGGGATACGTAAGTTTAAGGAGTGGGTTTCGACTCCCACGCTCTACGAGAGGCAGGGCAAAAGTCTGAAAGTGAGTGTAGAGGTAAGAATAGAGTAGGACTGACAAAAAAAAAAAAAAAAAACTCCCATCGCTCACCCAGATGTAGAGAGAGAAATTTTTAGAGAATCCCTGGAGAGAGAATGCTTTGTATTTTTAAATAATTTCAATGATTCCAAATGAGGGGGAAAGCTACCTTTTATATAAGGAATCCCTCATTACAACTATTGATAGAAGATGATATGGCAATTTCCCATCTACCAACTTCCGGCATTTAAGCCAAGAATGTTCTAGAACTAGAAGACAATTACCGTCTCGCCCTTTTATGAGAATGTTCCGTTGGTTGTAGGAAACCTCAAGACCGTGAGACATGAGTGGTGATTTGTACTCCATAAAAACAAATGGAAAAACCACAAATCACGCCTAAGGCCAAAGTTAGCATTGGGGATTGAAACTAGCCCACCTTCTTCAAGATGCAAAGCTTCAAAAGTTTGAAATCATGGTGTTTCTACTTTGTAGGCTAATCCAGCCTTTTTTTTCTTAACCTCTCTTCGCATTATCACCACATCTCTAATCATTGCACCGAACCCATAAGATCGTTGAAATGATGAGGGATTAATTTAACGAGCAAACTCGTTTTGAAAAATGATCATCGTTGATATGACAAACACACGATGAATCAATTAGATGACATTGCCACTGATGTTTTACTTATGTAATCTTCTTAATTATATAAACTAGAGGGGTATATCTTCTATTTGCCATAGAATAATTAAAAATCTCTTCCGGATACTCTCATTCCGGCTTAGGAAACTTCCTTGAAGCTTCACCGGGGTTAAAAAAAATGCAAAGAAAACGTCGCAAAATTTAGAAGTTTCCTTGGTGAGAGGGAGTACGGATAATCTATTCTATGGAATTCCTCCTGAACAGTCGTCATCCATTTCTTAGGTAGGACCTTTGTCTCAA